>CAXKWD010000004.1:290000-939982 GCA_964059195.1 Ectobius pallidus | reverse complement strand
GCCCGCTACTATGGCACCCATCTTCAGAGGCTGCTCCAGCGTCGACTGGAGCGATGTCTTCTTATGAGCTCGAGTCTGCAATCATCTTGTCTATGTCGAATCGGCAATTTAATGTTCTGGCCTCGTTATCCAAATCGCAACTTTACGTAGCTCCGGTCACGTGGCACTTTAATCCTTAGTATTTACTAATTTTCTAACATTTCTGACAAAATTGTAAATGAGAAAGTGCTATAATCGTTATGGAAATAGTATTTTAGAGTATATTATAGGAGAAAAATTCCTCCGGCACTGGGACTTGAACCCAGGACCTTTGGCTATTCGCGCCAATGCTCTACCAACTGAGCTAAGGCGGAGTTCAATTCACAGTGCCAGACGGAACCTCTCTCCTATGACTGATTGCCCTAATGGTCCACCTCACAGACAGACAAGTTATATCATATGCAGTACTGTGAGGCACACTAAGTAGTGATTTTTGTGACCGGGCTCCCACTGTTATTGTACAGTTAACATTCAAGATAGATATATAAGCATTCATGAGCCACAGATTATTGTCTCTGTTGGACACCACATGAGAATATTATAGGAGAAAAATTCCTCCGGCACTGGCACTTGAACCAGTCTTGTTCAAGTCCCAGTGCCGGAGGAATTTTTCTCCTATAATATTCTCATGTGGTGTCCAACAGAGACAATAATCTGTGGCTCATGAATGCTTATATATCTATTTTAGAGTAACTTATTTATGCTAAGTTTGAAGACAATTCGATCTTAAAAGTATTTTTGCAATACGAACTTTCATACCCCTTTTCACGGGCGTAGGGGTTGTTATCCGAAAGAATAAACTATTGTTTTAGCGAGTTTGCCTTTGTTGAAGGTGTTGACTCAGTTCGTGGTGATGTGTACGCAATGCGCAATGATGGTGATCTTCATGTTCCTGGTGTTTGAGATCACCGTGGAGGGCTCTTTAGTGCTGGTGACCTCAATGATTCTCCTGTCTGGATTCTGTGGGATGTGCTTCGGGTTTCTGATAGCTGCGATTTGCGACAAGGAGTCCACCGCGACTTACCTGTCTCTGGGAAGCTTCATGCCCATAATGATGCTGAGTGGCGTAGTGTGGCCGGTGCAGGCCATGCACGTCGCCCTCAGGCACGTCAGCTACTTGCTGCCCCTCACGCTTGCCACGGAATCCCTGCGCTGCATCATGTCCCGGGGGTGGGGCATCGATTCCTTTCATGTTTACATCGGCTTCATATGTCTTTCTGTTTGGCTCTTGGTGTTCATTTCTGCTAGTTTTGTTGTGCTCAAATTCAAGAAGTCATAACATGTAAATTTGTCTAATAAACGTAATTATGAACTACCCAGGTAACACCATTAAAGCTTACCACCACCCGATAGGCGGACTCTGTGGAAACAAAATGGCTGCCAGCTGGAGCTTCGTAGCCACGTGAATTTCAGAATGGATGATGGAAGGTTTAACTCATACAGTAAGGCCGTTTTGGGTTCATATTTGAACTATATAGAATTGCACAAATTTATTACTGTACTTAAAACAATATCTTCCGATGTAATTTAATGTAGTTGTCGCACCTAGTGGAGACCACTGGAACTCGAAGAAACACGCCTCGGCTGCCGTATCGGGAGGTGGTAGCACAACTAATTAGATTTCATACTGAGCCTACTATAAGGGAGTTAGGAATATTTTTCTCCTTCAGCCTCTATTTTCCACCCTTCGAAATGGAATCCATACTCTTTGCAAGGAACATTGATGGCAATATGGAAGAAAATCGAAGAACGCGTTTGGTCGTAAGTAAGGAACAAATTTAAGGACAGACGAAAAGAGAATGGTTGAATTAAAACAGGCCGCTGCACCACATCAGAGGAAAATACTTGCTCACCTTTTTACAGGAGATGTTGGAAATGTTTACTCATCCTGTATCATCTTCATTAAAACTGAATGTTAGCTGAAGTTATCAGGGTTGAAATGTTTAAAACAAAACGTTTAAAACAAGTGTTTAAAACAAGGGCTTGTGTTTTTTTTAAGTTTGTTTAAAACGTTTTAAACAATCTGTTTTAAACATGTTTTTTTAAGCATATGTTTAAATTATTTTTTAATTGTGTGTTATATTTAATTATGAAGACAATTTACATTTTGTCAAGTCAGTGACACCCTGTTAGTGTTGTAAACAGAAAACAAACAAAAAAGTAGGGCCAGAATACCAGAAAATCATGTGAGGTGATGTCTTTTGTATCCTTTTCCTCCAGACTTCTCTATCCTCTGTCGCCAGCTTCCAGTTTCTGATTTCGAGTAATTGATTTCAATTTTTTCTGACTTCATCCTACCATCTATTTTGCGGTCTTCCTTTTTAAAGAAAGAGATTATTAATATTAAATATTGAATGTGTCAATTTGGCAACACTGTAGTAGGATATCCCTTGTAAGTTTGATAATGTAAGGCGGCTAAGACCACGTAAAACATGGTGAAAGTCAATCATCAGTTGAGCAGTAAAGGCAGTAATTAAACAGTAGTTTGTATTATTTTTTTATTAATCATGAACTATTAAATCATAAACAAATAATACTGGCACAAAATGTATTTTCAAATACTATTAAGTCTACGACTCGTAAATCTTGAACATCTTAGCACAGGGTGTCATTGGATTGACAAAATGTAAATTGTCTGCATAATTAAATTTAACACCCAATTAAAAAGTGTTATAAACATATGCTAAAAAATGTTTAAAACAAATTGTTTAAAATGTTTTAAACATTTCAACTGTATATATATAGGCTACATATATATATGTATATGTATATAATAGGCCCTATACATTAAAATGGTTGATTTAAACAAAATGAACAATTTAAACTTTTTTTAAACAAACAACATTGTTGTAAACATAAAAAACGTTAAAAAACACGTTAAAAACAACCAACATTGTTGTTCACATATAAAACGTTTTAAACAAATAAAACATGTTTTAAACAAAAAAAACGTTTTTTTTTCTTTAAAAAAAAACATGTTTTTTATCAACCCTGGAAGTTATGACAGGCCATGATGGCACTGTAGTAGCAAAGGAGACAACTAAAAAGGAAAATACTACAATTGAAATGAATGTTCGCTTTCCTAGAGTGATGTTGTCTTGCTTTAGAGAGAATGACCATAGGCACAGAGTAAAATTAATATTAACATGAAATTGATTGCAAACAACAATTAACGGTTAGCTAGTTGTTTTTCCTGAACTGTAGTTAGGAAGATTAAATATCTTGGAAAAGATTGTTTAAAGCCCTTACAAAAGACCAAAAATTAGTGTAAATGAGATTATGGCAGATAAAGGATAAGGTAAAATATTCCCACTATGTGTTTGTTGGCTTGTAGTAAAAATACAAGAATTGTATTGTCACTGGAGGATTACAGAGAAATGAAACTGTATTGGGTGGCTTAACGCCGAAACACAGATGGCAATAGACTGTTAGTTTCTCTGCAAATAGTAAAAGCTACAAGCTAGTTAAATTACTTTATAAACACATCACTTTTCTATTTATTTTTGTTAAAAAATATAAATATACATAGGAACGTAAATAATAATAATAATAATAATAATAATAATAATAATAATAATAATAATAATAATAGTAATAATAATAAGAAGAAGCGTTTCTTTGACAGCCCCTCACTTGTCTACACTTCTCGGAAAGTAAAATTTCTCTTTTACCGCAGACAAGTAACATACATGGTTATTGTAAAAATAGCGCTGTTTAACGACCCGGGAGCTTGGTGACATTCAGACCAGAAATCTCACTTCACATGCGGTTACCACAGAAACTATTGCGTTTTATACCACGGGTTTTTTTGTGAAGGAATAAGTGGGATAACAGAACGAATTTTCAACAAATTCGTCATGTCAACACTAGGCCAAAACATTTGAAGGCGCACAAAAACAGTTCCCAACAGCGCATTCAATTCTATTGATAGATGCAAATTTGCTATTTGACCGTTAATTGATCGTTATTGCGGTTCTTCTTATGGACTTTTAATAAGTTTCTTGAAAATCTTATAAACTGAACTCAAGTTAACGCGCGTACAGACTCACGGACACCATTCTGACACTCAATAAGAGGGAGTGAGGTCTGAGTCTAGATGCAAAAATTACCTTCGAGGAAATGTTTTTGGAAACGTGTTTAAGCACCTCGTGTAAAATGATCTTATTGGCTAAAGCCAACGAATTGAAACTAAGCTGTTTGTTGTAGCCAAGGCCCCATATGAACGCTTATAAAACCCCTAGGAAATGCTGAGGTACGCGTGAATTTTTATAGGAGAATCGTAGGTACTATAGTTAGAGGAAGTATCAACATAAATACACGTTTTAAGCTCCCCTATGTGTTTCTGTGTGTGCTGGGAAGTTGATGACTAAAAATGACCCTAAATTTATGAAAATGTGACGTGGAAATGGACCGCCGGCGTGGTCTTGTGGTTAGCGTCGCTGTCTATAGATTCCTCGACCCGGGTTCGATCCCTGGTACCTCCTCGGATTTTTCTAAGGTAGGGAGGTCTGGAACGGAGTGTGCTCAGCCTCGTGATTCAAATTGAGGAGCTACTTGATAGAGAAGTAGCGGCTCCGGTCATGGAAACCACCATTAACGGCCGACCACATCCCCCCAATCCTGCCATCTGCCTATGGTAGATGACGCAGTGGTCTGGTGGTAGGCCTTCTCCCTTCAGGAATGTAGCGCCAGTTTAGACATGAAAATGATTGAATATTTCTAAATATGTACTTAAAGAAGGGTATACACAGCACTGTTGTAAACAATAACTACAAGATTTAAGTATTTTGTATTGTTTTCTATTATTATGGCTAGTTTACACGATGACACTAGGTTTCGTATCTACTTTCATGAAAGTGATTTCGTGAAATTAATTACACCCATTTTCTTTAAAACTAATTCCAGGGCAACTGCGCGTTTCATCTACATGTTTGAAACACATAAGAATCCAGGCATTTTACAATTTCCTCACTTCCCCAAATTCAGTTTACGAAATGCGAACAGGCTAAATGTGCGTAAAATATCAAAATTACTATTAGTCTATAGTTTCGTGAAAAGTTGGAATCAGCGGGAACTTTCGTAGTGTCGTAACTCATTGTCGCCAGTACATCTCGCGCTTGCGCATTCAAGCAAAAAACAGTTGCGAACCTTAGTTACGAAACTTAATTTCGTCGTGTAAACTAGCCTTTAAGGAATGTCCAGTTCGACGCATTTAATTGTCTGGACCAGTAGAGAATAAAAGTAGGCCTGTGCTACGGCATTTTTGTTGGTTTTGAGGCGAGACATTCTTCCTTGTCTGCTCTAATATGTACGTTCATATCGATCCATCACGTCAATATGATTATAATGAAAGCACTAATCGATGCAGGAAGTGATTCGTCCTTCACCTACACATTCAAGTTTGCCTCTTTAGTATGTATGACATTCTCTCCATGTAAATTGGTTGTAAAAATGAAGAGAATGTCGTTACCACATCGCATCGCATCTCCAAAGGATACACAACCCAAATAAAATCTGATTAATGCACTCACGTAACTTTCTTTACTTTAAGCATAGGCAATACATCTTTCTAACGTCACATTTCCATATAGAATAAGAGGCCATGTATTCAGTTGTTTTAGGTAAATAAATTTTTTTGCTATTACTTATGATTTCTGGACTTTGTCAAAGTTCCGGTTGGGACCTTTGGATTCAAAATACTGAGTTCCATATCACATAAAAAAAAAATATTTTCGATATTTTTTATTTGAATAAATATTTTTGGTAACTTAATTATTTTTACATATTGTACCACATATCATGTTTAGAAATGAATATTTTGACAGTTTTTGTAAAATTGCGCCATATTTTCAATGTGTTGCGTTGTTATGTTCAGTCAGAGAATAAATCAGGGCGGATTTGGCCTTCATTGGTGCAAATTTCTGTTTCCTCTCACACTGCATTACTAAGTTGGAAACAACAAAACAATGGTTGACAGAATCAATGAAAAGAAATCAAACACATTGAAAACAAACTTAACAAAATCAGTGGTTCAAAAGCAAACAAAATTAAAGAAAAATTCCTGTCATGCTTAAATAAGAATGAAGGGTTAAAAGTGTTGCGCAAGATTTCAGATATTTTAATGAGTAGAGAACTTGGAGCAGATGGAACAGTCAGTGACATTGCATGTTACAAATATGCAAAATTAACATCATGCGATGTTGAACGTACATTTTCAAGATACAAGTCTCTGTTCCGTGAAAATCGTCACAACTTAAGATCTACTTTTGTCGTTCACTGCAACAGCTCTACACTTGCTGACTAGAATGACTAGATGAGTACTTCTGTAAATATTGGTTAATTTAAATATTTCCATATTTTTTAAACATGTTTTCGAATTTTTAACCACATGAAAAATAAATATTTTCGTTTTTATAAGCACCCATAAGTCCGAGCCCTGCTTCAGAGAATTTACGAAAAAATGTTTCGAATAAAAGTTTTAGCTCTTGCTATAAGCTATCTTTTGTACAAAATTCAAACAACAAAATCGTTAGAGCCGTTTTCGAGAAAATAGCGAAGAACGAAATTTTCTTAACGTAAAATGGCATTCAAAGTATGAGAAAGTCGTCGCCAATCTTCGTGTCGAATTTCCGTTCTGGAGCTAGGCTGTTGAGACGTGTTTCTGAAAATAGTATTTTTTGGATTCAGGAGACCTCAAAACGTATATTTATGTTGACCATTCCAATCATATTCCCCGTGTTTGATACTGACCAATAGAAATAAATGTGCATGGATTAAAAACACAATTTCGATTCGGTGCAAGACGGTCCGAGTGCTTTTATTCTGTTCTGCTGTTAGCTTACCTGAATGAAGTTAACTATGTGTTATGTGCACAATTGGTAGCACTGGTCATTATATGGTAACTCGAATCGATACATGGATGGTTGATTCATAAATAGATAGATAGAAAGAAGATAGAATTTATTAAGTCCTTCACAAACATGTTCATGTTATAGGACGCGTCCAAATATTTACAATAATATATAATACATATTTACACATTAAAGTCAATACAAGATATAGATATAGAGTTAACATTAGTTATTGAAAGATGAGTACAAATGTAACAATATTGCAATTTCTCTCATGCCTTATAGCTATGGTTGTCATGAGTACTATAGTCAGTATATGTCAGTATCTCGAGACTCTCCAGGTTACCTGAAACATAAAGAAAATGAATTTTTAGAAATTTAGAATTTATCTTTCCGACGTACAGTATCTTTTTTTTCCCCTGAAATTTATTCTATAAGTTATTAGATCCTTTAACATTTCTTTATTAGCTTATCCTATAAAGAAAGAAATTCAAGCACTGAATAAAAGCAATGTGTCTGCAGGAAGGACCTTAGCCTTTTTTTTAAAAATATTTTACTGTTTTCTATAGACTTTATAGTTGTAGGTAGTTTATTGAATAATTTTATATCGGAATTGTTCACACTTAACTTCGGAATATTTGTTCTACTGTCTTGGACATGCAGGTCATTCTGTTGTCTTGTTTGATAATTGTGGATGTTGTTGTTTGTTAACAGATTTTGCCCATGTAGTTTAATATAATAAATTACTTCCATTATATATATACAAGCTAAGGGTAAAATTCCTAGTTTTTTGAATAAGTATGCTTTGATCTCGCAGCTGTTAGTTTCGTTTTTATAGAACAAAGCACGAAAGTAATTATTGTTTGTATAATCCGTTACATTTTTATTCATGGAATAGTCTTAGTAAATCCAATGATAGGTGATCCAGGATTACCTATGGAAAACTGCACGTGGAATTTCAGTGTGTGTGTGTGTGTGCCATGATAATTTCACGCACGGTTTGCCTTACTACTTGATGTAACCACAGACCGTAAACAACAGAGAAAGTGCATTAGGCAGAAAGATGGGCAATAAATATAAAACTCTGAGAATTTCAGGCCTTGCTATGACTATAAAAGAGCTCATTGACCAATCCAGTACAAGAATATGTGCAACTTCAACCAATGAGAAGTGTCTATTGTCATCAGATATCCTGTACTAGCAGGTGCCCGCGATTTTTTATTCCAGTGATGGATATGTTGTTTAAATTACTTATTTCACTGAAAAATAATTAAAACATTATGATTATAACACTTTTACATAATTGTTCCATCCTATTTTGTCTCCTTTTACATGCTTAGGGCCTATGATAAACATCCATGTTTCTCAATTAAAAATACAAAAGCCTACAGCTATGAATAACGTATAAGTCGGTATCCTCTTTGACACACACTCACACTGAAACAACCGTATTAAGCTGTCCCCTCATTACGACCTCTTATTCTACATCAAAATGTGAAGTGAGAAAATCGTATTCTCTACGTCCAGGGCAGAGAAAGTTATGTGACTGCATCACATTGTGCATTATTTTTGTGGATTTCGTTCTTCAATATATATTTATAACATGAATTATATCGATAGCTATTCTAATTTGTCAAAGTCCCGTATAATTTATTTCCAAAGCTACCTGTGAACACTGCAAACAATACACTGTTGTCATGGAGTGTGATTTGGATTAGATGATTCTATGTATTTAAAAAAAAAAAAAGTATAATGTCTCGCCCAAAACATTTAATTTTTGGCATTTAAAATCAAAATTTTGCAAAATCCTTTCTTAGTGAGCACCTACATTATGAAACGAAGGTACTGTCAAATTTCCAAGACTCTACTTATTATAGTTTAGGCTCTGCGTCAGTCAGGACAAAGCCATATATAGAGATGTGTTGGATGTAGAAAGTGTGGAGTGGAGCAGTGTGGCGTGGATTGTGATGCGCGTTGACCCGTGGAGGGCAGCGGAGCTCAACTCCCGTTACCCCTCCCTGTTGTGGCCCACTTGGATTTAAATTTTAGAACTATTATCAACCATTTGAAGAGTTTTCTTAACTTTTCCACAGAAGAAGGCAGCTTAATCAAATCCAATGCTGTGTTACAATAACTCCAATGTCAATCTCAATTCAGTTAAAAAAGGTTTCCAATGATATCTTTAAAATCCTAAGCATTTTTGAGCTGCCGACTGAAATATTGCATAGTCTACTAAATGTTTCTCGCACAGCTTGTTTTTCTTGAAGATAATGTAATGGGTTTCTATAATGTCGATCAGTTTTTAAATGTACCGGTTCACATACGATGGTAATCAGTGGCGGACGCAGGGGGGGATAGACCCCCCGAAATTTGAATAAAGCCTATATAAACACTCTAAGTGGCCAGTTTTTAAACTAATTTTTTGCACTCCTTAGCTAGTAAGTGTTTCTTACGACAGTTGTTTACATGGCTCGTAACTTGACATTACCACACGCAATCTTGTTGCTAGGGGCGACGGGCGGAAAGTTACTTTACCGCCCGCAAATGCTTATTTGCGAGCAGAAATGACCAAGGCCTCCCCGCTTTATAAATATTCGGTTGCCATAAACAATAACAAATGCGAATCCCTTTCTGAAATGAGCACCATTCTTCAAGACTGTATTTACATAATATTTTCAGGTAATATCACAATTAATATAATTAAATTGATATAAGTAACCGTCGTGCAAAAAATAGCATGCAACACACGGACCGTAAACGTGCCTTTCCGCCCTTGTGTCGCAATATACTATTGTATGTAAGTTGATTAATTTTTTCAGTATTTTTTCTATCTCTTCAAATCCCCCCCCCCCGAAAAAATTCTGCGTCCGCCACTGATGGTAATGTCAATTAAGAACAACAGATGTCTTCACTGCTCTTTTATCATCTGGGCACATATCCGTTTCTTTGTATGGGGCCTCTTAAACACTCCCAGAATGCTCCTATGTCTAACTAATTGAGAAACTTCCACTGCAAGTACAGGAAGTTTGTGTTCCATCTCGAAATTCCAAGTTGAATTATTTTAAACATAAATACATGTTTCGAGGTCCCCTGAGTACAAACACCCAGAACGAAAAATCGTCTCAAAACTAAGTTTTATGTTTGCGTTAGGTGACTCTCACTTGCCACGAAGAAAATTCTTTATTCGCATTAATAATAATAATAATAATAATAAAAAGGTAAAGTGTTCCCTATTTCAGACCATGGAGGCCCAGAGGGTTCCTGGAGGTTGAGGCTCCCGGATTTTTAGACAGTCGGCACATGAAGGTGGTAAGGTTGTCAGCCTTACGCACCGGCCGCCTTTACCCCCAGGATTGCTCCTGGTACTCATTTCTGTTGGAGGCTGAGTCGACCCCAGGGCCATAGTGCCACCTGAAGGATTAGGCCAATTGAAAAACTCCAATGACCTCATCGGGAATCGAACCCGCGACCCTCCGGTTTGTAGCGCAGCGCCTCAACCACTACGCTACGGCGTACCCCAATAATAATAATAATAATAATAATAATAATAATAATAATAATAATAATAATAATAATACTTTCAAATTGTAGATCACGTCTACTTAAATATTATGGTGCAAATCCTTTAAAATTGAACTTGAATGTTTGGGTTCCCTACGTTAATCAATGTAAAGAACTATAAATGTAAGAAAACAGAAATTGAAACATGAAAGAATATAATTTGTTTCTTGACTTCCTGTTGTCTTGTGAATGGAGGCAGAACCAGTCCATCTCGTGTTGAGTGCAGGTTGATGACCTCTAAGACCCCATACAACACTCATCAATAATAACACACATTATTCCACAGAATGAATCTCATTTCAGACTCGTAGAAACTAAGCATAACTGTCCTAACAAGAGGATTTAGGCGTTTTAGCAGCTGCTTTAGACAGCGTGTAAAGAATTTAAGTTCGCAGCTCAGACTTCAACAACACAACGGACATAATCTGTTGCATTTTATAAATCCCACTCGAGATTGCGAGTTTCATCAAGTAACTCGTGGGATTACCTATGATTAGGGTTCGGATGTTTATGACCTAAAAAAGTGGAAAATATGACCTTAAAAATTAATAAATATGACCCTAAAATCTTAAATATGACCTAATAAAGGAACATATTTTCTAAAAATAAATGTTCCAATTCAAAATTTTTAATGATACTAAATTATTACATCACATTAATTCAATCAGATAATCATTTTTTAGTAATTTTACAGGTGATTTACAGTTTTACTTGTAAAGAACTTCATATGTGAATTGAAAATCTTTTAAAAACATGTCTATTGGAAGTTGTTAACAACAAAGAGGAAGAGGTAACTGTGCTATTACTTGTTATTGTCCCTTCACATTTCAGTTACAGTAAAACCAAAATAACCGTCACTCTCTCGGAAAAAAATTGAAGCTGACAATTTAGTGCACATACTGCATAATTGTGCTCTTTTACCGAATTTATAACTGAAATATGACGTTAAATTACAAATATGTCCGAAATATGACCAAGACCATAAAAAGTAACAAAATATGACTTTATATGCAAAATAAAAAGAGTCCGATTAGGATAACAAATGTGCGATTCGTGGTTAATTTGTGTTTGCGGCGAGAATGGAGGTCAGCATAAAAGTATGACATGATAAGGCGATCACTGCGTTCATGTCTTTCTCGTGCGTTCAAGTCTCCCATCTAAATAAACATAAGCAGAGATTCTCAAATCACAGCACGTGATGTGTTGAGTTTTCAACATAAATAAACGTTTTTGAGGAACATGTCTGTGTGTCTGTACATGTATTTGCCTTAACATCGTTCTGGCGATGTCACACGACTTTCTCTTACTTTTAGTGCCACTTTACACTTTAAAAAGAAGCCTTTTCGCCATTTTCTGGGAAACTGCTCTAACCATTTTGTGCAAGAAGTTTTTATACTAAGAGCTAGAACTTTTATTTTGAACATGATTTCCGTAAGGGTAGTTATAAGTCACCTACTGTTTGTACAAACTGTCTTGCCTGGTGAAGAATAAAGCTTTGCATCAGGTTGAAACAACTGAATACGCACTCTTTGCAATACGGCCTCTTATTCTACATCAGAATGTGAAGTTAGAAACGTGAATTGGCCATGCTTAGGATAGAGAAAGTTACGAGAGTGCATTAATAAGATTTTATTTGGGTTGTGCATCCTTTGGGGATGCGATGTGTTTTGAAAACGACATTCTCCTCATTTTTACAACCAATTTACATCGAATGTCGAATAAAACTGTTATTTAGGCAGAGGATTTTAGGTGTTTCACGACAGATTTCTAAGTATTTAGCACAATAAACCCTCAACATCTCAGAGCTCCGATTCAAACGTCTGCATACTTCTAGTACCAAAAATAACGGGTGACGTACTTCAGCGCGAGATTCCCATTTGGGCGGTGCCCCTTTCGCGTGGGCTGCGCCCTCCGAACATGGCGATCCCCACAGCTCGCTCCCACGTGGCCACCCACTGACAGAGTTCGATTTTCAACATGCGACCTTGAAACACTTTGTTGATATACCGGTAACCTTAACTTAACTCTGCATTAGAAAAATATTAAAATTAAATGTACGAGGTTGTTTAATCTTTTGTAGGTTGGCTGTATCGCTTTGTGCTTGCGCAAATCGACAGGTCGTTCATTTCCACAGGCGGAATGTTTGGCCCTTATGACTCCACTGTGTGTTGCGCTGTTGCACTTTAAACGTGCACTTTTTTTTGTCGTCGTCTGGAGGTGTACCAGGGCCGAAATCCATCGAAGACTTTCCACACAATGTGAGGACAATGTTTTACGAATGGATAATATTGTGGCAAAACATGACAAGAAGCCAGGAGTTTGCATTGCGCCTGGGAAGGTCGGACTAGACTACCCGCGTTGCAGTCGTGTCCGAGAAATTGCCTAAACAGAGCAGTAAGGCGCTCTTTGCGTGGGTTTCGTATTTTACTTGGATGTCTCGAATTAATCGGCGTTTTAGAATGTAGGAATGTATCCGAAGGACTTGGGCCTCACAGAATTAAGCATATAGCGATTTTTTTAGTTCCTCTACCCGTATCATAGGTAGGCCTACAATAGGTAGAGGACGTATTGTGTTCCACCCCGAAATTCCAAGTTGAGTTTTAACAGAAATACACGTTTTGAGGCCCCTGAATGCAGAAATACATTTTCATGATCTTGTCTGTGTTTGTGAACAGGCTAGCTCCAGAACGGAAAACCGTGTAAAACAAGATTTTATCCTTCACGAGATGTGATACTTTTAATGCCACTTTACATGAAAAATGTTTTTCGCGTTTTTATCAAAAACTACTCTAACGATTTTGTTTAAATTTTGTGCATGGGCAGCCATTTCATAAATACGGGTGGGACATTCTAGCAAATTATAAAAACAATTTTTGTTTATTACATATCTTAAATAATAAACTAGAATTGGTTCTTTACATTCTGTAAAATTTACAATGCTACACTACATGCAAAGTATTATTTAAAATTTATTTTACATATTTTAAATGTGTTTTTCAAAATCTATTACGGGTGGGAAATCATTTGGACACTGATTTTAATGATGGAAAACAAAAGTTCATTTAGAGTTCTGCTATTACTATTAGGGTCTTAATGCTGTTATTAATGAAGGCATGGGGGATTAAATACAAATTATAAACTGTTTCCAGGTTGTCAGAACATTTCTTTAACTCATTAATGATAATTTAACAAAACTATCACCATTACGGGTGGGACAAAAATTCCCTTGTTTGTTACTTTACATAGTAATTAACCACACATATTTCTTGAAGTTAATCTTATACCAAACTGTACCTTAAGATGTATATTTTCTCAAATGTAAATGGACAAAGCTGATTACTCTTGGCTACTTGGTATTAAAGAGTGTTAAAATCATGCTAAAAATGGCAAAAAAAAGTAACTTAACGCAATAAATAAGTAAAGTGACAGATTTTACACATAAAACCACTTCAGATACACCTAAGTCCTTAATATTCAGAGAATTTGAGGTTTTAAACTTATATTTGACCACCCAATTACAATAATTTTATATCTTCTCTCTTTTAGGGAAAAATTCCGATATTTTATGAAATGGCTGTGGGGTGCTTATAGTAAGAGCTAAAAGTTCTCCTTAAATTTTATTTTAATTCTCTGGAGAGTAGTTATAAGCCACACACTCAGTCTTGCCTGGTGAACAATAAAGCTTTGCATCAGGTTGAAACAACTGAATACGGCCTCTTATTCTATATCAGAATGCGAAGTGAGAAAGGTGTATTGCCCAAGCTTAGGGTAAAGATAATTACGTGAGTGCATTACATTAGATTTTATTTGCATTGTGTGTCGTTCGGGGATGTGATGTGATATTGTAAAGACATTCTTTTCATTTTTACAACCAATTTACATAGAGAATCTACTGTTATACAATTCAACGGCCCTAAATAGCGTGCTTGCTCGCTCGCCCGCTTCGTGAGACATCGGGTATACTTGTCGATGTTCGTCTCTGGCAGTATAAACTTTCACGAAGAGTACAAAATTAGGAAAACAGTTTCTTTATTATATAAGGACTAAGTGCAATGAACACAATGAACAAATATTCTAATTTTATTTTTACTTACAATTTTCATAGCTCTGAACCACAAACATTTTTAATATGCTGTCAGTATATATTTCTTAAAAATCCTGGAGTCAATTAATAATGGCGGGTGAAACCGCGGGCACCAGCTATAATATATTGATAGTTTAACCCTGGAAGTATCGTGGACAGTAAAAATCCAAACAAACCACTCCTTCCCTTGAAAAATTATATAATTTCTGAAGATTACACTGAATTTATCAAATAAAATTCACATCATATTCATCTGTCACAAACAGTTGAGAAACAATACGAATTACATGTTCACAGGTAGCTTTGGAACTGCATAATCGAATCTGAGATCGTTTTCCCAGGCGGCGCTTTCTAATGGTGGAATGTACTCTAAAGCCAGAATTTCATTAACTTTAATGGTTTAGTTTATGAATGATTCGCATGCAAGTGTTAATAAATATAATGCTTTAATGTTTATTATACTCTTAATTTTTAATTTTTCAATTAATTATCATGATCGAAGCCACAGGCTGCTGCTAGTGTCATACATAATAATTATCTAAGAAGAAAAACGTTTATTGCCCATGAGATTGTACTGTGGCTGGTTTCTCTGATGTAACTCAAGATGGTGACTCATGTCTGTGGGAAGAGAGTGGAGGTCACTTCCAAAACAGACACCAAGATGCAAATCTAATCTTATTCTGTAAAATGTTCACAAAATTAATTAATTGCTCTTGTGTTTACTGCTTGAATTTTGCCCCGACATGAACACATCAGTGTTATAATGTTATCTTACCCCTTATTTCTGCATGACTTTATAGCTATGTTGCCAATCCCTCAGAAATATTCAGGCACATTTAATGTTTTTGTCATGGTAATCATTTCAAGTTACGAGTGGTATTGCAAAGATGATAGCACAATATAGGTATGTACATGTAGTCTCTAGTACATCGTGGCATATTGTCTGTCTGTTTGTTTCAGTGTGAACAAGATACACACCTTGTCCGACTTCCAGTTCTGTCGCAACCTCCAGGAGCTGTACGTGCGTAAGAATGAAATCCAGGACTTGAATCAGATCATGTACTTGCAAGATCTGCCTCGACTCAAGAGCCTGTGGCTGGAAGAGAACCCATGTGCCTCTGCAGATTTGTAAGTTACAGTCTTCTTACATAAATTGCATGAATCCAGTCCTTTTTTTAAAGGACTGTCTTTTAAAATGGTGACTATTATAAAAGTCCTTTAATTGTCCTTTTTTTATAGTGCTGTCCTTTTTTTCAGCGAATTGAGAACAGTTTCCAGAATTATTAAGGGTTAAGCATTATGTGTTTCTGAAGATGTGACATTGAGATCTATTTAAGTTCTTCAAATGTAACTAACTTGTATGTACATTGTTCTCTCTTTTTCATACTTGTAGACTTGTAGACCATGATATACGTTGTTTTTTTGTACCTTGAACTTTTTTACATAATGTATTCAATTTATATACATATAGCCTATCAAGAGGCCATTAATAGAACAAGCTTCTTCTTTTTTGTAACATGTCTAAACACAGATTTAAGCTGAAAACATGCAGAGATTTGTATTCTTATGTTATTGTGTAACGTGTACAATCAATTTATCATAAATGTAGAAAATAAACTTATAAAAATAAAAAAGAACGGAATGGCTGTGAGGGGTGAAGAGGAGGCCATTTTGAAAAAAAGAATATACTATTTCCTTTATTTATTAGATAATAGAGAAAAAAAACTGATTAGATTTTTCTAGTCCAAAAAGCCTGCATAGTGGGTATTTTATTAATATGAGTTGATTAACACACTTGAACTTCACTTACCAATCATAGCTAGTTTCGTCCAAATCATTCAATGTTTTCTCATTTATGATCAACTTTTGTCCCTCTGTGTAAAAAAGTCAGGAGTTATAAACAAAGTCTTAAAATTAGGTGACTGACTCAGCCAACATGTTTACTCAAATTTTTGAAACAACTACAAAATTCATCAAATTCAATCTACAGAGTAAACTCCAAGGTGACCATAATAACAATAATAAATGGTTTTATTTTATCAAGGCCTTCTCTTCCACTCAACCAGCTACAAAAATTTACATTACATAATTTCAAACCTTTACAAGACAGGTTCATTAATATGAGATAGGCACATGGCATAACTGCTAATGAGTATTAACTAAAAGTTCTGATCTGTTGGAGAAATTACTCCTCAGCTTTGTACTGTGATTGCCTATAGAACTGGTACCAGGCTCTTGATTTCTTGTTGGCCAGGTTTGAACCCATGACCCTCAGATCCACCAGATCCACAAGAATTAAGTAATTAAGATACGTATTCTTGAAACCACATTTCCTCCAAAATATAGTTTTATACATGTGGCACATCTTAGCTTCATAACCAAGAGACTTGTCCCTCCCTGTAATATAAAGCCATACGCCTGACTGACTGACTCACTCAATCACTCACTCACTCACTCACTCACTCACTCACTGACATTAATGTTTGCCCACTTCCAGATGAGCTAGAAACTTGAAATTTGGTACACATATAGCTTTTAGGCTGTAAACCACAGGAAAATTCCCCCAAAAATATATTTTTTTAATTTTTAGCCCTAAAAACCCCCGAAAAAGGGCTCGGGACAACAGTATTATCAAACAATGTTCACGTAGGGCTCTGAAAGTGTAGAAATAATTATTTCCGTATACCTAACAGGGTGGTCGAGATACTAACATCATGGACTTGCATTCTGAAGTCTCGGGTTCATAATAATTAAATCCAATTAACATATTTTTGTATAGATAGGCTATGAAATCTACGTATACAAAATATTTGGCCAATACAGCAGACTAAATACACGCACTCTATCTCCCATAGATCTTTTAAAAAACCTTTCCCGAGAACCTCGGTGAGGGTTTGGGGGCAGAGCCCCCAATGAGTAAAGCGAGTCATAACTATAAAATTATAACACTCCAGGGTTACTGACTTTGATTGCTTCACATGAAAAGTGCTCTTTTAGTTAACATTATTTGCATTAATTATAATTAACCAGAAAATCAATAATGACTGTCTGAGCACTCCAATATGGTTGGCTCCATTACAATAAATCTACATAGTTCACAAATGACTATTACAGTACAATTTGGGTTGGATTCATAACATCTTCATAACACATACTAAGGCGAAAAGGAGGAGTACATTAGAACATTATAGGAGAAAAATTCCTCTGACACTGGCATTTGAACCCAGGACCTAACCGTGCCACTGCTCTACCAACTGAGCTTTTCTCCTATAATATTATCATGTAATGCCCAACTGAGACATTAATCATGAGTGGCCTGCAGATTATTGCTTTCTGCTACAGGTATAGGCTCACAGTGCTGAGGACTCTGCCGAACCTGCAGAAACTGGATAATGTGGCAGTGACGCCAGAGGAGATCCAAGATGCCATGCGCAAGGGACGAGAGTTGGTGCACCCCGAGGACATGCAAGACATGGCTCCAATTGAGCAGCAGTGGGCGTCCGGGTCGAGCAGTCCAGCACACAGTCCTACACACCACGAGGTTAGCACTCCCCAACCCTTTGCCTATTTCTCTAACCCTCCACCTGTGCTTATAGGTTAATGTTAGAGAGCTAGACATTAAACCAATACGAATCAGACTCATTGAGACATTCTAGCGTAGGTCCGAGCACTGATGTGAGGGTTTGGACTTGAATTCAAACCAATAAGAGATCGGCTCACCCAGGGCTGAAGATGAAAAGAAGGTTCAATGCCAAATTTAAGTAAAGAAACCAGAAGCATCGGAAAGTTCCCGTGCACTGTATATGTCATTTTTACAGATCTTTGATTTTTCCTACTTTCACGTGTGATTCCATTTCTATTGTGTTTGACATCTCGAGGTATCTGTTACAGGATTATATGTCTCGTGTGTATTACGAAGAATATGAAGAAGTGGAGCGAGTAATACCGAGGACACCTAGTGGTGGCCAGGTGAATTGTCATGATTAGGCATGAAAGCATGTGTCTTTGTCTCTGTGTTACTAACAACTTTGTGTTCTCTATGTTTGCCATGGAGCAGGAATTAAAATGCAAAGCCAGTTGAATGCCGAGATACGGGCATGATTATTTATCAAATCAAAGTTTCATTTATTTTTATGAGCCACAGCTCGTCGACGCGAACTACAACATACTATGGTATAGTGGAGGCTAGACCTATGTAGACAGTCGGGACGCTTTGAGGATTAAGCCATTGTGTGGCACTTAAGGAGTGGTGGTATACTGACTGAAGGCACTCGTCTGGTGCCCACGTGGAGTATGTCAAAAATTCAGAAATGAGCATTGATTGGTTGCACACGAAATTCTATTGGCTGTCAGGCAAGTTCAACACCAAGAAAACATGCTGAAAATCCAGAATATACAACTCTATTGTCCAAGACACCCTCATTTCAAGTTATTTACTGCGGATTATGAGGGTCTGTCGGCATTGCCTTGAAGAAAGTTGTATATGCAGAAGTTGGCTCCACTATAGCAGTGGCTATCAGTTCACATGACGCTACACCATGACACTAGAGGTGCAGTATTATCGAATACTTGCACTTAGCCGATGTGAATAGTCTCTTAAATAAACTTTGTGTTTACACTTATGACTAGACTTCGGACTTTTAGGTCGCTAAAAATGCTGTTTTAGGTACCTAAAATAAGCTCTAAAAATTGGAAAATAGGTTCTAAAAATCGTAAAATAGTCTCTTATGAAATCGTTAAGTTGCCAATTTTCTGAAATATTTCAATTGCAATGCAGAATATTATATTTATTGAAGTCACCATTAATCAATAATCATGATAAAACACAGATATAGGCCTATGGTACACAGAATTATATAGACCTATTACTACCATAACAGTGAAAAACTAATCCCTGCGCCCAGAAGCTATGCACGCTAGCATATTCAACCCCTTGTATCCCTCAGTGATTCAGACAACTTTTTTTTTTCTGGATGTGGGAGTCGGGAGAAAAACTCTAGGCCTACATTTCCTTGGGAATTCCAAGAAATCTTTCTACTGAATTCGAAACATTCCTAACTATTTAACCACGTCACAAATGTGTCATATACTGCACAATCTGAGCTAAAAATTTAGTACGAACTGAAAATAATTGCTAGAATTTATAACAAAAATTAACTTCTTTTGAACTTTAGAGGAAAAACAAGCAAAAAAGGCAATATTAGGCTCTAATGTAAAAATAGGCTGTTTTAGGTTCTATAAAAGTATCAGTTTTAGGCGTAGTCACTTAAGAAACATGCATATACAAGTTTCCGTCCATATATCACTTAAGGATTAAAATAGGTTTTTACCTAAAATCCGAAGTCTACTTATGACTATTAAATATTAATAAAAGACAAACGTAATCTTTGTAGTCTTTCATTTCTGCAGCAATATATTGACGTAACACTAAAATATCAGTATTTTCTATGTTGCTGAGTGACACAGAGTTACGCAGAAGTTAACTTTAACATCGCATTGTTGCCTGCTCAGAAATTAAATCTCAGACTTACTCTGTTTCAGTCCTGGGGTAAATACGTGTGCACTGTTAATACAATTCTGCGGTCACTCTGCTTCAAAGCTCTCCCTCTCTGCAGTGATTCACTCGCCAGCAGTAAGGTGCAATGTCTTCTTTATTATGTTAATGTAATCATAATCTGTACGTTTACATGAAATTACACGTGTGCAGTACATTATGGAATCTCTGTTCTGAGTTCGATATAGCCTCGCTTTTATTCCTGTTCGACTAGTCATACACATGGCCATAAAAGGGCTGTTACACAGGAATATAGGCTTGCAGCCCTTAACTTGAAGGTTAGGCCCACTGGTTTGCCTTATTGTTCAGTAATAATTTTTCGTAAGAGTAAAGTGGAATATTGTATACGCGATAATGAGGTTCCATGTTACCGTACAGTATATACTGCCTGTCTCTCGCAATTCATAATGTTCATTTAGCTTTAGATATCCAAGATATGACATATTACATGTAACTGCTGACCTTGCTTTCTCATGGGTAATCCCACGGGAGTTGACGAGTTTATTGATAGATTCGCGACTGCGCAGCAGGAATGAATTTATCTGATGCAACTCATCAACTCGAGTTGGATTTATTAAGACTATTCCATGAATAAAATGTAACGGATTATACAAATAATAATTACTTTCGTGCTTTGTTGTATAAAAACAAAACTAACAGCTGAGAGATCAGGACATACTATGAATCAACCATCCATGAATCGATTCGTGTTACCATGTTGTGACCAGTGCTACCAATGGTGCATATAAGACATAGTTAACTTCATTCAGTTAAGCTAACAGCAGAATAGAATAAAAGCACACAAATTGGCTTGCACCGAATCAAAATTGTGTTTTTAATCAATGTACATTTCTATTATTTCAATTTCCAAACAAGTTATGTTGTATAAAATAATCTGTTTTCATGCCGCTTAGTGGCAGCATCTGACTATTAATCACTGCACACGGATACTTGCGTCTCCAGTAACGAGCAGACGGTTTTATCACGATAAAACACCATCCTCGCAATTCCTACAAGAATATTGCAAGATAAACAGCTGTGATTGGTCTATATCCAAGGAATTGCTAAACGTTATTGGTCAATATCAAACACGCGGCGTATGAGTTGAATAGTCACTACAATACCTTCATAGCGATAAAAATTTTTCAGTGGAAAAGTCAAAACCAAGGATGGTGCAACAAAAATATGAGTTTACCTGGGTAAACTAAGCAACTTGACCGTTGTATTCTGAATACTAAGGTTCATACACGCTAAGAGTAAGATGTGAAATGAATAGAAGTTGTGATTCTAAATTATCTGGCTTATACTTTACCTATAGCCTTATCTCTAGTCTCTTGTAAAGCTGTCTGACCGCCTCTCCCAGACTGAAG
Source organism: Ectobius pallidus (assembly GCA_964059195.1). NCBI lineage: Eukaryota > Metazoa > Arthropoda > Insecta > Blattodea > Ectobiidae > Ectobius > Ectobius pallidus. The sequence goes on along the minus strand of CAXKWD010000004.1, from coordinate 918,523 downwards.
TCGATACAGATACAAAACTATTAAAATGTGTCCATGACCACAACAAGCGCTCATTCTAGGAGAGGATTTTTATTCATAAGAAGACGAATTTAGACACTGCATGTGTTAAAAGTGTTGTCATTAGTTAAGATGAGAGACCTCATTTTGAGGTTTCAGCAGAGCTGTTTACATTTCACAACTATAAATTATAATCTGAGGCTTTCACGGCCGGAATCTTGATGTTGGATCATCTTCCGGGCTGTGGGCCGTGGTCCAGAGGCAAAATAACAAGTATCGCCAGATATTTTGCTCCCGCTGTGGGGAACTTCTTCAGTGGCTGCTACCTTGACGCTGACTCAGAAGAAGTTCCCCACAGCAGGAGCGAAGCGTCTGGCGATACTTGTTATTTTGTCTTTGGACCACAGCCCGGAAGATGCTTCGAAATCATAAATTATAACACACAAGGTCTGTCCATATTTATGTATTTTAGTTGCTCAGTATTTTAATTCCTCTCCTTCAGGTGATAGGTGGGTGTAAAGCTTTCATTGTCATGTCAGTATTATTTGGGCTGCAGATAGAAGCAGAACGATTTACACCACTACTTTAGTGTCCAAGCAAAACAATATCCAGATGTCAGTACTTAACTGTATATGTATATGGATGGAGCTTCAAACTTTTGAGTTCTAATTAATTACTTACTTTAATTCTAATTCTTGAGTCAGAGCTTTCTTAGGTCACATGTAAAGTGGATGAATAATATTGACATGGCTGTGAGGGTACAGGTGGTATTGGGGGAATGCTACTTCCTCTCGAGTTACATTTGTTAGCATGTATTGAGTAATTTAAACCGGTATTTGTACCATTGATTAGCCGGTGGTCATGCTGCATTATGGAAATCGGCTGTTTGTTTCTTTTAATCAAGTTCTCTGCTACTAGAGTAGAATGCCAGTCAACCGAACCATCAATTATTTGAACGACCTCCTTTTATATACTAGTAGTTTTATTTTCTTACTACTAAAACTAAACTCCGTGGCGCTACATCCCTGGAGGGACTTGGCCTACCACCCGACCGCTGCATCATCTCCCGTAGGCAGATGGCAGGATTGGGGGGCATGTGGTCAGCATGCCGACACCCACGGCCGTTAATGGTGGTTTTCTGGACCGGAGCCGCTACTTCTCTATCAAGTAGCTCCTCAATTTGGAATCACGAGGCTGAGTGCACCCATACCAGACCTCCCTACCTCAGAAAAATCCGAGGAGGTACCGGGAATCGAACCTGGGCCGACGGATCTGTAGTCAGCGACGCTAACCACAAGACCACGCCGGCGGCTTTCTTACTACTACATGATAATAATTAAAGATTGATCATGTGACATTTACATCCTTAATACCAAGCACCTTATTTACTTGAAAGCAGAACCTTGAAAGTTGGGTGCATCTAACGGTCCCAAGTATACGGTGAATAAGTCTATTGTTACAAACAAGCTGTTGTACAACAGTAAATCAGTTCCAAATTGTAGCACAGATTGTACATCGGCGTACTTGTGACATCATAAAATAAGAGTAGTGGAAGCCAGGTATACAACTGTTCATAAATTTCATGTTGTATTATCCTACGAGGGATTTGTATATCGTGTATAAAATAATTCCACCTATTCCTTCGTATAAAATGTTTTGGTTAAAATATCAGCTCATAATTTTTAATTAAGTTTTACAATATTGACAAGTGTAAATTTTAGATTGGACAAAGCTATGAGCTGATATTTTAACCAAAACATTTTATACGAGGGAATAGGTGGAATAATTTTAAACACGACAGGTATACAACGCTAAAGGAAAGAAATTTGGAGTTGTTTCATACAGACAAGTGCAGTTGAAATATTCATAAAAAAAAGAGCCATATTTACTTATTTCAATTAAAAAATGCAGTAATTCAGCCATGTCAATATTTGATGAAAAACTTTTATTTATTTATACAAGTAAAACAAATACAAACTTCAAAAGTAACTACAACTACTATTTAAAAAGAGGAAAAGAAATATAGGCTATATCTTACATAATTAATAGGGACCGGATTTTTAGGTTTTTAAAAACATTGTTTTAGGCTTTCCATTAGGTGAAATAGTTTTTTTTAGGTTTTTTGTCCAAAATATCGTTTTCGGGTAGAATAATTGATTTAATGAATTTGAATGTGCTATATAGGATTCAATACAAAATACTTGTTAAATTCAACTCAACAAAATTGACTTAAATTTGTGTAAACTTGCATTAGGACAATATTATACAATTGAAGGAAGAAAGCATAAACAATCAAAAGAAGTGAAAATAAGATTGCCTCACATTTCCTGGTTGCCTCACATTAAATGTCTTTCAAGAATCTCAACTGTTAAGTTCTTCCTGTTATCTCTCAGTTAATAGTTAATACTGTACCTAGACACTATCCTTCTCAGGATTCGAATCGGATGCTATTATTTAGTGAGTTGGATGTGGATAATGTGAAACTGATTATTTTCCTTTCTTCGGTTGTTACGCATGCTAACCGCACAACAAATCAACTAGGGACGAAAACTTCCTCCTTTTCTAAAAAGGTAAATAATACTTACGTGTTTCTGGCAGGCTTGACAAAATATTACTTTGCCATCTGTAGTGAAATTAAGGTCGTCGCCAATCCACTGCAGTAATAAATCGATTTCATTTGTTTCGGCATAATTAACACGTCTTCTTAAAACTCACAGTGTGAATAACAGGGAAGTAATAAAGGCAAACAAGCGCTTTAAAGCACAGAAATCTATATCCTTCTTCAGACACGGCAACAATGGTTGTTCGTACGAATATTTTAAAAGGAATACGCCGGTACTCTTACACTTTCCTCTCTTGATACTGTCCATCCTAGACGACAATGGGTTCAACGAAACGCTGGTGGTATTAATTTCACCCCGACAAAAATTATTCTCTCTCCGCAAAATATCGATTTCTCAACTAACAAACAAAAAAGACAAAAAGGTAGCCTAAATTAGATATTTTAGGTTTTATATCCCGTTTAGGTATCTTTAGGTTTTTAGGTATTTTTTTAGGTATTTTTAGGTGCCACAGAATTAATGTGGGTGAATCCTATGGACGTGATTCGAAAAAGTGTATGAGCGCTTTTTGTTTTGGAAGTAAGGAAAAAAATAGGTAAAAACCTAAGAATCCGGTCCCTAATAATTAATAATTATTCGAGCACAAGAAATATTAACATTTAGAAATACACCCGAATGAGTAAGACTGCTCGTGCTCAGGTGCAGTTTCAAAAATATCAAAGTGAAGAAAGAGGAGAGACAAAAAAACAGAGTGTAATTTATAGAAAATGTGATTAACTAATAAAGAAAGTAAAAAATGTTAAACATAAATACATAAAAGGATTGAAACAAAAATGTCTTAAACAGCTAAAAAATTACAAAAAATGCTTTACATATCTCTTAAATTTAACAGTAGAGTATGCTGAGAGATCAGGATATTTTCTTATAATTGAGTTATAGAAGCAGGGACCAAAATTAATGCTATGCTTTAATCCTGCCGATGTGAGACATTTGGCTTCTGATAGGAGTAAGTTAGTGTTTTGTCTAGTTTTGTAGACATGTTCACTAGAAAAGTATTTTATACGATATTTGTGAAAATATTTTAATACAGAATGTTGAATGTTGACAAGGCTGAATTACTGCATTTTTAAGTGTAGTTGAGGAAATGTATTGTTTTGATTCTATTATTATACTACTCTCTACTATTATAGAAGTCAGATATTATGAGAGATGTCAGTAATGGAAGATGATGTGATTATTTAAAAAATGATAAAAGAAAATTTACTTAGTGAATAAAATACCTTAAAAATTAAGCACAACGTTTCATCAGGTGCGCACCTGATGAAGGCTCGGTGGAAGAGCTGAAACGTTGTGCTTAATTTTTAAGGTATTTTATTCACTAAGTAAATTTTCTTTTATCATTTTTTAAATAATCATTTAGTGAAAATTATGGACCGTTTTGCAAGTTTTAGATGATGTGATGTCAGAGAAACTATAAAGATATTTTAGTTCACATGCAAAAGCAATTGAACGTAGTTGCGATATCCTCACAGCATGGACATTCCTGTCTTGTGACGTTGATAATAAATTAGAGTGGGCCACTAAAGAGCTGTTTGTGTAGTTGCCCCTTTCCAGCTGAAGAAAGAAGTAGATGCGAAGTTACCACTATGTCAACAAGACATCCCTCAACAAATTGTAACAAGTTTTTAGAAAACCTCATAATTGATAAAGCAGTCAGGTGTTAAAACTCAATTAGTGTTTTTATGAAAATTAAAGTGTACAAAATTGATTTTGTTTTATATACAGGTTGTTTATTGTGCAGTTTGAATTGCTGCTCTCAAGGCTTCTGATGAAATTGTGTACTTTAATGGATATTGTAATACGTAATAACTAGGGTTCGGATGTTCATGACGACATATCATATTTTTATTTTGACTGCCTTTCTCGCCACAAAAACAAATTAAACACGAATTGCATGGTTGTTAACCTATTCAGACCGTTTTAATTTTGCATATGAAGTCATATTTTGGGAATGTTTATGGTATTGGTCATATTTTGGTCATGTTAGTAATTTAACGTCATATTTCAATTATAAATTTGGTAAAGGAGCACAATTATTAAGTACGTACACTAAACGGACGAGTTAAATTTGAAAGTTTTGTCATTAATTTAATGTTTATGCTCATTTAATAGGCAACTTAATTTTTAAATTAATATAATTGTTCATAATTAACACTATTATATGCGGGAATCACAGTGAAGTAATCAAATATTACAAAAAAGATTGCTATGGAGTACTCAACTTCACTAATTTACATGTACTTACACATGACGCGTTTCACAAGCATCTTGCTTGTATCCTCAAATGAGGTCCACTCACATGTAAATCAGTGAAGTTGAGTGCTCCATAGCAATCTTTTTTGTAATAATTGTTCATATTATATAGGGATAAACTTGTTCTATAAAATATTTGGAGCTAATGAAGCGAGCAAACAGGAGAAAATTCTTTAAAATTAGGAGTTCATTACAACTAAAACTGTAAATTACCAAAGTTGTTAAAAGTGAATATCTGAGTGAATTAATATGATTTAATAATTTAGTGTCATTAAGCGTTTTAAATTGGAAGATTTATTTTTAGAGACTGTTTTTTATTAGGTCATATATTTACGATCTTTTAGTCATATTTAATCAACTTTAAGGGCATAATTGCAGTCATATTTTCCACTTTTTTAGGTCATAAACATCCAAACCCTAGTAATAACCATATTATAGTATGGAGAAACAGAAAATTAAAAGGGTAGAATGTCGTAAAAATAGTTAAGCAATAAAATAATGTATTGATTAGATGACTTGTAATGCTCAGGGTTGCCATTGGATACACACATCTACTTCATTGTTTAGGTGGAAAGGGCTTAGTTCCTATCGCTTATTGTAGGGTAGAAATCCTTATTAGATTGTTATCTCACAAGAAAGCAAATATTTATTTCTGTTTTGATTGATAATGTCTGTTAAGTAGTGATATGTGAATGTGGATGTTGGTATCACTGCATGTAGATCAGGGGTTTCCAACTATTTACTGTATATAAAACTCTATGTATGTTTTTGCATCATGCCCAAATGGCTGGAGCAGTTTTGATGAAACTTGATATACATTTTTATGGGTCGTTTAAAAATCTTGTAGTGGTAAATCAATCCTAATACACCCCTATTCCACCTCTTCTGGGTAGGGGCGGGTCATTTCAACTCCATCATATTTTTTCTGTGCAAATCTACATTCTTTTACCAATGTCTACACAATTTTACACATGTACCCTGTAGAATCAGGAAAATATTTTACAAGACACATAAAACCATCTTGGTAACTGACTGAGGCATTCTTGGTCAAAATCTTGAATGTTTGACATTCAAACAGACATTTTTTTCTGCTTTCTCTTTGTACTGTCACTTCCTTTATACTGGACTCTTGCCTTTCGTCTGAGTTCTGTTAGAATCCATGTCAACAGCTAAGCCGCCCTTTCCAGTGTAGCAATAAATAATTATCTGTGGCTTGGTTCTGAACGGGCCGATGTCAATTTCTTTCAAACATGAGATCTAAGCATTATTGAGCTCGACTAGTCTTTACCTTTCGTTTAATAAAAGTGCCAGTGTTTGTTGCTATTAATAGACATAATACAGAAACCTTAGAGGCCAATGTCGGAAGTTCTCAGCTAAAAATGTTACTTGTACAAAGGCTTCAAAGTCAGTTATCTCAAAAGCAAGTTTAATGGCATTGGCCCTTTTAGAACGAAGCCACTGATATATGGTTAGAAGCGAGTAGTTCCCGACTTAGTGCAGGCTTTATTTAGAGCACAATATGAAAATAATGTAGTGTAGACTCGCCTCATAAAAATAATGCGATATCTTAGTATCGCCTTAAAAATACTTAATGTTTTGAGTAGAAAGAACTTTGTACTGTAAATAGATTATTGGGCAACACTCACCAATGTTTGTTGATCCCTTTGTGAAGCCGTTGTCAATAGTTGCTTAATCTTGCGTGAAGCCTTCGTCTTCTTAATAAAATAATAAAACACACACATTATATAAAACGTAAACACTAAAAATTGCAACTTCACAACAGGAATCACATCACAACGAGACCAGAAAAACGACTAATATTCACTTCAAAACGCGAGTCGTTTTTCTGGTCTCGTGAAACGTTGTGATGTGATTCCTGTTGTGAAGTTGCAATTTTTAGTGTTTACGTTTTATATAATGTGTGTGTTTTATTATTTTATTAAGAAGACGAAGGCTTCATGCAAGATTAAGCAACTATTGACAACGACTTCACAAAGGGATCAACAAACATTGGTGAGTGTTGCCCAATAATCTATTTACAGTACATATCATTCCTCACCATAAGAAGAAGAATGTCATTCAGGAATAGAAAGAACTTTGTGGACTGTTCCATATTGCAGTCCTAGGAGTACAAAATGTGTTATTTCTGAGTTGCTAGAAACAAGTTGGTGTAATAGTGTATTATATGTTTGCAGAGGAGTCCGCCAAGACGCCAAGGAACTGGAGATAGGGATGAACAGACCGATGTGCGACGGCACTCAGCGATAATACAAGACGATGATCAACACTGCTATTACGAGACAGACAGACGGAATGCAAACTACGAGGCAGAACCTCCTGTGTAAGTGTGGAGTTGCAAACAAGAGGACAGCCTCCTTGGTGTCACGCATATGCTCAAGTGTTTGTATGTATTGTGTTACAGGTACTCACGACAACACAGCGGTGCTTACAACTCCCCGTATGAGGTGAGATTTCTCACATAATTAATCCTAATACAGGCTTCCTTACTCTTTCTAGTGCTGTAACAGATTATCACACTACAACTCCACTTGTAAAAATGTCTAATTATAAAAATTCATAAAGAACAAACAAACAAGAATTTATTGTCAGTGGATAAAAACACACACATTAACTATCGTAACATTTCAGCCTGAACCCCCAGGCCTTCATCAGACGACTGAGACTGAATTTTTATAATACAACTTCAGTGGAGAATATGGACCAACGAGTGTTAAATATAAATGTCTAATGTCGAGAAATTTCTTTTTGGTAGATTCGGTACAATGAAACACATGACAAAGACATAACAAACCTGTCACGTTTGGTCCTGGTTTCTACCGGTTAATGTATATGTAGTCAAAATTAAAGTAAAATAGTTCACTGCTTCCTTCTCGAACCTTCACGACGTTTCAGTCCTATCCTCGAGGCCTTCCTCAGGTTACTGCTGAAACCTTAAAACCTGCAGAGAGATGAATGGTTGTAAGGTTTCAAATGGGAAAATTTGAAGTTGATGTTGGATTTTGGCACCAAGGCTCCGTTCTCTTCCAAATTTTGACATTCAGCAAATCTGGTTTAACAGGATGGAGCCACCTCACACACTGCCTGACGATCTATGGTAGCAGTGAGACGTTTGTTTGGGGATCGCATTATTTCATGGAATCTAAGATCGCTTGGCCGCCACAGTCTCCAGACATCTCAGTTTGTGACTATTTTTTATGGGGACATCTGAAAACCAGACTAGACCAACAAACCTTACCCAGCTCAAGACTCAAATTGAAGAAAACATTGCCAACTTCCCGGAGAACACAATGCGCTGGGCTGTGCAAAGTCTTCAGAATCTACTTACTGAATGTGTACGGCGAAATGGACCGCACTTAAGTGTTGTAATTTTTAAAAAGTGGTGCATAACTAAATTTCCACTCTTGTAGAACATATTTCCAGCATCAAATGAAGTTTTGTAACTTTCCTTAATTTTTTTCCTACGTATTTCAAATTTTCCCGTTTCTCTGCGCCACCCTGTATATACGAGGGGAAGTCCAAAAATGAGTTTCCCCTCTATTTTCCCCCAGGAAATAGAACAGCAATGGGGGAAACAAGAAATTACTTGAATGCAAAAGACACCCATACACCACTGGGTATCGAGAGGCAGATTGTAAGGTTTCAACAGTCACTGGTGGAAGGCCCAGAGGAGAGGCCCAAAACGTTGTGAAGGTTCGAGAAGGAAGGAAACACATGATACACCAAAGGCAATTTCCCTTTAATTTTGACTACAAAGAAATAACAGTTCTCAACAGCTCATAAAGATGTCTATAATGTTTGACAAAGAGAGAACAGATTGATTTGTGGACTTGTAGTGTAATTTAGTGTAACTGCATGTGTAGCCACTAATGCCTTGTTGTTGTTAGCGCTCTCCCACGTCCACTAACAGCCACCCCGAGGAGGCGTCGCCCTCTGGCAGCATGAAGGAGGTGAGCTGCTCCATCGCCATGTCCAGCAGCATGCCTCTTATGAAGGTATTTAACATGGACACTGATTCCTTTTCTATTCTGTTACCTTATATCATTTTAAATACAGTAGAAGCTCGAAATACCGTGAATTCGGATGTAACACGGGGGAAAGTATGTCCCCCAATAAGAATATACCATAGTTTTATAAATAAAATTTTTATTTTGGAATTTGAGTTAAAACAGTAAAAATTCTACAATGAGCAGTTCTGCAGTACATTTTTTTTACCGTTAGACCCACCCTCACCCTCTAGTTGACCGTCACCACCACATTCCAAAGGATGTAGCAGAAGTAACGGGACATGAAATGAATAGTGTAGTTCTATAAGGATTAAAAAATCTGCACCTGCCAGAAATTCTTAAAACCTAGGAACGTTGAAATATGATTTTAGTTTGAATCACACATTCGGATTGTAAAGTCGTGAGTTCGGAATACAAAATGTCGCAGAAGCGGAAAGCATATTCAGTAGGAGATAAACTGAAAATTATTGATCGTGTAAAGAACAGGGGAAACAGGAGTATTATACCTGAATGTTACAGTGAATATTTTAGTAAATGTTGTACGTTACTCTCGGGAATTAGAAAAATTCTCGTGCACCATCTGCGAAAGAAGAGCCGTAAATTGAGATCAATTACCGGACTGCATTAAATAGTATAACTGGTGAGTAATTTTTAAAACTACTGTATTTCATATTGCTGTATAACATTGTAATTTATTAGTGAACCAATGTTGCCCTCCACGGGGTCGGTTTTTGTCACTTCATCGGTCACATTTCGATGTACCGCGGTAAGGTTATAACGCGGGGGTAAAGCATGTCCCCCATCAACCATGTTATATCGGGCTTCTACTGCATAAAGAAATTATTTATCGATTGGTATGTGTTATAAACGTAAATTAAATGTAGAATCAAGACAATGCCTACCACCCGACCGCTGCGTCATCTACCCATAGGCAGATGGCAGGATTGGGGGGCATGTGGTCAGCATACCGACACCCACGGCCGTTAATGGTGGTTTCCATAACCGGAGCCACTACTAATCAAGACAATGACCAGCAGGAAATGGATTGAAACTGGATCAAATCCTGGGATAAAACCAGCCATAAATCTTCCCCCCAAACCAAACATTGTAGAAGTTTTTCAGTTTGTGGTCCAAACTGTGGGCTCAAATAGCCAGAGAAACAGGTTCGATAACCTGCTACATCACGCAAAATATAACTTACTCGTGGCCCAAGTGCATCAATATCAAAAGAAATACCTTGCAGTGCAATGATTACATTAGCTTATGTCTTGGTACATCCATCACCTAGTCTCTTGATCATTGTACGTGTAAGTAATATTAATACAATGGATAATGCAATCTCGAGTTATATTTATTCCTATTATGTAGCAAATATCACACAATTATGCATGCAGTTCATGAGCTTGGACCGTCTGCATGGTCTTGTGGTTAGCGTTGCTGATTACAGATCCGTTGGCCCGGGTTCGATCCTCGGTACCTCCTTGGATTTTTCTGAGGTAGGGAGGTCTGGTAGGGGTGCACTCAGCCTCGTGATTCAAATTGAGGAGCTACTTGATAGAGAAGTAGCGGCTCCGGTCATGGAAACCACCATTAATGGCCGTGGGTGTCGGCATGCTGACCACATGCCCCCCAATCCTGCCATCTGCCTATAGGTAGATGACGCAGCGGTTGGGTGGTAGGCCTTGTCCCTTCTGGGATGTCAGCACCATGGAGTTAGTTAGTTCGTTCTTCAGCTTTTCTGTTTTTAACGTTAATCTCATTGCTTATAGTGTTATTAATATTGTATTTATTACTATACGAGATTTAAATTGCTTCAGTGTAATTATTCATTATTTTCATGTCTCATATGCAGCTTATATACCCTTCTGAATTTACATTAAAAAAGTGCATGTAGATGCAATAAAATGATGAAATTCTGATGATGGACACTTGTGCATGTTGCATGCATTTTCATGTAGAGATCCTAGTCCTATCCCAGCTATTGTACAGAATTAGTCAGATTAGGCATGATCATTGACTTTAATAAGGTATGTTCGTAAATTTATTTTGTTTTTTCAGTGTTGTAACAATATCAATTTGTGTTGGCCCTCCTCTGTATTGAACTAAACCTAAAATATATTAATCTTAATTGAACTAATTTATATATCTCTAATAAAGGTAAAGGGATCGCTGTATGGGCCACGGAGACCTGTAGGATTTCCAGGAGGTTAAGGCTGTGTCACATACGGCACATGAAGGTGGCAAGGTTGTCAGCCCTAGGCCGTTATTTACCCCAGGAATGCTCCTGGTACTCATTTCTTTTATATTCTGAGTCGACCTCAGGGCCATAGTGCCACCAGAAGGATTAGGCCAAATCTCAACGACCTCATCGGGAATCGAACCTGTGACCTTACGGTTTGTAGCGCAGTGCCTTAACCACTACACCATGGTATACCATGTATATCTAATAGTTTTCCATAACGATTAGATTGAGTGTTTTAATTGCAGACATTTACAGAGATTGAGTTCTGAACAGTTAATATTGTGGAAGTATCTTTTATCGTTTGAATTCCGGATTTATTTAAAGAAAAGTGTATGAAGGTAGTTCTCATGATATTTAGGGTTTTTTGTTGGTTAGTATTGCATCTAGTGTCAGGCGTTTAATACAATCACTGCAGATACATGTTGATTATCAGTAACCGTCTGGGCTTGTAGGCCATGACCCAGTTGACATTGGTGGGCAAAACTTTTCGTCCACAACTACAGCGGACATCCCCAGTGACGGTGGAGTCTTGGGTGAAGCGTTGTAGTCAGCTGGACCACGGGCCTACAAGCTTGGATAATGTTCTTAACATTGACTCCGGCCGTGAAAGCCTACAGTGTTTTATAATTTATACAATTGTCTGTAAGCGTTAATGAGTGAAACGTAAACAGACTACATCTCCTACTAGAGACACAAGAGCAGCGATTGACTAAATTAGGAACCAAAACCAATCAGAGTCAAATGCTTGTTTCTTATTTATGTCCTTGTTACCCAATGTGGTCACATTCTGCTTTCTTCCTTTCTCTAGTTTTTCTTTTCTTTGTCAATTTTTATGTTGATGGGCCTTTGGCGTATTTGATTTTCTTTCCTCATGTTTTGGAAAGGGGACTGGCATCGGCATGGTGGTAGAGTAGTTGTCTTTATTTCTTTGTTTTGCTGTCTCTTTTGTTGTGTTGGATGCACGGCATGTAGGGTGTCAGTAAAGTCTTGTTGATGAGTCTATACATATGACGACGTCTAACAGGATGTGACTTCGAACGGCGAGGAGATGCACAGGAGCAGCAGTGGGCGGTGTTGTCACGGTAGCGGCGTGACATGCGATAGCAGCAGTGAGGGCAGCGCTAGCAGCAGTCAGTTCGTCAGGGGGGTGAGTTGTGTTCGCAGTCGCAGACAATAAAAAATTTTTGCAAACTACTTAAAATCATAAAAGTAAGAGTTTGTTGGTAGGGCAACTTATTTTAGGTATTTTATACAACGATGGATTTGTAAATACTGATGAATAAAGTCTGGTGTACCAGTGTAGGGAGTAATAACGTCACATTTCAACACGCTTGAGCGTCAAAACAAAATGTGATTGTGCGTACTGATAGCATGGCTATGTAAGTGATCAGAGTTAGAAATGGACACACAGCCTCATGATTTTGACTGTTTGTTGCAGGAGGATCAGCATTATGAACAACGACAGCAGCTGCAGCGAGTCAACACCTCCGACAAGGGCAACTCCAACTGCAGACCACCTTATCCTCGCAGGCCTATCACAAGGGTGCGTAACTGTACACACATTGAAATGTAGAGATTTTATTGAATATGATAATGCTTTGACATAGCATGGAGGTGTGTATAATTGTACACCATTTCATTCCTGAATTACGTATATCGACTACTGGGAGTATTTTGTTTATTTGAGACTCTCTCGCTTGATGTTGTGTTGTTTGATATTCTAAGTCATTTTCTGTTCATTCTATATAGAAAACATTTGTGTCGTCAGCATACGAAAACATTTTAAATTAAACAAATCATTCACATGTATATAGAAGAGGCGTGGACTCCACCCTTTACTATTCTTTTACCCCTGCGCAATTGTCAAGTGTCGAAAGCTTAGATGTAAACAATATCACAAATAGTAAAAGTATTTCAGTAGACAGTATTAATAAAGAAACATTATTTTTCCTCTTGCATTTATTATTAACTGCCATCTAGTAATAAGAAGTGAATCACAATAGGGTCTCAGTAATTTGAGGTGAGACTGCCTTGAACTGTAAGAACTCAGACAAAATTACATGAGAAAACAAAAACATACAGAAACTGTCAAGTGTACTTTGAAATGAAATACTACTTTTGTTAATATCTGAGATTTTAGCTTCTTTTCTTTTTTGATTTAAAAAAATTTATATTGTTTCATTGTTATGGAATTTCATTTTGACGTCATTATCCAAAAAGTTCTGTAAAATTTCCCTGTCAACTTGATTCTCACTCTGTCCTTCCATTTTGTTGTTAATCCACCAGAAGTGGACGATAAGTATTGCCTCTTGTTCTGATTGTATTTCCTGTAGAGATTTTTCATCCTAATTGAAAAGCATCCATCATTTCCTGAAGTTAAGTATTCACGGGGCAGAAAGAGACGAGCGGCTGGAAATACTCATGCCTAATAAATTGTTACCATTATCTGGGCAAACTGTTGATGCTGAATTAATTTGCAAATTTCTTTTGTAATCATATATGGACAAAAAATTGCAAATAATTTGTCAGTTTCCTCCGAAACAAGAGCACAGTGCGTATTTCTTGAAGTTTAGACTGTTTTACACAACTCTGGGGTTGTGGGTCATCACAACACAGCAGGGTTAACATGCATTTCAATGCGCCACCCAAAATATTAATCTACAGATGGCAGCAAAGGACAGAAAACGGAACTGATGTTGATGGGATGTAGACAACAGATGACACTATACACTAACTCATTTTGAATTGCTTTTATGGAGAATTTCTTTTGTATATAGGCATGCTAAGTGGCGCATCATATATGTACGTCATTAGCATGGGCAGCTGTAATACTTTAATACTTATGTGTGCAGAGTTCCAACATCCTGTCAGCTGTGCTGTGCCTCATCAAAGAGCTCGACTACCCAAATCTGGAGGTTGTGGAGATGGCCGTCCGATCCCGCATGGATGAACTGTGACTTTGCTGGTCGTGCGGGCGTCGCTTGCTGCTCTATCGCCAGTAGCAGCTCCTCGACCGTGCGACCTTGTCTCCTACAGAAACATCTACACCTCCTCGTATCTATAGCAGAGTCCTACGATAAATTTGGAAAGTGTTTTGTATAGCGGCATAAATTATTAAACATGTGACTGAAGCATTTGGCTTGCATGAATTACATTTAGACATAAGTATGATATTTATAGACATGGGAAGTTCTGAGTGAAATATGAACATCCTCGGCTGTTTGCTTTGTAGTCCCAGAAACACAAACAAACGTTAATGAATTCTAAAACACCAGAAGGTGCACCCATCCACAACCAGAGGGACCACAAGGCATCCAGCTGAGGATGGGACATGCTGAACAGACTTCCCTGTCCACTGGCTTGCTTACATACGTTCTGTGTGCTTTTTAAATCAGGAACGAAGCATTTTTATAAGAGAAATTTAAATGAAATTATGTGAATGTATAGCGTAGCAAATCACTGGTGGATACCAACAACGTATTCTGAAGTTACTTTTTACACAAGACACACAAAGTAAAAGTTGTAACCGAATACTTTTCTAGGTTAGGATATAAGCTGCTTTAAGCTGGGGGCCCATGTCGTAAATTCACAGCACATAAAAGAACTTTAAGCCTGAATTAGACCCTCTAGACAAAATTCCTTGGCTCTTTCACATCCAAGAAATGCCTTAGTTTTCCAAAAGAGTGTTTGTGGGGCTTACCACCTGTCCCTCTGTCCTCTCTCAGAAAATATGCGTAACAAAATTAGTCTAAGTATTGAAACCTCCACTAGGAGGCCCTTTGCCCCACCATAGAGTTATAGGAAAAAGGACTCAGTTTGAAAATGTTAAATTTTGTTATGCCTTTTTGATGTTGAGTTTCTTAAGGTGGTTGCAAAAATCGTTATACTTTGTGGTTTTTGACTCCATTCCTTATGTTAGCAGCCATGTAACAGGCATGTCCGGGCATGTGCTTATGTGCATGTAGCAGTCGATGGCAGGGCAATATGGCTGCATGGTACAAAATTCATTAGAATAAATCTAATATTTTTTTGTTATTGTTGTTGTTATTATTATTATTATTATTATTATTATTATTATTATTATTTTACAATTAGTAATGGCTGTCTAGAAAATAGTGATTTTATTTTATTTGTAGATTAACGTACCTACTCCTAAAATAAAATATATCTTTTTCAACTTCTATCATAAACAATGATTAATTAATGTAGGAACAGAATAAGGTATTAAGTAATCTGTGATAAAAGCCAGCAGTGATTTGCTACGTTTTGCTTCGTACTTAAAGACTCGACTCTGATCTCAGACATGGTGTTTCTGTGGTGGCAAGCAGCTGTAAGAATCAAAATGAGTGTTGGCTTGTTTATATATTTTGTAGGATACGTGTAATGTGATCATGTTCATAGAGCAGCTCGGCTTGATTAATTTTAAAAATAACAAAGGAAAGCCTAGGACGAACGTAACTTATATTCATAGCTTCTATGAGACATGTACCCTTAGGTTAGGTTAGGGCTATATTTTGCTCTTCTGTATCTGTGGGAACCGTACAGGTCGTCATGTCGAAACCTATCCTCAAATTTTTGATATCGATAGGTCTTCGTTACAAATAGACACATGCAAAAAATTAGCTGCTCGTACGAACTGTAAGTGGGTGAAAACATGTTTGTTATGCGGGCACTTGCAGAGCTCGCTTTAGTAGCTTTGTGTTCACGTGATAGTGGGGTCGAAGCATGCGATAGAGGGAAGGAACTGCCTTGTGACTCGCGGAATGTGTTTCACTAAATAATCTTATGTTGTTAATATTTCCGCATTTTGAAACTATATAATCTTTATAGACACTGAGGATTGCTTATGATTGTTATTGTGTTTAGGTTATAGATTTAGGTTTAGATTGTTTAGGTGTTGTAGAAGTGTGGCCACTCAAATTGAGTGATATTTGAACATATTTGCCATGCACAGCAAATCACAGTTACAAGGGCTTAGAGTCAGTCAACGTTAACTCCAAAAACGCAACTTTTCAGGAGGAAGAAAAGAATGATATCATTGTTTATTTAACGATAACTCACTTATTTATGAAGATAACATTTTTAATATTTTACCACACATAGAATAATTGTGTCTGAAGATAATGACATATGATTAATTGTAATTCCACTGTTTGCTGTAATGAAAATTTGCATTTTTCAGAGATAGCGTTAAATTGAATTCATGCCTTCCTAGTGATCGATAAAAACCTGACTCTTAATCATTCATCCACAGCTATATCATAATTTAGAATTTTCATAATCTGCAAAATTTACAGACTAATCACATGACTGGCCACCATTGCATTAGTCTTTTTTCTTATTCATAACTACTGACTACAGTGTTAACAACGAAGTTCCTCTGTTTTGCATTTTTTCTAATGTTAGAAGTCAGTGGCTGCCATGCCCTGGGAGATTTTATGCTGTAACAGGAAAAATTGAATCCATAGAGCAAAAATCTCCTAGTAAAAGTTGCTTGTCTATGTCCCCTCTATACACAGGTAAAATATTTTGGTGTTTGGTGTATAATCTGTATAGACACTGAGGGTTCCTTATGATTGTTAGTGTGTTTAGGTGTCACAGAATAGTGACCACTCAATTTGTGTGATATTGGAACACATTTGCTATGCACAGCGAATCACTATACTAGTGTTTCAGTCAACTTATTCTCAATGTTCACATTTACTGTCCATACAAAAGTCAAGTGTTAAGAACTCAGACTAACATACTACATAATAATTGTACGAGGGCTATTTTTTTTTTCAACCTCCGATGGGCCATAAAATGAAAACAACAGTGAAAATCAAAATTGTTTTATTTGGAACATTTAGGTACGCATTCTAGCTACTTCTCCATATAGTCGCGCTCCGATTGAGACATTTGTTGTAGCATGGTACCAACTTTCCAATACCTTTTTCATAGAATCTTGCTGCCAGCAAATTGAGAAGAATCTTCACGCTATTTTGAAGTGTTTTGAAGTTCTTTGTTGGTGTGGAAGCGCTGTCCTCCCAGATCTTTCTTCAGCTGCCGAAAAAGATGAAAGTCACTCGACACGGGAACGAGTTTTTGAAATCCATCATGACAGGGGATGAAACGTGGATTCGTTATGCAATCCAGAATCAAAAGAACAATCCAAACAATGGATGCACACAAATTTCCACACCAACGAAGAACTTCAAAACACTTCAAAATGCCGTGAAGACCCTTCTCAATACGCTGGCAGCAAGCTTCTATGAAGAGGGTATTGAAAGTTGGTACCACGCTACGACAAACGTCTCAATTGGAATGTAACTATGTACAGAAGTAGCTATAAAGTGTACCTAAATGTTCCAAATAAAACAGTTTTGATTTTTACTGTGGTTCTCATTTTATGCCCCATTGGAAGTTGAAAAAAATAGCCCTTGTACTCGTCATTATAGTCCAAAGTAAAAAAAAAAAATGAACTAACGTAAACAGCTCACGGAATTCACTTAGCTAATCCTAAAAATTTAATCAGGAACTAATTACTTCATGAGACCTACTGAAATACAAACATGTGTATCAGAGGAGGATATTATTCATTATTATAACATTATTCTCTCCCGTAATGGTAAGGAAAGGGAGAGATAAGGCAAACTACACATCTGACGTGGGATTTGGGAACGCTAGATAGGGAAGGCCACTGTACTCAATATTTCAAATTTATGAGATTAGCAATTAGTTTTCACACAAATGAGAAGCTAATTTTTGGCATGTGTCTATGTGCAATGAAGACCTGCAGATGGGTTTTGACCTGACAACCCATACGATTCCCTTGTAAGAAGAAACTCAGAGTAACGAAGAATAATGAATTGATCTATTGTGTTTCAGTGTTTGACTGTTCCTTCTACAGCTACAGGCTTCTCCTAGGCTTTCATGTAAATATGCTTAGCTTTAGTATTGCATAACTCGAGGCATCTATTTTTGCCAGATTTGTAATTTTTTATAATCATTTTATTATATTTTTTGCTATTTTTTATTGAATTTCGTCACCATTTTGTTAGGTTTGGGAATGAAAGCTTCAGGATATGTGACTTTTCTTTCATTTTCATTACAATCAATCTGTTACAACAACTATCACATTTACCTTTGCCTCCAATGTCATTTACATTGTTATGTTTTACAGTCCATGTATTACGTATCACAGCATCTGGCTGTAGTTATTCTGCCAAAAACAGATGCCTCCGTGCCTGTTGTTTATGTTTTAGGGCGTGTGAATGAGAGAGTGGGAGAACACTAGAGCGAACAGGGACATACGTTTCATGCATAAGCAGCATTGGACCTCATGTGATAAATGCAACATCGCTTTAAACTCCCTCTGTGTAGGAAAGAAAACAGTAAAACTTTTCTGAAACACCTCAACGTTTGTCTGCATTCCACATTGAATAAAGTTTCATAGATATTCTTGTTTAAGGCTGTTGGCTGTAGCAATTTGAAGCTGAGATACAGATGGCTGGTAAATATGTAGAACTTGTATATAATCAATAAGAATATTCTTCTTCACACATATTTTGTAAGTAAAAACTTACCAAAAGGACGATCGTTTCGGTGAGTGACTTCTCACCATCATCTGCTGTTCTCAACTGTTGTGTTTCCTTCTTTATCCACCAGATGTCCTCCATGTAGTAGAAATTTTGAAATGAGGTCATTGTCA
Organism: Ectobius pallidus; assembly: GCA_964059195.1. Taxonomy (NCBI): domain Eukaryota; kingdom Metazoa; phylum Arthropoda; class Insecta; order Blattodea; family Ectobiidae; genus Ectobius; species Ectobius pallidus. The sequence goes on along the minus strand of CAXKWD010000004.1, from coordinate 899,695 downwards.
AAATTTCTACTACATGGAGGACATCTGGTGGATAAAGAAGGAAGCACAACAGTTGAGAACAGCTGATGATGGTGAGAAGTCACTCACCGAAACGATCGTCCTTTTGGTAAGTTTTAACTTACGAAATATGTGTGAAGAAGAATATTCTTATTGATTATATATAATATACACTTCACAATGTTTTCCCGATTAATTTAATCCAATGTAGAACTTGTTTTGTAAAATTTCATGCATAAATGACAGTAAACATTTTGAAGAAAAATTTCCGTTCGAAAATTTTACAACGAATTTTCTTCCGTGCCTGTTCGCTCTGTGTGTTGCTCGTTGCCATTTTGATGAGATTGGGGCTTTGTTTAGTCAGGGTGGCCACTGCTAGTTTTAATAATGTTGGTATTATACAACCGAGTTTTATTTTTATGTGTATTTACTTTAAAAACAAGGGAATTGTGCGGGTGTCACAGATTTGAGTAATTAAAACCAAGATTAATCTTCCACCAACGTTGAGTCTTTAGTCTTTGTCAGTCTAAATAAATTTAACAGAATTAAAACAGCATACGAGTTCATATTTAGCTCGTTTATTTTCAATGTAGTTTGCCAAGGAGCCTGTATATGTCACTGGTGTCAGATGTGACAGATGGTTCTAAATTATCGTATTTTATGGACCATAAGACACACCGGACCATAACACGCACATTGACTGTAGGATGGAAATTTAAAGGAAAAGAAATTTACTGTGATTCTAAACAAAAATTTTTAGAGGGAATAATATACTTCATTGCATATACAAATTATAACCTTGTACAATGGAATCTGTGTAAATCACTTCTAACTTAAAGCCTGTCTGGTACGAAAATCTCTTCTGTACAGGTGGCATTGCGTGAATTTTAATTAACTGATATCTCATGAAAGACTGAAAATAGTTTTACACCCTCTAACCTCATTTCAGCATGCGGTTAAGTGTAATGGGAAAAGGCTGTTTAGAGGTCAATGCCTTCATTTAAACCACCCAGCTGAGAAAAGTCCTTTCGTATAAAAGAACTCAACATTCCTTTCTTTTCGCATTGTATACCCTCATTTTATGATTGTGCCAAAATATGTAACAATCTTATCGTTTAAAACACCTTGTTTATAGCTATGGTATTTTGGCAATATTTACCATAATTTTAATTTTTTTAATGTACTTCAGACCATTAGACGCACCCAACTTTCAAGGCTCTGTTTTCAAAGAAAAAAAGTGCGTCTTATGGTCCGTAAAATGCGGTAGAATGAACGTAATATTGTGCACATAGCAAACATGTACTATTAATGGAACTTTTATAGAGTGAAGCAGTGTACTGTAATGTTGACATTTAAACATTTTAGACTTGGTATTTAATTTACATAGGTACTGATTACTTGACGAGATCTACTGGGAGAGATAAGGCAAACTACACAACTCCCTCCAAACTGCAAAGCTACTCAATATTGAAGACACACAACCCACACAACTCCCAGAGATTGCATAAATGTTACATTGTTGTAAGATTGTACTTAACCTCAGGAGATGAGAAGGTTTTAAGTTTAAACTAATTGTGTTTATATCTGTTTACTTGGGTTGTGAACGTGATGTAAGATAAAGCAGGCGTTGGTGAGATGTTGTTCAACATGAGGAAGCTTCATACTCACACGTTTCCAGTTTCCAGATCCCTGTCGATGACCAGAATTCTGAGGTGGGCAACAAAGATTCAATTTGCAAAAACTATATCTTACTTACTTGACTGTGTTTTAGCCAGCTTGTAACTACAGGAAATTCAAAATCGTCACTTTTTGTACAGAAAGTCATTAACATTATGTGTATATATACCGTATATTTCTGCACATAAAATGAGGTATAAATTTTTGTCCAAATTTTATAGTTTTAGCGTATATCTGTCCAGTAAGACGACCCCCAAACTATCAACGGTAAATGACCTATAAATTTATGTTTATGAAACAACTTCAAAAAGTTTTGTTTTTGTTTCATTTTTCTGGTTCATCGCAAAAATGTTGCCAACCATCGCACTGTTTTAGCTTCTTTTTTCAAAATGTCGTCACTGAGCAGTTGCACCACAATGGAACAGAATGAAACATGCATTGTATGTGAGTCATGTGGTACATGTAGCAGTATGCAGGGAAAAATGGAAAAAATACAAAAATAGGTTTTTTTGTGGATTATGGGGATTGTGGTTTTATTTACAAAATATGTGTTATTTCGTGGCTTAATAACACCTATCATCTTAATGAAGATATTATAATCTTGAAATCAGAATGCATCATTGTATAAGGTTTTTTTAAATATAAATTCCAGACTTTTTTTTTTGTATCTGTCGAATAAGACAACCCATGATTTTGGGGACTTTTTTTATGATTCAACTATTGTCTTATCTGCAGAATTTTACAGTTTACTACTTGTGAAAGGTTATAACTTCTTAAAACACTGACGTTAGTCCAGAAATAATTAATGTATTTGAAGATAAGAGAAACAAAAAAAATCCTTTCTTCTGGAATAAAACTGTATTCCAATACGCATTGCTCTCATTTGACAAGGAAACTTTGCATCAGTGCTACAGACGTGTTTTAACTCCTTATTGTCTTGAATAATTGTTACAATGAATGTGTGATCACAAATATAATCAATTAAAGATCCCGCACGAAATCTGTGCTGATTGCCTACGTCATTGCAAGCGACGCGCTTGATGTGACATCACTCAACCAACAGCTACCAGGCGTTTCTATTTGTGAAGGTCAAGCTACCTCTCTCTCTCTCTCTCTCTCGCACAATAGCATGTCCCTCTCTAGAGAGTAACGGTCGTCATCGGCACAGATTTCATGCAAGATCTTTACATTGATTTACAGTAATAATAGGAAAGAAACATTAAAAATTACTAATTAAAATTATAGTAATTGATATCCGGGTTAGGCCGCGTCGTGTTTATGGTGTCTTCTGACGTTTCGGACAACATATCGTGTCCTTCTTCTGAGAAAGAATTGCAAGAAAATAAGTGCCTGTGATTAGTAAACAGTCGCAGTAAACTGCGACTGTTTACTAATCACAGGCACTTATTTTCTTGCAATTCTTTCTCAGAAGAAGGACACGATATGTTGTCCGAAACGTCAGAAGACACCATAAACACGACACGGCCTAACCCGGATATCAATTACTATAATTTTAATTATAACTCTGGCCGTGGAAGCCTGCGAACTAAATTAAAAATTACTATTTATACAATAAACTTAATTATTTTCTTAAATTAATCAGACTGATTAATTCAGATTGAAATTGAATAGTCCGGGACCAAAACTAGAGCTGTGTGGAGATATGATGTAAAGCTCGGATTTCTATTAATATAACTTATGAATTAGATAGGCACTATGTATTTTAAATTTGGAAAAATATTAATTTAGATGGAGAGCCCAAAGGTTTAGAGATATTCAGGCACTATTAGAAGTAATTTTTGTGCTTTAATAAAATGAGAGCACTGTGCATCTTAGTTATCATGAAAATAATATTGCAATCCCCTGCGTGTTAATACACTTGCTACTTAGCTGATATTATGAAGACTTGATATTATCAGTTATTATGAATGTTTGATGACTTTTAGTTGTTGTTGTTGGTTGTGTAGACATGTTACTGTTATTGTTTGGAGTTGGAGGTATATTTGATATTGACGTGTGGCCACCCTGATGAGAGTACTTAACTTAATAACTGAGGTAGTTTTCAGTTCCTGGATCCGAACTGCTGTGTACTGACTTTGTTGTCTAATTAGATGTTAATCTCACGTTCTTCTTGTCTTGTCTCTCGCCTTACTCCTTTCCCAGGAGCACGGTCATCTTGTTGAGCCTGTTTCATCCTAATTGATTCCAGAAGAGCATTTCCTCGTGGGGATGAACACGGTGACATGTGAACGTTGCCAAGTGGTGCATATGGCAAGTAGAGTAAAATAGTTAAAAAATGATGGAACATAAACAGTGAAGCAACTATAATAGAATAATTATAATTTGAGTTAAACTTAGACACTTATGCTTCACTTACCAATTTTTTGGTAGAATATGTTTCAAGGACAAGGGTCGTTGGACACGTAGCCAAGGATGGGGACAAGGGTCCTTGAAACATGTTCTACCAAAAAGTTGGTAAGTGAAGCATAAGTATCTAAGTTTAACTCAAATTATAATTATTCTATTAGAGTAAAATAGTTTCAGTTCCCGAGTGTATAGCGATTATGTTCATTTGTTAATATTTACTGATTTACTCCCTAGAGGGCATTATGTTTGCATGTGTCACACACTGATACCACAGCTGTCAACTAGTGTCAGTGTCGTCTGTGTTGAAATCTCACTGATAATAATATTATTATGTCCACCAACAAATATCTCTTGCAAAAGTGGAAAGGTACAGTGAGACTGAAAATTTCAATTCCTGGGATTTGAACCAGGATCTTTGGCTTTCCAATTGAGCTGTGCCAGTTAAATTCTCCAACCAACTCAGATATCCCAGTATACCATGAGGCCTAGACACGTCCAGTGTGAAAGTATTATCACATCGTGGTTACAACCAAACAAAGAAATTGCTATGAAACGACAGTATGTTCACTCACAGAAACATCCCCTCAAAGGTCAAAGCACATCCTTAAAAAGGCTGGAGAAGCCTCTATCTTTTGTCATGTATTTAAAGGTACAGTCTGCCTCAAAAATATGTAAATTACTTTGTAAAATTGATCTGAGGAGATGTTAGCAACTCTAGATGTTGAACAAATGACTGTTGTCACGGTCCTATCTCAAGAAATATTAATAATACAGAGACTTGGAATTTTGACAGTACCTTCGTTTCATAATGTAAGCTCTCACTAAGAAAGGATTTTAAAAAACTTTGATTTTAAATGCCAAAAATAAAATTTTTTAGAGGAGACATAATACCTTTTTTACACAGAATTATCAAATCCAAATCACAGTTCACATGACAACAGTGTATTGTTGGCAGTGGTCACAGATAGCTTTGAAAATAAATGGTACAGGACTTTGACAAATTAGAGAAGCTATCAATATAATTCATTGGTTTAAATAAATATTGAAATCCACGAAAATAATGCACAATGTGATGCAGTCACATAACTTTCTTTGCTCTGGACATCGAGAATACCATTTTCTCACTTCACATTTTGATGTAATATAATAGGTCGTATTGCAGGGACAGCATTTTCAGTTGTTTCAGTCTGAGTGTGTGCCAATGAGTATGCCATATCAGAAGTCGGTAAAAAATTCTATCCACTGATACGTTATTCATAGCTGTAGGCTTTGTATTTTTAGTTGAGAAATATGGATGTTTATCATAGGCCCTAAGCAGGTAAAAGGAGACAAAATAGGATGGACCATTTATGTAAAAGCGATCTCGGTGTTAATAAATATAATGTTTTATTTATGTTTCTGTTAAATAAATAATTTAAACAAAACATCTAGCAGTTGAGTAGTAAATAATCACGGGCACCTGCTAGTATAATATAGATTTGGAAAGGGAGACCAGAGTTGTTGTAAAGATATCCGACAATATTACAATGCAGTTCTGGGTCATGGTTTTGAGTAAGTTATGATGGAAGACAGTTGGTCTTGTAAGGGAAGCCATCTTCATCCACATCGTACACGTCGCCGTCGCTGGTGTATTGCTTGGAGTTGTAGTTGCCGTTCCCCAAACACTCCAGTGCTATGTTGTACTTGACTTCTTCACGAGCACACCCTGTATACACAAGCAGCGAATGTATAGCTAGATCCAGGCTTATCAAATACTCAAATAGAGGTATATTACAGTTAGTTTAATATCAATACCAGTTAGAAGTCCATTCAGACTAATCGAAAATCCTTGGTCAGTTACGGGAACAGAAGTGACAAGATAAATTAAAACGAAGTGATGTAAACAGTGGAGCAAACTGAATATTAAGAAAAGCCAAAAAATAAAAACACTTTTAACTCCACTTACATCAATTTTTAAAAACCTGGACTGGTTTCGGAAGATGTTTCTCCCATCATCATATGGCTTTATTTTCGACTTTTCTTATTAGAAGTGACAAGGTTGCCAATTTTGGCCAGACATCATTAGCGTCATCTCAAAAATGGACTTACTGACCTCGAGCAAGATCCAGGGTTTGAGAAAGAAAGGGTTAATTTAATTTGATGAAATAGGAAAATCGCACAATGTGCATAGTTTGGTCATTTAGTACAAAATGCTGTCAAAGATTCTTGTCTCCTTTCACATGACATCACATGATACCTCTCGCACACTTTCCCGCATCGTTTGCACATGCATAAAGTTCCTGGTTGATGAAAACTGGCGTTAGCACAGATCAGGTGGTGGAAGCCATGAAGAGCGAATCTCGTTACTACATGTCTCAGCTCATAGTTGCTCTGCATCCAGAAAAAGAGTTGGAAAACTTAATGTCATGTGTACATAAAATGTAGTGTCACTTTCATTTCTGAATTGATAAACTTGATAAATTGTAAAAGTAGTTCTTGTCTCACCAACACCAACTTGGATAGCAGTGTGAGTGAAACCTTGTGACAAATACCATAACGGTTATTACATCTTGCTTTTATTTAAACAATTCTTGTAATATACTATGCATGATGGTCCGGTTTTCCACTGTACGTCACAGAATAAAAAGTTAAAACGATAAATAAAAGAATAATTACCAGTGGATGCAGTTTATTAATCTCACAACGTTTCGACCCTCTCCTTCGGGTCTTCATCGGGTGACTGGACAAGACTTGGAGAAGATGTCGCCTCGCGACATCTTCTCCAAGTCTTGTCCAGTCACCCGATGAAGACCCGAAGGAGAGGGTCGAAACGTTGTGAGATTAATAAACTGCATCCACTGGTAATTATTCTTTTATTTATCGTTTTAACTTTTTAATTCTTGTAATGGTTTCATAATTTCTCCAAGCATTATAATGCATTATATGCTGTTGGGTTGTATGCCCTGTGGGCTTCAGAGGAAACTGACAAATTGTCTGCAATAAGTTTGACCATTTATGATTACTACAGCTCGGATTTGTATGAATAATCAAGTAATAAAATATGCATGCAAGTATGCATGAATAATTTTAAAAATATGCACCGTGCATGCAAAAACAAATTAACAAGTATTCCCAAATTCTTACTGTAAGTGTTTCCAATATTCGGGTTGGCTCTAGTTTAATTTCTAGTGACCTGCGCCCCCGTAGTTTTGATATGTTCTTGTGTCATAATATAATAGGATAATACTTACTGCAGTTCATGGTTGCCAGCCCTGATTTCTCTGATGCGTAGCTGCCAAGGTTTCCATTCTCTTTTGAAACACATTTAAGTCTGCAATGAAACAAGAACACACCATGGAATTATATTTGACATGCGCTCACAGATTGATAAGCTTATAAGGGAAATGACTTACAGGTTTCCTACTTGCTGCACCGGAGCGTAGGTTCCATCCATGTCGCACCTGAGGAAGGGGAAGAGTGGATTGTAAGATCCGTGGTATCCCATCTCTATCTCGATCCTGCCCTGTGCTATGAGCTGACTCTCACATCTGCGCAGATACTGTGACCCAACCAGAGTCTTGTTGTCTGCAACGACAGCGCCTGGAGCTTTAACTTGTACAATAATAGAGGTGTACTAATTTTTAATATATAATAATAAGAGAAAGTGTCTGTCTGTGGACAATGCCCAGCTAAATCTACTGCATGCACAGGTCTGAAATTTTAAACATAGATGGACTCAAGGGTGGCCGAATGCACCTCAAAGCCGGATTTTTCATTTTCGCTTTTGTTCGAGAGTTATGAGTGAAAAACTGTCATAAAACTTGCATTTTTGCGCTTTCGAAGCATGAGTTTTTAGTAATACATTTCAGTTGTCATATCAATCCCAGGTGACTTTGCTTTCTTCCGTCATAACTTGGAAATAAAAGCATAGCGAATTTTTCAGTATATCGCATGAAATTATCGATCACTTTAATTTTTCAAGCCCACCCTGGTCGATTCATTTGTTTATAATGCCAAGGCACGCAGATATCTGAAATTTTCAACAGAAGACTGAAGAGGGATAATGAAAATATGCCCAAATGAGCAAACATTGATCAATTTGGACGGAACTCATTATCCAGGGGTTTTCTGAGCCAGGGAATTCACAATCGCTTTCTAATCATGAAATGCATTCCAAAGCCGGATTTTTAGCTGTTTGTTTATAATTATGAATTTTTTGCATGTAAGTATTAATAAATAAATGCTTAATTTTAATTAATTATTGTGGGCATCTGTTATTATTAGTTGACTAATCTATGATTGTATCCAGACAACATATCTACTAAGTGATACAGTTGGAGGATTGATCACTAGCTTCTGTATTTTAAAACAATTATTTTGAACTTTACTTTTACTCCATGCTTTTACATTGTGATAGAAATTTTGGGATTCATGGTCCTTTGCACTTCCTGATCGGTATTGTTAACTTACTAAACTTGACAGTGAAGACTTATTCTGAGGAATTGAGTTATGGAGTTATCAAATCTACAGTTATCAAAATAAGGTATAATGTACATAAATTATACAAGTTAATTTGTTTTCAGTGCCTTCACAATTTCCAATCTAAATAGAAATTACACCTCTCTAATGAAATGTGTAGTCTTTCAACATGTTGTAGTTAAAGTTGGTGGAGCACTCACAGCAATGCAACATGGTCACCATGTTCTCGGGGAGAACGCTGGAGGTTGCTATGCCTGTCTTCTCCTCCGCACACCAGCACAAGCCGTCGTCGCACTGGAGGGCCTCGTAGTTGCCTTCCTCTGTGCAGTGCAACGTCACATCCTTGCGACCCTGACCTCGCAGGGACTCAACACGTCGACTGCAAGCTGTAAAAACAGTGACTATCAGGTATCAGATATACAAACTCATTGGGACTGAGGGTCTCGAGACTATCAGAAATGTTAGGGGTGGCTCGTTCTTCAACGTGTATCATTGTAAAAAGAGAATTGCACATTTTAAAACCTAAATAATTTATACAAGTAAGAATCAGCTTGAAAAATTTTATGTCATAACCGGGATTTGAACACGGATCTCCAGCTTAACGCGCTGATGCTCTACCATTGAGCTACCATGACAACATGCCAGTACAACATCAAATTCCTCAACTGATTCAGAATACAAGGCAGACCCGTGACCCACGGGTCTGCCTTGTATTCTGAATCAGTTGAGGAATTTGATGTTGTACTGGCATGTTGTCATGGTAGCTCAATGGTAGAGCATCAGCGCGTTAAGCTGGAGATCCGTGTTCAAATCCCGGTTATGACATAAAATTTTTCAAGCTGATTCTTACTTGTATTAATATCCCAGACATGGATTTAATGTCTATTTCCTTTCCCTCCACTTAATTAATACTAAATAATTTGTTAAAGATATTAGTCGAGAATAGCTATGGAGACTGGTAACAAAGTATATCGGGAATACAGACATTTCTTATCTACAATACGTTGTTTACCACGAGACAAACACTTGCTTAAACTGACATTTAAATTTCAAGACAAAGTCTTGAAAAACGTACGAGTTATTGAACTTAAGGTTCAAAATCGCCTGTTATATTGCTTATCAGAAATACATTTGAATTTGTTACAACCTCATTTTATGAATCACTACTAACATTTCTTTACAAGTTTCCGACTGATTAAGAAGTCTTTTGTTATTAACATTATTTAAATATGTTTAATACATTTTCTGGTTGAATAAATTTTTTCATGTTAACTTTGTACTGAAGAATTAAAGAATAGTATTTTAGATAGATTTCGAAGAAAAATCTACCTATTGCAATGGATACCATGTCATGATTTTCGAAAAATTCTGCCATGTGGTTACCAGTCGACCAACAGCCGAGGATGGGGATGAGTTGTTTCCCCAAAACTAGTCCAGGAAAGAATGTGACGTAAGTGGAGCTTAAAGTGTGTATAAGTTGACCATCAGCTCTTAAGATTCATTAGTTTCACTGTTTATATCACTTCCCCGTTTATCGTTTTATTACAAGTTCTATCAGTGTTCCCTGTAATCATGTAAATATTATGTCTGATTATCACAAAGATAAAGTAATAAATAGAATGGTCGTTCAGAACTTCCCAACCTGCTTCGCTCGAAGCTATAGGGTAATAATATGGTTGAGTGGTTCCGTCAAGATTTAGTGAATCATTGTTACGTTTGCTCATGTATCGTAGTTAGCAACTTGAATGTATGACAATGCTTACTACGTCAACTTCCCTTGTCTGGTATCCTTATAGAGTTATAATATTGCATCTCGTTATAAAATACTCACCACAAGTCATATTCTCTGCTTTAGACCACAGTTGGTCTCCAAATATCCTCATGCCTTTCTCGTCCACACAGAAACATCTGTAACGATATCATACTGTTGTATTCCTCTCGGAGCAAGTCATTTTAAACACTCATCTCTGTCTCTCAATTTTGTTTAAATTTTTTCAACGTAGTAATCCGTAAAAAAAAATGACCAGTGCTATTTGTATAAAACATTATTCCCCAAACACAAAATGTTGAATGAAGCCTCTCACCTGCCAGTGGGTCTGCTCCCCTTGCATTGTCTGGGTGCGTAGTCCACTCCCACACACTGCGGGGTCCAGTGCAGACACGGATCCTGCAACTTCTCCATGCACGACCCACCTACAACATACATCTCGTCATTAGTTTGAGTTTACAGTCACAACACAACTCTTATGTTACAGTGAATGATAACTGGGTAATACTCACTCGCTGGCACACACACGCTCTGCACACAGCTGTAGCCTGGAACGCAGGTCGGTGGAATTCCGTCAGCGCACGTCCCGTTCCCCTCTGTGCATGAGTGCATGGAAACAAAAGCATTCAGTTTGGGCCTTATAACTACCCTTCAGAGAAATATTCTTCAAATAAAAGTTGTAGCCCTTAATTTACTATAATACATGACTAAAGCCCGGATTTTCATGCACTATCAAACTTAAAAACATGCATGCATTCATGCACTATCGTATCTTCAAATATGCACAATGAAGGGCGAAACATGCACTATGAAAAATCCGTACTGTACTGCAATATATTTCAATTTCTCTTAAAACAATATACAACAACGAGTTTTTCCAAATTCTTCTCACTTAAACTCGTGCGTTTATCAGTTAGGACATTCTTGAACGCAGAAAAGGATCTTTCTACTTCACAAGAAGTAACAGGTGCATACTTAAGGGAAGAAATTTGACTGAGGGTGAGATCGAATTCAATGTCTTTTACATTTTTTCCACATAATACGTCTTTCGCTGTTTTCAGAAGTTTAAGATCAGGATTTGAACTAAGTACCTTCTTAAGTGTTTCCCTAACTGTCACAGCCATTTCTCCACAACACGATTATAAAGTTAATTATTCAAGTCTTCAACAATGGCTAGTGACTGACAAATTCAAGCGGTGAACATTCTGTTTAGCAGTTTTCTTTCAATGGAAGGTCGGCGAGTCGGCATTTTCTTTTGTAGCCTGGTGTATTATATTACTGTTTATTTAGGGTAAACAGTAGTTTGCACTCTCAAATTGATGCTGGTGGCAGACTCTGTTGCCAAGTCAATCAAATAACAATGGTAATGCAATACAACATTTTTACGTTTCACTGAAAAGCCAAGATTTTAGGGAGGCACATTCATAATATGCACAGTTATGCATGGTAACTTGATATTATGCACTAAAACAAGAAAATGGGGGTTTATATGCATTAAAAACGTCTGAATATGCTGTATTAAACAAAAAATCCAAAACATAGGCCTACAATATGCATGAATTTTGCCATAAAAAGGCCGAAATATGCAAACATGCACGGAAAAAATATGGTTAGGCCTATTTGGAATCCACAAGTTAAGTCATGTAATGAGTAACTACAAAGTTTGAGAAGTCTAACCAAAGTATATAAAAACATGCATTTGCATGGAAATCCGGGCTCTAGTAATGAATTAATGCGTTAATAATAATGAGGGGGGGGGTTAAGACGCAGACTGCGACATTGAAATTTCTGGGGGGGGGCACAATAGCGTTTTATGAATTTTCTGGGGGGGGGTTGAAAATTGTTGCAAAATTAGCGTTTTATATTAATAATAGAATAGCGCAAAATATGCGTGTTTGATGTGTTTATTCCATGGGTGTTTATTCACTGCAGAAACTAGTTAGTGACCACACTCTTCGGCTGCATGAGATGGCGTGGTATCTTTCACAGGCATCTTTTTTACCAACTAATGTATTAAGTTCTAACAACCAATGTTTCGAATATTTACTTATTTTATGTATTTTTACTTATTTTATGTATCTTTTTACTTATTTTATGTACCTTTGTATTATATGTATGTATATTGTAACAGTCCCTAAGCGCGAGCCTTATGGCTCATTGGGCCAATTTATGATGAATAAATTGATTGATTGATTGATTGATCTTCGCACAATTTGCATACGCTCGTAAAAGAACTGATTCCTTCCGAATGACTAGCAGTTAAGTTCACTGAGAGAAGATCTTTCTCGATACCACGCTCTTGAACGAACCGACTCCTCCTGAATGACTCGCAGTTCAATCTGTTAACGAACTAGCTAGTTCTCTGAGAGAAGATCGTTCACCATACCATGATCTTGAACGAACCGATTCCTTCTTATTGACTCGCAGTTCGATCTGTTAACGAACTAGCTAGTTCACTGAGAGTAGATCGTTCACCATACCACGCTCTTGAACGAACCGATTCCTTCTGATTGACTCGCAGTTCGATCTGTTAACGAACTAGCTAGTTCACTGAGACCAGATCGTTCGCGATACCAAGTTCGTGAACGAACTTTTTCCTTCTTAATGACTCGCAGGTCGATCTGTTAACGAACTGGCTAGTTCACTGAGAGTAGATCGTTCACGATACCACGCTCTTGAACGAACCGATTCCTTCTTATTGACTCGCAGTTCGATCTGTTAACGAACTAGCTAGTTCACTGAGAGTAGAACGTTCACCATACCACGCTCTTGGACGAACGATTTCTTCTGGTTGACTCGGAGTTCGATCTGTTAACGAACTAGCTAGTTCAACTGAGAGTAGATCGTTCACGATACCATGATCTCGAACGAACCGATTCCTTCTCATTGACTCGCAGTTCGATCTGTTAACGAACTAGCTAGTTCACTGAGAGTAGATCGTTCACGATACCATGCTCGTGAACGAACTTATTCCTTCTTAATTAATTTATAGGTTTGTTCGCAAAGCAGATCCGTGACTGCTTGAGAATTTGTTGTACTGCGCATGTCCAGTCTGTAACTTACCCATGATTTGCACTTTGCGAACGGTTACAAGAATTTGGAATCGATATGATATGCAAATAAAATATATATTTCCCTTTAACATGTTATATGCAATATATATCGGCAATATAAACTATATTTTGGGAAACTTTTACTTATCTTCCATTATTCATACATATAAGTAGCCTATGGTTATAAATCTGGCGCAATGTTATAGGAGGGAGGAGCCAGGCGCGTGAAAATAGGTTACTGCGCATGTCTCTGATAACAATTCATGGTAGAGCCTGGAAACTTTTCTTATAGTACATATTTCATATTTTCATATTTATTTGTTAACCTTTAGGCAGTACAGACTGCAATCGGTCATATAAGCTATTTACATTAATACTTATCAACAACATTAAATACTTACATTAATACTTAACAACAACCTAAGCTATGCTAATTCAATATATAATTATTTACAATCTTATAAACATATAATTATACGAGTAAATTGTCATACTAATACTATAACCTAAGTGACACTAAATGAACAAAGTATACTTATAGTTTACACTAATTTCTTACCCTTTTACATCATGTAATTATTTGCACTAAGTTGTTCTATTCTATTTGTATGTCAGATTCTAGGTATTCTTGAATATTATAAAAAGGATTTTTTTGAAGCCAGGAATATAGTTTTTCTGTAAATAAATTTGGGGACATTTCTTGAAGTTTATCTGGTAATTTGTTATATAATGTTATCCCAATATTGTTATGGTATCCTTTTGTCTTGTTTAGCCTACACCTAATTAGATCAAGTTTATTATGATTTCTAGTCTGATATGTATGTACTTGACTTCGTGTTTGATAGTTTTCTATGTTTTTTTTTACTAATGACAAGACATCAAAAATGTATAAATTTATTATTGTTAGTATACCTGTCTCTATAAATAGAGGCTTGCAGTGCTCTAATTTTTTAGCATTAGTTATTATTCTAATTGCCTTTTTCTGGATAACTAATACTTGATTAATTCCTACCCCATTACCCCATACTACTAGACCATACCTTATTATGCTCTGAAAAAATGCATAATAGGCAGTCTTTACATAATTTAAAGATACACATTTCTTTAATCCACTTATTAAATATATTACACGTGAGAGCCTTTTACAAACCACTTCTGTGTGTTCTTTCCTTGACAGATTTCTGTCAATGGTTATTCCTAATAATGTTGCATTTTTTTCAATTTCATGATCATTTTCTGGAGTTAGTGTGACAAGTAATGATTTAGTTTTTTCCTCATTCAAATACAGAAACTGTCCGTGAGAGCTTTGCGAACAGAAGATTGAAATCAGAATCACGGATTCTCGCTTTGCGAACGCGTGTGGAGAAAGAGCGCATGCGCGAACGATGTGTTCCTGGTTTCTGACTGCTTTGTGAACAAACCTAAGATTGATAATTGCGCACAATGTGCATTGTTTGGTTAGATCTTCACAAACTCGCTGATGGAAGTCGAGTATGTGATATCTATTGCATTCCCTCCCACACAATGAGCACACGCACGATTCTCCGGGGTCATGGAATCGAGTCGTAGCACATGCACGGCCAGACCAATCACTATATATCTTTTTTCAAAGTTTGTACGCATCCAGTCTTGATTCATCACAGCGTCCGATGTATAAAATTCCTGCCATATGAGTCTCTTCTTTTCTTCCCGTTCCTCGAGTGTTTTGCTCCAGCTGTCCGTATGAGGTAGTAGCAACTTGGTTCTGATGTCTTCTATAAAGTATGTTTCCCTCGCCAGAACACAGACCAGTCTTGAGGGTGCGAATTTTGATAGGCAGAGGGCTCTTTTCAAGAATCTCGCCTTGATACTTTCATTGTCTCTCAGCTGTTTTGTTGTGAGGTGGTAAACGATCTACCATCTAACATAGATTGTAATTCTGTATTATTTGCCGACGATACAACAATTTATTTCAGCCTCAAAGACCTTAATATGTTGCATGCTACTATGCAGAATTCACTAATGCAGGCCTCTGAATGGTTTAAAGCCAATGGTTTTTGCCTCAATGAGAACAAAACTCAGCACATACTGTTTTCATTATGTAATAATAATAACAATCAAAATGATTTAAGTAATGCTAAGCTGCTGGGAATAACGCTCGATTCTAAGTTGACATGGTCAGCCCATATTGACAACATCTGTGCTAAACTTTCACGGGTGATATATCTACTTAAACATCTAAAGACTCAGATTCCAAAGATATACTTGAAATATGCATACTATGCATTTTTCCACAGTGTTTTAACCTATGGTATTTGTATCTGGGGTAACAGTAATGCTGTACCTAAGGTACTTAAGCTACAAAAAATGGCTTTGCGCATAATGACCGGGTCTGCTTACCTTGCTCACTGTAGACCACTGTTTATAAGTGAAAATATTTTAACTGTTATTAATGTGTATATTTATTATTGTCTTCTAAGAGTAAAGAAAAATCTTATAAACCATGTAAACAGGACCCAGATACACAATTATTCTACAAGAAACAATCACTTGCTTCTTGGGCCTCCTGTCAGATTAACAAAATCCAAGAACTCTTTTGATCAGATGGCTGTGTCATTATTTAATAAACTGCCCCAAAGGGCAAATACTGTATCTTTCAGTTATTTTAAAGATGAAGTGTTTAAATGGCTGGCTCAAAACCCATTTTACAATGTTAATGAGTACTTTGAATGCTGTTCTGGTATTTCAAATATCTTTTAATTTTTTATTGTAATTCTAGCATACTGTATTGGAATTTGTATTGTATTTTATCTTGACAATGTCCAGAACATCTTGCTTGATGTTAATGACTACTAATAAAAACATTCAAACATTCAAACATTCAAACATACATATTCTAGGCCATAGGTTATTATAGGCACAATCTTGGCCTCGAACAGTCTCATTGCCGCATTAAGTGACATTAGGTGCAAGTCTCTGATACTAGCCATTCCTTTTATCGCTGCTTGATGTGGATGGAAAATGATTTACCCCACACTTGTAGAACTATACCCAGGTATTTAAAATATCCTTTGATTTTGAGTTTCTTTCCATTGGACTCTATTCTGTCTTGCTCGCTCACTCGCCCTCCATTTCTGAAAATGACCAACTCTGTCTTTTCTTTTCTGATCCTCATTTCGTTTGTTGATGCCCATGAGGAAAGCTTGTCTACTTCCTCTTGCAGTTCTTCTAGGCTGTCAGAGGCAAGTGCTATATCGTCTGCGTAGGCGCATAATCTCACTTTTGTCTTCTTTTTTAGTTTTTCTCCTGTATCGTGTGTGAAGGCATTAAAGAGTCCTGGGCTCATTGGATCCCCTTGCAAAACCCCATTTGTTTGGCTAATCCAGTTTGAGAATCCCACGCCATCATAGATTTGGATGTAGTTCTCCTCGAGAATTTTGCCTATCAGTCGGGTAAGTCGTGATTTTCCCAGCATTGATTCTAGTTTGTTCACGAGTATCTGTCTATTCAGTAGATCAAATGCATATAGTTTACCTCGTGGTTTTTCTAAGGCCTGTTTTATGTCGGTTAGTAGGTTCTCCACTGCCATAACTGTAGACCTTGTCGGTCTAAACCCACATTGTTCATCTGGAAGCAAAGGTTCGATCAGTCTATTGATTCGGTTTGTAACTACCCTGGTCAGAAGTTTAAAACCTGCTGATTCTGAGGCTTCGTTCATCTTATAGACGTTTAATTTAACTTAATTTTGATGTAAAATAAATACAGAAAATACACAACTGCGCATTAGGTGTTAATAAATATAATGATTTAACTATTATGCATGTTTTGGATTCTTTTGGTTTAATATAGCATATTCAGACATTTTTAATGCATATAAACCCTCATTTTCTTGTTTTAGTGCAGTATGCACTAACGATTTTGTTTAAATTTTGTATATGAGATATTTATACTAGTTAAAAAAAAAAGGCCAAAATATGCAAACATGCACGGAAAAAGTATGTTTATTTGGAATCCATAAGTCATGTAATGTGTAACTACAAAGTTTGAGAAGTGTAACCAAAGTATATAAAAACATGCATTTGCATGGAAATCCGGGCTCTATACATGACACACTGTATGCTATAGAATACTATGCAATTTCTGTAAAAATAAAATTTAGACAAAAGTGTTCAATTCAATTCAATGATTATTTATCCACTAGATCCGGAATTGTCAATTTCTTAAGCTGTAGTTAAAGCTGCTTTAAGAGTCGCTTGAAGGATGTACAAACAAAATAAAATATGATTTAATGGCTTCGTATAAGATGCAAAGGTAAGACTGATCCTAGCTTTTAACTGCCCTAAAGAGAATTTTTCGAAAAAATGTTTCACGTAAAAGTTTTAACTAGTATAAATATCTCATATACAAAATTTAAACAAAATCGTTAGTCCATTTTTGATAAAATCACAAAAACGAAATTTTCTTTATGTCACATCCCCAGACGATACCTAACCTAATATAAAATGTTTTTATGCAGTTTTCCGTTCTGGAGCTGTGCTGACAAGTTTCTGTAGATTCAGGGGGCCTCAAAACATATATGGTATTTATGTTAACAACATGATGCAGAATTTCACGGTGGAACACAATACTTCTCTCTCTTTAGTATTGGTAGAGGAAATAAAAATAGACAGAACATAATTAAAAGAAGCCACACAGGCATGAAACCACTCCTCGTATTCTGGAGGGGATGAAGCAGTTATTACTGCTACATGTTAAAGTATTAGAAGCACATAAGTACATAATACTGGGATTTGAACCCAGGACCTTTGGCTATCCGTGCCACTGCTCTACCAACTGAGCTAAGCCAGAGTTCACTTCACAGCACCAGATGGAACCTCTCTCCTATGGCTGATTGGACTCTGGCTTAGCTCAGTTGGTAGAGCAGTGGCACGGATAGCCAAATGTCCTGGGTTCAAAACCCAGTGTCAGAGGAATTTTTCTCCTATAATATTATCATTACATTGCTTACTCACGAATGTACTGCTTGCATCCCAGACACAATCCACACACTGTCGTCTTCTCCTCCCACACGGAGTCTGGAGCACAGCCGTTCCCATCATTGTAACACGCTACGTCCTCGCCTAGGTCTGGGCATAATTGTGTCGAGTCAGCTGGCACAAGAGTCAGTGCCACAATCAGCATCATGCGTCTCATTCTAAAACAGAAAACATGGAATTGAGACATTTGGCACCAACTTTTGCATACTTATTTCATACAAGTCTCTGTCATTCTCAGTCTAACTGGTATCAAAGTCAGTAAGGACTTGATGCAATACAATACCACGTGCAAGGTGGCTAAGATGGTAGCGTCTTGAGCTTGCTTCTGGAGGTCTCGGGTTCAAACCCCATGACCAGCCAATTTGACTTGTGCTTTTCATGGTTTCCCAAGTTGTAAAGGCAAATGCTGAATTGGATATTTATTTACCATGACTCATCCTCGCTATGTCATCCTGTATCATATTTATTATCAGCTGAATTAACAGATTCCACAAACACATCAACAATAGGAAACAGTTGCACATCAATTTACATGGCCTACTGGTACCCCTTATATGACCTTCATGCTCAAAGGAGTACAAATAATGGCGAACTTAAATATATATATATATAACACAAAAGACAACTTTTTTAATAACAGGAATTAGCAATTTTACTTCAGGGGATGTGCCATTTTACATGAACACGCCAGTATCTCGTAAACGGCTGTAATTATTTTGAGTTGTGCACTGAGTTTTTTTCTTTTTCTTCTTCTTTCCCTGAGTTTACCTCCCCCTTGTAGTTACCACCCACGCCGCCCGGGCCTTACAGGACCGCGACCTGTCGAAGGAGGAAGTTTCTGTGGATCACGTACCAGTCAGGGACATGGAGGACCTGGGTTGAGTGAGCATCTCAATGCCGGGCCACCTCCGACACGAATACATAGGACATGATATCCGGAGACCACAAGGGCTAAAGTTACCCGACATTTATCTCACAGATGAGGAAAAAACCCGCTTAGGAAACTTATCCCGATCAGGAATCGAACCCAGGCCCGCATCCCCTACGCCACAGCGAAGATATCTGAAGGGTAGTTATAAGCTTGGTGTCTGTCTCAGATTGTTAAACGTTACCTTGAGCAAGTCTGGAAACAACACTACCAAACAAACAACTGACAACCGATGATATCAGCGTCTTATCTCGCTACGTCACAAGGCGTGGCAATTTCATATCAGATTAAAACATAATGCGTCTTTCCAATTGCGGTAAAATGTTTAAATAATTTATTATTATCATTATTATTATTATTATTATTATTATTATTATTATTATTATTATTACCCCTCAAAAAGATTTAAATATTTTGTTCGGTCATCGAAGTGTGTACACAAAGTAGCAGGGACAATAATAATTTGAACATATTTACGATTTACAATACTTCTTTGTAAACAATTATCTTGAAATGTTGTTTCTCGCAATCTGATGTGATGGCACTCACATAACTTTCGATTCTGCGCATGTCACGTCACATTCTGATATGAGGCCGTATTGCAGGGAGTGCGTATTCACGCAAAGGCGGGCAGTGAGTTTGTTATGTCAGAAGTCTCCCTGTTAGGCCTACGTTATTCATCGCTGTAGGCTTTGAGTTAGTTGAGAAAAGGTAATTAAATTATATATGAATGCTATTTCACATGAATTCCAACCTTTTTTCGACATTTTTTGTCATAAGGTTTATCACCAGGGGTCGCTCGCGAACCTGAGGAATAACTTTTTTTTGTGAGTACTCCAAGCAGAAAGACCGTGCTGGAAACACATTGTCAAAATACGGCGCTACCGAAAAAAAAAATCTTTAGCGAAAGACGTTAAAATAACTGCAAGATAAATATTGCCGTACTATTTAATAAGTTGTCTGTCCTGTAACATTAATATATAAAAAAAACGTAGGGTTTGTATTCGTTCTGCATATTAGTATTTCTAAAAATCGCACCAAACTTGCCTTTTGTTTATTAACGCTGTTCACATGTTTCCATTACGTTGACCTCACAATATTTACCTGTTTACGCTATTTCGTACATTTGGACGTAGAGAAACACGATTTAAATTTCCCACCATCTATTGATAAAACCAGCCGGTCTACTATTTGTGCTCCAGTCGTACGTCAACATCCAATGAGTGCGCATCTTTCTGGTGACGTCACAGTTGCGTTGTGGAATGACGGGCAGCGCATGCTTAAAAACACAACGTGTTAGTTGTTTACTTATTAATGTCAAATAATTTTGTTCGACGTTTAAGAATGTTCACATATAAATAAAGTACGACATGAGAGATTGTAAATATTTGAATATTTGAAGGCTCCCCACCATTCCTTCTTTGTAAATGGTTCAGGCAAGAATATTGATTTTCTGGTTGTAAGCTGAGTGATGGGTTGATGTGCCTGTTTATTATTAAACGTTTGTTGCGTCGTTATATGCAGGTACTGAACCTAGCCCTCATTTGCATACAGTGTGCGAAACCGTATCAAGTATTGACAGGTACAGAATTAACCAAAATGCTTTTTCAGACATATTGATATTTCTAACCTTCTTGTTTGATTTCAGAAAGGATTAAGGTATGACTCTGACAGGAGATCTTGTTGCATTCTGGGACGTCCCTCTCAGTGATGGAGTACATCGTATTGAGTTTGAACATGGTACAACTTCAGGGAAGAGGATTGTAAGAGTAGACGGCAAGGTAAATATAACAGCTAATTATATTCAGGGAGAATACTAACATGAAAAAACAGTGATCTTTTTCAAAAAAAAGTTGGGCAGTACTCTTGCACTCCGGCAATGTTATACAGCGACAACTACTGAAGTTTTCAATGTAGCTAATTATTTTAAATTGAGCAAAAGAGAAGAACAGGTCGCCCCTTAAGCTCTGCCCACTCCAGCCGTACGTTGCTATGGGGATGGCTCGCTTACTCTGCTCCCCTAGCCACCAACCTTTTTGTGCTGTACCAAAGCATATGCACTACTTATTACAAACGAAAATAACCCTTCATCACCACAGCCTCTTTAACGTTACTCAGGACTCACCCACGTGATGGTAGAGGTTGATTTCGGAAGGAGAGTTTTACATTTGAATAGAAAGCCACTCACAAGACGTTGATTAATAAAACCAAAACGACCCTTGTACCAAAACGATATTTCACAATTGCAATTAATACAAAATTATCAATCTCTGCTATTTCTCTAAACTTCAATAGATCAATTCTCTCTTCACGCCATAAAGATCACTCGATGGCGTAGTGGTTTAGACAACTGGCTATCATGCTAGTGGTCCCATGTTCGAATCGCATTAGGTGCGAAAAGTTGTAGGATAGGAATAGGTAGGGTGAAGGAGAAAAGGGAGGCAAGAGGAAAAAGGAAAAAAATTAAATTTTTCCCAATTTTCAACACTGCTAATAGTTCCACCATTGCGACCTAGATGTCTCTCGTTTAAGTAGTGAGTTGAGTGGGAGGAGCTGAAGGGGCGACCTATTCTCTTTTCCCTTAAATTGTTGTGGAATTAAAACCTACATCGGGGAAAAGATAAATTCCACTCAACTCGCCTGGAAAGTGGGCACCATTGGAAGTACTATCAACGCCATCTGGTGGAGAAAATTAAATAATTTGTTTTTCCTTTCTTCTCTTCTTGTCGTTCTCTTTCCTCCCTTTCTCTCACTTATTTTTCACCTTATCTACCTATTTGGGACCTATTATGCATCGAATGGGATTTGTACACGGGTCATTGTCAGTAGCCTTAACCACTACGGTACGCCATCAAGTGATTCTGGGGACGGTGGGGGGGGGGGGGGGAGTGTATGTCTGCTCTGTGTGTGTGTGTGTGTGTGTCAAAGTTTATTATTTTGTTTTTTGTGTTTTTGGATGAAGATATTCTCCCGTGTTCTTGAAGACTTTTTAGTAATTTTGTTTCTTGACTTATGATTTGCCATACTGTTGGTATTTTATGTGTCTAAAATGTTCACAGCTTATTTGTTTTCCATTGTCCCCTTATCTTTTCTGTATGGGTTTATTAGATTGTGTGGTGAGTGAAATATTTTATTGTTCTTTCAAGATATTCACTGTATGCTTGTTGAATGTTACAGGAGATAGTTCACAGAGACTGGATGTTCAAATTGGTGGGGGACGAAGTGTTCAACGTTGGCACTGCGAGGTGTGTGATCAAGGTGGAGCCAGTGGGTGGCTTCTCGTACTCGTATTCGCTGGAAGTGAACGGCAAGAGCTACAAGCAGTTCTCAGAGATTCAGAGCAAGGCCATCAAGACATGGGTGGTTCACGTCCATGGGGAGCCGTTCAGAGTTGTGTTGGGTGGGTATCTCTCATTCCTTTTCTTGTACAATACAGTGCATGTCGCTTATTGTGATCACTTCGGGATGCAGCTATTCTGATAACATTAACCGATTGATAACAATAGCCGTGAAGGAAAGGTGATTTATTCATATACAGGGAATCCATTTTATGCGGAAACTTTTTAACAGCGTTGCCCCTGCTCACATTTTCCCCGCTGTTGTGCTTGCAACGGCGGGGACCGTGTTCCGTTACTACCGGCAAATCAAGACTTTAACATAATATGTAGAGGCTTATTACTCACCATTTATTTGAGATACTGTTGAAAATGACCCCCGTCAGCAGTAAGACATGCCTCACATCGTTTAAACAAATTATTTGCCACTCTATGTAATTCCGCTTCGGTAATACACTGCACTGCGGCAATGCGGCAGTGATGCGAGGTTTCCTCATAAAATGGACTCACTGTATAAGATAATACATTTCAAAACAGAATTAAAAATATTTATTTATAAAATAACACATAAGTGTGAATCATTGAACCACTCATAAACAGTAGCGTAACTAGACCACTTGTGGCCTGGGACAGATTTAATTTTGACCCCCCCCCCCCAGCAAAAGCTACCAACACGACTATTTTTAATTTCTTTTTCTGTGGCTGGCCATTTTGTCTTTAAGATCATCTCCATAATAAATTAGCTAAATCTGGATTATATTAATTCAAAATATGTAATAATCACATTTAAAATTGTCTTTTTATAGTTTTTACAATAGAAAATGTCTAATTGTCTCACGAAAGTTTACTCTCATAGTTAAATTGTTCTCGATGTATAAATTGCTAGTCCATTTAGTCTGATTCGGCTCATTGTTGTGCGCAAATAGTTTTTAATTAATTTAAATTTTGAAAAACTTCTTTCACAAGTTGCAATTGAAATGCAAATAGATAAAAAACAACTTTAGTGCTAAACGTAAGTTTGGAATTGACTCTCGAAAGTCTTTGAACCCTTTAAAGGACATCATACACATTAAGTGTTTTGTTAAGTTAATTTATAAATTAAGACTTGTTCTATTTTCTTCAATTAAACAATACATTTTCTGCACGTGACCCAAAGGGCATCTTCTAGAAGCCTCTCGCAATCGACTCATGAACTCATTGTTAAATTTTTCTGTCAATGTTAAATGAAATTAAGACATGTTCTATTTTAACATTGGTAACTGGAGTCAATTTTTTTTATTGGCAACACGTCAAATAACTTACGCTATATTTTTATTTAACACAAAAATTCCGATGCGTAAAAAAAAGAGGTGGAACATTAATTTTTATATTAGGGTGGGGCATCACTGGGGGCCCCCATAGTAAGTGGAGCCCAGTGTGGACCGCCCCCACTGCGCCGCCCTAGGAATGCCATTGCTCATAAAACAGTAGTTAGACTGCAAGTAACTAGTTTTTCAACCTGTACCAAGGTTTTTAATTATATCTGTTGGAGTCCACTCAGTTAAGAGTGTTTTTGGAAGTCTATACTGATCTGTGGAGAACTCCGCGTAGCAAAACCTCTAACTCCTGTCTGTTCAAGTCTCTTCATTTTACACTAGCCATCACTGCATGTCAACACTGTTATCTTCATAAATCAAAAGCTTCAG
Source organism: Ectobius pallidus (assembly GCA_964059195.1). NCBI lineage: Eukaryota > Metazoa > Arthropoda > Insecta > Blattodea > Ectobiidae > Ectobius > Ectobius pallidus. The sequence goes on along the minus strand of CAXKWD010000004.1, from coordinate 875,412 downwards.
CTTAACTGAAGGGTGAAACATGCTTTATTGCTTAAAAGAGAAAGTTAGGTAATGCCACCCCCTCAAACTAGTTGTCGTGTGAACAGGGAACACTAGCAATACAACAATACAGTTAATTTAGAAACAAAACCCTTAAAAATGAAATTTTGAATGACGTACAGTACTTGGAAATGAAGCCGCAAAAAAGGAAAATATGATAACCTAAACCGAATCTTTGATCACAATAAACAGCATTTTTTCAATGTACCAGTATTAATCCATGGACTTCATAAAAGTGATAACATTAAGTTCACTGTATTGGGTGACAGTTTGAATTCTTCTTAAGGGGACCACATACAACAGGTTTATGACACAAGTGGTAAAGATGAGATTTATCTTGGGAGTAGATATGTTTGCGAAACAAGCCTATAGGCGTGAGTGTAATATACACATATATGCTAATAAAGAATTTAAAGATTTATTCTAATGAATTACTCACTGGGTAGCCATATTGGATCATTGAGCTGTCCTACCATTGTGAATGCGCAGACAGAGGTTATTGATTTCATGGTATGACTGCCAACATAAGGAATGGAGTAAACATTGCTTTTCAACCACCAAGTATAATGAATTTTGGAACCACTGTAAGAAGTTTAACTTTTACAAAGGTGTATTGAATTTTAACATTGTCAGTTTTCATCATGCTGAGTATATTTAATAATCTCATAGCTGCCGAGTATGATGAGGACAGTTACAACTTGTATTGCGCATGCTTTATGTCCGTGTAAGTGAAACAAGTGAAAATCTAGATTTAAAAAAAATCTCATATTGGGTTGGTATCTTAAATTGACAACACTTGGTAGTATACTGACAAGGGGATGGTACGAACCTTCATGTCGAAACCCACCCTCAAATTTTGTACACATGTAGGTCATCCTAAAATGGAATAGTACACAAAAAATTAGCTGCCAGTTTGAACTGTGATACCATTAAATTAAAGCTTGAAATTTGGAAACGACCTAGTTGGTTTTCCTGGATCTTTGTTGCGACTACTGCAACTTACGTGACTCATTCTTATCAAACACGGGCTTCCTTCTTCTTGCTATAGCAGTATAAACAACGGCCGTAGTGATGAATTGCGATCTGTGTGTCTGTCAGTTAATAGAAGGAAGTCACCATGAGTGTCTCTACAGATGTGTTGAATCCTATAAAAGTGCTTTCAGTTGCTATAAACTATCGAACCAACACAAGTGTGAAGAAGCAGAATGTGATATGGGAGCATTTGTTTCGATGTGCATGGTGCAAAGCAAATTTATGAATTTCCCATTCTATCGACACTAGGCACTTCTGTTTCACATTTATTGAATAATAAAGTTTAAAACAAGCTGTTCTGTGCACGGGGAAGTGATCATGCAACTGTATATGGTGACTACAGTGTTGTGTTGCGCCGATTGCCCGCATGCCTCGCTCAAGACCTTGTACCACAGCCACAGACCGCATCCCTGCTAGACGGGATGAGGCGCTCTGACAATGCTTTTTTCGCGATATTGTGACGTGATTTTCATAGACTTGCAGTTCGAACTGGCAGCTAATTTTTTGTGTACTGTTCCATTTTAGGATGACCTACATGTGTACAAAATTTGAGGGTGGGTTTCGACATGAAGGTTCGTACCATCCCCTTGTGAGATATGTGAGTCGGTTGGAGAATTCAATGTTGTACCATCATGTTCCCATGGTAGCTCAGTTGGTAAGAGCCAAAGATCCAGGCTTTGGCATTGAATTTTTCAGTCTGATTTAACGTTTCCAAGCTTGAATACTAAAGTTGTTCCTAGTCTCATGTAACCTGCATCAGGGAATGTGATATCCATGCTTTCTTTGATGAAGAATATGTTATATGCTAGCGACTGTCTCGTGTAAAGAGTGGTTTAGTGTGTTTGTTGTGCCATTTCCCCACTGCATTACACTATGGCAATGCTTGCTCTTATGTGTTTCAGAGAAAGATACCCTAGATGTGTGGGCAAATGGAAAGAAGCTGGATGCAATGGTAAGCTTACAGCCTATAATAACTCTTCTATATTTATATTTCACCATAGAAAAAGAAAAGTTTGGGAATCCATAGCTAGTTTGTTTAGGAGCGAAAATTGTACAATGAAGGAATAGGCTTTTATGGCAACATGGACGATGCACGAGGGAATACTGAAAATAATTCATAAAAATGAATTGTTTTAGATTTTGTCCAAGTAATTTTGCTAGAATTTGTTTAAAAACTGCGATTATATTTATGGTTTGCATTATTTTGCAGTTCAAAAGTAAAAGAAAAGTTTTCGAAATAAGAACAATTTATGTTATTGCAAATTTTATGAATTGCTATCCCTGCATCATCTACCACATGGCAGGATTGGGGGGCCTGGTGCCCCAGACAGAAAGAAAACAGCAGGCCCAGAGATAATTGAAACTTGGGCAAAATTGGCTTAAAGACAACGATACAGGATTTGCCACTGGTTCGAAAATCACAAAGAGCAGCCAAAATGTAGAGAAGAAAAATATTTATATATACACAAAGATAAAACATTTGAAAGAATCAGTGGATAAAATACCTCGGTGCGACGTTTCGACCTTGTCCTCCAGGTCTTCCTCAGGCAACTGACTGCTCCACATCGACACCGCTGACCGCGGTCGAAACGTCGCACCGAGGTATTTTATCCACTGATTCTTTCAAATGGTTTATCTTTGTGTATGTGTATGTTTGACTTTGACGGTTTTAACAAGTTACAGTGGAAAGATAAGGACCAGTTACTATCATTACAATATTTATATATGCTATCCTATTGCAAGGAGATAGAAGTCATTGTATGTTCCTGCAATTTGCAATAAGATTTGCCTTCCAAAGGAACTGGAGAGGATATAAAAAACTAGACAAGGAATTAATAACTGGAGACGAGAGCTCTATGTATTAAACAGTGCTAGACTAGAACGCAGCTTGGATGGCAGTTCGACTGTTACTACTGCGCAGAAAGAGACAGAGCTAGAATGCTTCTTGGTTCATGCGCATCCAATTACAAGCTAAGTTCTATTCCTAGAATGCTGCTATTGGTTAAGACTGAAAGGGAAGGGAAGAGCTGTGATTCTTGGTTCACGCGCATCCAGCTCCAAGCCGCCTTCTGAGCTGCATTTAACTCTAGTATATATCATATTTATTATTATGTTATATAGTAGTGTTCCCTGAAATGACCTATTTCATGCATATCTATATTTAGAATATCAATACAACAAAAAGTTAAAACACGTTTAACAGTGACAATGACCTAAAAGTATATAATAATAATAATAATAATAATAATAATAATAAAATCAGGTAAACTGATGTAAAAAAGTGCCAGTATGTTTTTGTTTAATCAGTTATGACTGCAATTATGATATGTAGAATATTTTTTTAAATTGATTTCCAAGTTAAGCTCCAGATTTATTCATTAAGCAGGGCTTACGGGAGAACAAAGGTCTAATTATTTTTTTAATCAGATTAAAATCTTCCAGCATCAGCTGAACTGTACGGATTTGTGATATCTTGACAATCGCACACTCACATAAAAGTACAAAAAAAAAGTGAAATTGGCCGGTTTCGGGATTTGAACCATGGAACTCCAGAAAGTGAGGCCAAAACATTACCATCTCGGCCACCTGGGTCAGTTTAATGATCTAGTTGGATAAGCGCATGTAAAGCAATAGTGTTTTTGGTCACAGCTAACTGTATTTTAATTTCCAAGGCCTTATAAGATCACAGTAAAACAATTGACTATGTTGTCAAGATAACTGATTTGCTTTTTTTTTTATAAATTCTTTCGAATACGTATATTATCATAAAATAGGCACTAAGTTGAGCATTACTCCGAAACAGGTCAACCGATTTTATCCAATATCAATGTTCCCATGAACATTATAAATGTATATACCAAGTTTCATAAAAATCCGGTAAAGCGTATTTGAGTTACCGCGTCTTTAAAATAGACACTAAATTGGGTTTTACTTTGGTACCGGTCTACCGATTTGGTCCAAAATCAGTAGACGTCTCCCCATGTACATTATAAATGGGTATACAAAGTTTCAGGAAAATCCAGTAGAGGATATCTGAGTTAGATATTAATATAAAAGGCACTAAATTGGGCATTATTCCGGTTCTGTCCAACCGATTTGGTCGAATATCAATAGACGTCTTTCCATGGACATTATAAATGCGTATACGTACTTTCATAAAAATCCAATAAAGCGTATTTGAGTTATTGCGCCTGTAAAATAGACATTAAATTGGGTTTTACTCCGGTACCGGGCAACAGATTAGGTTCAAATTCAATAGGGTACTTTTCATGTGCGTCATAAATGCGTATACCAAGTTTCATGGAAATCCGAAAAAGCGTATTTGAGCTATGGCGCCTTTCTAATATAATCTATTAAAATAGGCACCAAATTGGGCATTACTCCGGTACCGGTGAACCGATTTGGTTCAATAACAATAGGGTTCTTCCCATGGACATTATAAATGTGTTTTCCAAGTTTCATGAAAATCTGAAAAAGCGTATTTGAGTTATGGTGCGTACAGACGCACGGACAGACAGATAGACGGACAGACATTTTTTCGTCCCCCACACAATCTCATAAAGTACCATACTGGCACTTAATAATAGAAAAACACACAATGTGCATGATTAGTTTGAGCAGAAAGCCGTGAGTGAGCCTGTCCTCTCGGGGCAAACCATCACATGATATCTGTCACAAGTCCGGTAGCACAACTCAAACACACAACCCTCAATGATCTAAAAGTATATACAAAATTGATTGTATTGTTTACTCAGTCAGATTATTACAATATTCCTCAATTCAGTTAATTATATTATACACATTGAAAACTAAAAATATATATTCTTGTTGTCAAATAACATTTACATATTAAGCCTCTTCTGGTGTCTACTCCATACCCGCTATCGTATAGTAACATATGCTCTTTGTAGATTGCGAACACATACTTTGGATATAGTAATATAAGAATTGAGTCAATTTTTGTGACACTTACTTCACTTGAGTTCTCTATTTGGAGACTAGTTTCGGGAGATTTTTCCTCCCATATTCATTCCATTTTGACTGCTGCTTGTTGCTGTTGCTGCTTGACTGCCCTTAAGATGAATTTGTTGATCAATTCATTGGAGGCGGGGATTTCAAAGTTCATAGCTTGGGCTTGATGTTTGAGGATGAAGATTTTTTCCCAATTGATTAATTTCGTATGTCCTCTTGCAGATTTTAACAATTTTGCTTCTGGTTCAATGTCATGGTTTTTTATCCAAAAATGGGCTGCAACTGCCGATTTATCTATTTCGTGGTTCTTTATGTTCCTGAAATGCTCTTTTGTCCTGATTTTTAAGTTTCTTTTTGTCTTTCCGATTTAAACCTGGTTGCAATCCTTGCACTCTTATTTGATATATTCCTGATTTGTTGGTATTAGGTATTATGTCTTTATTAGACAGAATTCTTATATTACTATATTAGAAAAACTTCACTGTTATTAACTTCCTGTAATAATTACTACATGCTTTGGAGTTCAAAATATTTGTTTTATTTTTTTAATTTTAGTTAAAACAATATTTTCCAAATGTTATGTATTGTAAGCGTATAAGTGGTTTGCGAACCTCTCTGACGGAGCTTGTAGGAGTGTGACTGATTAGGCAACATAGTATTTGTTTGGGAGTCTCTTTCTCATGAATGCAGTGTTAGCTAGACAAGCATGAGTTCACTTCCATAAGATGCCAGTATTATAGTGCGTGATTGTTCTGCAGGGTGAATTTGTTGAGGACGGTACCGAGACGCACTTCACCCTGGGCGATGCCCCGGCTTACATCAAGGCTGTGACGAGTGGGAAGCGGCGAGAAGGCATCATACACAACTTGATTGTGAATGAGACTGTTATCCCGGAAGTGACCGAGCGATAGTTAGTCCAGGTGTGACATTACTATTAACGATTTACTCTCAGCTTTGTAGTGACCAACCAGAGGTGTATCGTGACTCAGAACCATAGTGGGAGAATCGGGGCAAGAAGTAAGAATGGAGAATATTGCAAAAATTATAACACTTTTTTTATTATTTTTTTAAAGACACTTTAGGTCGATTGCTAAAACAGGGTCTTTATGTAAGTGCTGCAGAAACAAAAGCCTAAGATTCTCTTTGTTGTGAAACAACAAGCACTAAAGGTGTCTCTCTATTCATTATACAATGTAAACATAAAAGTTTAATAAGTAAATATTTCAAACATAAGTGCATCTCTAGCATCATGTTGTAGGCTATAATTTAGCATTCTTGTTAACTTTTTCATCAACTCTTTCTTGTAATGGGTTACTTCTCATCTTAAGCATTTGCAGCCATGGTTCATAAAGATGGCCTTGTTTCAAATCATGTCTCAGGAAAATGAGAGAATCTTTGTTTTAGCAATTGAGCTTTTGTTTTGATGTGAATAGTTGCTAAAGTTAGCAAACTGGGATCTTACTATACCCACATGAATGACAGTAACGCACAGCTTCTGATTATCCATGGTAGCCGCCTCGCATTAGTCATAGATATGATCAGTGCTTGATTCAAACGAAGAATTCTCTTAAATATATGTTGAACCTGAACTACATATGGCAGCTGTTGCAGCTAATACCTACAAATGTAGGCCGCAACAAGGGCATATATAGCCTTATATCTCTGCTTTTAAGCAGTTTCTACATCAGTAGCAGTGAAAACATTAACACAGATAATCAGGAGTCATTACCACACCCGCTTCAGTTAGTGGATGAATATGTTTAACCCTGCATTATTCACCCGCATTAAAGATCTGTTTAGTTTCATTGTTGTATTTCTGGACTATCATAAATTGAGGAATAACGGTTCTCCTTTTACTCTGAGATAATGCAGTGTTAGTCATACAGGGAATTCGGTTATTATTTATTTGCAGTGTTGAGCCATTATGGAAGCAGCACAGCATTCTTTTGATAACTCGATGATTTAGTGCATGACTAAACATGTGATTAATGTGGCGTTATCCATCCTGATGTAAATGTATCCGTCCGAACAAGCTTTACTTGTAGATTTAGAAGGGTTTCCAGGTAGGGGAACTTCCCCAAAGTATTAAAACATACCTACAGTATTAGAGTTAGTATAGAACTGCACATGGAAATGATAAATAGAATTGACACTTTAAAATTGTTTATGTGTGCAAACAGTGATAAATTCTGATGCTATAACTGATTGAACTTGGAAGTCCAAGTACAGTAGATCCCGGGTTAACCAAAATTGATTTTTCCGTCCACTTGAGCATTGGACAGAGAGATAAGAGTAGGCCTACCTGCTGTAGTTGAGTAGCAGAGTTAATGGTTATTCAAGTTATAGATTCCTAACAGAATAGTTATTGCTAATATAACAATTCTTTGAACCACATGGACTTGAACACCCTTTATTTCACCACACTGTTTTACATAAATTACATTGATTAGGCCAAGTAAAATAGATAAACTCTGTAACCCACATAAAGCAATAATGTTGACAGAACTGAAGCAGGTTCTGTTTTTCTGTACTAGTGGAATCATTTTTAACTTTGACTACAAATGCAATCATAATATTATTGGCATTATTGCAGTACGACATTAACAAATAATTTATTTCCCCATAACTCTGGACAACAGTAGCTCTTGGTTGTCATTATTACCTACAGAATATGTAGGAAATTGCTAAACTTCAGAATAATGTGACTGCCCTACCGAGTGGGACCAAGTCTACAATGTCGCCAATATTACAAACATGACTACGTGCTGATTGAACCCAGCAGATAGTTGATAAGACTGTGAATTATAAATGACACGACACACCATACCAGTGGTTATCCCATACAAAATAACACATCCATAATACGATGATGGCAAATACAGAGTAGCCTATTAGTAATAGTTACCTTAAGAGATCATTGCAAACAAAAGCATTGAACTGCTTACATTTTTACCAAATATTAAAGGAAGCAGAAGATAGTGGAAATTCTTATATTAGCTATAACTATTCTGTTAGCACAACCATTAATAATAATTTAATTTAGGTCCATTTATTTATTTTAACACTGTTCCGAAATTGAGATTGAAAAGGTGTAGAGCATTCTAACTAAGACAATGTAGTAAATCAAACTTTATTTTAAAGGGAATATCCAACAACATTACAAAACATACCCTCACAAGATACTTCTGTAGAGAAAAATATATCCAGTAATAACGAGTCTGTAATGGCATTTATTCAGACACGAGCATATTTGTGAAATGTTCCTTACTTAACAAATCACAGAAAACAAGCAGCTGAAGATGTGAATGTTCAGTACAATTTCATGGCTGGCAGGACTTTTCCAACACAGGACCCAAAACCCACTCGGAAGCCGTCTCCTTGGCAGTGGCCTGTGAACATCACATTTTATCTCTATTCAGTTGTTTGACATGTATACAGTCTATATATTTTGATGCATTTATTATTGTAGAAAATAATATACTACCCGCGCGCCATAACTTGAGCGCTCGATTTACGGGGAAGTGAGGGTCGGGGGGAACAAAACATAGCTATTCCGCCAGTCTTTCTGCAGTGTTGTCAACTAAAGAAATAACGTTTCAGCAGAATCGCGCATATGGTATTTTATGTAGTTACTTTAATATACAACGATTTTAATGCAGTCCAATAATATAACGTGGTGACGGTATTGCGTAACAATTAATTACACGTCATAAGCCTTGGTTATCAAATAAGAATATTATGCATAATATAGGCTCAATATGTTTACACTGGATGACTATTTTAAGCATAAAGAAGAGTCTTAGCAGAACATGCTTCACCATTTCGTGTTTTAAAACGTAAGAGAGGTAAGGCATCTAAAAGTGGAGAAAGCTATAGGCCTAATTTTAAACGTATTTAATACAAATTGTGAAAAGTTCGCTCAACTTTCAGTCCATGAAATTGACGTCAGAGTTCACGGGATCGTCAGAAATTAGCACATACGGAATTCTTAAAGAGGTGAGGAAAGTGTTGGATGTACAATGAAGTGTTTGTGAAATCAGCAGTTCGAAAGATTGTATTTTTCTCCATAACTCGATGCGTCAGAAAAGATAATGTCAATAAATAAATAGGAATCCTGAGACAGAATGAAAGCTTAGTATTGAAGCCACTAGATGTCAGGGTGTATAGCGTACTTCGTGTTTCAATGTTGTCAGCTTAACCTACGAAGTTGAACGAAACCTACCGAATGAGGACTAGGGAGCCGAGCGCTCAAGAAATCGCGCGCGGGTAGTAGTCATATTTGTTAGTTGAAATTGGCTTTTTCAATCTTACCTGTCTTTATTTCCCTTTTATTTCTTAATATTGACATCAGGCTACTACAGTGGGTCCCACGCAAGAGTTGGCCAATGATGTGGGTTCCTGCGTCGCGGTGGGCACAGCTCCAACTCCCGATCGGGTGAAATATCTACGCAAATACAGTCACATTTGGTGTAATGATTCAGGTTCTCACATTTACAGTTAAAATTACAATGAAAATAACCACGTACCTCATCACAAGAGATGTTGGAAATGTTCTCCTCTTGCATCCACACAATTCTGGCACCTTTGTAGGAAATTTTCTTTCATGCACATAAGTTCAGCTTCTGAGATAGAGTTAATTTCTCTTGTAATATTGTGTTTAAGTTCTTCTAACAGTATGTGAATATTATTTATGGGAAAACTTGAAAAATAAAGTGTATAGGTCAATTTCCCATACATTAGAAGAACTTGAAGACAATATCACAAGAAAAATTAACTCTATTTCGGAAGCTGAACTTATGCGCGTAAAAGAAAATTTCCTAAAATGCTGCCAGAATTGTGTGGATCCAAGAGGAGAACATTTCCAACATCTCTTGTGATGAGGTACGTGGTTATTTTCATTGTAATTTTAACTGTAATTGTGAGAACCTGAATCATTACACCAATCGCGGCTTTATTTGCGTAGATATTTCACCCGATCGATTGGGAGTTGGAGCTGTGCCCTCCGCGACGCAGAAACCCGGGTCATTGGCCAACTCTTGTGTGGGACTCACTGTACTTGTCTCAAGTACCTGTGCATCCATGTTCATCCATATTAACATAGTTCCACTTTGTCAGGTTGGTTCCCTTAGAGGTTGACTAGCATCTCAAACATATATTTGTTTATAACTGTTTTTGCTTATTTTTCCCTATTGTAGAAAAAGTAATATGCAATACATGTGTGTGGAATGTATACCTGTGATGATGACTTCATCATTATCCTCCAGGAATTTGCGAGTGGTTCCATCTGTGAGTCTGATGGGCTTTGTCCCTTTCCAGCTCAGTTCCAGCATGGATCCGTAAGAGTCAGTTGTCTAGAGGGGAGAAAAAGTAGAACAAATAATTTATAGTGTAGCGAAACAAGTTGTCTTGTGCATTCTGTTCACTTCTTTTCTATAACTGAAATGTTGTGGGACTTTTCAAGAAAACTTATTCAAAATGCTGTTGAAAATAAAAATAGAAACAAACTTGAATAATTTTAGGAGCATCCTGAGAAAACCTTCCCACCTCCATTTTGTCCATCACAAATTCCACAGAGATTCAGTTCCAGATCCGTATAGTGGAAGGCTTCTTTCTATGATTAATAAAATGGCTATATCCGTTTTTCTGTAAAAGCAACTTAAGGGGCGTTTTACTTGCATACATTTAAGCTTTCTCTAGACTATCTCCATTACAGTAGACGATAGGCCTACATTAGAATCTAACACAGTAAACTTGTAAACAATTAGAATGAATATTTTTGTCATGCACCGAGATAGAAACGGAACAAGTATGACTTCAGAACATACCTTTAAGATATGAATCACACTATTATTTTGTTTCCCTGAGTATCATGAACACTACGATATTTGTACCTGTCAAATGCAGTACTCCTCTCTTAAAGAATGCTTTATTTAATTCGAGAAAGATAGAATCTCACCTAGAGGTCCTGAAATCTTGTGGTCTTACTTGTGGTTTTCATGGCTTGCTCAAACGCCAGACTTGTAGCACTTGTAGGTCGCAGTGGAATGATAATTCTTTCACATTGGCCGTGTGTAGGCTAAGATGGACATGTGAAGTCAGAATGAAAAATTCAATGCCATAGCCGGGATTTGAACCAATCAAATCCTGGCTATGGCATTGAATTTTTCATTCTGACTTCACGTATCCTTGTAGCACTTGTTTACTTTCCATAAGTCATTGCCGCTACGTCACCCAATATCAGTTAAAGAAGAAGTAACAGAACAATGGAAACAGATGCATAAGAGCTTACTGATTCTATACACATAATATATCAAGAGTATAAACACATAATGTGGAATTGGTATCCCATCCCAGCATAATACAATTTGCAAGTTTGACTCCATTTGACCAAGAAAGACTATGTTGTATTACCGTAGTTATTACTTTAACATTAGATTAGCGACTTTGATCTTCCAGTGAGTATGAGCCATCTTCTGTAAATCTCACAAAACTGAAAGATTAATTATAAAATTCTTGCTTCCACACTTCATGAAGATGACTCACCTCGCCACTGATGGTTCCGGACGCCATCATGTCACCAGGGTTGAGATTACAGCCGGTGATGGTGTGATGGGCGAGCTGCTGCTTTGCCGTCCAGTACAAGTGCTTATAGTTAGATCTGCAAACCGTTGTCGCATGTGACCTGTTGGCTGCAAAACATACATCAATTTAATGTTAATATTCACAGTTCTAATTATATACACTAAACACAGGATTATGTGACAAGTTTATTTTTAATAACTGAACTAGTTAAATATTATATTAACACTTAATGCTTCACTTACGTCGCTGCTCATAGATAAAATGTATAAATTTAAAAATGTAATGTGCATACGTTTACTCATATGTTATGACTTCACTGTGTTCTTCCTGATATCAGTATCTATACCCATCACTTCCGTGGCTTGAATAAATAATTGCTACGTCTATTGAATAGGTCAAGAAAATAAATCATAAAAGAGACTGCAAATTAAAGCCAATACAATAATGTGCATCTGTTTCTATTGTTCAGTGATGTCTTGTTTTCTGGTATTCAGTTTAGACAATTATGATATTGGGTGACACAGTGGCAATGAGTGCTGCAAGTCTGACATTTCCCCAAATCAAATTGGCCGGCCACAGGATTTTTCCCCAGTCAGATTTTGTGTGGTGGTGATGTCCAGTTCCTATCAAGTGGACTCGACTTTTTTTCCCGCAGTTCTAAGTCTTGTTTCTTTAGCTACTCCATATAAATTATTATCAGGATTATTCTGGCATAAAAAAGTTTGAGGGCAGTTTCTAGCAGCAGCGTTTGGTTGCTCTGGTCGTGCCCCTGGACTCATTGACAGAATAGAGTGAGAAGTGTTAAGAACATCTTACAATGGTGTCATACTTTCAGTCAGCATTGATCTGATCGTTTCTGATTATGTCATAGAATTTCATAGTTTTTCACTATGTTAGAGAGGAACAGATGAGTAACTAACGTTTGATATCCACCTGAAGGTTGATGTCAAAGTTGAATGGGTCGTCGTGCTGCAGATACGGCAACGGCTGTACATCCTGTTTGTAGTTGTCCACCGTGAAGGGAGCGAGTGCTTCCATTGTCACCACCCACGGTGATATCGATGTCCCAAGGTTCTTGGCGAGGAATGGACCAAGTGGCACATACTCCCACTTCTGTATGTCTCGAGCTGAAACATAGTATATATATGTTGATGTTGAGTCACTTTGCAACTTTCGGTCTTCTTTCAACTATTTTTACTGCTCTGATCAATGCAACTCAGAATTTGAATAAAACATGTGAAATATTTGTATTCTGTGTTATTACAGGGGAATGGTATACTTAATACATGTGAGTTTATACCTTACGTACTGATATGTGTATATAGGACATGAAAACACAATATGGAAGCAACATTCGTTGTGAATAGGTCATATTTTTATCCTGTCCTCCGTTCTTGCCGCACTCACAAATTAAACACAAAATGCAAGCTTGTTATTCTAATCAAACCATTTTTATTTTGCATATAAAGTCATATTTTGGTAATTTTTGTGGCCTTGGTAATATTTTAACCATTTATGGTAATTTAATGTCATATTTCAGTTATAAAGTAAGTAAAGGAGCACAATTAGGCCTATACAGTGTACTGTATAGGTACTACATACAATGTCGACTTAAATTTGTGATTTATTTCATTAATTTAATGTTTTTGTGAAATTAATAGTTAACTCACATTTTAAAATTAATGGAATTGTTCATATTATAGGGAAAGGCAAGGTCTTCAAAATATTACGAGTATTTAGTGCTGATGAAGCGAGCAAATAGGAGAAAATTCTTTAAAAATAGAAGTTCATTACAAGTAGAACTGTAAATCACCTGTAAAATTGTTAAAAAGTCATTATCCCGTTGGATTCATGCGATGTAACAATTTAGTGTCTTGGAACGTTTAAATTGGAACATTCTTGAAAATACGTTATTTTATTAGGTCATATTTAGGACTTTTGAGTCATATTTTAAACTTTTTTAGGTCATAAACATCCAAACCGTAGTTATGAACAATACGGGAAAGTAAAAGTCTCACCACTCCAGTCGTTCATGAGCACCATGCCGAAGATGTGGTCCTGAGCTTCCTTAATATTGACAGGCTCCCCCAGTTGCGTGGGGGGTCCTCCTACAAAGAAAGCCATCTCCAGCTCAAAGTCCATGAGGCGACTTGGCCCAAACACAGGAGCGGCGCCTTCTATGGGGCAGGTCTGACCGTTGGGGCGTCTGATGGGCGTTCCAGAGATGACGATGGAGGAAGCACGGCCATGGTACGCTACTGGCAGATGTTTCCTGTCAACATGACATGGTCTCTGCTACAAAACACTGGTTGTAATCATTCAAATATGAGTCTAAAACTTGATTATCAGCGGGAGGATTATCCAGTCTTTCTTTTCCTTTTTTAGATACTGTTTTGGACAGGAAATAAGTGTTTTAAACCCTCAATGCTGAGGGGTTTACCTTGCGCACATTGTGAATTATTGCATTGAATGAAAGTTTCAATATCTTCCTGCGTGTCGTAACCTGTTTTATCTTATTCTTTTGTCAAATTACGCATTGTGATTCTCTGGTTCTGAATTCTTTCCTGTGGACGTATTTTTCTATGAAGTGTCTCTCTGTAAGACAAAGCAAGTTTGCAAGAGTTAACTGCCTTTCCGTTTCTATTGTCCTCCGTGGACTGAGGATTTATAAACTGGTCAATACATGAGAGAGGTCTCTGAGTTAAGAGACTGACTTACTCAATGCTGTTGACTGATTTTTTTGTGAAAAGTCATAATTGTTTGTGTAGGTCCTGTACTGTTCAGAAGCTTATCTGTGGTTACTGCGCCATCCAATTGTCACATAGGCTTTACCCCCTCCCAATAGCCAGACTGCATTTATAGGAAGGTTGTAGTATAGTGAAGTTATGTATGTCAAATCTCAAGTATTAAAGTATATTAATCAGACATTTTTGTGACCGGGCTCCCACTGTTATTGTACAGTTAACATTCAAGATAGATATTTAAGCATTCATGAACCACAGAATATTGTCTCTGATGGACATTACATGAGAATATTAAAAAGAGAAAAAGGGCAATCAGTCATAGGAGAGGGGTTCCACCTGATGCTGTGAATTGTACTCCGGCTTAGCTCAGTTGGTAAAGCATTGGCACGAATAGCCAAAGGTCCTGGGTTCAAGACAATAATCTGTGGTTCATGAAAGCTTATATATCTATCTTGAATGTTAACTGTACAATAACAGTGGGAGCCCAGTCACAAAAATCACTAATTAGTGTGCCTCACAGTACTGCATATGACATTAATCAGAAAGTTTATCAGGTAGCCAACTGGAAAGACTGGATACTAGTCTTCAAAGAAAATCTGATTAATGTTTCAAATAAAAGATTCACTCTTGAAGTAGTTGACTAAGTACCAGTTGGGTAGAAGAGCATTGGCCTTGTCTCGGAACATGGTGCCGCAGTTAGTGGCATGGTGAATGGAGGAGTAGAAGTCCGTGTAGTCTCCCACCTTGGCTGGCAAGTGCATCGTTGCCTTTGACTGTGGAATGAGGGCTCTAGAAAAAAATATACAGACTCTTAATCATAAAGCAGTTATTTGTCCCAGCGAAGGATTATGTCAAAACTCATGACAGTAATTACTCACTTCACCCTCAGCTCTAAATTGTTTTGCAAACTGGAATTGTTGGGAGACAGCAGACTCTGCAAAGTGGAGCGAGCCTTCAGCCAAGAAGGACGACCAAGACTCATGAAGCCATTCAGAGTATCCTGTCAAATTAAAACAATGTTAAAGTTACCTATTAAAATTTGGTGTTGTCTGTGTGTCTTCACAACCGATAGGTACGTATAACTACATCCTGCATTGAACTTTACTACATGGTCAGATCATTAATTAAATCAAATTTGCAGTATTTAAAACAAATTTTGTACAAAAAAGCTATCTTGGTATTTTTGGATTTACAAGGGTAAGTCAATAAGCATCCATACTTATGGTAAAACTTTTATAGGTTGACTGTACTGCTTTGTGTTCACGCACATCAACATGTTCGTCGCTGCACCACTCAGCGTTTGCACCACAGAAGAACAGCGTGCAGTGATCCGATTTTTGGTGTCTGAAGGTGTACCAGGAGCAGAAATCTATCAAAGACTTTCATATGGGGCAGTGTTTTACCATGGTGAAGCATGGATTGAATAGTTCGAGAATGGTCAGACAAGTGTGAAGGATGCCCATCCACGTCCACTAGTGATGCCAACATTGAGCAAGTGCATATCATGATTCAGACAAGCCGAAGAGTGGCAAACCATATACAACAATGTGAAGGAAGCGATGCATACATGGCTTGCTACTCAGCCAGAAAACTTTTTTTCCTGAGGGTATTAGGAAGCTTGTGCATTGAGAAGCAAGGGCACTATGTTGAGAAATACAAGGTTTGTATTATTGTGCGCACACTTGTTGACTTACCCTTGTATTTTATGTTAATACAACCGATACACAAAAAACTTCACTTAATTACATTAGAACTTGTTTCACACACACGAGCTGTTATAGTGAATTACCTCTTTGAATACTTTCTGCAGATTGTCCTCTTGAAAGAGATGGCTCACAGCTGACACATCCAGAATCTGGTCGCCTATCGCCACCCCAATCCGATGCGTGGGCTGTGGACACAACACAAGAACAATATTGTGTAGTCCCTTTTTAAACACCATTTGCAGCTTTTTATTCCTGACTTAGACTCAGAGTGTCGTGATGACAGATTCTGTTACAGATAAACAGGGATGCTTGTAAAATTTAAACAAAAGAGGAGTCAATAATGGTGTAATAAAGAGCAATGTAGTAATAATAATAAAAAAGTAACAAACATTATTATAATCATAAAGTTAATAATAATAATAATAATAATAACAACATACTAACTAACTCCGTGGCACTAACATCCCAGAAGGGACAAGGCCTACCACCCGACCGCTGCGTCATCTCCCGTAGGCAGATGGCAGGATTGGGGGGCATGTGGTCAGCATGCCGACACCTATGGCCGTTAATGGTGGTTTCCATGACCGGAGCCGCTACTTCTCTATCAAGTAGCTCCTCAATTTGAATCACGACTCCGTTCCAGAACTCCCTACTTCTTAAAAATCCGGGGATCGAACCCAGGCTGACAGGTCTGTAGTCAAATAATAATAACATAAGTAATAATAAAGATAATAATATTACAATAAAAAGTTAATATTTATTGTCGTAAATAATAATAAAGGCAATAATAATAAAGTTATTATAAGTATTAATAAAGATTAAAATATAATAATAATAATAATAATAATAATATTTATTATTATTATTATATATTAATCATATTAATCAT
Source organism: Ectobius pallidus (assembly GCA_964059195.1). NCBI lineage: Eukaryota > Metazoa > Arthropoda > Insecta > Blattodea > Ectobiidae > Ectobius > Ectobius pallidus. Next base: position 858,448 of record CAXKWD010000004.1, on the reverse strand, counting down.
ATTAAAGTTAATAAAATAATACGTTGACGGTAATATGTTTACAATAATATAATAATAAATTTAATAATAATAATAATAATAACATAAGTAATAACAAAGATAATAATATAATAAAAAATTATTAACAATATTTAATAGCATAAATAATAATAAAGATGATAATAATATAATAATAAAGTTAATAATATAAGTAATAATGAAGATTAAAATATAATAATAATAATAATAATAATAATAATACGTTGAAGATAAGATGTTTATAATAATATTATTAATAATGAATAATGATGAACATAGCAATAATACACAAATTCTATCTAGTATGAAATAACTTATTTAGAGTATTTTAAATTTAATATGAACTTTTCGCTTCATATCCCTGAAATTTTAACAAGGACTTTGGATAGCATTCCAGACGAAAATAAAATAAAAAAAGTTCAAAGTTAATTAGGTACGTCATTAGTAATAATTCTGGCCGGCGTATTTAGGACATTTGCATAACAGCTACCGGTACTGTTGTCGCGCGCGCGCGAGGAAAAATACTCGACCAGTTCTTGAAGGTGACACCCTCGCCACTGACCTTGAGGCTTCCGTGGTCCTACGCAGTCTTCTTGTATTTTACAGATACTTATTTCTTATTTGCTAGGTCCAAAAAGAAATTAGCTGGAAGAGCCTCTGTTAGTTGAGGGCTTTGGATTCCATGGCCCGTCGTCGTAGAAGGGGACATTAAATTTATTATTTTTATTACCATTATTATTATTTTTTAATGTTATTACCATTATTATTATTTTTTAATGTTATTACCATTATTATTTTTATTGTTATTACGATACCATTATTATTATTATTATTATTATTATTATTATTATTATTATTATTATTATTATTATTATTATTGTTGTTGTTGTTATTGTCAGTGGCGGACGCAGAATTTTTTCGGGGGTATTTGAATCGGTAGAAAGAATACTAAAAAAAATTAATTAACTTACATATATAATTAGTTTATAAAACTGGCCACTTAGAGTGCATATATATCCTTTTTTTTTCAAATTCGGGGGGGGGGGATATATCCCCCCTGCGTCCGCCACTGGTTATTGTTATCATTATTTAACTTATAACTTGCGGGTAAAAGTACATGGACAATTTATTCTTTTGCTTACATTGTCTGCTGTGGAGAAGACGCCATATGGAAGGTTCTGAATAGGAAAATCCGAGTTTTCTGGATATTCTACAAAGCTCTTCATGATTCAGCACAACAACCTGCGACTGGTTTCATTTACATTGTGAGCAGCAGCAGCGTGTAAGGGCAAGGAATCAAACTATTCGTGCAGACACCGCCAGTTACTTCGGCTCACTCGGTAAAGAATCTTCTTCCTTACCTTCCACTCCTGCACGGTAGCCTAGGTGGTAGCGTATTCGACTCGCATTGGGGTTCAAGAATAGGATATAATCTTTATTTGTGATCAGTTTATATAAGATGCAGTATAAGTAGTCATATAACAAATATAAAACATAGAAAGCAAGAAAATATTTGCTAAAATCAACTGTAAAGATTTCATTCCTGTATCAATATCCCTTTTAACCGGTATTTAAATTTAATTTAGGCTGCTGTTTTATTACAGAAGGTAAGATATGTTTATTGTATGGTTTTATTGATAAATTGTACCAATTCAAGAGCTTTTAGCAAAAACGACCTTAGTCAAAAAATTTGAAAATTGAGTTTCCTGTGTCATTGGGTGCTACAACCTACTGGTCATTGTTTAAATGTTTACCAAGTTTAGCAAAAACAACCATTATCCATTCAGTTTTTTTGCAAATACCTAGTGATTTGGTTTTTGGACTATGGTTGTTTTTGCTAAAAGCTCTTCAATTTTATTTAGGTCTTGTTTAATGGTAAACTTGCACTCTTAAATGATTTCTGTTTCTAGTATCATAGTTATGAACATCACTATTAGCTTGACTGACATGCGTGTAACATAGCAAGCTAAAGACACAGTCCGTAACTCTAATTTGACTTGGTTTCGTAAAGGCGAATGCCGAATTGGATCTTTACTTACTCTGACTCATCCTGCATTCGATGTTGAAAGGAGTATAAATAAAGCTGAATTAAACAAAATAATTATTCGATAGCTAGGTATTACATGTAGAAAATAACTTAGTTTCTAGGCGTTGCTTAGACTATATTAATCGGAGCAATATTTATTGATAAAATAGACGAAATAAATGGCAAAGGAAGCGCAGGTAATATAGAAATAACCCATGAAGAATTCATGTAGTTTTCAAATTTTGCGGCGTTTAATATGGCCGTCTGATTGGTTGATTGATTAATTTCGACTGCATCGCGCATGCGCGAGCCCGCTGTTTTGACTTCAGTTCAGTGTTGCCAACTTAGCGGAGTTCCCGTAAAATTTGGTGGATCTTTAACGTTTTCAACGGGGAAAAATATGGTTTTAGCGGATAGCGGTTTTTTTAGTGGATGTTGTGCTTTGACGGAATATTTAAAAAATCTAATATAATGCCATATTTTAAATTTTCTTTATTAAATTTTAACGTTTGAGTCTGATGACATTACCAATAATACTTTCGGCTAAAGAGATGAGGTTTCCAGACGACGCACTGTCAGAAATAAACTTCCATTAGTTTCTATTCTACTGAGGCTATGACCAACAAGGAATGGACAAACACCAACTATGAGTTGAGACACACAGTGACACGATTTGCGATTCATGGTTTCCACCATAAGGTGTGCACTGATCATATTAACTTCAATGTTGTTTCTGTTAGCAGCTTAAGAAGGGAAGAGTATACCAGGCAAGACGTATCACGACCCGGGTCCTGAATGTGAATGTGATGGTGTGGGGGTTGGTGCAGTAAATACCATGCTCTGACTTGCTCAAAGAGAGCGGTATCAATAGTACATTTATGTAGTGACTAAGTGATCAGTGACAGTGCTCTTCTTTAATGCCCATTGGGCGCATTTCATTATTTATTAACAGATCGAACTGCGAGTCAATCAGAAGGAATCGGTTCGTTCAAGAGCGTGGTATGGTGAACGATCTACTCTCAGTGAACTATCTAGTTCGTTAACAGATCGAACTGCGAGTCAATAAGAAGGAATCGGTTCGTTCAAGAGCGTGGTATGGTGAACGAACTACTCTCAGTGAACTATCTAGTTCGTTAACAGATCGAACTGCGAGTCAATAAGAAGGAATCGGTTCGTTCAAGAGCGTGGTATGGTGAACGATCTACTCTCAGTGAACTATCTAGTTCGTTAACAGATCGAACTGCGAGTCATTAAGAAAGAAAAAGGTCGTTCACGAGCTTGGTATCGTGAACGATCTACTCTCAGTGAACTAGCCAGTTCGTTAACAGATCGAACTGCGAGTCATTAAGAAGGAATAAGTTCGTTCACGAGCTTGGTATCGTGAACGATCTAGTCTCAGTGAACTAGCTAGTTCGTTAACAGATCGAACTACGAGTCAATCAGAAGGAATCGGTTCGTTCAAGAGCATGGTATGGTGAACGATATTCTCTCAGAGAACTAGCTAGTTCGTTAACAGATCGAACTGCGAGTCATTCAGAAGGAGTCGGTTCGTTCAAGAGCGTGGTATCGAGAAAGATCTTCTCTCAGTGAACTTAACTGCTAGTCATTCGGAAGGAATGAGTTCTTTCACGAGCGTATGCAAATTGTGCGAAGATGCCTATGAAAGATACCACGCCATCTCATGCAGCCGAAGAGTGTGGAATAAACACATCAAACATGCATATTTTGCGCTATTCTATTATTAATTAGTTGACATTTATAATTATGGATTGGGAAAAAATCAAAATATAAGTGAATTTTTTTAATTAAATGAGAATTTTTATACAAGTGATTATAACCTTTTCAAAGAAATTTCGGAATTGCCCTTATGCTTTTATTGCTGCCATGGACAAATGCACAAGTTGAAAGTGCTTTCGGCTATTTGAACTTCAATTAATTAATTATTTTAATTTAGCGGATTTCAGCGAATTTTGAACACTGTTTTAACGGAACAAATTTTTTTGAGTTGGCAACACTGGCCCGCTGTTTTGACTTAAGTTTCTTTCTTACCGTGGATTCGTGCTCCTGTGGAAGGCATGTTTGTGCAGGTTAATGTTACAATATTACGGTATCAGATCTCTATTACGTAATTGTAAGAGCGATAAGGAGGTGTCGGAACATCAGCGGAAATGAACCTGAAACTAAATCTGATCGTGGCTGCCAGTGAAAATATGGGAATCGGGTTGAATGGCGACCTGCCTTGGAGGTTAAGGTAAGATTTGGCTCACGTGCATAGTATGTCAAAATTGTTTGACAGGTCTTTCAGTTGTTTTAAAAGCAGCAACATATACGCGTGCGTCTGCTAATCCTATTAGATGGAAATGGGTAGGCTAAAGAACAAGTCAATCTAGATGAACTAGTTCCCAATTTCTGAAAAGATACTATGAATAATTTGGGGATGATCTAGCATTGTGCTGGCTTTAGAAGCCTGGGCATAAATCAAATATAAGTCGCCCCTTATGCTTCGCCCACTGCGTTGCTTTGGCGACCACCTGCTTGCTCATGTGGCATTCCCGACTGTGCCCTCACTTAACACTCCTGGCCGTACCAATACCATCTACCAACCCTTGTACCAAAATGACAGAGCCGCTAGCTGACTGGGCACTCCCGACCGTACCACAATCACCTCTGCATATAGTCTAAATAATGCATAACACTAACCACATAGTTAAGTGTGGGAAGTGGAGGCGGCAGCCGTAGCGAAGCGCCCTTGCGTTTTCGAATAATGTACGATACTCTGTATGTAAGTTTTGAAAATGTGGCATATTATATCTCCCGCAAGGTTTGTCAGCCTGTCACCTTTCGTCTAGCGGTATGACGTCACACCACCAACGTCCCATCACGAGTTTCTTCGTAATATGAGGACAGAAGAATTAGATCGTGGTATAAAAGAAAGTGCATCGCGAGGGTGGGTTGGGCAGGAGCATTCATCCCAAGGTGCGACATATTTGATTTTTCCTGAAGCCTGAAGTACAACCTACCCAAATTTGGTGTTATATTATTCTTTAGAACCTATATTTTCGATATGTAGGCCTATAAGCACCTGGAGACGTATAATGCATTCTTTTTTAAAGGACTGCTGAAGCACTTTGCCATTGCTGCAGCAAGAACATTTTTTACTAGGCCTATTCCCTGCAGCTTTGCTTTATGTCCGCTTCACAGTCTGTGCAGCTATCTCAAATCTCGCTTTACGAGTGCTGCAAGGTTTTGCTGCACAAACTGTCATGGCGGAGTAGGTGCTCATCGAAAATTTCCTTGATGGCATTAACATCATTGTTCAAATTCCCGGGTATGAACACCTTCTTCAGCACAGTTAGTATCATGTGATTTTACCTGTGCATCATATTGTACAAGAATTATTATTTCCATCCCGGCTTAACTGTTATTTGCACGTCTCTTCACAAAGCTGGAGAGCAGTACAAAGTGTGGCATTTCATTGAGCAAGCTCTTAGGCTTTGTCATTCTTTTTTGGGTGCAGCGACCGTAAAGCGCTTTACAGGCTCGCTTTAATAAAGAATGCACTAAATTTATTAACGTAAAATGGTGCTGTGAAGTGGTATTAAATCACAGTCTCTCTGGATTGGGAATGGGCGACGAATCACATGTCTCGATGGCTTAGTTGCTGTCGAGGTTTCCACTTCGTATCTGTCCTGGATTCCCTGGACCTCCTTCACCAGGAGCTTCGAGTACAGTAATGATCATAAACAGTAATGGGGGAACCTAACCAAATAAGTTGTTGGAGAACACCCCTATAGTATAAAGCCACATGGCTGACTCACTCACTGACATTAATCTTTGCCCACTTCCAGAAGAGCTAGAAACTTGAAATTTGGTACACATATAGCTTTACGGCTGTAAACCACAGGAAAATTCCCCCAAAAATATATTTTTTTAATTTTTAGCCCTAAAAACCCCGAAAAAGGGCAACGGTATTATCAAACAGTGTTCACATAGGGCTCTGCCAATACAGCAGACTAAATACACACACTCTATCTCCCATAGTTCTTTAAAAAACTTTTACCGAGAACCTCAGTGGGGGTTTGGGGGCAGAGCGAGTCTGTATATAAAACTATTGGTAGCACTGGATAAGCTTTTGCAGGAAGAACTAATGAGATGCAATAGTGGCCAACCTATGGGCTGTGTAACTGCTCTGGACACCTCACTTGGAGAGATGTTGTCTTGGCGAATGATTTGGTCCAACCCAACCCACCAGACCTAAATGATACACTTTCTTTTATACTTCACGATCTACAAAGAGTAGCAAGATTTTTGCCATATTTCCTTTTTCGAATCGTGTACAAATTCATGATTGGACGATAGATGTGTGATGTTGTACTGCCACAGCAGCTAGAATTCTGGGTAAACAGGTTGACAAATTTCGTGGGAGATATAATACGGCATATTTATGAAACTGGAGACTTCAGTATGTCTTACTAAAACAATTTCACTGTTTATAACCTAACAGAACCTGTCACTAAACACCACAAAGCATGCGGCAGATATAATATAGCCTATAAGCAAAGACAGTTGATCATCCTGCTTCACTGAGAAACAAGGAAACATCACATCGTCCGTGCAAACCTGCATATCGCCCTCTGCACTGGGACCATGCCTGGAATCTTGTCGCCTGCCTCGGAATTCTGGTTGCCAGTGGTAACTAATGCCATGCCTGTCAGTGCCATTTTTTTGATAGGTTGATGTTAATGTCATTCCTGCCTTCAGGTGCTTAAACAAAGACAAATGAACGAAGTGCCAGATGCACAAAGATTGTTAATCAGTTTTACTGTTTGCAGCTTACTAGCTTTGTTTGTTTTGCAGAAAAGAGTTGGCACACTTCTCTCGACTGACAAAGCGAACAAGTGATCCTGGGAAGCAGAATGCAGTCATAATGGGCAGACGAACGTGGGAATCCATCCCTCCAAAAAACCGACCCCTCCCAGGACGAGTCAACATAGTGTTGTCCAGACAGAACTTGTGAGTTGCTTAGATGTCACTTATTGCATCTTAATGACATATTCCTCTTGTTATTCCAACCAGGTTGTATGCAAAAGCAAGTATCAACTCCCCCCATATTTTAAAACTGTGAAAAAACAATTAAAACAATTGGTGATAGTTTTGTTAAATTATTATTGATGAGTTAAATATATGTTCTGACAACCTGGAAACAGTTTATAATTTGTATTTAATCCCTCATACCTTCATAATTAACAACATTAAGACCCTAATAGTAATAGCAGAACAGCAGATGAACTTTTGTTTTGAATCATTAAAATCAGTGTCCAAATTATGTCCCACCCGTAACAGGTTTTGAAAAACAAATTTTAAATATTTAAAATAAATTTTAAATAATGCTTTGCATGTAGTGTAGCATTGTAAATTTTACACAATGTGAAGAACCAATTCTAGTTTATGATTTAAGATATGTAATAAACAAAAATAGTTCTCATAATTTGCTAGAATGTTCCACCTGTAATTATGAAATGGCTGTATTATGTTGTAACATCTATCAGTTTCCAGTGTTTTCATTCTTCTGCTTCTAGTAAACTTTATCGTTAGGCAATCTTGCAGTCAAGAAAGCAAATAAAATAATAATAGTAATACAACATTACATTGAAGTCCCAAGTATGCCCAAGTCATCCACGGCAAGGATTGGATTTATTTACTTAATGAGTTTACCTTTTTTTTCCTCAGGAATTTGGGTGATGAAGTGAAAGTGTGCAGTTCCCTGGATGGAGCCGTCCAGAAGCTGAGCTAGCCATCATTACGGAACATCATTGAGAATGTGTGGATCATAGGTGGCAGTTCTGTATATAAGGTAGCGTATTGTAACTTTTTCTGTCATGTAGATCTATTGCATTGAGCTTAGACACACTGTTTCTCATAGCCTTATTGAAATATGTCACACAGAGCATCGATCGATCAATCTCGACTACATTTCTGTTCCTTGTCACACTGCTACCATCTGGCTCGTATAAATTGTACAATTCACAGAGGGATGAAACTTAGTATGTATTACTTACTTGTAGTTCTGCGTTGTTTCCTCTGTTCTTCTTCCACCATGGATGTGCAGATTACCTCCGCTAAAATCAGTCGAAGAGCACAGACAATTCTCAAGAAGTGATTGATAAGTGTTTTTTTATGCATGCACCAATTCTAAATGACGTATACTTGAAACATGTTTAACAAGGCTTTTATTTTATTAACTTTCGATATTATAGATGACTGTAATGGTAAGCAGATTTCCCTCTAAAGCAGAATATTATAGCACTTTAAATAAATATATGATTCTCTCTCAAATAGTGTGTATAATTTAGACCAAGCCACAGGATTCAAGGAAATGAATAATTGTACCTGGATAATTGTAGGCTTTCTTCAGTCTTAAAGCACTTACTAAAATACACTTCTTGGCCCTTTTGAAGCACTATTTAAAAAAGAAAAAGCAGTCTTCGCTGTAGTTGCGTTGACCTTCCTCCCTCTTCTAGTCTTTGATGCAGAATGATTTTAATTTTGTGTGACACCTCGCCGATTAATCTGAGGAGAGGTGGTAATTTTAATTACTTAAATGAAATCAGATTGGCTTAAATCTTATGCGGGATCTACATTAGTAGTGAAGCAATTTGAATGGGATACGTTTGCCTTCCATCATCTGGCATCTCCGGTGATTCTCTAATAATTTTTGTTAAGGTGTCTCACCCACTTGCATCATGCTATGTGACTGGTACCACTGCTCTGTATAGGTTTGTTATATCGGTTGCTCGATCGCTTTAGAGTGACAACCTCCTAACATTGTATCAAATGGGTTTCTACACATCATAAAAGAATTGCAATTCAAAACCATAACAGCTGACAGACTGACTTTATTTCTTTGTTGCAGGAAGCTCTGGTATCGCCACATTGTCATCGCATCTACCTCACCAAGATCCAGAAGCAGTTCGACTGTGACACGTTCCTCCCGGAGATTCCAGTCAAGATGTTCACCACCACCACGTGAGTAACAAACAACCTCACTCTTTAGCTTCTTTAGCGATAACTCATATATGCTTTATCAAATTTTCATCAAGCTTGGTATACACATTTATAACGTCCATGGGAAGAAGCCTGTTAATATTGAACCAAATCAGTTGATAGGTACCGGAGTAAAGCCCAATTTAGTGCCTATTAGAAAGAATTTATCAAATGCAAATCACAGGCCAACATATTGTTTTACAGTGTTCATATACGGCTTTTGAAGCTGCAATACAGTTAGCTTTGACAAATAACACTACCCACATGTTCCTTATCAAACTAGACCATTGTTCTTCCCAGGGTTGGAATGTTTAAAACAAAACGTTTAAAACAAGTGTTTAAAACAAGTGCTTGTGTTTTTTTATGTTTGTTTAAAACGTTTTAAACAATCCGTTTTAAACATGTTTTTTTTAAGCATATGTTTAAATTATTTTTTAATTGCGTGTTATATTTAATTATGAAGACAATTTACATTTTGTCAAGTCAGTGACACCCTGTTAGTGTTGTAAACAGAAAACAAACAAAAAACTAGGGCCAGAATACCAGAAAATCATGTGAGGTGGTGACTTTTGTATCGTTTTCCTCCAGACTTCTCTATCCTCTGTCGCCAGCTTCCAGTTTCTGATTTTGAGTAATTGATTTGAATTTTTTCTGACTGCATCCTACCATCTATTTTGTGGTCTTCCTTTTTAAAGAAAGAGATTATTAATATTAAATATTGAATATGTCAATTTGGCAACACTGTAGTAGGATATCCCTTGTAAGTTTGATAATGTAAGGCGGCTAAGACCACATAAAGCATGGTGAAAGTCAATCATCAGTTGAGCAGTAAAGGCAGTAATTAAACAGTAGTTTGTATTATTTTTTATTAATCATGAACTATTTAATCATAAACAAATACTACTGGTACAAAATGTGTTTTCAAATACTATTAAGTCTATGACTCGTAAATCTTGAACATCTTAGCACAGGGTGTCATTGGATTGACAAAATGTAAATTGTCTGCATAATTAAATTTAACACCCAATTAAAAAGTGTTATAAACATATGCTAAAAAATGTTTAAAACAAATTGTTTAAAATGTTTTAAACATTCAACATATATATACACATATATATAATAGGCCCTATACATTAAAATGGTTGATTTAAACAAAATGAACAATTTAAACTTATTTTTAAACAAACAACATTGTTGTAAACATAAAAAACGTTTAAAAAAAAACGTTTAAAACAACCAACATTGTTGTTCACATATAAAACGTTTTAAACAAAAAAAACATGTTTTAAATAAAAAAGAATGTTTTTTTTGTTCTTTTTAAAAAAAACATGTTTTTTATCAACCCTGGTTCTTCCACAAACCCTGCTTAATGAATCGATCTGGAGGTTAACTCGAAAATCTATTACAAAAATAACTTATTTTCTGTATGTCGTAATTGAAATTATCACTGATTAAACAAAAGCATTCTGGCACTTTGTTACATCAGTTTACCTGTGTAATGATCCCTTTAAAGTGACTCTAGCTGTTAATTTTGCATTGAACAATTTGTCTGTTCCTGCATTATTCTGCCCTTTTTCCTGCCTTGTTCTCCATTCGTGCTTGGCAATGTTTGTATTAGCCTACATACGATTATAATTACCTATCAAGGTGCTACAGTACCGGTATAAACTGATTAGTACAAATAAGAACACTCCAGAAACCAAACAGACTTTCACAGACCACATTCTTTCATAAGTTGGCCTTAAAGAAAGATGCACTAACGAATCGAGCTGTTTGGCGTTCGTATTCCTATAAAAACAATTTCAACATGAGATACCGTAGTACCCAGCCAATCAGCTGCAAGCAATAGTGCAACTGTAGGTCATTGGTGAAGTTACACAGAGGACCCCTGAAGACGTTGGGCAGACCAAACCCTACTGGCCCACTGCCTACAAGCTCAGAAGACTTCTCCAATGATCTCAATGCTGGCCGTGAAAGCTATAAATATGGTTTGGTTGGTTGGTTGCTAATGCCCAGCTTTTTGGAGCTCTTCCATTAGCTGTCTTGCTTCCTAGTAGCGTCTTCCTGTGCTGTGTAATGCTCTGCTTTGTGGTAGGTGTTCGCTGTCCATAACAGATTCTTGTTGGTCGCAAAAAACACATTTTGGAGAGGTGTAGGTATTGAGTTTGTGAAGGTGTGCTGCCAAACAGTTGTATATAACTATAAATATACGACAAACTATATGTGTTAGATCAAATGAAAAAGTTCTCAAATTATATGATTCCTGCAATGGATGTGGAGTTAGTTTCTACTGCTAGCGTTCATAGAGTAAAGATGCCATCTACCCTGCAATCTGGCAACTCTGTGCTGTCCTCTGCACATGGTGTTCATGTATATATATATATCTGTTTTGCCTGCAAAACTTATACCACGTTAATAAAGTTAACTGAAGTGTTACAACTGCATTTCAATGCTTTTGATATCCTGAGAAGTCCCTTCACTAGTTTGTTTCATGAATTCATTGGCTTTAGTAGTTAGAATGTTTGTTCATGTCCCACTCGTACAAGCATCTTCTCCCGACCAGGATGCGCAATGAATTCTATCGCAAGGAATTTTGTGTATTGTCAAGATTACTGTCTTATGTCGTATAGGTTGCAATGTGCAGAAGCATAACTTGTCAGCTAGAATAATTATTGTGATGCCTTGTTCCTGCATTACACAGGTCCTATAGGAGAGGAAATTCCATGTCGAGTTTTCAACATAGATACCCTAAATTACAAAATACTACGAAAAAATAATATTGAGATAGATAAATACACTGCTTCCCTTATTTTAATTACTAACCTGAACCCAGGTTTCGGTGAGCCTTCCCACCATGTTCACCAGTTATACTCCATCTGACTGTTGGTCTTCATCAGCATCCTCTCGTGGGCTTTTGATGAACTTCTTGACGAGGTCATTTTCCGAGGGAAAATGACCTCGTCAAGAAGTTTCTGTTCGTGAAATAACATTTATAGGCTTATGTTATTCTTTAGGAATGATGTAGGTCAATGAAAGACAATGAATTCCCAGTTTTTTTAAAGAAAAATGTAATACTTATTTAAGCACATTGACAAAATAGGACACAAGAATGGAATAGGCTCAATTTAACACAATTGATAATAATAAAAAAAAAATTTTGCTTCAGGGTGGACTCGAACGTGATATCTCTTGATTACTAGACAAGCATCTTACCCCAAGACCAAACTACACTGCGACTTTTGAGTGTCCAGTACCATAGAATACTATCTCGTCGTAGCTCACAGAAAAGAAAAATCACCGTATTTCGAAATTAGGCTATATTTCGAGCCTTCTAGTTATCTTATGTTACAATATAGAATAATTTCATTCATTGGTAACATAATATTCGCGATATTCGAGTCAAAAATGCGAATTTAGCCCTCACTAAAGCAGAGTACCAACTTAAGCAAATTCTCAGAAGTTAATGTTTTTATTTATTAAGAGGTCAGGGATTATAAATCTGACATAGGCTGAAGTAAAATTCAATGCTTTAATCTAATTGTAATCAATTTTAGCAAAATAATTAGTCATTATACAACAGCATTTCGTCTATAATCGTACATATGGGAACATTTGTTTTTCATGTAGGTGTCAACTGTCCATGGCAACTGAAGGAAGCTTTATAAGCTGTCATTAATTGATGACGCTATAAGAAAGAACCGAGAATTTAATTTTGCATTTGAAGAAGGTGCCTTCTTTTTACCCTCCTTTACTAAAGAAGGTTTCGACAGGAATTGAAGGGTTGTACCAGAATTACCCTTTATTTACCTTAGTTACGGGACTCGCCCGCTGATTGGTTGGCCGCGAGCCAATCAAAATGCTTCGAAATGAACCAAAATATTATAATTAATTTGACTGATAATTACTCTTTATTTCGGTACTGGACAACCGATTAGGTCCAAATTCAATAGGCTTATTGCCATGATTGTTATAAATAAGTATACGAAGTTTCATGAAAATCCGATAAAGCGTATTTGAGTTACCGCGCCTTTTCTTATATGATACCATAAAAGAGCACTAAATTGGGTATTATTCCGGTACCGGCCAACCGATTTGGTCCAATATCAACAGACATCTTCCCATAGACATTATAAATAGGCATTCCAAGTTTCATGAAAATCCGATAAAGCGTATGTGAGTTATGGCGCCTTTAAAATATACACTAAATTGGGTTTTACTCCGGTACCGGTGAACCGATTTGGTCCAATTTCAATAGGGTTCTTCCCATGGACATTATAAACGCGTATACCAAGTTTCATTAAAATTCGATAAAGCGTATTTGAGTTAGAGCGCGTACAGACACACGGACGGACAGACGGACAGACATTTTTCGTCCCCCACACAATCTCATAAAGTACCATACTGGCACTTAATAACAATAAGAGTACTTTTCGGAAAGGGTGCATTTCTGTGGTGCTCTTTCCTCCCCATTACCATATGCAAGAACAATCTTAGCACTTTCAGATTTATTTATTGGCATGTTTATTTTTGTTTTGTTTTTAGGTCTATGTTAACAATGTTTTATAATTCTTGCTCCATTAGTATAGTATAGTATTCTATTCATCCATTGATCAATACATACGATATAGGACATGTCATCATCCTCTCACACATACACACACATACATACAAACAATATGCCAGTACCTGAAAGTGAAGAAATTTAGAAAAAGTTATAGGGCATCATCAATAAATGATTTGTTGGTTATAGATAATTTTATGAGTTTGAATAGGTTTTTAATTAATTTTTAAAATTCCTAAATTTCTCCCTGTGGCTGTACATTATCATCCCCAAAAGAAAGAAACAAAGTTTAAGAAATTAACTTTCCATGCCTAGGCATCTTCATACATGAAATTCAGCATGAAAACACTAGTCCAGGAATATACAGGGTGTTAACAAATAACAGCCAAATATTTTAACTGTGATAGAGGGGACCAGACAAGCAACTTTTATTTTGGCTTTTATGTATAGAGATTCTTCAGATTAAGTTATAAATAATGTAGATAACCTAAATTGCAAATTGTATAGTGCATGTTGAGGCCTCTGATAGGAATCCAAGACAGGGGCCAATAAGTATTAATGTAATAAATAAATAAAAAAACAAAGTAAAATTTTCAGTAGCACCAGTTTGTTAGTAGTGAAAAGATTAATTCTTAAAGCCAGTGGTTATATTGTTCTGTAGGGGCTGTAAGACGTTCTATATGAGAAAGGAAAATGTTCATAAAATAAGAAATTCTCAGCTTAAGACCACAAACCAGTTGTTCTGACCCAAACTAATGACTTTTCTATTCAGTTGGTATGGGAGGGCATTGAATTTTCCCAAACATGGTCAACCTCCCATAAATCCTCACATCTTAAGACACATTTCGTAGAAAAAAAAATGCCCAGGGGGGAAGACGTGAAAACACACAAGTTGAGTGATAGGATTTTTCTCTCAAATATTTTTTCCAGTAGACTTTCCTTTTTTAGTGGTGAGTTCTGTATAAAAATAAAGAAAAAACCAACATTGTATTAATAAAAAGCAGAGGGCTTTGTGATTTGACATCTTTAAGTCTGAGATGAAACTTTCTCTTGCAGGAGACGACAGATCCAGAAGTGACTCGAGTGTTCAAGGAGAAGCTTTACACACAGCCATTTAAAGATGCCTTCACAACAGAGGAAGTGGGCATCGAGAAGATCAGACATGGACTTTATGCTTACCACAGTCTTTCGGGGTCTTTCAAGGTGATCAGCGACACTTATCAGGACCACGAGAAGTGTCGCTTCAAGGAGATCAACATGTTCACCTCCTTGCATCTCGCCTTCACAGCGAGGAAAAGCTCCCCTTACATCTCTCACATCAAGGAGCGAACTTGCTGGCTGCGAGAGGTCGGCCTGGTCAACCGAGAAGACAAGCGCTGGTTCTACCAGAAACCCAAGTGCGAGTCTGCAGTGCAGCACTTTGTGAGCGTCGGGCTGCAGGATTTTTATCCGACCCTTGTGATCCTTGCTTATGGAATGAGTGGCTCTCTGTTTCTCTTGATCGTAGAAATAGTGCACCGCAAGCATCATGCACCAGGCTATAAATATTACAAGTAAACATTCAACTCCGGGACTGGTAGTAGATGTCTCTTGTTAGCAGTAGGGTCGATGTCCTTTCAGATTTCAAATTTAGCAAGTTGTTTGTGTTTTTTTTAATGTCAGTTCTATCAGTTTTTGCACGGCTTTCATTTTGAAGATAACGTAAAAATTGTTGAATGGAGGAACATTGTAGCAAAATCAAGGTTGTGATCACAGGAAATATTGATTACGGAGTTTTTATAGTCAACAGCATTGTCTATGTATCACGTTTCTATGTAAATAAACCAAACGTTTTAACCCATTAATGCCCAGCACTTGATCAATTAGCATCTTTCAAACACCTCCTAGTCCTAGCTTAAAAGTAAAATGTTGAATTATAATGTCAATGACTTTGAATAAGGAGTACAAACAGTGGTTTGGGTAAAGAATTCTTCTTCCTACAGCACACTTTCGGCTAAATGTTAAAATTTTTATTCCAAATTTAATTTGTAACACAATTTATTATAGGCCATTTAGGGGTTAGGGGAAATTTAGGAGTTACTTCTTGATCATCATCATCATGTCTGGCTCAACAACCCAGGTCGGGTCAAGGCCTCCCTTTAAATTTTCTTCCAGGCTTCTCTGTTCCTGGTGACCATCCACCAATTTTTAACTTTTAGTCTTTTTATATCTTCCAGCACACCGTCCATCCACCTGGGTTTAGGTCTTCCAACTTTCCTTCTTCCTTCTGGCTTATTTTCCATTACTCTCTTAGCCATTTCATTGTCGTTCATTCTTTGAACATGTCCTGCCCATCTCAGTCTAGCCAGTTTGATGTGAGTAACGATATCTAGTGTCCTATAAAGGTTATATAGTTCCTTGTTGTATCGTACCCACCATTTTCCTGCATCCTGTATGGGTCCATATATCTTTCTGAGGATCTTCTTGATGCTTAATATTATTTCAGACAACAGTTCAAGACTCAATACTAACTAAAGCATGTTTTTCATTGTTCTGTATTCAAAAGGCAAGGACTGCAGCTAAATTTACTGTTTGCAAATCGTGACGGTACATCCATATGTCAGAAAAAAATCTTCAATGTTGTTATAAATATTTTATGCAATTAAAACACACGATCATAATTATATTATGTCATCTTAACTCTGTAGATTTACTTGACATCCCAATGAGGTCGCTTTGAATCTCGCCAGGGTGAGTGATGCTCTGAACATTCCAGGTTCAAGTCCCCGGTCAGTCAGTCATGTGTCTGTGGTACAGCTGTGGTATAGATGTTTGGTACTACCATATTGGCCCGAATATAAGACAATGTTTTTTCCAAAATGTGCTTATAAAAACTAGACTCATCTTATATGCGCAGCCTAAGACTTTCAACAACTCTCCATTCATGAATATAGCTGTGCAACGGGATTCCTTACATGATGACGTGTGTCCGACCCAAGGTCAAAGTCAAACGGAAATTCACCGAACTTAACCAAATTTTATTTTTCCCAAATTCATGCTTCTGCTTGTACTGCACCATTACTTGCTTGGCTTCTCTATGCGTAAAACTTTTGTTTAACCATGGTAGACCAGGTGGAAAAAAAAGCATGTTCATTGTCTCAATGCGTAAATAAAGGCGAGAGAAGAAGTTACGACATGAACTTCAAAATTCCGTTTTATGTGAAGCAAAATGTACTAATAAGCTATTTTATTTATTTTTTCGTAACTACCCTTCAAACGTTAATGGTCGTGTTATTTGCGAGGTCATCTTATGTTCAGGCCAATACGGTAATAATTAATTCCAAACAATTTCCTCTTCCTTTCATCTCCTCAGAGTTGATAAGATTGCTATATACCAACAGTGTCCTTTCACCAGATATTCTTCTCCTCTTTCAACTCTGTTGTAGTGGAAAGAAGATAAATCTCTTAAGAGGTGAAAAATGTAATCATTGGTTCCCCTTATTTGGAAATAAAATACAGAACTGTTCTCGATGATAATTTGGATCAGATTTTGATACAGACAATGTGAGGTGTTCAGGAGAAGAAGTGGCTTCAGACATGAAAGATTGGTAAGTTTATTATTATTAAAATTATTATTATTATTATTATTGTTATTTATTTATTTATTGAAGTTCTCATTTATATATTTTAGGCCTTACAAGTGGTCACATTCTTCCCTGTTTCGCCGAGTGCTTCGATATCTGTGAATACAAATACAACTGAAAGAATGGTAAGTTTATTATTATTATTATTATTATTATTATTATTATTATTACTACTAATAGGCTTTCCTGGTGTTAAGAATGTCCTTATTATTGTTTCTCGTGCTTCCAACCAGGTGAGTTGGAGGTTTGGTTCCAAGCTTTCGGCAGCTACCTCTGCTGCCATCTTCTGGAAGAAGTGAGCTGGATTGGGAAAAAACTGTTTCTTATATAGGAAAAGACTGGATATACTCGAATGGGTGGCAGGCCAATAGGAAAATTAGAAAATTAAATGGAGAGTTCTGATTGGTCAGGAAGGAAAATTAAAAAGTAAAGCAAAGTGTTCCCTATTACAGGCCATGGTGGCCCAGAGGGTTCCAGGAGGTTGAGGCTCCAGAGATTTTTAGACAATCGGCACATGAAGGTGGTAAGCCTTATGCATCAACCGCCTTTACCCCCAGGAATGCTCCTGGTACTTATTTTTGTTAGAGGCCAAGTTGACCCCAGGACCATAGTGACACCAGAAGGATTAGGCCAATTGAAAAACCGGGAAGGAAATGCAATTATGATAGGCCCATGCAGAAAAGAAGTTATTTTGTAATAGAACTCAGAGTTAAACACCAGATTGATTCATTAAGCAGGGCTTACGGAAGAACAAAGGTTTGATTTTTAACCTTAATTCATATTCGTATACACTGATATAATAAATTCTTAAAATATGCCAACATTTTTCAAAATGCACTGGTAATAATATTAATGTTGTGATAGGCCTACGATTCGCTGATATGTTTGTTTCAAATTTAAAGGTTATGAATGAATTAAAGGCAATCTGAAATCAATCTGTCAGGAATTTCATTTCATAGGTATATTGCTGCACAGGAGAGAATAAGAAAAGTACGTTAAAATATAATGCAGATATCGGTAACCATAAATATCGATGGAATGCACAATATTATATCAATATTCAATAGCTAGTTGTGTTTTAAATCTCATATTTACATTTATTTACACTGACATCCTTATGAAGAAATGAATCAATCAAGGCAGGCTAACAATATCAAATGATTAGCAATTTGTTATGTTAGGTATATTTTAGGCCATGCAATATATTGTAGCTTCTTATATGCATTACAAAATTAATATTCATATTAAATTGGAAATGAAAGCATGCTCTTTAATAAGTAATTTTCCCCTATTATTTCTACTTACAGAAACTGATACATCTGAATGTGAATTGTTTATATTAGTTACGGGAGTTTGGCCGCTGATTGGCTGTCCTTGAGCCAATCAAAATGCTTTGAATTGTTGGAGAACAAAGATTATATTGTAATAGATGTGACTGTTAATTACTCATTATTTCGGTACCGGTCAACCGATTTTGTCCAATATCAATAGGGTTTTTCCCATGGATGTTATAAATGCGTATACCAAGTTTCATAAAAATCGGATAAAGTGTATTTGAGTTATCGTGCTTTGCTAATATATTACCATAAAAATAGGCACTAAATTGGGCATTACTCCGGTACGGGTCAACCGATTAGGTCCAATATCAAAAGGCTTCTTCCCATGGACGTCATAAATGGGTATTCAAAGTTTCATGAAAATCCGACAAAGCATATTTGAGTTATCGTGCCTTTCTGGTATATTACCATAAAATACACTAAGTTGGCATTACTCCGGTACTGGTCAACTGATTTAATTCAGTATCAGTAGGCTTCTTCCCATGGGCGTTATAAATGTGTATACCAAGTTTCATGAAATTCCGATAAAGCATATTTCAGTTATCGCATGTACAGACACATGGACAGATGTTCCCCATACAATCTTATAAAGTACCATACTGCCACTTAATAAATGAAAAGAAGATCATGTAGAAGGAACTCCAATTTCAGAATGTATTTTCATTTTTCTCAGAAACTCAATTTTACATGCTCAGATTGTAGAAAGCACGCTTTTGTCAAACGCAGTGAAAATTCTTGTAGCAATAGCTTTCAGAACTTGGACCACATGAGATAGTGTACCGCACCCCAATTGTTTGGTTCCAAAAGTTTTATCACAATCTGAAAGTTATATTGCCTCTGCCTTGACAATGGAGCTCAAAACCTTGAATTTATCCAAGTAACCACCTGGTTAAAAGTCCAGGCTGAGGGATTTAATCACAGTGGATGAAATGGGCTGGACATG
The DNA here is from genome assembly GCA_964059195.1 of Ectobius pallidus. Lineage (NCBI taxonomy): Eukaryota > Metazoa > Arthropoda > Insecta > Blattodea > Ectobiidae > Ectobius > Ectobius pallidus. The sequence goes on along the minus strand of CAXKWD010000004.1, from coordinate 838,896 downwards.
GGAGAGGAAAGACATATCTCAAAAGTATTGACTAAGAGACCACTTGGAAGACCTAAATGTAGATGGGAGGACAATATTGGGATAGATTTAAGGGAAGTAGGGTTTGCGAGGGATGGTTGGATGGAGTTAGCACAGAATAGGGTTGAATGGCGGGCTCAGGAAAGCATGGCAATGAACCTCCGGGTTCCATAAAATATATAATATTCCTTTAGCTTGCTTAAGAATTTTCTATTGCTATTGAGTGAGTAAGTAGGCCTAACTATCTTAGTTTTTTAACCGAATTATGCTGTCCTATTACTAAATAAAAGTTCTATAGTTCATTTTTTTTTTATAATCTCTTCAGTGTATTTTTTTGCTATTTTTATTTAATATGAGGAACAATTTTGCTATTTTTACTTCCTCTGCCCGTACCATAGGTACTATAGGTAGAGGAAGTATTGTTTTCGACCCCAAAATTCGAAGTTGAGTTTTTAGCATATATACACGTTTCAAGGCCCCCTGAATCCAAAAATACTATTTTTGGAAACATGTCTGTGTGTCTGTGTGTCTGTGTGTCTGTGTGTCTGTGTGGAAAATATCTGTGAACAAGCTAGCTCCAAAACGGAAAATCGTATGAAAACAAAATTTCGTATTTGGGTCAGGTACCTTCTGAAGATGTGAGGATAAGATTGGCGACTATTTTCTCTTATTTTTAAGGGGACTTTACATGAAGAAATTTTCGTTTTTCGCGATTTTCTCGAAAACGGCTCTAACGAGTTTCTTTAAATTTTGCACATAGGTTGCTTATACTAAGAGCTAAAACTTTTATTTGAAACATTTTTTCGAGAAAATTCTCTGAGGGTAGTTACAAGCCACCCACTGTTCACCCACTGTTTGTAGAAAGTTTGTCTTACATGATGAACAACTGAATTCGCGCTCTTTCACGGCCTCTTATTTCATATAAGAATGTGAAGTGAGAAAGATGTATTGTTGGCCATGCATAGAGTAAAGATGTATCTGAGGGAAATATTCGATAAATTTCGGAAATTATATTTTACGGCAGAAAGTTCAATAAACGTCTGCAGTCATTTGTTTTTTTTTTTTTTTAAGTTTGTTATATAGACTGCGCTTTTAGTCGCATCATTGAAAGAAGAGGTATTTATAGGATAATTAGCGTAAAATTGTGTCTTGCGATTCTGTACAAGGATATGTGAATACTGCTAACTTTTATTTGGGCAGAAGAAGTTATGTGACTTTCACATCAGATTTTTTGGAAATAAAAGGTGCATAAGACACTATTTTTAATTTGTGCGGCTTGTTTTTGTTTTTAAAATGCAAATGACTTCTCGAATTTTGTATATATCGATCTGTCATTAAATTGAACGAAACTTCAACTTCCGATTTTTATCGCTACAATTCACCTTCGATAATCGAATCAGTTTCCACCATCTTATGGCTGCTACCTTTAAATTGCTTCCAACGTAGTTCACACAATTTCATCAAGTAATTCGCGGTTTTCTTGAAAGGTGAGTAAATTCTGCATTTTTAGTTGAATTTGTAAACTTTTTTGATCAATTTGTGCATATCGTGCTTTGCAAATAATAGTTGCCTTGCCTCTTATCTATGACATACGCACGGGCGTGTTAAAAAAGATCGTACTTTTGGATGGAGGCGACTAGAAAACTTGTATTACTGTAGGTAATGTAGAGAAAGTGAAAGGTAAGCCTATATTATAAGTTTATTTGAATGTGTTCAGTGCCTTAGTCACCTTCTACCATGTAGGGTTGGGATTTTAGGCGCGCAAATCGGAAGTCGAGTTTTCAACATATTTGAACGAAAAATCGTAAATATTGGAAATGATTTCTTTAGGATATGTGAATACTGTATCTTTTTTCCCCCCCCCCTACTGGTCTAACTGTATGTTATAGATTTCGTTTGTTTCATATATATAAGCTAGGTACTTTTTTCGGGATGTGACACGAATATTGGTAACAACTTTCTCTTTTCCTACCACATTATGTGAAGAAAATTTCATGTCACTTTTTTTCGAAAACTTTTGTTACTTACTTATTTATTTAATGGCAATAGACTATTCCTCAGCAAGCTAAATGAATATTATCTATTTTATGGAACCCGGAGGTTCATTGCCGCGCTTACCTGAGCCTGCCATTCAACCTTATTTTATGCTAACTCCATCCAATCATCCCTCGCAAATACTACTTCCCATAAATCCGTTCTAAGATTGACCTCCCACCTACGCCTACGTCTTATAGTTTTGTAAAAATGTTGTATACGAAGCCCTTGTACTAAGGGATCAAACTTTCATTTGAAACATTTTTTCCTAAAATTCTCTGAAGAGTAATTATAAGTTAGTCATCGTTTTGCATAAACTCAGACTTATGGCAAAGCGTATATCTTTACATGATGCTGAATAAGCATTCCCTGCAACACGGCCCCTTATTCTATATCACAATCTGAAAGTTATATTGCCTCTGCCTAAGGTAGAGAAAGTTATGTGTGTGTATCTGATAAGATTTTGTCTATGCTGTCATCTTCAATAGCTAAATTCTGTGCAATTCATGAGCCTACGCTTCGAAAAGTGTGTCCATAAATAAACTGTTAGAAGAAGAAGAGGTTTGCAAGACGCAAGGCACCGAAGCATAGATTTGTGATCTCTGTGAAGGTTATCATTGGTTTCGATGATTCGTGAATTCATTGGTTTCGATGATTCGGCAGAGTAGGGGGAGGAAGACAGATGACGTAATCGGCCACCAGGTTAGGGAAGGTGAACCATGCCTCTTCCTTATTAGCTTTGTAACCGAGGAAGGGTTCGGATGGTCTCTAGTTCATATCCAGGTATGTGCCTTATGAATGTATTCTTAAGTTACGAGGCATGGTAATTTCAATACTTTGTCCATAAATAATTCTTCAGGTGATTAATTTCCGCTGTATGATACACTCGGAATTACTGATAGGAAAAAAAGTGTTTGAACTAATTTACGAATTTAAAACCAGAATTAACTATACGATGGTGTAATATAGGCAAACCACGTGCATCTTCATTTGATGGTTAGGGAAAAATATAAATTCACTCATTTATGCTTTATGTAATGACTGGAAGATATTTACAATAGTTAATATTCATCGTATTTGCGATTGAACACCGATTAATTAGTTTGAAACATGAAAGAATCTTAATTTGAACCTAGTAAGCACATAGCGGCAAAAGTCCCGATTATATTGTCATCTCTTCGCATGGCCTACCTCTTATCAATTTTGTGTTTTTTGCCTGCTACGCGGTACAAGCATGGCCTGCAATGATTTTTCGTGATGACTAAAATAATCTCTTCTGCAGCTTGAAAACCATTGACATTTAGCTTATTTTACTGGCAATGGGACACGCGGAAAATTGGTACAAAATTCACGTTCGTCTGCTAGTCTAAATTCGTAGCTAGAAGTTTCCGTGTGGAACAGCACATCAAAATTTTATATTCATCCCAAAAGAAAACCATTTGTCTTACCGAAATTATTAATCAACCAATTAGCATTCCACGTGAATGAATTTAAAGTTTCCTGTAGCCCCTAAAATTATTTGCCGAACATTTATTTCCTGTGTAGAAAATTCCATAATTCGTAAAATACGTAGCTTGGTATGAACACGTGTTTAAGTTGGTTAGGCTGTATCTGTTAATATTTGTTTAAATTGCTATAGTTTATTCAGATTTGTATATAGGGCCCAGATTTATAAGAAAGAAAAAAAAACTTTTCATACCCAATGTATTATTTCAAATTTTTAAAAATTACCTTTGCACCATACATAATATTTCACAATTATAAAAAGCACCATATTATAACATAAAATACGGCTTAATTGATGCAGGAAAATTCCCTTGCACCAATACTGCTTTTTTTTATAACTAACAAGATATCTCAAAATTATAAAAAATGATGGAAAAAATAGTTTTATGCCGCGCACTAGGCTTCTCCCACCAGCTCGCTAATGGAACCTGCCTGGAAGGTGAGGTTTAGGGTTTGGTCGCAAAAGAGATACAATGTGAGACATAATAAACTCGCGCTATTCAGTATATTGCTCCTAAACTAACATAAATGTTCCTAACCTAACAAAATGGTGAAGCTTGGCTCGTGTATGGCATAAATCTATCTTTACCAAAATGATGAAACCTATCACAACTCAAATATACGAAAGCTTCCTTCACTGCTCAGCGTTCACTCATGTTGTAATGATTAAGGTTTCTAGCTATGGTACTCGGGGTCTCGAGTTCGAATCCTAGTCAATCCAAAATTTACAGTTAGGAATAGGTCTGAAATAGGTAGGTAGGGTGAAGAGGAGGAAGGAGACTGGAATGGAAGAGAAGAAGAGAATAAAGAAGAAATAAATTATTTAATTTTGCTTGTAGGTGGCGCTACCATCGCTGTTAGTAGTTCAAATGCTGCCGCTAGAGTTTCTTCCCACCCAAAATCCCCTGCTTTCCAGGTGGGTCCCGTTAGAGTGTAGGAGTGGGGAACTCGGGTGAGACATAAACTTTCTAAAGTAACCTAAAATGATTCTAGGACGTGATGCGTATTCGTGAGAATTGTCTGCTCAGCTGTGGGAGGGGAGTGATCAGAAACTGGGCTGTAAACTTGATGCCAATCAACACTGACATCACTGTTCCTAACCTAACTGCCGCTTACCTAGAATGCGTGAATATAGTTTGTATAGGGAAAACAGGCCAGGAACAGTCCGGTAGCATTGGCGCATGAATAAAAGAGTTGCCCCTGTACGTAATGACCTAAATTGCATCAAAGTTTGTCAGTTGCCAATGTGATTGTTGGTGTGCAAGCTAGGTTCTGCAAATCCACTTGGGACAGCGAGTGTAGAAACCCAGTAAGTCAATAAGCATGAAACGTTTAAGGAATCTGCGAAACCAAATTAGTTTTGTATACCTTATCTTATTCATGGCTGTTAGAATATGTAACAGGCGCATGCGAGAAGCAAAACAGTTCTTCGATTAATTCCTCTTCAATATCTGTTTTCTTACTGGAAAGCTTTTTTAGAAAACTGACAGTGTTTTACAATATGGAATTTTTGTTTAATTCTATTAGCCGACAAAAGCAAGGAAACCAGTTATGACATCTAGGAGAGATATAATCACTTTTAGTGAGATTGCTATTTTTAATTCAAAATCATAAAATATAAAAGCAAAATAGTTTTTTTCTCAAAATAAACTAAATCACTTGTCAGATAAAGTTAAGGTAAAAGATAGATTTATGCCACGCAACAGCCAAGCTCTGCCATTTTGTTAGGTTAGGAACGTTTGTTAGATTAGGAGCAATATACTGAATAGCGCAAGGTTTATTTTTTCTCACATCTCTTCTGCGACAAAACCCTAAACCCCAACTTCGCAGGCAGGTCCCATTAGAGAGTTGGTGGGAGGAGCCTAGTGCATGGCATGAAACTATTTTTTCCCAAAGTTAACATTGTTTGTCAAGGAGTGTCTTGCGACTTACAGTATTTCTGCTTGTGTTTAGGATTCTGTGAATAAATATGCATTTTGCTTAGAAATCCTGGCTCTATTTGTTACTAAACAGTTTTATTTTATTTTCAGACCAGACTAGCCAGAACAAGATGGCAAATGAGCACCTGACCCTGGCGACTTCCATTGGGTCCCTAAGCATCGAAGCACTGTTTTAGTCGTAGTGTAATACACTAACTATACACTAACAACACTAACACTTGTAGTTTGGTACTTAGAATTCCTTTGTATATATTGTAGTCTCCCTACCTTTGACATTCCTTCTAAGTAGATTTTGAATTAACTAATTTAACTAACTGCATGGATAACAAACGGTGCTTCAAACCAAGAGCTTCTTCCTGAAGATGGCGACGGAGAAAGACTGAAAAGATGTCCTCACGACGAACCTGGACACTGTGGATTCCTTAACCTCAAGGTAAGCTAAATCATGAGATATATTACTTGTTAAATACAAATAACTTGTTAACGTTATGTTAGTTCTATGCGAGTGGAATAATCTTCAGATAAGGATACTTGCAAAAATCAAGAAAAACTAACTTTGGTAAAGTTGCATTGTAGGGAGGGCCCACTTTGAAAACCAAGTTTCTCCTCTTAAAACGCTTAATATTGCACGTATTTTGTTATAAATAGTTCTATGGAGAGGAGATGTTGCCTTGACGAATGAATTGGTCCAACCCACCCGCCCTAAATGTTACACTTTCTTTTATAATGTGATCTAGCGAAAAGTAGTCTGAATTCCGCCATAGTAACTCGTGATTGGAAGTTAGAAGTGTGACGTCACAGCAGCTGAAAATGTTTAATTCTGGCAGACAGGTTCACAAACACAACAAACCTTGCCTTCTGCAGAATTAAGAATGCCCTACTAAATTAATATCACTGTTCATAAGCAATGTACAAGAAGCGTCATGTTCATCAACCTGCCTCTCTGAGAAACAAAAAACATCACCCGTCCGTGGAAATCTGCGCACATCGCAAGATGGGCCCCCCTACATTGTGACTTTGCCCTAACTTTATGTAGCTTACGTTCCTTATACAGAGACAGAAAAAAATTAACCAGCAGATTCATAGCCCATTTAAAGAATTCAGGAACCTTGAAGGTGATCTGTTGTGTGATTTAACAAGTTGCAGTAATGAACATTTTATTACCGTATTGTAATAGATAGAAAACTCTATAGTGCAGTCGCAGTGCACCTCTTGGGAGGAAGGAATGGTTTAATCTCATACCAGTATTCGCTTTGAAAATTGTATATTAGAAACTCCTTTAGAATAGCGTAGCCAGCAACAGTGATGTATACTCTGTCATTAGCGACCGTGCCCGTCTGATCTACGGAGAACAAAAGAGGAACAATTGATGGAGGGGTAAAATTTCCAATCGCAGAAGATATTTAGTAAGGGACATAATAAAATATCTGATATTCGGTATATTGCTGAAAACTAATATAACTGTTCGTAACGTTACATAACCTGTCACTGACGTAGGATTTACTTACCTTAATGCAGAAGCTTTTTTACCCTTCCACAAATTTTATGAAACATTGTTACATGACACATAACAAACCCTAGCGCTGCATGCTGTTTATTATAAGAACTATTGGGGTGTCTCCAGTAAAACTCTTCTTAAAACTCTTAAAACTTCGTAATATACTTGGGGGTTGATGTCCCCCCCCCCCCAACACAGAGTGAAAATGTAATAACTTTGGCTTCAATAACAGTTTGAAACTCAACAATTCTACCAGATAGAAGTTTAGTGTTAATATTATTATTTTAATTTTTTTAATATTCTTTTAAAAATATCTTTTAAATATTTTTAATAGATATTTTTTAAATATTCTTAAAGTATTTTAAAAAAATATTTTTTAAGTATTTTTAAAAAAGTATTTTCTAAATGTTTTTACTTTAATTTTTTTAAGTGCCAGAATGATACTTTGAGAGATCGTGTGGAGGACAGGAAAATGTTTGTCTGTGTCTGTATGTGTGATAACTGAAATACGCTTTATCAGATTTTTATGAAACTTGGTATACGCATTTATAACACCCATGACAAGATTCCTATTTATGTTATACTAAATCAGTTGACTAACACTAATTAAAGGTCACTCATGCTTTTTAAATGGGAAATTTTGATTATACTACAAAGTCACATTGCTAGTCTATGAGAGCCTCGACTCCAATCCAGTCAGATGTTTATTTCGTTGATCAAGTTGAAATGAGTACTACATGAACACAGTTATAAAGAAGGTATCTTACTGTGAAATAATTAGGCCTACATACATTAAGCGGAGTTCCTTGCCAGTGCATTTTGTGAAAAGTAGACAAATTTTAAGAATATCTTAGATCAGTGTGTAAGAGCATGAATTAAGCTTAAGCATCAAGCTTTAGACCTTCGTTCTTCCATTATCCCTGCTTAATGAATTTATCTGCAGGTTAACCTCTAAATCGATTAAAAAAATAACTTTCTTTCTGCATATCATAATTGCAATTATCACTGATTAAACAAAAGCATTCTGGCACTTCGTTACATCAGTTTACCTGATTTTTATTTTTAACTTCAAAACTGCATAGGTAAGCATTTTTAAAGTAATGCGAATTCTTCATTGCAAATTTAAATTATAATATTGCCGTGAATGACGACTGAGAATAAAATCTTTTTGCAAAAAATGGAGAAGAAAGTTGTATTAATTTTTCATACGTACAGCTATTGTAAGTTATTACTTTCATATTGTATTATTTTCACCAAATGTTACATATTTAGCCTACTTCGTTTGAAATCTTCACTTGGGCAAAGCTCACGTTTTATCTATTAATAAGCAAGAACAGAGCAATATACAAAGACATACAAAACAATATATATTAATGATTTACAAAAGAAATTTAGGCGAAAGATAGATTTAGGTCGCCCACCAGCCAAGTTCTACCTGCTGACTGCTTCCCCTCACTAACGAGCCTGCGCGCATACTGCCATGGCTTCCATGACTGTTGTAACTGTTTTATGAAAGGTGCGGAAGGGTAAAAAGCTTCTGCATTTAGTTAAATAAAGATAGGTAAATTCTAGGTCAGTGACAGGTTTTGTTAGGTTATGTTAGTTTAGGAGCAATATACTGAATAGCGTGAGGTTTATTATGTCTCACATTGAATTTCTTCTGCAACGAAACCATGCGCCTTCTCAGGCGGGTCCCATAGTGAGTTGGTGGAGGAGCCTTCTGCACGACCTAAAACTATTTTTCTCTCGAAATTTAAAATTGAGAATTCAAATTTACGAAAAACAGCTGCTACATTTTAGAGATGTGTAGAAATCTGTGGAAGATAAAGCAATTGGAAGGCACAAAATTAGTTTTATTATTAATTTTAAATAGTCTTTTCATTTGGAATGATAATTCTTTCACCCTGGCCGTGTGTAGGCTAAGATGAACACGTGAAGTCAGAATGAAAAATTCTGGTGGTATACTGGGATTGTGAGTCAGTTGGAGAATTTAATGTTGTACCGGCATGTTGCCATGGTAGCTCAGTTGGTTAGAGCATTGACACGCAGAGCCGAAGATCCTGGTTCAAATCCCGGCTATGGCATTGAATTTTTCATTCTGACTTCACGTGTCCAGTCTTTTCATTTGATTGGCAGTGTTTAGTATTATAAAATTTGTATTTTGTTCCTGCAAAACAAAAACTGATGTTTCTTCTTGAATTTTGACAATGTTTGAAGAAAATAAATTTTAATCCATTGTTATAAAGCTGTTAAGATTTTCATAACCTTGATTTCTGAGTAGGCCTATAACAGTTCTGTAGGCTAGTCAATGGCCTTTTAAAACAAATTTGTGCTGAACTTGAGAATAAGCTGTCTCAGCGGGGCTGTACAGAGTGGGACCAAGTCTACAATGTTGCCAATATTACAAACATGACTACATGCCAATTCAATTCGGAAGATAAAGGAAGGTTATAACTATGTATTATGAAAGATTTGGAAGGGTAAAAAAGTTTCTACATTAAGGCAAGCAGTGGCAGGTTAGGTTAGGTTAGGAACAGTTACATTAGTTTAGGAGCAATATTATGTCTCAAATTGAATCTCTTTTGCGACCCTAGCACAAGTAATTTCTCTGCAGCTCCTAAGGGTACGGTCGCTACTGGGTGGGCATGCCTTGTTTGCTGGCTACTCTAATCTGACGGAGTTTCGAAATTTGCACATCGCACTGAGTACAAAGTTGCATTGGAACGATGTTTGCTGTAAATAACTTGACACAGATTCGGCACCACTGGTTTCCTATTATTGGAGCTGTCACTGCATATTTTGTGCCATGATTCGAAGCGTGCGTTTCCCACGCTATTCACTTGAGATTTTAGGGAGGTGTCTGTTAGGTTAGGAACAGTGATAGTGCTGATCGCAGTGAAGTGACCCATGCACATTGCACTGCCAGTTGTATTTCTCGCATTCTAATAGCCATTTTCTGTTCAGACTGCCATTTATAGGTTAGGAAAGTGACTTCTTTGTCGTCATTAAGAACAGAAGAAGCTAAAAATCAGATTTTCAACATTTCTTATGTGAATAAACATAGCGGGTGGAACATCAATATGGGAAGGGAACGAAAGTGTTTTCCTTTTTACTTTTAATTTTGCGTATTTAAAAGGAGATTGGCTGTTACATTACACTGAACAAAGTAATTCACAATTCGTAGTTAACTTGTGATGCTGTACTGTAAGCTTAGGTTGTGTGAACATAACTTGTTCGGCTACTTTCCCTGTTTTAATGTTCTTTACATTCTACAGAATTTGTGAGTAAAATCAGCTGCTTTTTAGAAACTGGGGGATGGGGGGATTGGAGTTATACTTAGGGTAGGCGTATCCTTTTATTTTCATTTTGCTACTGAGCCGGAATATTTAATAAGCTCTATAATAGGCCTATAATTTCCACCTATTCTCAGTATTTAAAACAGAAACCTAGCCTACTCTAAAAACAAACTTATCTTAGTATAGTCTAACATAAGTATCATAAGCTACTAGTGCAGAAATATATAACCCATATATAAACAAGTTCTTAGTAATATTTGTAAATTAGTTCTGTTAATATTCTAGTTATCCCACTTATTCCTCCACATTTGCTGATCAAACATGATCAAGAAATCATCGTCTAAAACTCGATAGTTTCTAAAATATGGCCTATTAACTCCATTTGGAATTTTGTTATATCAGTTCAGCTGATTTTATTTTATTTTTAAATAAATGATTTAAATGAAACATCTAGCAATAAATAATCATGGACACCTGCTAGTAATAAATACAAAAAAACTACTGGTAAATTAGTAAAGCAAACTTGAAATGATCTCTCATAAATTCAATTCACATTTTATTGACTGAGGAGATAATTTCAATTTAAATAAATATCTCAAAAGCAAATTGAGATATTGAAAGGAAATTTTAAACTTTAATTTCAGTTTTGATTTTTGCGGGACAGATCGTGCTCACAACTTGAGTCGTCCCTTAATCAACATTAAACACAGCTGAGCAACGTTGCATGTCTGATTTAATTTCCTTGTCCTTCACAGGTTATGGCCAGCGTTACCCCCATCCGTAGACCATTGGTCGAGGCTGAAGGATCTGAAAACAGAAGGTAAGGATGTAACAATATTAGTGTTATATCGTGCAGATGGAACGTGTCATTATGTAACTTTAAAGTTCCTAAAATAAATGTACAGAGTCTTACTAATAATGCACGTCAGCCATTTCATAATTACGGGTGAGACATTCTAGCAAATTATGAAAACTATTTTTGTTTACAGTAGAACCCCGATAATTCGAGGTAATTGGGGCTGAGGCTACCTCGAATTGCAAAAAACTCGGATTATACGGAAATATCACTAAATCATAAATAAATGTTTAATGAGTACAATAATGGTTAAAAATAAATAAACAATATAGTAAGCCCGCATACCTGTGTTACGCCTGTATGTATATTGGCAAACATTTCCAATTTGCTACATCGGCATCCTTTAAGGATTAAGTCATTGTCTGACCCTTAATGGAGTGGAACGGGAAAGCGACGCTACTAGGAAAACACTTTTAATTACATTGTTGCTGAGTAGGGATTACTGTAACAATAAAGTACTATTTTCTGAAATGATGGAATGCACTGTACAATTGATTGACATGAGGTCCCGACAAAGAAAGATTGAACTTAACGGTTTCTGTCATTCTTTAATAGAAATGCATTAGCAGTTTGCAGCCAAGGTTATTTCTGAGTATTATGAACGAAAACCCTATTTCGGATAGTTTTATCTGCATTTTTGTACATGGAAAATTTGAAAGAAAGCTCAAAATGTAACACATTCGGAAGGGCGTAAAACTTACATGCGGATACCGTATAAAAACGGGATGTTATTCTAGTTTTATGGAAAATTTTAATTTTCTTAAGACCAGCTCGAATTACACGGAACCTCGAAATACCGGGGCTCGATTTAGCGAGGCTCTACTGTATTAGATATTATAAATAGTAAACTAGAATTGGTTCTTCACATTCTGCAAAATTTACAATGCCTTCTCCTCCACACTACGTGCAAAGCATTATTTAAAATTTATTTTAAATATTTTAAATTTATTTTTCAAAATCTGTTACGGGTGGGACATAATTTGGACACTGATTTTAATGATGCAAAACAAAAGTTCATTTGGTGTTCTGCTATTACTGTTAGGGTCTTAATGTCTTAATGTTATTATTAATGAAGGTACGAGGGATTAGATACAAATTATAAACTGTTTCAAAAGTAGTCAAAGGTTTAAAACTTGAGACATCAGGTATACTCGGCGATGTTAGTCTCTTGCAGTCTAAACTTTCACAAAGAGTACAAAATAGGGAAACTGTTTCTTTATTATATTAGGCCAAAGTGAAATGAACACAATGAACAAATATTCTAATTTTATTTTTACTTACAATTTTCATAGCTCTGAACCACAAACATTTTTAATAAACTGCCAGTGTAAATTTCTTAAAAATCCTGAAAATTTCTGAAAATTACACTGAATTTATCATATCAAATTCACATCATATTCATCTGTCAACAAACAGTTGAGAAATAATACGTATTATCAGTGTTCACAGGTAGTTTTGGAACTGTATAATCTAATCAGAAATCGTTTTCCCAGGTTTTTCCCAGATGGCGCTTTCTAATCGTGGAATGTACTCTAAATCTGGAATTTTAAGTGTTTCATTAATTATTAATGGTTTAGTTTATGAATGATTTGCATGCAAGTGTTAATAAATATAATGCTTTAATAATTATTATACTCTTTAATTTTTAATTTTTCAATTAATTATTGTGGGCGAAGCCGCAGACACTTGCTAGTCCCTATACAAAGCAATTAACTTTTGATTCTATTTCCCCCCCCCCCCTTTCTTAGATTTCACTGTATTAAGGCTGATCGCCACAAGGGTTAATATTTGTTTTCACAGACCTAATTCACTTCACACTCTAATTAGGTCGTAGACTCGTTACTATTGTCTGGAAATACGCTTACATCTGTTCAGGAATCAGCATTATAATATTTTATGGGAATTTTATTCCATAGTTCAGCAATGTTAGCATCAATAATTGTAATCCTCTCCTGTAAACATTATATACACATAACCTCTATAGTGGGAGTGTACACTGAGGACATGCAAGCGAAGGCGTGGCTGTTGAGAGGTGGGGGATGAACTTTGATTTATCATTTGCCTCCTTTTCGATAAACAGACTTGTCCGACATCAAGACAACTAACCATCTTACATCTGTTTGTACAAATAAATAAAAATAAATCACAATAATATAATTACTAGTTGAATAAAAACACTTTCTTTAACGCACTTTATTTTACCTTAGTAAACTTCTGGACGGCCGTTTCGCAGGTGGTGTTCCTGCATCATGGCACTCTGCTGATGACTTGACTGCTGATGATTTTACTAAGGTAAAATAAAGTGCGTTAAAGAAAGTGTTTTTATTCAACTATTTGTTAAACAACGCTAAAGTCGGACACAAGAATGAATACAATTACATTTTGCACAAGATTTAGTTACTATTAAATTTCAACGAACAATACTTGAATAAATGGATCTTTATTAACTGATAGTGTTTTGTTTGTAATATTACCGTGTCAATCTAAAATGCTGTTAAAGTAATTCAGTTACAATAAGTTTGATTACCATATTGACCCAAATGTATAATAATAAAAGGAAGTGTTTGTCTGTCTGTCTGTCCTTTCTTTCTTTCTGTCTGTCTGTTTGTCTGTGTGCGATGCCCGGCGAAATCTACTGAACGCAGAGATCTGAAATTTTAAATGTAGATGGACTAGAGGTTGGGCGAATGCACCTCAAAGCCGGAATTTTTATTTTCGCTTTTGTTTGAGAGTTATGGGTAAAAACATTGTCAGAAAATTTACTTTTTTCGCTATCCAGGCATCAGTTTTCTGTATCACGTTTCATTTGTCAAATCAGTTGCAGATGGCTTTGCCTATTTTCGTCATACCTTGGAAATAAAAGCACTGCGATCACTTGAATTTTGTAAACCCACGCTGGTCAATTTGTTTGTTTATAATGTCAAGGCATGCAGACATCTGACATTTTCAGCTTAAGACAGAAGAGGGATAATGAATAGCCTATAGGCATAAATGGGCAAACGTTCAATTTGGATGAAACTCACTATGCAGGGGTTTTCTGGGCCAGGGAACTCTAATCTGAGGTTGTTTTTCCCCTTCTGCGCTTTCTAATCATGGAATTCACTTCAAAGCCGGATTTTTAAGTGTTTAATTAATTATTAATCGTTTAGTATTGGCCTATGAATGTTTTGCGTGCAAGTGTTAATAAATATGTTTTACTTATTTTGCTCATCATTTTTAATCTTCCAATTAATTATTGTGGGTGAAACCTTGGGGATCTGCTACTATAAGATAAAATGTGCTTATAGAAACTAGACTAGTCTTATAAGTGCAGCCTAATGTTTTCGACAACACTTGCCATTCATGAATCCAGCTGTGCAGCGGAAATCCCTGTGTGTTGATTTGCATATGACCCAAGGTGTAAGTCTTTGCAGAAATTTTGTTAAAAATTCTGATCTTTTCTTTCCTTGCATAATTATTTTGATAGTTTCTTTGTAATTCAGGCTTGGACTTTAACAAAACTTGGACTCGGCTGATAACCCACAAAGAAAACTCGTAAAGTTCAGAACTAAAATAGCTCTGTAGTGTTTGCATTGATTCCAACTGTAATATTTTCAGTTTCCTTGTGAGTAAATCAGCACCTGTTCAGTCAGTGTTAGTGTTAAGCCAATTCATAAAAAGAGACTAAGAAGGCTCTGTTTGTTTGAGCCAGGAATCTCTTGAGTGTGGAATAGAACAATTTCTACTAAGTAAATTTTCTTATTTCAACTGTTGCAAGATCCTGTTAAAACAAAAGACAGTATTGTGAAATTAAACAAAACCTATTCCTGTGTGCTAAAGACTACATGGGCGTAACATTGCATTATAACTTGTTGCGTTGATTCTAACTGTAAATATTTTCTGTTTGCTTGTTAGATGTGAGAAGACCTGACCTATAGTCACAAGAAGTTGATGTCATCGTGCAAGTGAAACTTAAACCTAACTGAGAAGACCTGACTATAGTCACAAGAAGATTATGTCAACGCGCAAGTGAAGCCATCATTGGTTTAGCTCACTGGATAACACCCAGTTCCCCCTAGGGGGTGTAGGTTTAGGGCCCCTTTTGAGGGGTGAAGCAGTCATGGCTCTTGACTGGGCCACTCGTCAGCGCTGGAAATGAAAACGTTCATACAAGGATATTAAGGTAGGGATTATATCAAATCTCTTTCTGATCATATGACTAAGGCCCGTTATTACCACCTCCAGTAAAATATTTACGGCTACTTTTACGGTTACTTTACTGACAGTTTGATTTTACAATACCTGGTTAGGCGTTAACTGTTAGTAAAAATCTCTTAACTGGCAGTAATCTTTACTGTAGGAAAATGTACAAGTAAACTCCTAACCGGAGGATTTTTTGAGGTTATACTTCTCGCGAACTGAATTAAAATGGAGAGATGAAATTATTTAGCTGCTTTCGTAATGTCACTGGTGATGAAGAACAATGCCACTATATGTAAAAAAGATTTTTAAAATATTGAAAACTAGATCAATCTATTATGAAAGTTTGGACAA
Organism: Ectobius pallidus; assembly: GCA_964059195.1. NCBI lineage: Eukaryota > Metazoa > Arthropoda > Insecta > Blattodea > Ectobiidae > Ectobius > Ectobius pallidus. The sequence continues at coordinate 823,215 of CAXKWD010000004.1, read as the reverse complement.
TCAATTGTTTTACTGTTTACTTCCTCTACCCGTACATCAGATTATATTTGGGTTTTGCATCCTTCGAGGATGGGGTTAGAAACATAACTTTCTTTTCATTTTTAAAACCTCTTGAGGATTTTATTCTAATTTATTTTTTAGAAAAACAGCTTAACAACTTTTAGATTTTAACAGGAATTGTATAATATAGGTCTATATATAATGTATTTTAATATATTATGCTATGAACTAATAATTTCATTTGAAAACATCTCGTAGTTATTAGCTACACATTTCATACACAAACTTATTAGGTTTTAGGTCTTGCCTCGTAAATTATGCGATCTTTTTGGGCTAAGACAACTGAATGTGCACTACTGCCCTTACTGTGTACTGTATGCTATAATTAAATTCAGAGGAAGTTATGTGTTTCACAAGAGGTTTTTTGTGATAACTTCTTTCCAAGCTTTGCTCTTATGGCCACACCATACTGTGTGTTTATTTATTTTGAATTATATGACTCTTTTTGTCGATAATATTCAGGAACAATTGTTTTTCACTTGAAAAGAAATTGCTGTGCAAAATCAAACGAAACAATGAAAACAGGTGAAAGCTAATATAAACAAGTTAGTAACGCTCATGTCAACTGCTATGACTTTTGTCTGATTGCGTTAACTGGGAGTAAACTTTAACTAGAAAATAAGAACAAAGAAGTGTTTACTGGAACCTTACTCCGACCGTAAAATAAACTGTCAGGTAACATTTATTCCTACTTAACTGGACATTGTAAGAACGGGCCTAAGTCTGTATTTTATAAGGTTTGTGTTTTTTTTTAAATATCAGCGTAAAGTTTTATGTCTAACGGATATTAATACCAAAATACAGAATAATTTTAATTTTGATGATAAAACTGAGACTATCATGTTCATTATTAAGTGCCAGTATGGTACTTTATGAGATTGTGTCTGTCCGTCCGTCCGTGTGTCTGTACGCGCGATAACTCAAATAAGCTTTATAGGATTTTCATGAAACTTGGTATATGCATTTGTAATGTCCATGGGAAGAACCCTATTGATATTGGACCAAATCGGTTCACCGGTACCGCAATAAAACCCAATTTAGTGTATATTTTAAAAGCGCCATAACTCAAATACGCTTTATCAGATTTTGATGAAACTTGGTATACGCATTTATAATGTCCATAAAAAGAAGTCTGATAATATTGGACAAAATCGGTTGGCCGGTACCGGAATAATGCCCATTTTAGTGCTTTTTATGATATTATATAACAAAAGGTGTGAAACTCAAATACGGTTTATGGGATTTTCATGAAACTTGGTATACTTATTTATAACTTCCATGGCAAGAATCCTATTTATTTTGGACCAAATCGGTTCACCGGTGCCAGAGTAACAACTAATTAAAGGTCACATTTTAAAAGAAATCATGTCTCTACTACAATTTCACATTTTTAATCATTTGAGGGCTTTGTCTGCAGTGCAGTCAGATGTTTGTTTACTTCGTTGGTGTAGTTTAAATCGAGTATTACATGAATACATGTTATATGCAGAAGGTACATTACTGTGAAATAATTAGCGGAGTTATAGCCTATGCCACTGAATTTTGTGAAATGTTGAAATATATTAGAATTTAAATTTGCATTACATTGAAATTTGACAAATAACACTATTCCTTCACATATGCTTATCAAACTACATGGTCAAATTGACTGAGTTGGCCAAATGGTAAAGTCTTGGATTCTTATTCTGCAGGACCCTGGATCAAATCGCGTAGCCGGCCGATTTGACATGGATTTTTTTTTTATATTTCTTATTTTTATGTGAATGCGCGATTGTCAAGCCATCACAAATCTGTAGTTCTGCTGACTCTGGTCGATTATAATCTGATTAAAAAAACTTATTTTCTACACATCATAATTGCAATTATAATTGATTCAACAAAATCATACTGGCCCTTCGTTATATCAGTTTACCTGATTTTATTATATTTGCGATGAGAGTTAACATAACATGCTTCCATAGCTAAACTACGCAAAAGATTTAGGCCTACTAGCTCTGGAACATAACCTCAAATTAATATAGCGGTTTGCTGGTAACAGGAACTTATTCTTTGGAATCCTTTGTATAGTCTACACACTTTATCTTGAGCTGAAAAAATGCTGGGGTGAGGGGAGCTGATATTGCATGCAGAAGGCGGTGAGTTAAAATTGACATTTCTGAAGGGTTTCCTACTACTAGAAAATATAACATGTGTAGTTTTATGCTGGTACAAAATGGAACTAACTGTAGTTCATAGCTTATTTCAACTCCTGCTACCAAACTAAAGGTTTTTTTTTTATTGATGCAGATATTATAGTACAATATATCGCTGGAAATAGTATATTGCGACACAAGGGCGGAAAGGCACGTTTACGGGTCGAGGAAACAGATTGAAAACCCGAGGCGTGCCTCGGGTTTTTAAGTTTTCGAGACCCGTAAATGCCTTTACGGTCCGTGTGTTGCATGCTATTTTTTGCACGACTGTTACTTATATCAATTTAATTATATTAATTGAAGAATGGTGCTTATTTCAGAAAGTGATTCGCATTTGTTATTGTTTATGGCAACCGAATATTTATAAAGCTGGGAGGCCTTGGTTATTTCTGCTCTCAAATAAGTATTTGCGGGCGGTAAAGTATTGTACATGTAACTTAATTGAATACCTTATGCACTTTCACGTGCCTGAATTAATACAATATAACAAAATATCTTTTACAAGAGTTTGTAGGTAATTAATAAAACTTTCTACCAAAATAATGAAAACAAACTTGTTCTTTTCTCAAAGGACAGATTCAAGTTAAAACACATTAAATTGTTTTTCCTTCCATTTAATTTATTTGGTTTGTTTATTCGCTGATGTCAGACAATTCTTAGTTAATCTTAATTTGTAACTTCGTTGTCACTTATATTGGCCAGATCCACAACAGCTTTCTTCTATTTTTTATTTATTTTTATTTTTTATTTATTTATTTATTGAATTAATACAGCATGTTCCATTGCTTAAGTGCTGCAATACTACATGCTATGTCTCATTAAAAAAAAATTAAGTATATACAAGTATCTACAATGTTAGATGCATGAAATCATTAAGTTAATAGTTTCTGAGCAAATTCTAATAAATTACAATTTTCTTAAAAAAATTCTATAATTGTACAGCTGTGTTATCTAAACCTGTATTATTATTAACTATAATGAACAGAAGTCTATTGCAATAGCTTTCTTCTATTGTCCCTGGATTTAATAAAATATAGACGGTAGTTCAAGAATGCCGCTACTGTAAGTTTTTTGAGTTTGGCAATACTGGGAACTAGCAGTGATCTCCATTTTTTTTTTATTTTTAAAGAGAGACTACCTTGATATGGACTGTTTTCAACAATATTGTGTGTTTAACTCAAGATAAAGTGTGATTTGAATAACCAGCTTTCATTCAGATTTGGTTTAAGGCGTTTTCATCAAGCTTAGGCTCTATATTTGTCTCTATTCAACTTCTTTGTATAACAATAAATGTACGTTTTTTTCACGAACGTCTTTTTAATTTCTCCTAGTTTAAAAAAATCTGTATTTTCTTCTGAACTCTGGTACACATGTTATATTTTCTAGTAGTTGGCAACCGTTCAGAAATGACGTCAATTTCAACTCACTGCCTTCTACAATTGTCAGTCTCTTATACTGCTTGCAATATCAGCTCCCCTCACCCCCTCATTTTTTCAGCTCAAGATAGTGTGTAGACTATAGCCTACTCTTCTAACAGCTCTTATAAGCGATTATCTTCACATGAGTAAAATTTCATTATCTGATAATGCAATACACATGCCTTAAATGTACTGACTGTGTTCGACTTTGATGAGTAGGCCACCTGAGTTCGTACTCCCTTCATCTAGACATTGTGAAGCAGCCCTAATCATCCACTGAATGTATTTTTATATTTATACACAATCTGTGCACTTTAGGACAGGTATTTGATGATTTTGCATCTTTTTTTTATGTATAGGTTCAAAGACAGGTCAAATAACGTGTAATTTATTAAGTGCCAGTATGGTACTACATGAGACTGTGTGGGGACGGGAAAATGTCTGTCTGTCCATCTGTCTGTGTGTCTGTACGCACTATAACTGAATTATGTTTTATCAGATTCTCATGACTTTGTTTACGCATTTAAAACATCCATGGGAAAAAAGCCTATTTACACAAACTTCATTTAAATGGGAAATCATTGTATACTACAAAGCCGCTTTGGTAATCATTGAGGGCCTTGACTCCAATGTAGTCGAAGATGTTTGTTCATTTTGTTAAAAGTTGGATTGAGTACTACATGAATACTGTTATGTACAGAAAGTATATTACTGTGAAACAATTAGGCCTACGTACGTTAAGCAGAGTTGTCTGCCGTTACATTTTGTGAAAAGTCGACACATTTAAAGAATTTCTTATATTAGTCTATAAGAGAATTAAATTAGGTTAAGTATCAAACTTTAGATCTTTTGTTTTTCCGTAAACCCTGCTTAATGAATCGATCTGGAGCTAACTCGGAGATGGATTACAAAAATAATTTATTTTCTGCATATCATAATTGCTATTATCACTGATTAAACAAAAACATTCTGGCACTTTGTTGCCTGATTTTATTCAATAAGCGGAATTTGTTTTGGTCTTTATTTTTTAGTCATATTCTAGACATAATGTAATGTCTGGCATTTTTATAAAGTAATGCATATTGTTATATTTCTGTTTTTAATACTTGTCCATTATAATTTTATAAGCACATAACGTCCAAGAAATCAACAGACTTTTAGCATCACTCCTAATATTTCCAGGAAGACCTCAACTGGGGGCACAAATCATTACTTAGACAATAGTTTTCTTTTGAGAATCTGGGCCAAGTTTTCATCCTTCATTTCTTTTTCAATTTTTTGTAAATTAATGTTCTGGCAAAAGAGAATTAAGTAATTTTTATTTCATTTTAATTGAAGGGCATGCCAGCTTGAAAATGGTTTTTACAGGAGGTGTGACAAATGAACATTAATTTACATATTGTTATTGATAAAATAAGAGTATTTTATATCATAAATTTAAATATAATTGTGTCATCCAGTTAATTGCTTTCTAAGTAACCACCATATTTTATGGACCATAAGACACATTCTTTTTACCTTGAAAACAGAGCCTTAAAAGTTGGGTGCGTTTAATGGTCCAAAGTACACTAAAAAAATTAAAATTATGGTAAATATTGCTGGAATACCATAGTTATACACAAGGTGTTGTAAACGATAAGACAGTTACAAATTTTAGCATCACTGCACTGTCACTTGTCACAATAAAATTGTAAAATGAGGGTAGCTGGAATCCAGGTATACAATAGAAATAGAAAAAGAAAGGAATGTTGAGTTTTTTTATACAAAAGCAATTGTCTCCGCCGGGTGGTTTAAATGAAGGCAATGACCTCTAAACAGCATTGTCCCATTACACTTGCCATATGCTGAATTGAGGGTTATAGGGTTTAAAAGTATTTTAATTCTTTCATGAGAAATTAGTTCAGTTGTTCAAATTTACGCCATGCCACCTGTACAGAAGAGATTTTCACCGATTGCATTGTACACGGTTATAATTTGCTTATGTAATGAAGTATATTATTCCCTTTAAAATATTTTGTTTAGAATCACATTAAATAGATCTTCCTTTAAATTTCCATCCTAAAATTAAAATGAGTCTTATGGTCCGTAAAATACATTATTTAATTTATGTATTTGCCCCAAAAATTATACAATAGAGATGACATCGTCAAAGAATGCATCAATACCAAGGTTTATAGTGTAAAGACATGACTTTATTTTGACTACTCATATGCCTCGTGTTTGATATTGCCCAGTAACACTTAGCAATGCCTTGGATATAGACCAATCATGATCGTTTATCTTATAAAATGCTTGCTATTAACATGAGGATGGGATTTTATCTGATAAAATGTCAGCTCTTTACTGGACACACAAGGCATCAACGTGCAGTGATTAATACGTCACATGCTGCCATTAAGCAGCACGAAAACAGTTTATTTTATACAACATAACTTGTTTGGAAATTGCAATAATATGAATGTACATTGATCAAAAAAACAATTCAATGAACATTGATTAAAAAAACAATTTCAATTCGCTTCAAGCCAGTTCATCTGCTTTTATAGCGTTTTTATGTAAGCAACTACTATGATGCCCTCCATTTTGTGATGCGCGGTATTGGTAGCATTGGGAACTCTGATCGAATCACCAAATCAGTTCGTGGACTGTTCGTTCATTTAGTATGCAGTGATCTCGGGGCTGACAGAATATTGACAACGGACTAAGAAAATAATTATTTACAACATCCGTTACAGTTTATACGTGGAATAGTCTTAATAAATCCTACTCGAGATTAGACCTACCTTTGATAAACATTGTAAGAAATTACTGAAATATGATTGCCCTACTATTTAACGTTTTCTGCATTGTCACATAATATATATGCAGTGATGGGAAGTAATTAAGTAAAAGTAATCGGATTACAGTATCAATTCCTTTTTTTTTGGTCCCATTTGCTTGTAATCAATACTTTAAAAAAAAATGTAATTTCTACTTTTAATTTTCTTCTGGAAATAAAATTGTAATTGTTACAATTTATTAGTCATTAGTATTAATATCATTCTTGATTGCTTTATCGTCATCATTACTGTTTTTACAACTAATGTCCAAATTAGAATTAATATTAACAAAAAGTTACTCAATGTTTTCGAAAATATCCTCATTGATGCCTTTATCTGTTTGCTCATTAATAATTTGGATTTGTGCCCAAAACAAACCAAAAAGAAGGAATTTTTAAGTACTACCATTTTGTAAAGGAATTGTAAATTAATTGTAATTTTACTGATTACTTTTTAAAAAAGTAGTTTGTAATTAAGTAAAATTTCTCTCTGGTAATTGTAATTCAGCCCAATTACTTTCATTTTGTACTTTTCCCATCACTGTATATATGTATCCTAACATAATTTGAAGATCAAAAATAATACAATGGAATACCTTGTAAGAAGTGCTCATTTCTCTATGCAATTGAATAGCACGCCTGGCTGATTGCAAATATTTTTATTTCTGGAACTCCTTCACAATAGCGTAGCCAGCCATGCTCTGCCATTAGCAACCGTGCCCCTCCGAGCCACGGGGAAGAAAAGAGAAACGATCCTTACAAGGGTAAAATTTCCTGTCTCAAAAGAAATTCAATGTGAGACATAATAAATCCCAGCACTATTCATGATATTGCTCCTAAACTAATACAAATGTTCCCAACCTAACATAACCTGTCATGGACCTAGAATTCTTAATGCAGAAGCTTTTTTACCCTTCCACATCTTTCATAAAACATCGCTACAACCGTCAATCTGCCGTCAATCAGCATGTAATCATGTCCATAATATTGGCGACATTGTAGACTTGGTCCCACTTGATACGGCCCGGTTATGACTGCGGTCACCTTATTCTCAAGTTTAGCATTATTTCTTTTAACTATTTTCTTTCTTTTATGTTATTTTATTTTACTAGTAGATGCCTATAGCTTCGCTCACAATTATTTACTCAACTGCTAGATGTTTTGTTTAAATCATTTATTTAACAGAAAAATTAAAACATATCTATTAATACTGACATCGTTTTTACATGAGTTTCAAGAATTACATATTTTATTAAGTGCCAGTATGGTACTTTATGAGATTGTGTGGTGGACGAAAAAATGTCTGTCCGTCTGTCCGTGTGTCTGTACGCACCATAACTCAAATACGCTTTTTCGGATTTTCATGAAACTTGGAAAACGCATTTATAATGTCCATGGGAAGAACCCTATTGATATTGAACCAAATCGGTTCACCGGTACCGGAGTAATGCCCAAATTAGTGCCTATTTTAATAGATTATGGCGCCTTTCTAATAGAAAGGCGCCATCACTCAAATACGCTGTATCGGATTTCCATGAAACTTGGTATACCCATTTATGACGTTCATAAGAAGTGCCTTATTGAATTTGAACCTAATCTGTTGACCGGTACCGGAGTAAAACCCAATTTAGTGTATATTTTAAAGACGCGGTAACTCAAATACGCTTTACCGGATTTTTATGAAACTTGGTATACACATTTATAATGTCCATGGAAAGACTTCTATTCATAATGAATAAAATCGGTTGACCTGTTTCGGAGTAATGCTCAATTTAGTGCCTATTTTATGGTAATATACGTATTTGAATGAATTTATAAAAAAAATGAAAATCTGTTGTCTTGACAACATAGCCTATTGTTTTACTGTGATCTTATAAGGCCTTGGAAATTAAAATACAGGTAGCTATGACAAAATACACTATTGATTTACATGCGCTTATCCAACTAGACCGTTAAAGTGACCCAGGTGGCCGAGATGGTAGACCTTTGTTCTTCCGTAAGCCCTGCTTAATGAATAAATCTGGAGCTTAACTATCAATTAAAAAAAACATTCTGCATATCATAATTGCAGTCATAACTGATTAAACAAAAACATACTGGCACTTTTTTACATCAGTTTACCTGATTTTATTCTTAATTGTATTGTTTAACACTAAAAATATAAGGAAACTAAGAAAACTAATACTATGTTGCCATATGGACATACAAATTCGAAATAGATTCATGAACCTTACCCAAATCATGCAACGTTGATAATTTAAAAAGAAGAAAAAAACTAAAAACCTGGCTTCGAGGTGCATTTCACGAACAAAATGCGCTGCCTGGGAGAAAAAAGATCTCACATTAGTTGCCTAGGCCAAAAAACCCGCATAGTGAGTTTCGTCAAAGTCATTCAATGTTTTCCTATTAAGACGTGCATTCATTCTCCCCTTCTGTCAACCTGTGTTATAAAATCATCTATGCGAATTGTTATTAAATGAATCAAGGTAGCTTCAGAGCAAGGCCATCTTGAATTAATTTCACAATTTAATACTGTTTTCCACAACAATCGAATTGCTCATGTGTTTCTTTTGGAAGGTATTTTGCCTCCTCTAAAACATTTGATTTTTGGCATTAAAAATTAAAATTTTGGAAAATCCTTTCTTAATATGCACTTACATTATGAAACGAAGGTAGTTTCAAAATTACAAATCTAGGGAAAAAATAAATTTAAGTCGCACCTTGGATGAATGTTCCCGCCCACCTCATGATGCACTTTCTTTTATACCACTTCTTCTGTCCTCATATTATGTAGAAACTCGTGATTGGACGTTGGTAGTGTGACGTCATACCGGTAAACAAAAGTTGACAGGCTTACTAACCTCTGGTAGATATTATATGCCACATTTTCGAAACCTACAAACAGTGTATCGTACATTATTCGAAAATGCAAGGGCGCTTCGCTTCGGCTACCGCCTCCGCTCGCGCACTTAACTATGTGGATAGTGTTATGCATTATTTAGACTATGTGAAGAGGTAACTGTGGTCTGATCAGGAGTGCCGAGTGAGCTAGAGGGTTGTCATTTTGGTGCAAGGGTTACTAGCTGGTATTTGGTACGATCGGGAGTTTGGAGAGAGAGAGAAGGAACGATCGGGAGTGCTGAGATAACAAGCGTATGGTCGCCAATAGCAACACATTGTTCGGAGCGTAAGGGGCGACTTACTTTTATCTTTCGCCCAAATCTATGCCTATTATAGTTGATTCTCAATCAGCCATTCAGGACAAAGTTACTTATGCCCTGGCAGTAGGTTATGGAATATTGCACAACTTTTTTTACAGCCCTTCTGTTCAATGATCCTCTTAGTACTGTTTGGAAACAATTTTCTTTGTTTCTGGTATTATATGTATATGTGCCTGAATTTATTTGCATATTCCTTTACCGTAAGTAGGCAGATAAAAATATACAGGTTGATCACTGTCGAATTTTTGTTTCTACAAAAAGAGTTTTACAATGTGCAATTTTGTGTCTTAAAAGGATTCTTTCTATATGACTACTATTTCCCTGGAGAAGTAAACCGTAACTAATCATGGATTGAGAAAATGCAAAATAGTTAATTCGTAGATACTCAAATGATATCGTAGCCAATAAGATTTTGAGCAGAAATATTATTTTATACAATTTTGTGCACATTGATTCATTGTTAATGTGTTAATTAATGTGAGTTTATGAAGGCAAAATATACCGGTTTTATTGCAACGGTGTCTATTAATTGCAGTGTAGGTTTTATTTTATCAATTTGTGAGTGCTAATTTAGTTTCGGTCAATTGAAAGTCTTAAAAAAGTCAATACTTCATTCTGAAATTTATCTTTTTATTCTTATCTGTTATAAGTAGACTTCGGACTTTTAGGTCGCTAAAAATTCTGTTTTAGGTACCTAAAATAGGCTCTAAAAATTGGAAAATAGGTTCTAAAAATCGTAAAATAGTCTCTTATAAAATCGTTAAATTGCCAATTTTCTGAAATATCTCAATTGCAATGCAGAATAGACCCTAGTAGTAGGGCCTGTATTACTACCAAAACAGTGAAAACCTAATCCATGCGCCCAGAAGATATGCACGCTAGCATATTCAACCCCTTGTTTTCCTCAGTGATTCAGAATACCACTTTTTTTACCGGGAGAAAAACGTTACATTTTCTTGGGAATTCCAAGGAATTTTTCTACTGAAGACGAAACATTCCTTACTATTTAACCACGTCATAAATGTGTCATGTACTGCACATTCCAAGCTAAAAGTTTAGTACAAACTGAAAATAAATGCTAGAATTTATAACAAAAAATATCTTATTTTGAACTTTAGAGGAAAAACAAGCAAAAAGGCAATATTAGGCTCTAACGTAAAAATAGGCTGTTTTAGGTCATATAAAAAGTATGTTTTAGGCGTAGTCACTTATGAAACATGCATATACAAGTTTTCGTCCCTATATCACTTAAGGATTAAAATAGGTTTTTACCTAAAATCCGAAGTCTAGTTATAAGTAATGGATAATTTATTGGTCACTTACAAGGAAAATACTACCGGTATTTTTAGGTCATAAATGCATTTATTTTAAATTTCTTCACTATTGTTTGGTCATCAAATGCCATGGTCTAATAACTACATTTAAATTAAATAAAATTAAAATTACAACAGACATGTAAGTTAAAAGGATGAAAACTATGAAAATACCAGAACTACTAGCACATGAAAATTTATCCTAGGATTACAATAAGCCAGAGTTTCTCAACCTTTTTGAACCCGAGGACCTCTAAAATGCCTAAAAACATTTACGGACCCCTAATTTTACATTTTTAAAAGAAGGTCTATGTTCTTAGTATCTGGGGTAGTAATTATGTCATTATAACGAAACATATGAAAAAATTTTACTTCTTTACTTTCCGCTTCCTTTATATTTTTTAAATTATGTCTGGGGACTACTTGCACTATCTCACCATAGGTTGAGAAACTCTGCAATAAGCCATTGCATGAATAAAGCTTGAAAATGAATGCTTACTGTTTAAAAAATATGATATAATAAAATGGACCTAGCTGATGAATGTCATTCAATGCCAATGTTTTCCTAAATGAGTCTGTGTGTACCTGTCGACATGCTGATTTAGTCTTGAAATAAGTTTTTGATGTTCTGAAATTGTTTTTGCACGACATAACTAATTAGTGGTACTTACGAATATTGTTGCCGTGGATCGTGACTTGACATTCCCACACGCAATCTAGTTGCTATGAAAACGAAAGAAATCTCAGTGCTGTGAAAATTACAAAAGCACAAGTGCCGTAAGTAAATCTATCATAATACAAGCCTTTATGGATGACCGGAACCAAGGCCCCCTAGTTTGTGGCGACTTTTTGGTTCCCATAACCAACACATGCGAATCACTTACTGAAATATAACATCCATCTTCAATAGTGTATATACATAATATTTTCAGCTAATATCTCAATTAATATAATTAAATTGATATAAATAAACATTGTGCAAAAAATAGCATGCAGTACTCGTTCCGTAAGCGCTTAATGGATCTTGGAAATTGAAAAAATTCTATCCTCAATCCGTATGCACTGCTTATGGAACTAGTATCGCAATATACTATTTTTAAAAGAATGTTCCAGATGAGTTTGAAGAACAAAAGTATATCTTCTTTTTCTTTCTTTCCAGGTAGGCGCATGTGTTCTGCATAGCTGCTTCAAGCTCCTGTGAGTAAGATCAGCTAATTTTTCAACATTACAGACTGGCTTCATAACTAACTGTACCAGATAAAGATGAAGTGTTGCATAATGTCTCAGGTTAGCTTTTAGGATGACAGGTTAGCTTTTAGGACGACAGGTTAGCTTTTAGGACGACAGGTTAGCTTTTAGGACGACAGGTTAGCTTTTAGGACGACAGGTTAGCTTTTAGGACGACAGGTTAGCTTTTAGGACGACAGGTTAGCTTTTAGGACGACAGGTTAGCTTTTAGGACGACAGGTTAGCTTTTAGGACGACAGGTTAGCTTTTAGGACGACAGGTTAGCTTTTAGGACGACAGGTTAGCTGCTAGATCCCCAAAGAAGACAAAGCCCTCCACTGCCAGGTTAGCTTTTTAGTACGACAGGTTAGCTTTTTAGGACGACAGGTTAGCTTTTTAGGACGACAGGTTAGCTTTTTAGGACGACAGGTTAGCTTTTTAGGACGACAGGTTAGCTTTTTAGGACGACAGGTTAGCTTTTTAGGACGACAGGTTAGCTTTTTAGGACGACAGGTTAGCTTTTTAGGACGACAGGTTAGCTTTTTAGGACGACAGGTTAGCTGCTAGATTCCCAAAGAAGACCAAAGCCCTCCCCTGTCAGGTTAGCTTTTAGGATGACAGGTTAGCTGATAGATCCCCAAAGAAGACCAAAGCCCTCCCCTGTCAGGTTAGCTTATAGATCCCCAAAGAAGACCAAAGTCCTCCCCTGCCAGGTTAGCTTTTAGGATGACAGGTTAGCTGCTAGATTCCCAAATCACCAAAGCCCTCGACTTCTGCGATGGCTGCAAGATCATCACATCACCAAAGCCCTCCCTTGCCCTTTCAGAGACATTTTGCCTTCATCTTATAGAGATTGTTAACAGTGGCTTTAGAATTGTGATGGAGTATTCAAGCTCCAAGTCAGGTCAGGTTAGGTTATTATGTCTTTAAATTCCTAAAATTTAAAGATTGATTTATGGGGACCTCCACTGGTACGTCTCTCGTGTTGTAGTTTTCTCTACTCACTTAACTACAGTAGACTAGAAAGCAGTTCTTGTTATGTATTAAAATAACAACGATGCTTTCTGCTGTCTTTGTAAATCTGATAGCTACTTCGTGTGTGGTATTCCCAAATCATCAGTGGAGTACGAACTGAAATTATCTTGTCCAGGAATGTGTCTGGAGTATTAAGGGAGGTTACATTTTTACTGTTTGTATTATTTTCATTTTGTGTGAATTTTGACATTGAATTGATTATTTAAGACTTGCTGGATGTGAATTTGTGTGTTCGTAAATTTGAAATTGTTCTGTTGTGTTTACTTTTTGTTTTTCAATGAGTAATGTAACATTTCTCTGTCTTCACTTTGTTTCATAGTTAATTGTGAAAACAAGTTAAGATGTGGAAATTGTACACCTTAACAAACAAAAAGTTGAACTAAACACACAATACAAAATTGACCAAACACACAGAATTACATCTATCACTGTTCTTATATATCTGCCATTCCACGGAATGTGAGCCTGAAGCGTCCTGAGCATAAAAACCTTTCAATATTAATTAAAAATATATCCCGTCACTGAAAAATTATGAAATTGATTTTGAGAATTAGTTATTCAGTAGACTAGCACTGAAAATTAATTTCATAATTTTTAAATGATTACATATTTTTTAAATTAATACTAAAAGGTTGTTATCGTCTGGACACTTTAGGCTCGCTTTCCGTGGAATGTCTGATAACCAGCTCAATTTCAAATCCCTCAAGTTATCTGATAATAATATAAACTCTAAGCCTAACCTTCCAGTACTCTCTCCACCCATTCTTGAACTCAAAGATTTATGTTTACGCTCTGCTGATGTGGGAATAACTCCAGTGAAATAGTTTTCTAGTTTACATAGCAATGCTACTGTACTTTAACATTAAACTGCATTAATACAGTCCTAAACTTGGGCCAAGTAGATTTTTGTACTCTAAAGCCGTGGATATGATTTCTGGAGTTCTCTTCAAGTTCTTCAGAAAAATTAGTCTTAGAGAGACTAAATGAGTTATCGTTCGGAACTGGTACGGGAGTTCATGATAGCCTGGCTGTAATGTACAAGTGTTTGGAATTCTCAGGACGTGAAAAGTAGTTTGCTGTCCTGTAGCGTAGTTAGGCCTGAGAGAACCAACGCTTGTAAAGTTTCCTATAGTGAAGCACATCCCCTTATTTCAGCGTTTCTTGGTACATTATCTAGTAATTGCTTCCAGGAACTTTCTTTTTCTTTCCTGAGATGTGTTCAGACTGCTGAACTTTCCTTATACCACCAGATGCCATGGTGTTGTGATTAATGAATATCTGTACTGGGATTAGTCAAAATGTTGAAAAGTTTCCCTATATTTTTGTATTGAAACATTCTCGCATATAATCAGTTGACTTGAATTCTGTGTACTTTTCAATAAGTCAAGACATGAAGAATCCATATCAGTTGACATATATGAGAGAAGGCATTCATACTGGCATTAGGGAAAACTTCAGATTTAGACATACCTAGTGACGACTTCATGAAATCACAATAACTGGCAGTACATGATATAAGTTAGCTTGGCAGTTGTAGCTTAGCTTAGGAAGAAGAGGAAGCTCTTTGGAATATGTTCTTTACTGGGTATTACACAAGAGAACTTATTAGAGGCTCAGCTTAAGAGCTTTACCATAAGAATTAAAGTTTAAAATAAATGTTCATGCACATGTTTCTGTTTTTAATTCTGTCAAGTTTCTTGCCCACTAAACTCTTTTTAAAAATGTTTCAGCAACTATTTCTGAAACAATTATTTATGAATGGCTATAAAGCTGTCTGTATATTATACATTCATTTAGGAAACTTCCCCATAGACAGTAGACAGACGTTGGCAATCATGTTGGCATTTCAAATGGCTTCTTCAAAGCTTTGTGTGTTCAGCTTCTTCAAAGCTTTGTGTGTTCTGCTTCTTCAAAGCTTTTTGTGTTCAGCTTCTTCAAAGCTTTTTGTGTTCAGCTTCTTCAAAGCTTTTTGTGTTCAGCTTCTTCAAAGCTTTATGTGTTCAGCTTCTTCAAAGCTTTATGTGCTCAGCTTCTTCAAAGCTTTATGTGCTCAGCTTCTTCAAAGCTTTATGTGCTCAGCTTCTTCAAAGCTTTATGTGCTCAGCTTCTTCAAAGCTTTATGTGCTCAGCTTCTTCAAAGCTTTATGTGCTCAGCTTCTTCAAAGCTTTATGTGCTCAGCTTCTTCAAAGCTTTATGTGCTCAGCTTCTTCAAAGCTTTATGTGCTCAGCTTCTTCAAAGCTGTAGTTTACTTGCTAGTTTCAATATGTAGGATAACCTCTGGTTTGCCAATGTCTCGTTGGATTTCCTTTTAACAATCAAATAGTTTCTTTTTCAGGGACACCGATAAGGTATGAGCAGGTTTTTTTAAATGGGTACCATACTTGGATTGTTAACCCAAATCTAGGTCCCTGTTTGGGTTGGCTATCCACATGTATTCCTTTTCAGCTACTAATGAAAACTTTTTTCCTTAGGTGTACTAATTACTAATCCATCTTTTTCAGCATTTTTTTTTATGTCTCTCTTGCAGGATTTTTTTTTATGTCTCTCTTACAGCTTAAAATTCCACTAATAAAGTACACTCTAGGCCGAAGTAGTGGGTAGTGGTGGTTTCCATCTTGCCTACAGCTTCAGTCCTAAAGCCTGGCCGTTCTAAGAAGTTTACCTCAAGTAAACAAAAACCATTACATCTGTCTCACTCTAGCATATTTCTCGTATGACTTAAGAGTGAGACAGACATACTGGTTTTTGTCTACTTAAGGTAAACTACTTAGCTCGTCACTGGTACAGAGAACTTTATTAAGTGGTAAACAAGTCGCATTGTGATTTTACAGTAAATGCGACTGTAATATCAATAAATTTAAGAAAAAAATTAAATTCAAAACTTTTGGTTCACTTATTAAATAATTTTTGCATAGCATGATCCACATTTTTGCACTAGTAGCTGTCCCCCCCTCACCCCTCGCGATTAGGTTTACAGCGAAAGTGTGGAATTGTGGACATGTCATATTAGAATCACGGGTTGCAAAAGTATTTTTTTATATATTTTTTTTGTTTCTCGTCCCCCTCCTTGCCCTGTGCCTCAGCGCGGCGGGGGGGTGTAACAAGCATGTGTCAAGTTTGTCCCAAAATCTCCAGGCAGAAGTAAGAATTACGGTAACCACAGCCAAATTATGTTAAACGGTCGGAAAGTCAGAAAATGCAACTTTGTCTAGATTAGATTATATTTTTGAAGTGGAACTTCTTTAGCTGCGGTAGGAGTAAATTGAGAACTAACCCAAACTTGCGTTACGGACAAAATCGTCACGAAATTATTATGCTCAAAATCGTTACGAGATTGTTACGCTCAAAATCGTCACGAAATTAATGGGGCTATGACGGAACGGACTGCTCAGAAAACAATCAACTCAATGATTAGGCTTATCCAAAATTTAAAATATCTGAAAAACCAAAATTTAAAAATCCAGAATTAAAAAAATCCAAAATTAAAAAATTAAAAAATCTAGAGTTAAAAAATCCAAAATTAAAAAGTCCAAAAACACAATATTAAAAATGTCCAACAATGCAAAATTGAAAAAATCCAATAATCCAAAATTGAAAAAATTGATCTGTTAAAACAAGTTTCACCTCTGTCACATGTCGTTCCCCGCACTCTTTTTTTTTTTTTTTTTTTATCAGTCAGATCAAGTATCAATGTTAAAATTTATCTTCTTCTGTGTTCAAGAATTCCTTTGTACTGAAACTTTGTATTTTTATACTTATGAGTACCGGTAGGCCTACAGATATCAGCAAAATCATTTTTTGTAAATTCATTTTACAAAAAATGATTTTACAGATATAACTGTACTCATAAGTATAAATACAAAGTTCCAGTACAAAGGAATTCTCGAACAGAGAGAAAAAAAATTTCAACATTGAATTTTACATAATTGCTCCTTTTCTCTTTTTATGTCACAATGAATTACAACTGGATGGTTTGGTTCTGGCCACAGCTGATATTTCTATTTGAGTGATATACAAGAAGCGACAAAATGTAAGAATTTCTTATGATGTTTTTAGGATAGCTAATGTAATGAGAAAGCATTCATTCTATATCTGTCAAATGCTGTCCCCCATAGGTGAGGAAGGTAGACCATAAAGTGCCATTCTTGCATTCTCAGCCTGTAGAAAGCTACAACTAATCACAAATTTAATTGAAGTATCAAAACGATATCCAACACACTTCTTGCTTTGTTATTGTACAAAAGTATTCTTAAAAGCTTCAGGCCCATTTCTCAGGTATTTTAAATTTTGTGGCTTGGATGTTTTCTGCAGAAAACTAAACTTGTGCAGATTATCTGTAAAAAGAAAATTACTTAGAATATCAACTATTTCACATGAAAAGCTGTAAAGGATTTTTTTTAGATGCTTCAGAAAATCAGACCAAACATCTGTTATTTTCAGCCATTACATAAGACTATAAACTTTTGCAAATTAGATTCACTGCAAAGATATCAGGCATTATTTAACATACATTTGGTGCTCAGTGTGGAACTGATTGTAAAATGTCTTTATTAGCAATCTTTTGTTTTTAATGTCCATTCCTATTTTGCGAGAAGAACAGACTTAATACAATGGAACCAATCAAGACTGCTATCTGATTATTTAATTAAAGTCAAGATAATCCAGTAGCAAGACGTCTTGCATATTAGCATGATTCCTTGCATGTAGGAAGGAACATTACTTGAATATTAAAAGTGTCCATTGCAGACGATTCATAGATAAAACAGGAAAATATCTTTACGAAATGCCAATCTGAAATATGTAGAATGTGCGTTCACTGAGCCAGAATCATTCCTGCCAATAGATTATCCCATAAAAATTCCCCCAAGGATAAAAGTTGATCTAAATAGTCCAAATACAGAAACTTAGACATAGATGTTACAGGTGTTATGCTTACTTTAATGGCAGAAAAAATTTTACTTACCTGGTATTAAGAAGAAAGTTCAGTTGTTAACCTGTCGTTACCAGAAATGTGATAATTGTAATTGCGCTAAGTCACCACTATGCAGCTGCAAAACTTGCCAACTTGTAACAGTATTGTTGAAGAATCAATTTTCGTATTGATATTTGAACAAAACAAATGTCTCACAGGTTTTAGCAGGAGCGAGTATCAGCTAAGACTGTGGTAGACAAACTATTTTATAAAAATCCTTTAGAGCTACACATTACTAATGATGACTTCAAGCTTTCTCGGCATCTCAGTTTAGCAGTGTTATGGAGTTTGTAGCTTTTTTGCTTTTACCATGAAGGTGGGTAGGAATAAGCATGTTCATATACCAGTACCTTGTGTCCGTATGCACTTACTATTGTTCCTGTACAGAAAGTGCACCCTGACTTTACAGGGACATAGTATATATAATATATGTATGAGTGGGACATCGAATTAACGTTAAAAAGTTATAATTGGCTGAGACTAAATGTAAGCTAGCCAATGAGAAAGTCATACTCAATGTGCCCATGTATGCGGCGCTCTGAATGACACTTCTGATTGTCTACTTTTTACATTGGGTTTGAGACATTGTTACCATTAATTCTATGCCCCATCCTACACTTGTTCCAACATCACATTCCTGATGAATGATATGGAGTTACAATGACCGAAAGCTCAAACTTACATAAGATTGATAATATTATAGGAAAAAAATTCCTCTGACACTGGGATATGAACCCAGGACCTTTGGCTATCTGTGCCAATGCTCTAACAACTAAGTCAAGATTCAGAGGAATTTTTCTCCTATAATATTATCAAATAATGTCCAATGTAGTTCATGAATACTTATATATCCATCTTGAATGTTACTTTACAATAGCCCGGTCACAAAAATCACTAATTAGTGTGCCTCACAGTACTGCATATGACATAACTTGTCTGTCAGTGAGGTAGACCATAGGAGAGAGGTTCCATCTGGTGCTGTGAAGTGAACTCTGGCTTAGCTCAGTTGGTAGAGCAATGGCACAGATAGCCAAAGGTCCTGGGTTCAAGTCCCAGTGTCAGAGGAATTTTTCTCCTATGATATTATCATGTAAAATCCAACAGACAATCTGTGGTTCATCAATACATATGCATATATCTTTATGCAAGATTGACACAGGAGGTAACCTGAAAATTCATATTAACAATTGTTACAGTTTTGCTCTCTTGTAATCCGAGCTTTTCAGGAACTAAATGAAATTCTCATGAAAAAGAGAATTACTAAGTAAACAGTATTGGAAGTTTCAAAAAAGGTCAGGATATATTAGTGTTCCATCCATTTGTTACAGGAAGTCTTGGCTATGTTCCTGTATTTAACGATGCACTTAAATTTGCTTCGGAAGGAAATTAGACACTTAAGATTCGTATGAGCGATCATGGCTGTGTGGTTAAACGTTCTATAACTTCTGACTGGAGACTCAAATTAGCTCTATGCCGATACTAAACATAATATGTGTAGCAATGATTGGTTAGAAGTTGGAACTCTGTGTGTTCTGGATTGTTCTTGGACAGATTTCAAACTTAGCAAAATTGGTGTTTGATTGTGTTCGATCTCACATAAACTTGACGCATGTTTGGCTAAAGCAGGGCAGATTAAAACTATATGCTTCATCAAGTTTTCCCACTTTCCAAACTTCAGTGGGAAGGTTCTTATCGAGGGAAAAATGTGTTTATACTTGGATTCAGGGTAGGAAATGTACCTGCAACTCAGCGTTGCAATACACAACCGCTGTCTCACTTACTCCCTTTCATTCTGTAGACAAGGTAGTAAGTGGGACCGCGGTTGTGTATTGCAACGTTGAGTTGCAGATATGTTTCCTACACTATGTTCCTACCCTGAATCCAAGTATGTCACTTTTCTTTATTTTTAACTAAAACAGATTCTCTGAATCTTGTTGAACAAAAATATATCTTGAGCTTACAAGAAAAAGGTATTAACTCCAAAAATGCAAAAAATGAGTTATTATTGTAATAAGTACAACAGATTGTGCTCTATGCACAGGGAAAACAAACCAAATCCTAACCCTTATAGTTCCAAACTCCTAAGTCCATTACACACAGAATGCTTTCCACTTCATACCTTTTGCCTGTATTCCTAAATGTCAAATAACTTATAACATAACCTCTCTCTGCAGGCAGAATGATTTAATTCGGTAACTGATCATGTTGATTGACCGCTTGTGTAGTCTTGTGACTACAGATCCGTAGACCCGGGTTCGATCACTGGTACCTCCTTGGATTTTTCTGAGGTTAGGGAGGAGATACTTGATAGAGAAGTAGCGGCTCCGGTCATGGAAAACACCATTAACGACAAACTGTATGACGAACCTCAAATTATACTAGATATTAAAGGGACAAGGCTCAGATGGGTAGGACATGTGGAAAGAAGTGGAGAGAAATCCTTATTGCAAAATATATATAAAGGAAAACCAGGTGGAAGAAGATGTGTGGGGAGACAAAGAAAGAAATGGATGGTGAAGGAACTGGGTATAAGAGGATGGAGACTTAAAGCACAGGACAGGAAATATTGGGTGGCAATAGTCACGCAATAGTCACCCTACGAGGGCCATAACACCATGGAGTAAGTAAGTAATTTAATTATATTATGTGGCAATACTGGTGAGAGTAGGTGTACTATGTATGTTGTGATTTATTTACTCATACATTCATTTCATGTTATATACTTGAACTTTTTATGTTTAATACTAATACTATTATTTATGTCTGTATGTCAGCTTATATGTAATTTTATAGAAGTCTAAAGACTAATACAGATTTGATTTGATTGTCACAGTTATTATTTGAGCATAGTATTTTGCAGTTCACGATTTTTGTTCCACATAAGACCCATATTAGATATTGTTCCCTAACATAACCTAACCCAAGCTATTCTGGCTATGGGCCTGATTATTATGTTAGTGTGGTATAGCCGGTCCTGGTACAAGACTAGAGTCCTCAGGTGGCGATGTCTTCAAAGTGTTAAGTTGGTGCTGGGTAAAATGTTCACCACTTTTGGTCAGTAATAGCGATAGGCCCTATTTGTTTTTTGCATTAAAGAATACTACGTACCGGTACCTTAATCTGTAATTCAAGATTAACTTACAAAGGACTTTCCAAATTCAAAACTCTGGATCCTGATACAGGTATTTAAAATCAGTGGATACAATTTCTTACAGACTTCTGATATGGCATAACTTACTCTTTGACACACACTCAGACTGAGACAACTAAAAATGCTGTCCCTGCAATACAAACTCTTATTCTACATCAAAAGTGAAGTCAGAAAATGGTATTCTCTATGTCTAGGGTAGAGAAAGTTATGTGACTGCATCACATTGTGCTTTATTTTCGTGGATTTCATTACACCAGTGGATTACATCGATAGAATCAGAATTTGTTAATTTATTAGTCATGTAGCTCCCAAAGCCCTATGTGAACACTGCAAAACAATACACTGTTGTCATGTGAACTGAATTGCATTTCAATTTTTCAGTATAATATTCTCAGAAATTATATAAATGTTTAAGGGAAGGAGTGGATTGTTTGAATATTAATATTAACCGCGTTACTTCCCAGGCTTAAGCTGTCTATATATGTTTGAAATGTAAATTTTTTACAAATTTCCAAAAAAAATAAATTATATTAGAATAAAAGATTGAAGTCTCTATTTTCAGAAAATGTTAAATTTGTTTGGATTAATAGGTAATAAATGTATTTAAATCACCATTTAAAGGGTTGGCGCAAGCCTTCTTGGCCTGAAAAGGTCATGGCATTGTTCTTCATATTCTGTCTGATCTTTTTAAAATTTCCTTTCCATTCTAGCTGTAATATTTTTCATAGTTGCTGAGGATGTAGTACTGCCTTCCTCTAATAGATGGCAGTCCAATATCAAGTTCCTATGCTGCAGGGGCATTTTGAAAGTTCCTAATAAGAATATTAAGTTTTAAAAGTATCCGTAAACTTCAATTCCCCTTTTCTCAAAACTTTATTTCTCGCAATTTTTTAGGATTCAAAAAAAGGATAAAAATACTTAGAACTGAGCTAGAGGCTTCATTCTTGCACCAAATGAAAGCTAATTAAACCAGCCAGAGCCTGAACCTAAATGATTAAGAATATGTTAAAAATTGTATCTGTGAGGAGTTTAAAAGGAATTATGAACATTTTTTTTTTCAACTATCAAAGTTCTAAGATTTTTTTTTCTTATTTATTGTAGGGCATGCTAGCAGTAACTTAGGTTCAGGATCTAACCTACATTATGAGGAATCATCACATAATTTTTACACATAGTTGTGCATGTCTTTTAAGCAAACCAGAATTTTTTGAAAATTTGCATGTTTATTTTTGTAAATAATTTTTTTAGACCACAATAATATTATTTTCTGGTTAACTTATATTGCATTAACTTAGTTGAACGATATCTGATTCACTCTAAAAAATCAGAAATCATGTTTGAAAAATGCAGATTTTCACTTGAAACATATAAAGATACCTTAACTGGGTATGTGTGCAAAATTTCGCACAAATTGGTCAAAAAATGTAATTTGTATAGGGACCATACATACATACATACATACACACATACACACATACACACATACACACACTTTTGATTTAATACAGGGTGCAGCAAAACATCCTCCCTATTTTGAAGTTCAAATAAAAAACATATGGATCAAAATAAAGAAGCTGTATTAACATGAAGATTCTACACAGTGGGAAGTTTCATGTTTTCTGGAGTTCGAACGCTGCGTGACCTTTTTAATCATTTTACCACTTGCTCTAAAGTTTGACACCCATAAGCTAATGCTTTTCCGATCTGGAACTGCACCACGAGGGGGAATTTGGAAGTGGATAGCACGCTGGGCAGCAACAACGGAATACCTAAATAATGTAGTATATGGTCGGTTGTTTAAACTCAAACTTCACTTACTTGTTTCTTTTCAAGAATCATGATTTCAGTCAGCCTCCTGATCTTCCTCAGCTTGTGTCCAACTGTTTTGAATTTCCGTTGTTTGTCCTTGTGACGCTAGAGCGGGTTGTGTGTTTGGTGGCTTCTGTGGCGGGTAGAAATTTTGAATGAGGCTACTCTCTATATATGTGTCGAAATTCATCAATTTGTTTTTGTGTTTTTGAATGAAGATGTTCTCCCATGCTGTGAGTTCTGTTGGTCGCTGGATACTTTTTAGTAATTTTGTTTCTTGACTTATGTTGTGGCCATCATTCCAAAAGTGGTGTGCTGCTACAGCTGAGTTCATACTGTTGGTATTTTATGTGTCTGAAGTGTTCTTTTTTCCTAGTCCTCAAGTTCCTTTTGGTTTTTCCGATGTAAATTTTGTCACAATCTTCACAGCTTATTTGATAAATTCCCGATTTGTTTTCCAATGTCTCAGAATATTTATTATTTGTGGTGATTAAATTCTTCACGTTCTTGTTGTTTTTGGGGGCTAATGTTATGCTGTACTCCTTAAAGATTTTTTGAAATTTATGGTGGTGTTTCGGGTGGTATGTGAATTTCTTGAAAGAGTTCTCTTGGTTGTTTATTGGGGATAGAGTGGTATTCTCTTTCATCAGTTTCTGGCGAGCGAAATATTTAATTTTCTTGTCAACAAGGCTTTTGGTGTATCCATTTTTGTGGGCAATTTCTACCATTTCATTATATTCATTATTGTATTCTGTCTTGTTCAGTGGAATATTTATAAGTCTGTGTGCTAGGCTGTTTATTACTGCATGTTTGTGGGCTGTAGGGTTGAAACCGTCAGAATTAATGAAATTGTTGGAGTGTTTCTTTGCGGTAAATGCCAAATTCGATTTTGTTGTCCTTTTTCATAATTTTCAAATTTTCCCTATGTTATCTGTCACTATCACAATACTTCCTCTATACCATGTATATATGCGATGAAATAAAACTTAGTCATAAAACCGAGCGAGGTGGCCGAGATGGTAACGTCTTGGACTCTTATTCGGGAGGTACCAAGTTCAATTCCCGTGGCCGGCCAATTTGACGTGGGTGTTTTCCTGGTTTCCCCAGTCGTAAAGGCAAATGCCGAATTGGATATTTACATACCATGAATCCTCCTCACCATTCCATTCATACCCATTTAAATTAATAACAGTTGAAATTTACTCCATAAAATACACACAGTAGAAACAATTGACAATCAATAGTTCCATGGCCTACTCTGCTATAGATACACAGATCCTGAACTCCTTATATAGCTTCGTAGCTAAAAGGAGTATAAACACATTTGAATTAAAAATTATTTAAAAAAAAAAAAAGAAACTTGCATTGTGAAATCTGCTTTTGAAGGGCCTACCTCTTTCTATGGCGTGGGGCCCCTCGAGACTAAGTGTACTGAAAAATCTGTCTCATGTTTAATGTTCATTTCTTAGAAAAATATAGCACTTTTGAAATGGACTGAATATTTTTTGAATCACCTTGTGTTAAATTTCTCCTTGGCTTATGCAACACCCGTTAAAAGTTTAGTCACCTTCTCAGAAGTCGAGAATGTTTGTTGACCAGATGACGTAATAAGCAATGTCACTTACCGCTTTAACTGCTGTCAAAGTAAACATCAGATGTGAAACACAGATATCTTAATATAGCCGACATGAGTGTATTGCAGTCAGTAGTTCAAGCCGCATTTTTAGGGCCCGGATTTGAAATGTTCAACTATTTTCCCCCAGCTTCCTAATTAGAACATTTTAACCAGTTGCGGACGCAGAGGGGGGGATCGAGGGGATATATTCCCCCCCCTCCCCCGAAATTTGAAGAAAAAACTGTAAAAAGAATAGGCTACAGATGCGAATCGGTACAACAAATTTTACACACCTATTTGTATCTGTTCTGTAGTAAATAAATTGCTTATTTCTCATGAATTGAAATGAATACAGAAAATATTAGTTCTTAGTCAACTTGTTCAGTTTGAATTTCTACAATCAGTTGCTCTTAGATCCATTCTAACATTATCAACCCATTTTCGTCTTGGATCTGATAATTGTAATTTTCCTTCTGATCTTCCCATTAAAATTTTGTTAAATGCCCCTCTCCACTCCCATTCGAGCAACATGTCCAGCCCATATTAACCACCTGCATTTAATCAATCTTACGATATTAGGAGAGCGATACAGACTGTACAGCTTTCTGTATTCCCCTGACATTCCATTCTCTTTGGCCCAAATATTTTCCTTCAAACTTTGTTTTCAAATTATTTCAACTTGAGTACCTCTTGTAATTTAATTGGACATGTTTTACATTCAATCAAAACTACTAGTAACATTACAGTTTTCTAAACTCTTGTAAATATAAAATAACTTTTTTTTTTTTAGTTTTACTTTAGTTTTCTTTGTATCCCCTCAAATCCGTCCCCGAAAGAAAATTCTGCATCCACCAATGATTTTAACGTATTTTTCAGTGTCATGCCCCTTGCTCCCAATATATAAATCTTATAGAACCTAAAAAGGGCTAAATTTAACTGAAGGGCCTAAAAGAGGCGAAGGAGGACTTTTGCTGAAAAACGCGCTTTGTAAATAGATTTTCCAATTAATGCAACGTTTTCGTGTGACAGTAGTCAACAGCTGTTAAGGTGTAAGCTCTATTTTTGTTACATTTTGACGCCATCTATTGGTTTCATTCTTGAACAATTCAATCTGATCACAACAAACATAAAAACAACAATGCCAACCATAGTGTAAGAGGTCTGCACTATTAGGAACCCATGGAAGTTTAACATGGCCCTAATGTTTTCTTTGTTGAACATGGTATTACCGTATTGTGAAACTCTAGTTTAAAACATGGATCTTTGCAGATCAGTAGCCATCAGTTATACTTTTTGAGGGTAATAAAATGAATCAACTTTTGGAGCTACACGCATTTTCACATTTTTTTTTTTAAGTAAAACTTCTTTTCTCGCAGTTGGGGTAAATCGGAAAATCAATCACAAAATCACACTCAAAACTACGTGTTTCGGAGTGGACTGCACAGAAAACAATCAACTCAATGATTGGGAGTAATCAAAGGAAATTTTTCAGACCTTACTTCCTCAAAGGCAATAGACAATTCCTAAGCAATCTAAAGGTATATTATCTATTTTATGGAACCCGGAGGTTCATTACCGCGCAAATCCAAAATTAAAAAATCCAAATTTCCAAAATTTAAAAAAGAAAATTAAAAATTAAAACATCCAAAAATCCAAAATTTAATAAACAATAAAATCAAAAATTAAAAAATAAAAAAAATAAAAAAAATTTAAAAATAACAAAATAAACAATTCAAAGAACGAAAATTTAAAAAATCCAAATATAAAAATTCAAAGATCCAAAATTAGAAAGTCCAAAATCCAAAATTTAAAAAGTCCAAAATCCAAAATTTAAAAAGTCCAAAATCCAAAATTTAAAAAGTCCAAAATCCAAAATTTAAAAAGTCCAAAATCCAAAATTTAAAAAGTCCAAAATCCAAAATTTAAAAAGTCCAAAATCCAAAATTTAAAAAGTCCAAAATCCAAAATTTAAAAAGTCCAAAATCCAAAATTTAAAAAGTCCAAAAACCCAATATTAAAAAGTCCAATAATGCAAAATTGAAAAAATCCAATAGTAAAAAATTGAAAAAATACAAAAAAAAAAAAATAAAGTTTTATTTCTGTCGCGTATATTATCTATTTTATGGAACTCTGAGGATCATTACCGCGCAAATCCAAAATTAAAAAATACAAATTTCCAAAACTGAAAAAAATTTAAACATCCAAAAATTAAAACAATAAAATCAATGATTCAACTCAATGATTAAGCTTATCCAAAATTTAAATAAATTATCCGACATTGGTAAAGTGTGTTAAAACCACCGTTTTCTTACAGAAGGTAAGATAGGCCTATTGTATGGTGTTATCGATAAATTGTGCCAATTTTATTTAGATCTTGTTTGATGGTAAAATTGCACTCTTAAATGATTTCTGTTTATAGTATCATAGTTATGAACATCACTATTAGCTTGACTGACATGCGTGTAACATAGCAAGCTAAAGACACAGTCCATAACCCTAATTTGACTTGGTTTCGTAGAGGCGAATGCCGAATTGGATCTTTACTTACTCTGACTCATCCTGCATTCGATGTTGAAAGGAGTATAAATAAAGCTGAATTAAACAAAATAATTATTCGATAGCTAGGTATTACATGTAGAAAATAACTTAGTTTCTAGGCGTTGCTTAGACTATATTAATCGGAGCAATATTTATTGATAAAATAGACGAAATAAATGCAAAAAGAAGCGCAGGTTATATACAAATAACCCATGATGAATTCATATAATTTTCAAATTTTGCGGTATTTAAGATGGCCGTATGATTGGTTGGTTGATTAATTTCGACTGCATGGCGCATGCGCGAGCCCGCTGTTTTGACTTCAGTTTCTTTCTTACCGTGGATTCGTGCTCACGCGGAAGGCATGTTTGTGCAGGTTAATTTTAGAATATTACAGTATCAGATCTCTATTACGTAATTATAAAAGCGATAAGGAGGTGTCGAACATCAGCGGAAATGAACCTGAAACTAAATCTGATCGTGGCTGCCAGTGAAAATATGGGAATCGGGTTGAATGGCGACTTGCCTTGGAGGTTAAGGTAAGATTTGGCTCACGTGCATAGCCTGTCAAAATTATTTGACAGGTCTTTCAGTTGTTTTAAATGCAGCAACATATACGCGTGCGTCTGCTAATCCTATTAGATGGAAATGGGTAGGCTAAAGAACAAGTCGATCTAGATGAACTAGTTCCCAATTTCTGAAAAGATACTATGAATAATTTGGGGATGATCTAGCACTGTGCTGGCTTTAGAACCCTGGGCATAAATCAAATATAAGTCGCCCCTTATGCTTCGCCCACTGCGTTGCTTTGGCGACCACCTGCTTGCTCATGTGGCATTCCCGACCGTGCCCTCACTTAACACTCCTGACCATACCAATACCAGCTACCAACCCTTGTACCAAAATGACAGAGCCGCTAGCTCACTGGACACTCCCGACCGTACCACAATCACCTCTGCATATAGTCTAAATAATGCATAACACTAACCACATAGTTAAGTGTGGGAAGTGGAGGCGGCAGCCGTAGCGAAGCGCCCTTGCGTTTTCGAATAATGTACGATACTCTGTATGTAAGTTTCGAAAATGTGGCATATTATATCTCCCGCAAGGTTTGTCAGCCTGTCACCTTTCGTCTAGCGGTATGACGTCACACCACCAACGTCCAATCACGAGTTTCTTCGTAATATGAGGACAGAAGAATTTGCTAGATCGTGGTATAAAAGAAAGTGCATCACGAAGGCCTGAAGTAGGCCTACAACCTACCCAAATTTCGTGTTATATTATTCTTTAGAACTTAGGCTATATTTTCCATATAGCCTATATATATATAAGCACCTAGGAAGATTTTAAATTTAGGGAAAGTCCCTAATAGGTGGAGGCGTATAGTGCATTCTTTTTTAAAGCACTGCTGAAGTGCTTTACCATTGCTGCAACAAGAGCATTTTTTTACTATTCCCTGCAGCTTTGCTGTATGTCTGCTTCAGTCAGTGCAGCGATCTCGAATCTCGCTTTACGAGTGCTGCAAGGTTTTGCTGCACAAACAGTCATGGCGGAGTAGGTGCTCATCGAAAATTTCCTTGATGACATTAACATCATTGTTCAAATTCCTGGGTATGAACACCTTCTTCAGCACAGTTAGTAGCCTATCATTTGATTTTACCTCTGTGTCCCTTCGGGGGATGTCGCACCACGGAGTTTAGTTTTTAGTTTAGTTATCATATTGTACAAGAATTATTATTTCCTTCCTGGCAGCAGTACAAAGTGTGGCATTTCATTGAGCAATCTCTCAGGCTTTGCCATTCTTTTTTGGCTGCAGCGACCGTAAAGCGCTTTACAGGCTCGCTTTAATAAAGAATGCACTAAATTTAACTTAAAATGGTGCTGTGAAGTGGTATTAAATTACAATCTCTCTGAATTGGGAGTGGGCAATAAGTCACACGTCTCGATGGCTTAGTTGCTGTTGAGGTTTGCACTTCGTATCCGCCCTGGATTTCCTAGACCTCCTTCACCGGGAGCTTCGAGTACATAAATAGTAATGGGGGGGACCTAACCAAATAAGTTGGAGACTACCCCTATAATATAAAGCCACTTGGCTGACTGACTCACTGACATTGTTTGCCCACTTCCAGAAGAGCTAGAAACTTGAAATTTGGTACGCATATAGCTTTAAGGCTGTAAACCACAGGAAAATTCCCCCAAAATATATTTTTTTGAATTTTTAGCCCTAAAAACCCCCGAAAAAGGGCTTGGTATCCATGGCAATGGTATTATCAAACAGTGTTCACATTGATAAGTTTTTGCAGGAAGGACTAATGAGATGTAAGATTGTCGGCAGCCAATGGAAGTGTTGGTGGCCAACCTATGGGCTGTGTAACTGCTCTGGACACCTCACGTGTAAATCCCATAGAGTGCTATACAAAACTCGCGAACACAAACTAAGATTTCGATGTTGCTGTTGTGTGTAGAGGACCTAGAGTAAACGATCGGCTAACACTCAGGAACCAAAAGCAGTTATAATCACGTAATTATTTTGATAACTTCCAGATGTTCAATCAACTTGTTCATGTCAAAAGTGACAGTCTGTGTCAATGTCTAGGCCTACTAAATAGGTCTACTTAACCTAAATTACAACCAGAAACTAAAATAAGAAAAATAACCTAGCCTATGGGCTATATGTTTCAAAATTGTAGAGGGCCGAGATTCTGTTCATAAAACTCCTAATATGATATGTATTTTCTTATAAATGGTTCTGTAGAGAGATGTTGTCTTGGCAAATGAATCGGTCCAACCCAACCCACCAGCCCTAAATGTTACACTTTCTTTTGTACCACCATCTACAAAGAGTAGCAAGTTTTTGCCATTTTCCTTTTTTGAATCTTGAACAAATTCATGATTGGATGTTAGAGGTGTAATATTGTACTGCCAGAGCAGCTAGAATTCTGGGTAAACAGGTTGATAAATTTTTTGGGAGTTGAAAGGAGTATAAATAAAATAATTATTCGATAGCTATGTATTACATGTAGGAATTGACTTAGTTTCTAGGCGTTGCTAATTAATTTTAGACTTTATTAGACGGAGCGAAGCGTTTGGTTCTGGCGCCAGTTCTCAGAGATGGTACGTTCGATTGACAGTAAATTTTAAACGTAAGTACATGAACTTTTAAGCCAGGTCGTGAAAGAGTCAGACTTTTTATTTTCGTGAAGTTCATTCCATGTTAAGCATGTGGGGAATTTGCTTCCCTATTATTTACGTTGTAGCTATGCCCCCAAACTATTTAGTTATTTATAAAATTGATATTCAATTTTTGCATGTCTCAAATCAATATTTATTGATAAAATAGACGAAATAAATGCAAAAAGAAGCGCAGGTTATATACAAATAACCCATGATGAATTCATATAATTTTCAAATTTTGCGACACTTAGTATGGCCGTTTGATTGGTTGGTTGATTATTTTCGACTGCATGGCGCATGCGCGTTCCCGCTGTTTTGACTTCATTTTCGTTCGGACCGTGGTGTGGAAGGCATGTTTGTGCAGGTTAATTTTACAATATTACGGTATCAGATCTCTATTACGTAATTATAAAAGCGATAAGGAGGTGTCGGAACATCAGCGGAAATGAACCTGAAACTAAATCTGATCGTGGCTGCCAGTGAAAATATGGGAATCGGGTTCAATGGCGACTTGCCTTGGAGGTTAAGGTAAGATTTGGCTCACGTGCATAGTCTGTCAAAATTATTTGACAGGTCTTTGTGATTCACTGAGAATGGCAGTTGTTTTAAAAGCAGCAACATATTATTTCCTTAAATTCCACCAACGCGTGCGTCTGCTAATCCTATTAGATCGGTTCGTTCAAGAGCGTGGTAATATGAAATATGAAATATGGTGAACGATCTACTCTCAGTGAACTATCTAGTTCGTTAACAGATCGAACTGCGAGTCAATAAGAAGGAATCGTTCGTTCAAGAGCGTGGTATGGTGAACGATCTACTCTCAGTGAACTATCTAGTTCGTTAACAGATCGAACTGCGAGTCAATAAGAAGGAATCTGTTCGTTCAAGAGCATGGTATGGTGAACGGTCTTCTCTCAGAGAACTAGCTAGTTCGTTAACAGATCGAACTGCGAGTCATTATGAAAGAAAAAGGTCGTTCACGAGCTTGGTATCGTGAACGATCTACTCTCAGTGAACTAGCCAGTTCGTTAACAGATCGAACGGCGAGTCATTAAGAAGGAATAAGTTCGTTCACGAGCTTGGTATCGTGAACGATCTAGTCTCAGTGAACTAGCTAGTTCGTTAACATATCGAACTGCGAGTCAATCAGAAGGAATAGGTTCGTTCAAGAGCATGGTATGGTGAACGATCTTCTCTCAGAGAACTAGCTAGTTCGTAAACAGATCGAACTGCGAGTTATTCGGAAGGAATCAGTTCTTTCACGAGCGTATGCAAATTGTCCGAAGATGCCTGTGAAAGATACCACGCCATATCATGCAGCCGAAGAGTGTGGTCACTAACTAGTTTCTGCAGTGAATAAACACCCATGGAATAAACACATCAAACATGCATATTTTGCGCTATTCTATTATTAATTAGTTGACATTTATAACTCTGGATTGGGAAAAAATCAAAATATAAGTGAATTTTTTGAATTAAATGAGAATTTTTATACAAGTTATTATAACCTTTTCAAAGAAATTTCGGAATTGCCCTTATGCTTTTATTGCTGCCATGGACAAATGCACAAGTTGAAAGTGCTTTCGGCTATTTGAACTTCAATTAATTAATTATTCTAATTTAGCGGATTTCAGCTAATTTTGAACACTGTTTTAATAATAATAGAGAAGAGCACCCAATGGGCATTATTTTATAAGATTGTTAAAGAGTCACTCGGTGCAGAACTGCGTCAGAGAGGTTTTTCTTTCTTTGCACATTAGGGCATGATACCTATCACATTTCCCCTGGCACAGTTCACACACACTCGGGGGTTGGCTCATGAAAGATCTTCCGCTTGCAAATCTTAAAATGAAAACCATGGACTGCAAAGCGCATAGTGGTATGCCTGAGTTCATATCCTGCTTCCATCCATTCCGATGACGTCATTGCTGTAGTGGAGTAAAACTCATTCCATATTTGCTCTCTCTTCTCTTTGAGATCTCGCAGCAGTTCTTCATAGGGAGTGGTAGATGGCAGCAGTAGTTGTAGGCGTATATCTTCTATGAAGAACGTTTCTCTGGCCAGCAAGTACACGAGTCGAGAAGGCGTATATTTTGAGACACAGAGGGCCCGTTTTAGGTATCTTGTCTTGACTTTCTCTATATCCTGCAGATTTGCTTTGTTTAGTTTTTCCCAAAAAGTACTGATTCCGTAGGTGATGATTGGCATTATTGTTGTCGTGAAGAGGCGCATGGCTGTTTTTATTGATATTTTCTGTATGAGCTGTATACTTTGAGTTGCTCTGATGGCCTTGGCTACTGTGTCTTTGATGTGTAGCGTGTACGTGGTCCCATTTGTCTGTAACGTGATGCCCAGATATTTGAAGCTGTTTACATTTTCCAGTGGCTCGCCTCCTAGGTATAAAACTTCCTTTGTTGCTCGCTTTCCACCTCTCCGAAAAACCATCGAGACTGTTTTCGTTGGGTTGATGTGCAACTCATTTTCAGTGGCCCATGATGTTAGTCTGTCTAAGGTGTTTTGGAGTTCATCTCTTGTTGTGGCTGTTAGGACCATGTCGTCTGCATAGACATATAAGTTTACATCTTCCGATTGCAGGATGCTGGCTATGTCTGCCGTGGCTATGTTGAATAGTAGTGGACTTAGCGGGTCTGCGGGTCTCCTTGTGGAACGCCGATTGTCTGGTCTATGGGGTCGGAAATTGTATTGCCATCGTCAATTGTTACTTGGTTGTTGTGTAGAATGTTCCTAACCACGGCTGAAATGTAGTT
This sequence comes from Ectobius pallidus, assembly GCA_964059195.1. Taxonomy (NCBI): domain Eukaryota; kingdom Metazoa; phylum Arthropoda; class Insecta; order Blattodea; family Ectobiidae; genus Ectobius; species Ectobius pallidus. Next base: position 789,902 of record CAXKWD010000004.1, on the reverse strand, counting down.
CTTTCCTATCATGGCTTCTAGTTTCTTGGTTATCATGTCCCTGTTGATGAAGTCGAACGCCTTCGTAAAGTCAATGAACACACTATACAGCTTCCTCTTAGGAATCCTCAGGGCGTCTTCTATGTCCTTCTGTACACATTCTATTGCTTGTGTTGTCGATTTACCGCGTCTAAAGCCAAACTGGAAGTCTGGAATCTGGGAGTCTGTTATCGATGTTAGACGCGATGTTATTATCTTGGTGAAAACTTTATATAGGGTACATTGGAGGGCAATACCTCCTCATGCTCTAATTTGTGCCTATCATTGTTTTTTCAATGTGCATTTGACCTATGGTGTGATGCTCTGGGGTAACAGTCCTGGTGCCAAGGATGTTTTCTTGTTACAAAAAAAGGCAATGCGCATAATTAAAGGCTGTGGACCTTTCCAATCTTGTAGTCCGTTGTTTGCTGAATTTCATATTTTAACTTTATCATCACTTTATGTATATTTCAACTTGGTTTATATCTATGTGAATTTATCTGCTAATATCCAACAACATGATGTTCATAACTATAACACACGAGGTAGTCATAACCTAGTGGTACCTAGATGTCGACTCCAAATGACGCTTGATAGTCATGTTGCTGTTGGTATAAAACTATACAACAAGTTGCCAGAAAGTGTGAAATCACTAAATAATGTAAATATCTTTAAGAAGAAAATTAAATTTGTATTGCTAAAGAACAACTATTATACTGTTAAGGAACATCTTGCTCTTAATTGGACTTAACTCTCTATGTTGGACGAAGCCTGATGCATGTAAGTGTTTAATGGCCAATAAATATTATTATTATTATTATTATATGAGTTTGGGTCTTTTGTGTCTCCCTTTCCTTTGTACAGGATTTTCAGTGTAGATTTTCTCCAGCACTGTTTTAACACTGTTTTAACGGAACAAATTTTTTGGAGTTGGCAACACTGCTTCAGTTTCAGTTCTGTGGTCCGGACCGTGGATTCGTGCTCGTGCGGAAGGCATGTTTGTGCTGGTTAATTTTACAATATTACGGTATCAGATCTCTATTACGTAATTATAAAAGCGATAAGGAGGTGTCGAACATCAGCGGAAATGAACCTGAAACTAAATCTGATCGTGGCTGCCAGTGAAAATATGGGAATCGGGTTCAATGGCGACTTGCCTTGGAGGTTAAGGTAAGATTTGGCTCACGTGCATAGCCTGTCAAAATTATTTGACAGGTCTTTCAGTTGTTTTAAATGCAGCAACATATACGCGTGCGTCTGCTAATCCTATTAGATGGAAATGGGTAGGCTAAAGAACAAGTCGATCTAGATGAACTAGTTCCCAATTTCTGAAAAGATACTATGAATAATTTGGGGATGATCTAGCACTGTGCTGGCTTTAGAAGCCTGGGCATAAATCAAATATAAGTCGCCCCTTATGCTTCGCCCACTGCGTTGCTTTGGCGACCACCTGCTTGCTCATGTGGCATTCCCGACCGTGCCCTCACTTAACACTCCTGACCGTACCAATACCAGCTACCAACCCTTGTACCAAAATGACAACCTACTAGCTCACTCGGCACTCCCGACCATACCACAATCACTTCTGCATATAGTCTAAATAATGCATAACACTAACCACATAGTTAAGTGTGCGAAGTGGAGGCGGTAGCCGTAGCGAAGCGCCCTTGCGTTTTCGAATAATGTACGATACTCTGTTTGTAAGTTTCGAAAATGTGACATATTATATCTCCTGCCAGGTTTGTCAGCCTGTCACCTTTCGTCTAGCGGTATGACGTCACACCACCAACGTCCAATCAAGAGTAATGTGAGGACAGAAGAATTTGCTAGATCGTGGTATAAAAGAAAGTGCATCACGAAGGCCTGAAGTAGGCCTACAACCTACCCAAATTTTGTGTTATATTATTCTTTAGAACTTAGGCTATATTTTCCATATAGCCTATATGTACAGTGATGGGAAGTAATTGAGTAAAAGTAATCTGATTACAGTAACGATTCCTTTTTTGGTCCCATTTACTTGTAATCAATACTTTTTTTAAAATGCAATTTTTACTGGTAATTTACTTCTGGAAATAAAATTGTAATCGTTACTTTTGAGTAATCGTTACATTTTAGTAATCGAAAAGTATCGAATTGAGAATTTGGCAATGTTACTTTTTTCTACTCGCTGGCAGTCGCTGCAGCGGTGGTGAACTTTGCATTCTTTTTAAAGCAAACGTAAAGTGCTTTACAGCTGTTGCAGCATCGCTGTATGGTCGCTGCAGTGGTGGTGAAGCGAAGTCAGATCTGGCTTTACGGGTTTTGCTGCATGGGCTATCAGCCGTTCTTTTTTACACTTTAGTTTGCTGCGGCGAAACTGTAGCGATTTAAAGCAGTGACGCGACATTCGACATGACAAGTCAGCATTTCTGAGGAAAAACGTGGCACTGAGATGAGCAGAAGTCGAAAGTATTTTGTGTGTGTTTTTTTTTTTTTTCAATGGCGACCACAGTCTGAGCAATTTACGGGGAGCGATACTACATTCAATTATATTTCTGTATGGTTTCCATTTATTTCAAGACGTGTTCAAGAAATTAAAATTGCTGTTCTCAGCCTATAAAATTTATTTATATCCCTTTCTTTGAAAAGAAGGTTATGTGTTCCACATTATAAAACTAAGCTCTAACTAACCTCAACTTCAAAGTTAATTACCGAGCATTAGAGGCTCTGTTGAAAATACTGCTTCTGGCATTGAAAATTCATTTATGCTGTGTGAGGACCAGTGATATACATTCACATATAATTCTGATAGTAGGATTCTGGATCCCGGTATTTGTCTTTTTTCTAATTTTAATCAAATCTAATCGATTGTAATACTGCAATATTACGCCGCGCGTTGCGGGGTTTCACGATTGTAAATGTCGATTTATGGGTTTTGCTACATGAACTGCCATGGCCTTCTTTTTAACCCCAGTGAAGCTGAAGCGATTTACAGATTCGGTTTAAAAAAGAACTAAAAATGCACCCTATATTTGTTTTTTCTCAAAACTTTTCAATTAAAATGTTTTCAGTAAGAACATTTCTTATTTAAGTATATTTTGAAATGTTCTTCTCTTTCTCAATTGCTATAGGCTAACGTCGTCACAACTAATATCCAGGTTAGATGTAATATTAACAAAATTTACTCAATGTGTATGGAAATATTGGTATTGATCTGTTTTGTTTGTTTGGTCATTAATAATTTTAGACTTTGTAACGTCCCAAGCAACTTTATTAGCTGAATGGCCCAATAGTTTCTGCCCTTGTGCCCCCCAAAAGGAAAAAAAAATTAGGTACCGGTACTGCCATTTTGTAAAGTAATTGTAATTTTACTGATTACTTTTTTGTGCCCCCCAAAAAAGAAGGAATTTTTAGGTACTGCCATTTTGTAAAGTAACTAGGATGTGCCCGCGGCTTCGCCCACGATAATTAACTGAAAAATTAGAAATTAATAGTATAATAATTATTAAAGCATTATATTTATTAACACTTGCACGCGAATCATTCTTAAACTAAACCATTAATAATTAATGAAACAGCTAAAATTCCGGCTTTAGAGTACATTCCACGATTAGAAATTGCCACCTGGGAAAACGATCTCAGATTCGATTATGTAGTTCCAAAGATAACTGTGATCCACTGCCTTCTAAACTGTATAGGCTAATTCTCGTGCGTAATTCTCGAGACGGCGGTGGATAATGGCGTTTTTCAACTGTTTGTTGATAGATGAATGAGATGTGAATTTTATTTGATAAATTCAGTGTAATTTTAAGAAATTATATAATTTTTCAAGAGAAGGAGTGATTGATTTGGATTATTATTATCAGCGATATTTCAAGAGTTAAATCATCAATATTTTACTGCTGGTGCCCCCGGCTTCGCCCGCCTCTATTCATTGACTCCAGGATTTTAAAGAAATTTACACTGGTAGATTATTAAAAATGTTTGTGGTTCAGAGCTATGAAAATTGTAAGTAAAAATAAAATTAGAATATTTGTTCATTGAGTTCATTTCACTTAGGCCTTAATAATAAAGAAACGGTTTTCCTAATCTTGTAGTCGTCATGAAAGTTTAGACTGAGAGATACGAACATCGCCGAGTATACCCGATGTCTCACGAAGCGGGCGAGCAAGCACGCTATTTAGGGCCGTTGAATTGTATAAGAGTAGATTGTAATTGTAGGCCTAATTGTAATTTTACTGATTACTTTTTCAAAAAGTAATTTGTAATTATAATTAAGTAAAAATTTTCTCAAGTAATTGTAATTCAGCCCAATTACTATTTTTTTGTAATTTTCCCATCACTGCCTATATATATATATATATATATATATATATATATATAAGCACCTAGGAAGAATTTAAATTTAGGGAAAGTCCCTAATAGGTGGAGGCGTATAGTGCATTCTTTTTTAAAGCACTGCTGAAGTGCTTTACCATTGCTGCAGCAAGAGCATTTTTTTACTATTCCCTGCAGCTTTGCTGTATGTCTGCTTCAGTCAGTGCAGCGATCTCGAATCTCGCTTTACGAGTGCTGCAAGGTTTTGCTGCACAAACTGTCATGTAGGTGCTCATCGAAAATTTCCTTGATGGCATTAACATCATTGTTCAAATTCCCGGGTATGAACACCTTCTTCAGCACAGTTAGTATACCATTTGATTTTACCTGTGCATCATATTGTACAAGAATTATTATTTCCATCCTGGCTTAACTGTTATTTGCACGTCTCTTCACCAAGCTGGAGAGCAGTACAAAGTGTGGCATTTCATTGAGCAATCTCTCAGGCTTTCCCATTCTTTTTTGGCTGCAGCGACCGTAAAGCGCTTTACAGGCTCGCTTTAATAAAGAATGCACTAAATTTAACTTAAAATGGTGCTGTGAAGTGGTATTAAATTACAATCTCTCTGAATTGGGAGTGGGCAACAAGTCACAAGTCTCGATGGCTTAGTTGCTGTTGAGGTTTGCACTTCGTATCTGCCCTGGATTTCCTGGACCTCCTTCACCGGGAGCTTCGAGTACATAAATAGTAATGGGGGGGAACCTAACCAAATAAGTTGGAGAATACCCCTATAATATAAAGCCACTTGGCTGACTCACTCACTGACATTAATCTTTGCCCACTTCCAGAAGAGCTAGAAACTTGAAATTTGGTACGCATATAGCTTTAATGCTGTAAACCACAGGAAAATTCCCCCCCAAAATATATATATTTTTTTAATTTTTAGCCCTAAAAACCTCCGAAAAAGGGCTTGGTATCCATGGCAATGGTATTATCAAACAGTGTTCACATTGATAAGTTTTTGCAGGAAGGACTAATGAGATGTAACATTGTCGGCAGCCAATGGAAGTGTTGGTGGCCAACCTATGGGCTGTGTAACTGCTCTGGACACCTCACGTGTAAATCCAATAGAGTGCTATACAAAACTCGCGAACACAAACTAAGATTTCGATGTTGCTGTTGTGTGTAGAGGACCTAGAGTAAATGATCGGCTAACACACAGGGAACCAAAAGCAGTTATAATCACGTAATTATTTTGATAACTTCTAGATGTTGTAGAGGGCCGAGATTCTGTTCATAAAACTCCTAACATGATATGTATTTTCTTATAAATGGTTCTGTAGAGAGATGTTGTCTTGGCGAATGAATCGGTCCAACCCAACCCACCAGCCCTAAATGTTACTTTCTTTTATACCACAATCTACAAAAAGTAGCAAGTTTTTGCCATTTTCCTTTTTTGAATCGTGTACAAATTCATGATTGGATGTTAGAGGTGTAATATTGTACTGCCAGAGCAGCTAGAATTCTGGGTAAACAGGTTGATAAATTTTTTGGGAGATATAATACAGCATATTTATGAAACGGGAGAATTCAGTATGTCTTAGTAAAACATAACCTAACACTAAACACCACAATGCACACGCATACAAGCAATGTATAAAGACAGTTGATCATCCTGCTTCACTGAGAAACAAGGAAACATCACATTGTCCGTGCAAACTTGCATATTGCACTCTACACTGGGACTATGCCTGAAATCTTGTCGCCTGCCTCTGAATTCTGGTTGCCAATGGTAACTAGTGGCTGTTAGCGCCATTATATTTGATAGGTTGATGTTAATGTCATTCCTGCCTTCAGGTGCTTAAACAAAGACAAATGAACGAAGTGCCAGATGCACAAAGATTGTTAATCAGTTTTACTGTTTGCAGCTCACTAGCTTTGTTTGTTTTGCAGAAAAGAGTTGGCACACTTCTCTCGACTGACAAAGCGAACAAGTGATCCTGGGAAGCAGAATGCAGTCATAATGGGCAGACGAACGTGGGAATCCATCCCTCCGAAAAACCGACCCCTCCCAGGACGTGTCAACATAGTGCTGTCCAGACAGAACTTGTGAGTTGCATAGATGTCAATTATTGCATCTTAATGACATATTCCTCTTGTTATTCCAACCAGGTTGTATGCAAAAGCCAATATCAACTCCCCCCATATTTAAACATGAGATTGTTTTCATAAAACATTTAAAAACACACGAATTTCAACACATATTCTCCGGAGAGGAGATGTTGTTTACAAGGGAGATTTTGTCCAACCCACCCACCCTATATAGTACACTTTCTTTTATAGTACGAAGTGGAGAAAAGTAGCGATATTTCCTCCATGTTTTTGTACAGGTTGGAAAAGAAGTATATGATTGGACGTCAGTGTGACGTTGCCTCGCGAGGAACTGTGACCAACATAACAAAACGCACAAGACTAAATGTATCACAGAATGAGATGTGTGCAATACGATATGCTCCTACTAAAATAATATCATTGTTCCTAACATAATGTAACCTGTCACTAACTGCACCTGTTGCATACCAAACAGTGACTTTTTTGGGTAAAATCCCATAGACACAGACCCATTTTTTAGAACTGAGATTCTCTTCATAAAACACTTATATCACACGAATTTTGTCATAGACAGATGTGTGGAGAGGAGATGTTGTCTTGGCGAATGATTTGGTACAACCCACCCGCCCTAATTGATACACTTTCTTTTATATCACGATCTAGCAAAAAACTTCCTTGTTCTCCGCCATTTTTTCTGTCCTCGTCCTCTTGATTGGACGTTGGAGGTGTGACGTCATATTGCTAAAAGAGATATGATTGTGGGTGAACAGTCTGACAAACCTACAAAGGTACAAGCCACTAGCTGCTCTTAAGAAATGGTGGTTGTGACTTAGCTAACATAAACGTTTCTAACCTAACAAAACAGCAGAGCTTGGCTGGTGCACGGCATAAAATCGTCTGCTGTCACTATATACAAGAACAATTGGTCACACTGCCTCGCTCATAAACAAAAAACATCACAGTCTGTGGAAATGTGAATATAGTGTGAATGGGTCCGCATCATTGGGATTATGGCCTTTTTTGTCCCACCCGTAATGGTGGTAGTTTTGTTAAATTATTATTGATGAGTTAAATAAATGTTCTGACAACCTGGAAACAGTTTATAATATGTATTTAATCCCTCATACCTTCATTAATAACAGCATTAAGACCCCAACAGTAATAGCAGAACAGCAAATGAACTTTTTATTTCGCATCATTAAAATTAGTGTCCAAATTATGTCCCACCCGTAATAGATTTTGAAAAACAAATTTAAAATATTTAAAATACATTTTAAATAATGCTTTGCATGTAGTGTGGAGGAGAAGGCACTATAAATTTTACAGAATGTGAAGAACCAATTCTAGTTTATTATTTATGATATGTAATAAACAAAAATAGTTTTTATAATTTGCTGGAATGTCCCACCCGTAATTATGAAATGGCTGTATTATGTTGTAACATCTATCAGTTTCCAGTGTTTATGCTTCTGCATCTAGTAAACTCTATCATTAGGCAATCTTGTAATCAAGAAAGCAAATATAATAATAGTAATAAAACATTACATTGAAGTCCCATGTATGCCCAAGTCACCCACGGCAAGGATTGGATTTATTTACTTAATGATTTTTTTTTCTCAGGAATTTGGGTGATGGAGTGAAAGTGTGCAGTTCCCTGGATGGAGCCCTCCAGAAGCTGAGCGAGCCATCATTACGGGACATCATTGAGAATGTGTGGATCATAGGTGGCAGTTCTGTATATAAGGTAGCGTATTGTAACTTTTTCTGCCATGTAGATCTATTGCATTGAGCTTAGACACACTGTTTCTCATAGCCTTATTGAAATATGTCACACAGAGCATCGATCGATCAATCTCGACTACATTTCTGTTCCTTGTCACACTGCTACCATCTGGCTCGTATAAATTGTACAATTCACAGAGGGTTGAAACTTAGTATGTATTACTTACTTGTAGTTCTGTGTCGTTTCCTCTGTTTCTTCCAGCCATGGATGTGCAAATTACCTCAGCTAAGGCCAGTCGAAGAGCACAGACAATTCTCAAGAAGTGGTTGGTTGATAAGTGTTTTCTTGGGAAGACTGTACTTTGTGACACAAGCTAGTCCCCTTCCCACAAGCTACTCGCCTGGCCACTTCCCCGCCTGCCCCACTTCCCTGCAGCGCATGCCATTGTGCCTGTATCTGCTGCTCTACCTCAATGCCGGTGATGCATAATTACAATTGACATGTCACCTAATATTTCACAATAAAAAAAGACTCTTGCACCTCCACATAATATTTCACAATTATAAAAAATGCTGTATTATAACATTAAATATGACTTAATTGATGCTGGAAAATTCCCTTGCACCAACACTACTCTTTTCATAATGAACAAAATATCTTAAAATATTGAAAACCAATTCTTGCGTTGAAACTCATGAAATCCCCCCATCATAACTCAAACGTAAGCTTCCTTCATTCCTCAACAGTCACTCATGGCGTAATGGTTAAGACTCCTAGCTATAATGCTAGGAGTCCCAAGTTCGAATCCCGGTCGATCCAAAATTTACTATTAGGAATAGGTCTCAAATAGGTAGGTAGGGTGAAGAGGAGGTGAGAGGAAGGAGACGGGAAAGGAAGAGAAGAAGAGAATAAAGAAGAAATAAATTATTTTTTGTTTCATCAGTTGCTTAAGAGATGGTGCTGCCATCACTGCTAGTAGATCAAATGCCGCCGCCAGGGGAGGGATTGAGAGTAGGAGTGGGGGACTCGGTTGTGTCATAAAGTGCCATTTTCCAGTTTTCTTATACATGCACCAATTCTAAATGACGTATACTTGAAATATGTTTAAGAAGGCTTTTATTTTATTAACTTTTGATATTATAGATGACGATGTAATTGTAAGCAGATTTCCCTCTAAAGCAGAATATTATAGCACTCTAAATAAATATGATTCTTTCTCAAATAGTGTGTATAATTTAGACCAAGCCACAGGATTCAAGGAAATGAATAATTGTACCTGGATAATTGAAGGCTTTCTTCAGTCTTAAAGCACTTATTAAAATGCACTTAGTTCCTTCTTGATGTACTATTTAAAATAGAAAAAGCAGTCTTCGTTGTAGGTGCGTTGCCCTTCCTCCCTCTTCAAGTCTTTGATGCAGAATGATTTTAATTTCGCGTGACACTGCGCCGATTAACTTGAGGAGAGGTGGTAATTTTAATGTCTTAAATGAAATCGGATTGGCTTAAATCTTATGCGGGGTCTACATTAGTAGTGAAGCAATGGGACGTGTTTGCCTTCGTTCAACCGGCATCTCCGGTGATTCCCTAATAATTTATGTTAAGGTGTTTCACCTGCTTTCTGCTAAATCCGCTTTATATTCCCGATAATTAATTCCAAATAATTGTAAAAGTTCTTATATTCCTTGAATTCTTTCTTAGGGCTATGTTGGATCAATATCAACACTAACCATTGGGCGTCATATTATTAGTTCTGCACCGGTATGATCACCGTATATTACCTTATCATTTAATGTTACTTTCGTAGGCTACATCTATTTAATTCAAGCTTCACTCACTGGCTGCCATTTGAAAAATGGACAGATTTCACTTCACAGACCAGTTGATCCCTCATGTGACTGGTACCACTGCTCTGGATGGTTTGTTATATTGGTTGCTCGATGGGTTTAGTGTGACAGCATCCTAACATTGTATCAAATGGGTTTCTGCACATCATAAAAGAATTGCAATTCCAAACCATAACAGCTGACAGACTGACTTTATTGCCATGCTTTGTTGCAGGAAGCTCTGGTATCGCCACATTGTCATCGCATCTACCTCACTAAGATCCAGAAGCAGTTCGACTGTGACACGTTCCTCCCGGAGATTCCAGTCAAGGTGTTCACCACCACTATGTGAGTAACAAACGACTTCACTCTTTAGCTTCTTTAGCCTATGCAATATCTCAATTACGCTTTATCTAATTTTCATCAGACTTGGTATACACATTTATAACGTCCATGGGAAGAAGCCTGTTAATATTGGACCAAATTGGTTGATAGGTACCGGAGTAAAGCCCAATTTAGTGCCTATTAGAAAGAATTTATCAAATGCAAATCACAGGCCAACATATTGTTTTACAGTGTTCATATACGGCTTTTGAAGCTGCAATACAGTTAGCTTTGACAAATAACACTAGCCACATATTCCTTCACATATGCTTATCTTCCACAAACCCTGCTTAATGAATCGATCTGGAGGTTAACTCGGAAATCTATTACAAAAATAACTTATTTTCTGCATGTCGTAATTGAAATTACCACTGATTAAACAAAAGCATTCTGGCACTTTGTTACATCAGTTTACCTGTGTAATGATCCCTTTAAAGTGGGAGCGTGTGCTCACTTGCCATATGGAACTGGATTTTAAAACAGAAGAATTCACAAACAAATTTCATACATTAGGTCACCCTTTATTGCTAAGTGGTACGGATAGGCCTACCTACATTGCAGGCTCTAGCTGTTAATTTTGCATCGAATAGTTTGTCAGTTCCTGCATTATTCTGCCCTTTGTAGGTCATTGGTGAAGTTTTCCGGGTTGTAGGGTTTGGTTTGCCCAACGTTTTGCCGACTGCGGTACACAGAGGACCCCTGAAGACGTTGGGCAGTCCAAACCCTACTGGCCCACTGCCTACAAGCTCAGAAGACTTCTCCAATGATCTCAATGCTGGCCGTGAAAGCCTAAGTACAGCTATAAATATGCTTTGGTTGATTGGTTGCTAATGCCCAGCTTGTTGGAGCTCTTCCATTAGCTGTCTTGCTGTGCTGTGTAATGCTCTGCTTTGTAGTAGGTGCTCGCTGTCCATAACAGATTCTTGTTGGTCACAAAAAAAACATTTTGGAGAGCTGTAGGTATTGAGTTTGTGAAGTTGTGCTGCCAAACAGTCGTGTATAACTATAAATGTATGACAAACTATATCTGTTAGATCAAATGAAAAAGTTCTCAAATTATATGATTCCTGCAATGGACGTGGAGTTAGTTTCTACTGCTAGCGTTCATAGAGTAAAGATGCCATCTACCCTGCAATCTGGCAACTCTGTGCTGTCCTCTGCACATGGTGTTCATGTATATATATATATATCTGCCACGTTGATAAAGTTAACTGAAGTGTTACGACTGCATTTCAATGCTTTTGATATCCTGAGAAGTCCCTTCACTAGTTTGTTTCATGAATTCATTGGCTTTAGTAGTTAGACCCACTCGTACAAGCATCTTCTCCTGACCAGGACGTGCAATGAATTCTATTGCAAGGAATTTTGTGTATTGTTATAACATAAGCAGGGAAGATGGGTATAAGATCAGTGACATCTGGTGCGAAACAATTAAAACTTTAAAACTGACGTCATGACAACTGCGACTGTTTACTAACCACAGGCAATTTTTATTGTGATTCTTTCTCAGAAGGACGACACGATATGATGTCCGAAACGTCAGAAGACACCAAAAACACGACGCGGCCCAACCCGGATAGCAATTACTATCACTTTATGTAATTATTGTGATGGCTTGTTCCTGCATAACACAGGTGCTATAGGAGAGGAAATTCCATGTCGAGTTTTCAACATAGATACCCGTTTTGAGGTCCCTAAATTACAAAATACAAAATACAATTTTCAAAAGGCATGTCTGTGAACAGCCTGGCTCCATAACAAAAAGTCATATAGAAACAAGATTTGATATTTGGTTTAGGTACCTTCTGGGAATGCGACACATGGTGACGATAGTATGTTATTTTCAATACCATTTTAGAGAAAGAAAATTTCACCCCAAAAAAAACAGCTGTTTGTGCATGAGGCCCTTTATAAACACCTAAAATTTTATTTGAATCTTTTTTTTATATAAAAATTCCCTCAACTAACCTTCATAAGTGTTGCGTGGCAAACGGTACATCTTTGCATGAGAAAGTTATGTTCCAGCGTTTCTTCTCTCTCATTGCTTGTCTCGCTTCCGTCCCCTAGTGGCTTTGCTTTCAACTCTGGCATGCGATGATCTCAATTGTTGATAATGTCCATGCGGTTGCATTGCAGGGATCCTGACGTGAGCCAAGAGGTTCAGGAAGAGGATGGCATCAAGTACTCGTACCATGTGTACCAACGCACTCCCGAGTCATGCTAATCTTTTGTACAAAGTCAGATGGTATTAATAAGTTATATTTTGAAAGTTGTTTTTCTTATTCGTTTGACCTTATCTTGAATTATCCTTGTTTCATCCTCAGTTGTTGTTATTCCTCATCCTCAGTTGTTGTTGTTATTTCTCTCGCATCAGTTGCTTGAGGGTGGTTCAGATTTTCAGTTTGTTTGGATTTTTTAATAAAGAAAAGATGGGTTTAGTGTCCCATTTTGCTGGATTTCCACACGCGATGTTCACCTTTGTTATGCGGGCTCTGGCTTGCAGTCCAATACTCCCATTGGCTGCCCTTAGTCACCTCTTGCACTGAGATATCCATGTAGATATCGGCTTTTGAAAAAACGCTCCTCAATTGTCCTATATTAAAGAAGGGGCCAAGGAATAAAAAACGTTAGGTTAGGCATGTAGCTCTTGGGGGCCAGTGGTGTTCTAGAAAGTGATTGCGACTGACCACCACAGACCCTTATCATGTTGGCAGCCCTGATTCCAGCACCACATGACCCATCGGCTTCTTCCCTGCATGCACCTGCGCTGTCTCGAGCAGCCAATTCTGGTGTGTGCTCTTTCTTTCTGAGCACCATTTTAGGTTAGTTTTCTGTGAACTTCTTACCGATTTTACTGATGTTTAAAATATTCTTAGATACAAAATGTACATATATATGGATTCTAAAACTTTTGGAGAATAATATTACATGAAATTTGGCAGTTTTTCATGTGTAAAAATATATTAACCAATCCAGCAAAGTGGGAAGCTATCCCTGAAAAAATTAACAATACAGTTACATACCTTAACAAGTAATCACGGATTTTTCCGAGCTTCGTTTCTTTCTTTATAGAGATCAACTACACTTGACACTTTCTTAGACAACAGACTTCCTTTGCCTTGCAGTCCACTCCAACACTAATGCAAAATGATTAGTTTGCTTAGAATTTCATGAACACAAGAACACTAATTACTCATCAATAACGTATATCAGAGATCATAGCTGAAAAATAAGTTGCTACCACCCGTACCCTCACTATACAGCAATCCTCTTATTCTTGAATGCAGTACTCCATTAAATACACTAACAATAGAAACAATTGACAGGCAATAGTTCCGTGCATAGTATGGATAGATTATGGAAGTTATGATATAGGCCTAGCTGTTGATGAATGATTAAGAATCAGGTTTTATCGATTACTAAGAAGGCATGAAGTCAATTTAATGAAAATTTTAACACTATTTCGCTTCATTATTGACTTATGAACACTAAATCATAATGACTTTTATGGCCTGTAGCATACACATTTTACGTCATAGAGCAAAAGTTGCTTGTCTATGTCTCCTCTATACACAGGTAAAATATTTCGGTGTTATTCATTAACACTCTGTATACGAATGCTTACGTCAGGCTATAACAAATCCGAAAATACACTGATTTCAACTGGAGATAGCTGTTTCTGAAGTACAGGGACATTCTTCCTCAGCGCCTCACATAACTATACATGGACCCTTCATGCACCCCTGCATTAACCAGATTTCTTAGAATTTATACTTACCATGCTCATAGAAGATGCTGAAAAGTTCTTCCGCACTGATAGACTCATTTCATGCCTCATGTGTGGACCAGGGGGCTATGTGGAGGCCACTAGTTCTTACTGACTATTCCACTCATACGCCGCGTGCTTGAGATTCACCAATAACATTTAGCAATTCCTTGGATATAGACCAATCATGGTCGTTTAATTTATAATATTCTTGTAGGAATCGCGAGGTCAGGTAAAACGTGTTGCTCGTTGCCGTGATTAATATGTCACATGCTGCCATTAAGACTATTTACTCTTATACAATACAACGGCTCACTCCCTTTGTGAGGCATCGGGTATACTCGGCGATGTTAGTCTCTCGCAGTCTAAACTTTCCCGAAGAGTACAAAATTAGGAAATCCATTTCTTTATTATATAAGGCCTAAGTGAAATGAACACAATGAACAAATAATATAATTTTATTTTTACTTATAATTTTCATAGCTCTGAACCACAAACATTTTTAATAAACTGCCAGTGTAAATTTCTTAACAATCCTGGAGTAAATTAATAATGGCGGGTGAAGCCATGAGCACCAGCTATAATATATTGATAGTTTAACCCTGGAAGTATCGCGGACAGTAAAAATCCAAACAAACCACTCCTTCCCTTGAAAAATTATATAATTTCTGAAAATTACACTGATTTTATCAAATAAAATTCACATCATATTCATCTGTCAACAAACAGTTCAGAAACGATACATGTTATCAGTGTTCATAGTTAGCTTTGAAACTGCATAATTGAATCTCAGATAGTTTTCCCAGGCGGCTTTTTCTAATCAAGGAATGTACTATGAAGCCGGAATTTTAGCTGTTTCATTAATTATTAATGGTTTAGTTCATATATGGGCAACGTCCGGCCCGCGGGCCGGATGTGGCCCGTTCAGACTTTTCATCCAACCCGCGGAACATGCACAGATGGTGTGCCTATGATCGGTTCACGAAAAGGTTTCATCGGAATTTTGAAAGAAAACGCAATTGACTTGGACGTGTAAAAAGATGATTTAATAATCCTACATTGCATTATCCACCAACAAAACTTCTGGTCTAAGTACATTCGATTGCAGAACGTCATGGATGTGGTAATAAAGACCATTAATATTATTTGATCCCGCGCGCTTAACCATCGCCAGTTCAAAGCATTTTTGGATGACCTCTCTTCGGAACATGGTGACATATTGTTGCGAAGTAAGATGGTTAAGCAAAGGCAATGTGCTGAAAAGATCTTACGATCTTAGACAGGAAATAGATGATTTTATGGAAATCAAAGAAAAACCTTTGTCTGAAGTCAGTGATCAGAAATGGTTATGTGATCTAGCATTTCTAATTGACATCACGGGTCACTTGAATGAGTTGAATTTGAAGCTTCAAAAATAAGGTCAGTTGGTAAACGAATTGTACAGCCATTTGAAAGCGTTCCAAAACAAAATTCGCTTGTGGGAAACACAAATGCGATCTGGAAGCTGTTATCATTTTTCAACACTATCCAGTCACGAAAATATTGATTACACTCAATATGCTGAAGAACTGAAATCACTGTCAGGGAAATTTTTTAATAGATTTTCAGACTTCAAAAACTTGGATAGCTGCTTTAACCTTTTTGCTACTCCGATGAAAAGTGACTTCGAGAAGGCTCCGACACACCTGCAAATGGAGTTGATCGTGCTTCAGGAAGACACACATTTAGAGTCAAAATTTGAAGACGTGGAGCTAAGTGATTTCTACAGAACATACCTTGTCGAAGAAAAGTACCCACAGCTGAGTGCATTTGGAAGTAGGCCTAGTTATAAATGTGAACAGTTTTTTTTCATGATGAAAACTAATAAATCAAAGTATCGAACGAGACTTAGATGAAAATTTGGAAAACACTCTGCGCTTGTGTATTAGTGGGATTGATGCCAACATTTATTATCCTGTTTGTCAATTTCAAGCTCAAGTTTCTCATTAATTTCTGCTGATTGTAAGTAAATACATAATGAGTTCGATATTGTTCTCATTCATGTAACTTTAGCATTATATTTTATAAATATAAAAAAACCGTATCATGATTATTTTTTCACAAATACCTATTATCTACGGCCCGCGACTTCATAAATATCGTAAAGTTTAGCCTGCATCTTTCCAAAGGTTGCCCATACCTGGTTTAGTTTATGAATGATTTGCGTGCAAGTGTTAATAAATATAATGTTTTAATAATTATTATACTCTTAATTTTTAATTTTTCAATTATCGTGGGTTGTACCGCAGGCACCTGCTAGTTTTATACAACATAACTTGAGTCTAAGTATAAACAAAATTCAGCTATGTGTGTCCTAATCATTTAAAGGTGTTCTGCAGTTAAGAAGGTAGGGAAACCTGTGGTGTTATACAAGGAATGTTTGACTGATAATACAATAATCTGGAACATCACAACTTATTTATTTATGTATGCATATACAAACTGTTGGTGGGGAGTGCTTGGAACAATGAACTCTCGGTGCATGTGCTGTGTCTGAGCTCAGGTGTAGTAATAACCTTTAACAAACATCACAGAAGTCAGTCCAATCCAATCTAAGGCTCTTTAGATCTTTCTGAACGTTATTCATAGTGCAGTCACTTGGAGTCATGCTTCTGAATTCAATATAGTATACAGCTGTAAACAAAGAAAATGCAGTTAGTTAGAACTTTTGTTAGATTAGATAGAACTTGAATGGCCAATGTTTTTCTCATTCAGTATTTTCAAGAATAGAATTCAACATATAATAATTGGAATTGATAATAATGCAGGGTACACAGGCAATATTAAAATTTAATCTCATTAAATCGTATACTTATATAAAAATGCAATTGCCTGTCTGTCCCGATAGAGCTGGTGGTGTACACTAGCCAAACCTCTCAGTTGAGGCACGGGTATCATATCATATGGTGGGAACTCTACTTTCCTATACTCAGTGTCGCACGGGTAAGCCTGCCAGTTTTGATACATTTATTATATAATCATATTTGCTAGTTGAAGTTTACGATTTCAATCTTACCTGTGTTTACTTCCTTTTTTTTTTTTTCATTCCTTCATTCATTCATTTATTCATTCATTTTTTTTTTTTTTTTTTTTTTTCCATTAGACTCAAGTTAATTCATCAGGCGGCTGGTTATGAAACCTTGCATTGGCTACTCAAGTAATTGTTTTGTTGATCGCCACCGAGATTTAGTTTCATAAGATTGGTATAGATCAGGGGAAGTCAACTACGTCTTGTGATGACGTTCGTGGAGCAAGAGCATGCGGATCCCTTGTGTGTGACGTCAGCAAGAGCGCACGGTAGTAGGGGTGTTTAGAGTACGCTAGAGCTAGGTACTAGAGGACCTATTCACTTTAGCTCTGTGGGTAGAACAACTTCTGGTTGGAAATACGGAGCATTTTTCAAAGTTATTGCAAGTACGCGATCCTGATAGTGTTCTCTCTGCAGAACATGTGTTAGTTCTGCAAAACATTCTTCTTCAGTTCGAATCGAGGTTTCAGGATGTGGAAAACCTTTCTCCAATGTTTAAACGTTTTGCTACCCCATATTCAGTTAATGTCCGACGTTCCTTGCCGGTATCAGTTGGAACTGCTAAACTTACAATGCGACGATCTGTTAAAGGACAAATAGGCCTACGAACGTAAAGTGGTCTTGGGTAAATTTTACAGAAATTTCTCTGAAACCAGATTCCCGAGACTTGCCGCACGAATATTATATAATTTTGGATCGACATATGTGGCCGAACAATTTTTTTCACTAATGAAACGTGCAAAGCTCAAATCAAGAAGTACATTGTTAAATCACAACCTAAATGTAGTCTTCGATTAAATATTGCTCAAACATTACGTCCCAACATTGATAAACTTGTTAAAGAAAAAGAGACAGGAAAGTCAGAAAATTGTTACTGTAATCTTGTATCATCTAAGGTGCAGACGAGCTTGTATAGTAATTAATTCAGTTCATTTTTTTTATCATTTTTACTGTAGTGAATTATGTTAATTCAAATGATAGTAGCCTATTGTCTATTTTTGTCAAAGAACATAGATTTTGTGGAAAGGGAATTGTTCTCACAGAATAGAAATATAGAATTATTTATAATATGTTAAACTGCTGCGCTGTAATTAACCGATAAACTATCAAAAAAATCGATTGATGTTTCATTAACTCGGAAACACGTATTACGTAAGTTCTAACCCCCTAAATTCCCGCTGCCCGCAATACTAACGCCCCTCTCTTCCCCCCTGTTCACTGATGCCTACATTTCACATGCTCCTCGCAGAGATATAACACGAGCAGTGAGAGCAGTAAGCAGTGACGTCACAGAGCAAGCTTCTGTCTTCCCCTGGTATAGATTAACCAAACCAATTAGAGAATAGCTCATTGTAATCAATTACTGTATTCTTAACGTATTTTCTCTTATTTTTCCCTTTCATAGAAATTTTTTAACCTTATCTGTGTAACAGAATCTCAGAAAAACTCAGAAAAACTCTTCATATTGTTAAAATGCACTTTCACTATATAGGTTACTCTTATGGGAACCACAGTGAAGTAATGAATACGAGGGATGGAGCATAAGATATAGCAACCTTTTATATTTATTATTTTTTCCTCAACCTAAGGCGATGGTGTCAAGAGATGTTGTATGTCATGGGAGAGTGTGGCATCTCTAGTATATGAACACATCATTTGGTAGCATTGTGATGTATGGTTATACGAATAGAGGTGATGGTAAATTAGTTGTGAGTCAGCCACTGTGCAGAATGTACATGACAAGATGTGAACAGCATTTTTACGTCAAAATAGTCACTTTACGAGAGAGAAATGGCAGAAAACACCACAACGAGCTGATGCTGATGGAAGCTTTGGGGATTATTACCCATCCATACCAAACTTTAAGCAATCATAGAGTGGGTATGTGTGTGTAAATTTCTTAAAAATCCTGGAGTCAATGAATAATGGCAGGCGAACCCAGGGGCAACAGCTGTAAAATATTGATGGTTTTATCTCTTGAAATATCGCTGATAATAAAAATCCAAACCATTCCCTCCCTTGAAAAATTATATAATTTCTGAAAATTATACTGAATTGATCAAATAAAATTCACATCATATTCATCTGTCAACAAACAGTTTAGAAACAATACGTATTATGTGTTCAAAGTTAGCTTTGGAACTGCATAATTGAATCTGAGATCGTTTTTTCAGGCGGCGCTTTCTAATCGTGGAATGTACTCTGAAGCCGGAATTTTAGCTGTTTCATGAATTATTAATGGCTTTGTTTATGAATGATTCGAGTGCAAGTGTTAATAAATAAGTTATACTGCTTTAATAATTATTATACTATTAATTTTTAATTTTTCAATTAATTATCGTGGGCGAAGCCGCGGGTACCTCCTAGTTCCATACATTTGTATATTTCACTGTTTATTATTAATAAGAGATGAAAGTTTAAATGTTTAAATTTCACTCCACTTGTCACAATTCCAAAATGAGGGTAACTGGAAGCCAGGTGTATATGGGAAAAGAAAGGAATGTTGAGTACTTTTATATGAAAGAAGTTATTTCCGTGGGGTGGTTTAAACGAAGGCAATGACCTCTAAACAGCTTTGTCCCATTACACTTACCATATGCTGAATTGAGGGTTAGAGGGTGTAAAAGTATTTTCAGTCTTTCATGAGATATCAGTTAATTACAATTTACGCTATGCCACCTGCACAGAACAGATTTTTGTACAACGTAGGTTTTAAGTTAGAAGTGATTTACAGATTCCATTGTACAAGGTTATAATTTGTTTATGCAATGAAGTGTATTATTCCCTTTAATATTTTTCGTTTAGAGTCACAATAAATTTCTTTTCCTTTAAATTTCCATCCTAAAATCAAGGTGCGTCTTATAGTCCGTAAAATACAGTAATTGTTAGAGAGAAATCTAATATATTCATGATTCTGAAAAATGATTGTTTTTCTTCCTTATTAATTTTGCAAATATACCTACCACTATTCAGATTCTAATGTACTTACGTTTGCAAAAACCAGGAGGACAATGTCCATAAATCACATAGTTTTCACAATCAGTTTCCAATATAATGTAGTCACCAGGCCACTCAGCTGGAAGAGAATAAGTTCTTTTACATTTAATTCCGTTTTTAAATTTGATTATTAGTTATGTCTTTAATAAACTTGTCAGGCTTTACCATACTTACGTTTACATGGAAATTTAGCTGAAAATCTGTTTGGACTTAGTAAGGTTGTGCCGTAATTTGTAACAATGGTCCGGCTGCATTCACTGAAAAAAGAAAAAAACTCGCATAACATCCTCTACCCAAAGAACGAACATAGCACACTTTGAAGAAGTGATTTTAGCTTACGATATGCTTGTTCAGAACAAGCTTTGGAAGTATTTCTAAGCCGATGTCCCACATTCCAATCAGGTAGCATGTATACAATGCCAAATCTTCATCATTTCTAACCTCCTCAAATGAGACATTTGACACATGAAGGTGTTAAGTTTTTGTTTTGTTTTTTTTTCCCCCCCCCAGAAATACTTCTGGTACTCTTTTCTGGTAGAGGCTGAGTCGACCCCAGGGTCATAGTGCCACCAGAAGGAATAGGCCAGTTAAGAATCACTGGTTGTAATAGTATTGCTTACAGAAATAGTAAACTTAAAATTCAGTTTCTTTTTCTTCATGTGGAAAGAAAATGAATGAAAGAAATATGTTGTCTAAGTTAAATCCATTCCTAGAAATGTTTTATATCTTCACTTTTAATCAAAAAAGGAATATGTTTATTGTACGTTATGTCATATACGACCAGCATCTGACAGTCTCCTGCCCAATGAAAGACTGTTCGCAGTGTATAAAGGTGCACTCAACAGCTGTGATAACTTTATCGTCCAATATTCTTTAATCTTAGCATTTTCAAACTAATTTTGAATCCATGTGCGATTAAACTTTACTGCGAAGCACTGTCCTCAACATTGTCGTCATATTTGTAACAGTAACTAAATCAAACTAAACTCCGTGGTGCTAACACCGTAGAAGGGATAAGGCCTACCACCCGACCGCTGCGTCATCTACCATACACACATGGCAGGATTAGGGGGCATGTGGTTGGCACGCCGACACCCACATCCATTTAATGGTGGTTTTCATGACGAGCCGCTAGCTCCTCAATTCGAATCATGAGGTTGAGTACACCCCTACCAGACCTCCCTACCTCATAAAAATTTGAGGTACCAGGGATCGAACCCGGGCCGACAGATCTGTAGTCAGCGATGCTAACCACAAGACCATGCCGAAGGTCATAATTGTAAACTACAGAGTTAAAACTAAATAACAGTGTAAGCTGTGTACTTACTTTTGCACTGTCTCAATCACAGTTATGTCCATTGTGTTGTTACCTTTGTCAGTGAAAGTGATGGAGTAGCAAAGCCTGTAAGCAGTACTGTACCTGCCATACCAGGTTCCGTTAACCTGAAAAATTAAATTCACTGTAATAATAATAATAATAATAATAATAATAATAATAATAATAATAATAATAGTAATGATCACGTAATAATACGAGGGTCATTCAATAATTAGACAAATTGGTCTGAGGAAATGACAGTTGTAGTAAAAGTTTGATACATTTAGGATTTTAAATTGGCATCACTGGGATGAGTTCTAATCAGCTGATGGATAAACATTGCTCTGTTTATAACGTCAAAATTAAGTTTCACGATGTCGGGTCTTCTTGAAAATTCCACATTCGTTGAACAACGTTCTGTGATTCGTTTTTTGATTGCTGAAGGTGAAAAACCAGCTATTATATACTCTAGAATTACTAAAGTGTATGGTGAAAGTTGTATGAACCGTGGAAATTTTTACAAGTGGTCGAGAATCAGTGACTGACGAATACCGTTCTGGCCGGCAGCTTCCTCACTTAACACTCGAATTGTTTGGTCCACTGAAGGAGGCATTACGTGGGAAGAAGTTCCAGGATAACGAGGATGTCAAGAAATTTGTGGGAAATTGGCTCCGACACCTAGATAAAGAGTTCGTAACAACATAATAGCAATAGTAATAATAATAATAATAATAATTAGTGAAGGGATTTTTAGGTAGAAATTGTGGTAAGAAAAATTGGGAAAAACATACAAAAAAAGGTGATGATGAAATGGCTTCATTAAGGTTTTAAACCAGTTACTAGAACTTCCTTTGTCCCATATACTGGGTTCTAATAAACTCATTGAATGACCCCTGCTTTTCAAATCTAAAGCGAAAGTATGCATCAGAGTAGTTTGCTTAAGTTTTGTGTTGTTTACATGTTGGCTGTACTGGATGCTTGTCATCGATTGCAATATTTACCTCGCAGATTGCTAATCATTAAACAAAATTTATAAATGTGTTCAAGAAGAGAAAACATTTTGTCTAATCTCGTATAAAAAGTGGGGGAAAGGTGCTGGATATAGTATTCGTACAAAAAAGAGCAACGAATTGTTTTATTTTGCTTCATTTGATGTCCCCAAATACATGCTGCTCTTTATTATTAATAATAAAAAATCTCGTGTGAAAGTCACATAACTTCCTCTGCCCAAATAAAAGTTACCAGTATTCACATATCTTTGTACAGAATCGCAAGACACAATTTTACGCAAATTATGCTGTAAATACCTTATAGCCCCTTCTATGAATGTTACGACTAAAAGCGCAGGCTATGGACAAACAAAAAAAAAAAAAAGAAAAAACAAGTGACTGCAAACGTTTATTGAACTTTCCACCATTAAGAATAATTTACGAAATTTATTGAATATTCCCCTCAGATACTTCTTTACTCTATGCATGGCCAACAATACATCTTTCTCACTTCACATGCTTAAATAGAATAAGAGGCTGTGAATGTCAGTGTGTTTCCATGTTATTGTCCAACTAAGCCAACTGCACTCTAAACTAGAGAGAGAGGAAATATTGAAATCCCATGCCAAGTTTTCAACATAAATTCTTGTTTTGAGGTCCCCTGAATGCAAAAATACTTTCTGTGTGTGTGATCATTATAGCACAAGAATGAAAAACTGATAACTTTTGTGTTCAATATCTTTTGAGGATGTAACACTTAAGCTTGGCCATTATTCTTTTCTTACTATTATTACCAATTTTCATAAAGAATATTTCATTTTATTTTTTCCATTAGCTACAGTGTATCAATTTATTTTTTTGTCTGGATGCTGTAAAATGTGTAGTTCTGGATGCCCTCTGACAAAACTAAAAAAATTGACTTATTTTTCTCTAAACCCTTTACGTGCTATGTTACCTCGAGGGCATAGGTAGGGTTGAAAGTGTTAAAACATTGCAACTTACACATCCATTGATGTTGACAGTCTTAAGTGGCTGAGGAAGAGTACACGTACATGGAGACGGCCAGGAGTCGTGAACAGCGTTTACCAGAGGAGTGACCAACAGTAGCAAGAGCAGCATGGTGTAGCTGTTGAACAAGATTACATTATTACCAGTGAAGAGCTTATACACTTTCAAACATGAAACACACACTATATCATAAGCAGGATTCATATTATAAACAACACGGCACTGAACGCAATAAAGAAGGAAGCAAGTTCAACCTGCTTCTCATGCTAAAAGAGAAGCGAGTGTAAAGAATCTCGTCTACCTGTCTCTACAGAGAGACTGAAGCGGGTGTCATCATGGTTGTCATAGCAACCATCAATAACGCTTTTTGAGTGTCAAGTCCAACTATCCACTTAAGCTCTGCCCTGGTAGTAGGAGGGCATGGAGGGAGAAATACGTCTCACCAAGTTGGCCAGCTTGATCTTATGCTTGCTGTCACAACAACGCAAAAATACATTTCAAGTAAAACAAACATATGTGATAAGGAAAATATACTTTAAAATTAAGACTGGCAAGGTAAAAATATTAAAGTGCCACCTCTGATTATTACCTTAAAATGGATTTCAAATGCCTTGCAATAAAGAAAGCCTTAAAATGATACACAGCTTAAGAAAAACTGAAATACATATGTGACCATAAGTCAGAAAAATAAATTTTTTGATTTGAATGGATTCAACCTCAGCATAAATTTCTGAGCATCCTAAAAGGAATTATACCTCTAACTCAAAAATTTAACATGAGTTTCACAATACAAGTATTTCTGTTGCCCGTGTTTAATGTTTCTTCCAATGGCCATGTTAAATTTCCATTGTGACTTATGGATGCGTTCCTATAAAAGTGCAGACTTCTCTTTCAAACTGGAAATAGTAAGTTGGCAATGCTGTTTTATGTTTTTTTGTGATCAGAGCAATGCATGTCATCAGAATCTACACCCTGACAGATGTTACGCAGAAACATGTTTATTGACATGCGCAGGTTCGACAGTATTTATGTAGGGGGAGAAGGAATGGCGTGGAATTTAAAGAATGAAAAGCCCATAAACCACACTATTACCAACATTCTTTTGGTTGAATTTTACCATTATTTTGAGAATAATGCATTAATGATAAAACAAAACTTTTTTCTTCTTTCTTTTAAAATGCCCCCAAAATTGCACCTAAGAAATGAAGAATGCCCTATTTGGAGAAATGACCTATACAGTTTGTTTCAAGTCATTTCTCATTCATGAGTGACGCTATTCCATATTCAATATTGACCAATAATGTTTAGCAATTCCTCCGATACCAAACAATCCTGTTTGTTGATCTTGTATTAAGATTCCTAGGGTTACTGGGCATGTAAGGCATCTTTTAAAGGCTAGAAGCTATAAGTATGCTAAACTTCAAGTTTCAGTGGTTAGCGTCGCTGGTTATGGTTCCACAGGTTGGGTTGGATACACGGTGCCTACTCGAAGTTTTCTACTCGAGATTGAGAGGTCTAGAACGGGATAGATAGAAGTTTATTGTCAAAAGCTGTAAAATGTACAGTTAGAGTAAAGACTTAATAAAATAATACACTACATTATTTCATAACAAACCATTGTTGATTGGAGAAAGTCATTAAGACAATAAAAAGGTTTCTGATTTAGAATTTATTTGAATTTTTTACAGAATATTGACAAAAAGTAAGAAAATAATTATTATTCACAAAATCCATTTCAGTTTATTCATGGAATAGTCTTAATAAATCCTACTCGTGATATTTTAAAAAGCCAGAAGGTTTAGATGTGGCAGTGTGTTACACGTAGCTTGTAAAATGTGCAATAAACACAGAATTAACTTCTATTTATCCTTACAAAATATATTTGAAGTTAACAAACTACTTATGAAAACTTCTTATAACTTGCATTTTTCAGACCGTAAGATCCACTTTTATACCTTGAAAACATAGTACATTTAATGGTACAAAGTAAACAAAAAAGAAATTGGTAAATATTGCCTGTGCATTAGAGCACGTGTCACAATCATAAAATGAGGGTAGCGAAGTAGCAGATACTTGAGTTGTGGAAGCCTACGACTACATCTTAGAGAGCGTTGCATATGATACAAAAACTTGATACTTCACCTGAAAGAGCCAAAGTGCAAGAAGTCTGAGCTGCCAAACCTAAACAAATCTGATGAAACCCATGAGTAGAACTGCTTTTATATGATTTAGATAATGCTCTAGAGTTGAAAACATTTTAAGTAATATGGAGTTTCGCATTACAAGTCGTAAGTTTATGCCAATGAATGTAATTTATGTTCCTTTAGAAGTAAAGCTATTTGTTGTTTTGTTCTTATTTGTTCATAGGAATACTTGGAGCACATAAATTTTAATTTTGTTTACATATCACTTGAAAAGCAATTATGGTAATAACCCATAAATCAACTAAAGCCATATTTGGAGTGAAGCATCAATTTTTCTTCCAAATTCTTCTTCTACTTTATGCATCATTCCCTATGAGAGGTTGGCCAGGACATTCTTCTACAACTGGATCTCTTTTCCCAATAATTTTATCTTCATACGTGGCCAAAATATTGTGATACCGGTATTTGTTCTATGCCACTTACCCTTTTCACTGGTACAGACGCATAAAAGCAGAGATATAAAATTCACAGAGTAATGCTTTATGTAACAATATGAGGAGTTGCCATTCTTCAACCCGCTGATATCACTTGATGAATGCTTCAGCTCTCAAAGGGTTGATTTTGTTTCTTTCTTTAAAAATTCCTAGTTTGTTAGTTTGTCTGTCTATTTAAGTTTAAACATTCTCTTATATGACCACATTTTGAAAGTTTTTCATGTTCTACACAGCATTCAAATAATTTCTTCCTTGGTTATAATTTTAGACAATCATCGGTAAATATTTTAATTTTTCAAAACATTCCTAGCACATTCTATCCTACTCCTGATTTCTGAATTGTGTTTGAATTTTCTGATATCGTTGTACCCAAATATTTGTAGGGATCAATTCTTTCTATTTTGTTGATAGCAATTCTCCCAGCATTAAATCATTTGTGATTCTTCATATCTCGAGAACTTTCAAGAATCAGATAAATCTGATTTTTTCATAAGAGAACTCCCGTATTGTTTCATGAATTCATTGGATTTAGTAGTTGGAATGATTGTTCATGTCCCACTCGTATGAGCAATGAATTCTATTGCAAGGAATTTTGTGTATTGGGTAAGGTTAACGGCTTTTGTTGTATAGGTTGCGTAACTTGTGATGCTTCTCAGTTCAGCAGTGCTGTAGGTAGAGGAAGTGTTGTGTAATCTCATAAATACACATTTGGAGGTCTGTAAATCCCAAAATACTATTTTCAGATAACATGTCCATGCGTGTGAACAGTTTGGCTCCAGAACAAAAAAGTCATACAGAAATAAGATTTTATGTTAGGTTAGGTACCTTCTAGGGATGTAACACATGATTGCCGACTAAGATCTCTTATTTTCAATACCATTTTACAGAAAGAAAATTTCACTAAAAAAACCAGCTCTGTGTGCATGAGGTCCTTATATTAACATCTAAAATTTTATTTGTAACTTTTTAAAAGTGAAATTTCTTTAGCCGCGGTAGGGGTTAATCGAGGGTTTGCGTAACGCTCAAAATCGTCACAAAATTTGTGTTACGCTCAAAATTGTCACGAAATTAGTGAGGTGTGACGGAATGGTCTGCACAGAAAACAATCAACTTAATGATTAGGCTTATCCAAAAATTCAAAATTAAAAAATCCAAAATTTAAAAAATCCAAAATTAAACATTCAAAATTAACAAATCCATAAATAAAAAAATCAAAGGTAAAAAATTTAAAAAATCCAAAATTAAAAATAAAAAAATTCCAAAATTAAAAATAAAAAAATTCCAAAATTAAAAATAAAAAAAATTCCAAAATTAAAAATTCAGATCCAAAGTTAAAAAATCCAAAATTAAAAAATCCAAATATCCAAAAAAAAAATCCAACATTCAAAAAATAAAAAATCCAAAATTTAAAAATAAAAAATTCAAAGATTTAAAATTTAAAGAAATCCAAAAAGAAAAAATTAAATGATCAAAAATCTAAAAAATCCAAAATTTAAAAAGTCCAAAAACGCAATATTAAAAAGTTTAACAATCCAAAATTTAAAATAATCCAAAATTTTGAAACAAGCTTCACTTTTGTCCTGTGGCATTCCTTGCACACTTTTTTTTTAGTATAAAAATTCCCTCAACAATAAAGTAACCATCATAAGTGTTACTTGGCAAACGGTACATCTTTTCATGAGAAAGTTATTGCACGTCTTTGCTCCTGCTTGTCTCGCTTCCGTCCCCTAGTGGCTTTGTTCATCTGATTTGCTTTCAACTCTGGCATGCGATGATCTCAATTGTTGATAATGTCCAAGCGGTTGCGTTGCAGGGATCCTGATGTGAGCCAAGAGGTTCAGGAAGAGGACAGCATCAAGTACACGTACCATGTGTACCAACGCACTCCCGAGTCATGCTAATCTTTTGTACAAAGTCAGATGGTATTAATACGTTATATTTTGAGAGTTTTTCTTATTCGTGTGATCTTATCTTGAATTTTCCTTGTTTCATCCTCAGTTGTTGTTGTTGTTGTTGTTGTTAAGTGCCAGTATGGTACATTATGAGATTGTGTGTGGGACATTTGTTTGTACATGCGATAACTCGAATACGCTTTATCGGATTATCATGGGACTTGATATACGCATTTATAACATCAATGGGAAGAAGCCTTTTGATATTGGACCAAATTGGTTGATCGATACCAGAGTAATGCCCAATTTAGTGGCTATTTTTATGGTAATATATTAGAAAGGTGCGATAACTCAAATACACTTTATCGGATTATCATGAAACTTGGTATATGCATTTACAACATCGATGGGAAGAAACCTATTGAATTTGGACCAAATCGAAATAATGAGTATTAACAGTCACATATATTATAATATGATTTTTGTTCTCCAACAATCCAAAGCATTTTGATTGGCTCGTTTACAGCCAAGCTCCCATAACTAATGTAAACAAGACACATTCATGTGTATAAGTTTCTGTCAGTAGAAATAATGGCGAAATTTCTTGTAGGTATTAATTTTGTATTGGATATAAGACGCTACATTATTATTGCATGACCCACAATATATTAAACTTAACGTAACAAATTGCCAATGTTTATTGATATTGTTAGTCTGCCTTGATTGATTCATTTCTTCATGACGATGTCAGTGTAAATAGATGTAAAGAAAAGATTTAAAACACAATTAGCCGTTGGATAATAATATTGATATAATATTTTGCATTCTATAGATAGGTATGACTACTGATACCTACATTATATTTTAATGTATTTTTCTTATTCGCTGCTATGCAAGGAATAGACCTAATGTAATTCTTGACAGATTGATTTCACATTGACTTTTTATTCATTCATAACCTATACGGCTGCTTTAAACTTGAAACAAACATGTCAGCGAATTGTAAGCCTATTACATCATTAATATTATTGCCAGCACATTTTGTTTTGGGAGTTTAACTCGGAGATCTATTACAAAAACAATTACAGAAAATAAGTTGTGCATATTACAATTCCAATTATCACTTACTAAGAAAGCATTTTAGCACTTTGTTATTTCAGTTTACCTGATTTTATTTCTCTCACATCAGGTGTCTCAGCTAATTGGGGCTGAGGGTGGTTCAGATTTTCAATTTGTTTCGATTTTCGAATGTGTAAAAAATTACACAAAAGAAAAGATTAAGAATACAGTTACGTACTTTAACAAATAGTCACCAATTTTTTCCATGCCTTTTCCGAGCTTCGTTTGTTTCCTTATTGAACTCGTTGCATCGCTTTGCAGTGCAAACTGATGAGTTTGCTGAGGATTCCGTTTACTCGTCAATTTTGTATATAATTTGAATGCACCAGCAAAGGGAGAAAACATAGCCGGAAATCAGAAAAAGTCACTACCACCCATGCCCTCATTCAATATGAAGTCCTCTAGTTTACACCTTTCTCTAGCTTATTCTTGAGTGCAGTTCAGTATCATCACCCAAGGTGGCCGAGATGGTAATGTCTCACATTCACATTCGTTAGGTCCCAGGTTCAAATCCCATGGCCGACCAATTTGACATGGGTTTTTTCATGTTCCCCCATTCGTAAAGGCAAATGCCGAATTGGATATTTACATACCATGAATCATCCTCACCATTTCTTCCTGTATAATATCCATTTAAATTAATTGAATCAGTTGAAATTTACTCCATTAAAGAATACACCGGCAATAGTTCCATGGCTTACCATAATATGCAGACACAGATCCCGAATTCCTGATATGGCCTCGCAGCTAAAAGTAGTATAAATACAGCTGAATGTAAAAATAAAAATAATAATAATAATTCAGTATCTTGTTAAAACCTTTACAAGGGAACCTCAAATTTCGTACATCAATAAGTTTTCATTATAAATGGACACATGGAAAAAATTAGCTGCTCATACGAACTGTAAGCAGATGAAAACTTGTTTGTTTTGCTCCATGAGTAAGTAATGGTGGACACTTGTAGAGCTGGGATGTGCGATACAGGGAAGGAGCTGCCTAGTTAGAAGCCGTTTCATTTCAGTTGAAGCACGCCATCTCCTGCCCCTGTAAGAGCTGACTTGAAAACATTAACCCTGGGCTCTAGGCCCATATTGAAGGAATGAAAAGCTATCTCATTTCTTACTGGTACAGTCGGTCAAATAAAAAACGTCGGGACTCGTATGCAGTTGAAATTAAAGTTTTAACGCATTAGTTCACAAGTTTCCTATAAAAAACATAAAATACAGATCATTCTCAGAACATATGAGGCCATGCGACAGGAGGGAAAAAATGAACGCGGAAAGCGCAACACACGATATTCAACTTAATGACTCTGTGGCTTGGTTCTAAAAGGGCCAATGTCATGAAACTTGCTTTTAAGATAACCGACGTTGAAGCCTTTACAGAAGTAATATTTTTTGCTAAGAACTTCCGACATTGGCCTCTAAGGATTCTGTACTATGTCTATTAATAGCATTAGACATTGGCACTTTTAGTATACGAAAGATAGACTAGCCGAGCTCAATAATGCATAGATCTAATTTTTTACAAGAAATTAACATTGGCCCTTTTAGAATCAAGCCACAGGTGTATTGTCAT
This sequence comes from Ectobius pallidus, assembly GCA_964059195.1. NCBI lineage: Eukaryota > Metazoa > Arthropoda > Insecta > Blattodea > Ectobiidae > Ectobius > Ectobius pallidus. The sequence continues at coordinate 759,173 of CAXKWD010000004.1, read as the reverse complement.
AATTCATTTTGCTTTGTGTCATCACGCCACATTCAAATGCTAGCTTGAGAGAAAGTGTAGTTAGGGCTGTAATTGACCTGCATTTTTTGGCTTTTGAAGCAGCGAGAAGGTTCCATATTTATGAAAGAGCAGCTCAGAGGTGGGTACTTCACTATAATGCAACCGGAAGTTTTCATAGGAAACGTGGATCTGGCCGGCCGCGTATTTCGATGCTAGATTGGTTGCAGAAGTTGAGCGTAAGTTATTGATTTTCCACTACAAGTACCGGTATTATAGAATAAAATCTTTAAAAAATGCTCCTTGAATAAACATATTCCTCGTGAATTTATTCATTATTATTATAAGAACTTCCATGCAAGAATATGGCGGATTTGAGGCATATAGCCACAGCCTTCTATACATGTTTGTTTTGGAACAAAACTGACTAAATAATCAAGAAAATACATGGACAGACAAGAGGCAGCTGTGAACCTAACCTTAAGTCTTCCTGTACATGCGCATATGCTCGATCGTGATACTTTATCAAATAACGCCCGACGTTTTTTATTTGACCGACTGTAATTGATGAAATCAGGATATTTTTTCTTGAAACTGGTGCACCATTCTGCAAAGACTCCACCCCTGACAGTTGTCCTTCTGAATCACTAGAGTCGCCTTCATTTGTTTCGCTATCACTTTCTTCACTGTCACTCCCACATTTTCAGTCTTATTATCTATTAACATTTCTGTTGCTTTGCGATCACAAGCGTTTTGGCAACGTGACAACCAGTCAGCACTTCTCCTCAAAGAGTTGAATTGCATTGTCCAGTTTAAATGAAACATCCTTTAACAGCATCCAGATTTTTTCGATGGGATACAGGGGAAGTCTCAATACACAGTGTCCATTACGTGCAAGAACTGAATCGATCACATACTTCTTATTATATTGAGGCTTGTGTCGTATCAGCTGAAAGCAGATGTGGAAAATGGTATCTCTCTGGCTTTTAACCATTCCTGTATGGTAGCTTTGTTGCTGTTTGAGATCGGTGCAGGATCTTCTTGTACATTATGGTAGGAGGCATTATCCATAACGACAACAGAGTTCTCTGGTAGATTTGGAATTAATTTTTCTGTCATCCACTTACAGTAATTACAAAAATTCATGTCTAAATGGTAATTGCCCGTTTTGCAGCCAGACTTACATATAAGTAGTGCCTTCCTCTCCTCCTGCATGAACAATTGCTGCTCTCTGTTCTTTTGAAATTGGTGCAAAATCCATCTTGGAACTACTATCTGTCCAGCTATTAGGCGTAGTGTGACCTGCGTATGACCCAGATAATTGTTAATCTGCCTTAAATATAGAGTTCTTTTCGCCCTGATGTTGCTCTTCTCCGTTAGCACCTTTCTGTTGTATCTAGTTTTTAGCCAATAGAAACCCATTTTTTTAATAATTCTCCATAATGTTGTATTGCTCCCCATATAGCCCATATCTTTTCGTAGCTTCTCTCTTAATTTTATTAATGTCACCCGTTCATGTTCTGTTATGTGGAAAATATATATATAGTACGCCATAACAAATCTTGGTTAAAATTACCTAAATCCAAAATGGGCTTCAGAATTAAAGAAAGCAGAGAACTAAAAAAGTATCTACTGGAAAGGCCACTGTACCACCTTGAGGAATATTTTAATCTAGCCTGAGAGGTCACTAACTACACTGACTGGCAAAAAAAAAACGATCACTGTAAAATTTGTTGTACTTTTAAGATTAAACATAATTTTGATTGGATGTTTATACATTGTTGTTGGGGAGGATGAATTATTAATTTTAATGGATCATTAGCTATAGATACAGCATATCTGCTTTCTTCATATCTTCACTTTATCACAAAACAAAAAAAAACATCGCAATATGGTGATTCCAATATGATTAAGCACTAGGTTGTCATACACATTGCAAGGTGTTTCATTGTTGTATTGCGTCATTTCCTTCCAAACTGAACGGAAACTGTCTCCCTTCGCACCGCAGTGATTCTGTCAGTAAGTTTAGTTGAAATTAATGCCTCTCAGTCCTGAAGACTTTGCCAAAGCTGTTGCTAAAATTGATGATGGATGCAGCCTCCGTTATGCCCCTGCAACCTTAGGCTCACCATTCACCAACGTGCAAGAGGAAAAATGGGGAATTAAGTGTGAAATGTGTCATTACATTTTAATCTTAAAAACGTATACAATTGCAGTAATTTTATTTCAAGCACTAGGCCTACTACATAATTTTTATTTAAACTTGATTTTTAAAAATTTCTTTAAGTGATCGGTTTTCTTTGCCGGTCAGTGTAATTTCTTTAGTGTCTATTGAATTTTTGTCTTGTTTAATTCTATCTCTGTTATATGCATTTTCTCCATATTATTGTAATTGCTCTCTCCATATCATAGGCGTAACCAGGCCGACCATATGGGGAGGGTTATAACATTCAGGGAGAGGGGGGGTCTGGGGGTCTTCCCCCCGGAAAATTTTAAAAATTAAGATGCAAAATAACGAGTTTTAAGCTTCTGGGAGTCCTCCCCCGGAAAATTTTAAAAATTAAGACGCAAAATAACGAGTTTTAAGCTTTCCACGCTTTATACTTGTATTAAGTAATATATGGGCAGACTTAAAAAAATTATACAATTTTCCTTTTTTTAATCAATGGGGGGGGGGTTCAAACCTCCAAACCCCCCCCCCCCTCGGTACGCCTATGCTCCATATTGTATTCTGGTGAAGTGGAAGAAAGAATCACTAGGTTCTAATTTTATCAGATTAAATAATAAATTGAATTGAATTGAACCGTCCTCATTTTATTACGCGTTGAAAACGATGGACCTGCCTCAATATTTATGTCTTCATTTGCATTCTCAGGCTAGAAATGTTCGTCGCCTCACTTGTTTCAAGTTTGTCGGTCCTTCTTCTTCTGCTTCTCTTTCATGGAATTGTACACGTTCCATATCAGTTCCCTCGTTTGACTGTGCAAAACTTTACCTTTACCTGACTTACTCTGAGCTGGTGGCATTTCAAACGTGTACGTATGGGGAATTCTATGGCATAAGAAATAATAGTTTAAATTTAATGAGGTCCATACCTATTGAATCGTCGGCAAATTGTTACAGTAAATAAAATTAAATCTAAAGTTGCTAAAGTTAAAGGAGTTCCCCAAGGTTCTGTCCCAGGACCGTTCTTATTTCTTATTATGATTAATGACCTTCCAGCAGCTGTCGATACTCATTTTGTGTTTTATGCTGATGACACAACTTTTATAAATGTTAGTAATGATCTTAGTACTCTCAAAGCTCTCACTGACAATACAATGAAAGAAACTACCAACTGGTTCAGGGCAAATGGTTTCCTACTTAATGAAGATAAAACTCAAGATCTATATTTTAATCTTAGTAACATGAACACACTGGCCTCAAATAACTCTTCTATTGTTAAATTTCTTGGTATCTATGTCGACAATAAGTTAACATGGGAACAGCATATAACATATATTAGCGGTAAACTTTCAAGAGTTATTTATTTGTTACGACACCTTAAATACTACGTTCCAGATAATCACATTAGATCTTCATACTTCGCATTTTTTCATAGTGTTATTGCATATGGAATAATACTCTGGGGAAACTCCTGTCATGTAAATACAATTGTTACTACTGAAAAAAGCTATTAGAATTATCACTAATAGCTCACACAGGGAACACTGCAAACCTTTATTTCTACAACACAAAATATTAACAGTTAATATTCACTCCCACGATACTAGATCCAGTAGTCATATATACATTCCGTTCCAACGATTATCCAAATCTCTGAATAGTCATGAAATCGTAGGACATAAACTGTTTAATAAACTATCTGTATCTACTCAACATACTCATATCATTGTATTTAGAAAAAAATTACATAATTGGTTAGTTTGTAACTCTTTTTATACCTTGGATGAATACTTCAATTTAGTGTAATTTAGCTTAAAATATGTGTTATCTGTAACTTAGAACTTAGTAATTTAGCTGTAGTTTTATATTAATTCTATTTTTAGATACGTATTAGACTTTGTCTATTGCTGTAATGGCCTAACGACAATTCAATTTATTATTAAATTTATTACCACCAATTAATAACAATGCAATAACAATATCTCTATAGTAAACTTAATAATAATAAAAAACAATAATAAAATAACACTGGTAGGAATACTAAATCTCAAATTTCACTCCTACACAAACACAGATGTTGTTATACTGATGATACGTAGCGGTGAAAGCACATGGTTTAGGAAAATCAATAGTCCCTCCCCCAGCAGTGACATGCTTCAACCTAGAGGGAACGGACTCTACTCACGGAATGTGCTTCACTAAATAACTTTTAGATAATCATTTCCGCATTTTGAAACTATATGTATTTTACCTGTGTATAGAGGGGACATAGACAAGCAACTTTTATCAGGAGATTTTTGCTCTATGACGTAAAATGTGTATGTTATAAGGCATTAAAGTCATTATAATTTGGTGCTCATAAGTCAATAATTACGCGAATTAGGGTTAATATTTTCTTTAAATTAATTTCATGCCTTTCTAGTCAACAATAAAAACCTGATTCTTAATCATTCATCAACGGCTATATAATTTAGAGTTATTTATGGTGTTATTTATTATTAGTTATTTAGTTATTTATTATTTATGGGGGAAGTTGAAAAATAAAGTTTAAAGTTCAAACCGCCATACATTAAAATACCACCACATACACATGAACTTTAGCGGACTCATCCATTATTTCACCCTTCAGCCTCGGCTTACGCCATGTCCGCAATATTATATTCATCCACTAAAGCCTTATTTTGCACGCTTGATACATAAGTAGCTATTTCCTCATTGTTGATGCGTCTGGAATCTGGTTCAGTTTTATCTCACAGATGTCTTTTGATAAGTCTGACTGTTTGGAAGACTGCACAGTTTTACCTGGTAACTAGTAACTAGGCTGCATTCCATTGACAGTATCAGTAACTCTTTCTAGGAATTAGTAATTTTCAAAATAATATAAAACATATCAACCATTTAAAATCATAGCCACATATGTCACCAATATGAACAAAACCTAAATAAGCCAATATATGACATATAAGTGTACAAGTATTTCAGCAGCACTGCGATGGATTCCAGCAAACAAAAAGACACTTGAATGGGCCTTAGCTATTTGTGCACCACCCTGTAGAAGGAAATGTGGCACATCTTAAGCATTCCTAAGAGTCTGTTCTATGCACACTGCATTATGCTGTATGCTCCCATCTTCTGAGTGGGCCAATAAGGAAGCAGGAACTCTTATTGGCTCACGTCGTGGAAATCTCTTCTGTGGTTGGAATATTTACCAAGTCAGTGCAGGACCGTAGACATTGAACAAACAGGCCGCACATTATCTTAGACCCCCCCCCCCCATGCTAATATATTGCACATCCTGACTCATGCTTTGTCGAAGTATAAACAAAATTCAGCCATTTGTGTCCTAATCATTTAAAGGGGTTCTACAGTTAAGAAGTTAGATAAACCTGTGGTGTTATACAAGGAATGTTTGATTGATAATACAATAATCTACAACATCAGGACTTATTTATTTACGATATGCGTACACAAATTGTTGGGAACAATGAACTGCCTCGGTGCATGTGCTGTGTCTGAGCTCAGGTGTAGTAATAATCTTTAACAAACGCATTCAAAGTTGGCCAGACTCAATCTAAGCCTGGTTAGATCCTTCTTAACTTGATTCATAATGCAGTCACTTGGAGTCATGCTTCTGAGTACAATATAGTATACAGCTGTAAACAAAGAAAATGCAGTTAATTAGAACTCTTGTTAGGAAATACACTGATTAGATTAGAACTTTATTGGCCAATGTTTTTCTTGTTCAGCATTTTTAAGAATAGAATTCAACATATAATAACTGAAATTGGTAATAACGCAGGAGCCAATATTAAAATCGAATCTTGTCATATCATATACTTATATAAAAATAGGCTATCTGTCTGTGAGCTGGTGGTGTACACTAGCCAAACCTCTCTGCAAGGCAGGCACAGGTTGTTGGTCTTCTTACACTTCATGCTATCATGGTGGGAACTTGAGTTTTCTGCACTCAGTGCCAGTAACCTAACTTAAAGCACAGGTAAGCCTGCGAGTTTTGATATATTTACTATTGGAGATATGGATTATAATCATATCTGCTAGTTCAAGTTTACAATTTCAATCTTACCTGTGTTTACTTCCTTTTTTGTCTTTAATATTGACTTAAGTTAATTCATCAGGCAGCTGGTTATGAAGCCTTGCATTGGCTACTCAAGTAATTGTTTTGTTGATCGCCACCAAGATTTACTTTGACTAAACCAAGTAGAGAATAGCTCATTGTAATCAGTTACTGTATTTTTAACGTATTTTCTCTTATTTTCCCTATCATAGAAAATTTCTAGCCTTATCTGTGTGTGAAGTGTGTAACAGAATCTCAAAAATAGAATTAACTTTCCCCCCTAAGTCTTGATTCTGTTAAAAAGCACTATCACTATATATAGGCTACTATTAGGGGAACCACAGTGAAGAGTGAACACGAGGGATGGCAATTTTTTTTTATTATTTAAACTAATGCAATCGTATCATGAGATATTGTATGTCACAGGAGAGTCTGGCATCTCTAGTATATGAACACATCGTTTGGTAGCATTGTGATGTACGGTTATACAAATAGAGGTGATGGTAATTTAGTTGTGAGTCAGCCACTGTGCAGAATGGATATGACAAGATGTGAACAGCATTTGTGTGTCAAAATAGTCACTATTCGAGGGAGAAATGCCACAGAATACCACAAGGAGCTGATGGAAGCTTTGGGAATAATAATAATAAGAAGATGAAGAAGAAGAAGAAGATAGCTTGAATAAAAAATAGAACACACAACATAAAAATTGCTTATCACACAAGTTAAAAAAAATCACTGTAATGAACTTTGGCTTCACTCAAATGGAAAAAAATCTTTTAGTCAAGAATGTTATGATTATTAAATAGACTCAGTTTGATAAAAATTGATGTTTATCAACTTCGTTCCTTATGTATATGGATATGTAGATAGCAGGGCAGCTCAAGACTCCAATATGGCTACCCAGTAGAGAGAAATCTATTATTATTTCACACATATAAATGGATGTCTGAAAAATGATACTGATGGTATAATGATTGTTTTTCTTCCTTATGGGCTCATTTTGCAAATATACCCACTTGTATCGTAAATAACTATCTAGATTCCAATATACTTACGTTCACAAGAACCAGGTTCACAAATACCAAAAATGAAATAGGTTTTACAATCAGTTGCCAATATAACATAGTCACCACCATACTCAGCTGGAAGAGAATAAGTTATTACAATTGAAATTCTTTTTTTAAATTCGATTATTAATTATGTCTTTAATAAACTTGTCAAGCTTTTATATACTTACGTTTACAGGGATATATGGTCGTAAGTGTATTGATTGGACGTAGTGTGTTTGTGCCAAAATATGTAACAATGGTCTGGCTGCATTCACTGAAAAAAAAAATAAACTCTCTTAACTTCCTCTACCCAAAGAGTGAACATAGGACACTTTGAAGAAGTGATTTTAGTTTACGCTACGCTTGTTGAGAATAAGCTTCAAAAGTACCATCTGGCTCTGGTAATTGCAGTGCTGATTTCTCTGCGAGCTTCTTCTGGTGTTAGTTGCCTTATTGCCTGTTCCATGCCGCTGACGATGTCCTTGAACAGAACTGTTTTCGGTGATGACATGTACTAAAGACCTCTCGATAAAATAGAAGTAGTAGGTTCGTGTAGAATGTGTGTTGTGAGGTTTACAACCAGACGTTGGTGTCCAATATTTGCGTATTCTCGCATTGTAGGGCGAGTCTGCAGAATTTTCTTGTCTGTTAGAGTGTAGGCTACTGTATACCCCCATCCCCCCCCCTCCCGTGGGAATTTCCAACTCATATTTTTTTGTTGGTATTGCCATCTATTTTCAGTGTTTAGTTGTTTGCCCCTTATCAATTACAGCATTTACCCGGAAACCCCGGAAATCTGGACAAATGAGTTTGTTTTAATTTGTCTTTGTTCTTTGCTCCTAATATACCCAGGGAATTTTTGACTCACATATTTTTTCTTGGTATTGTCATCTAGTTTAAGGTTTCAGTTGTTTGCCTCTTACCAATTATAACATATCCCCGGAAAACCACATACATACGGAGAAAATGACTGTTTTATTTTTTAAATAAACTAGATGGCAATACCAACAAAAATGTGTGAGTCAGAAATTCCCTCCGAATATTAGGAGCAAGGAACAAAGAAAAATTGAAACAAATTAATTTTCTCTCAATTTCGGTAGTTTTCCGGGTAAATGCTGTAATTGATAAGGGGAAAACAACTAAAAGCTTACACTAGATGGCAGTACCAACAAAAAAATATATGTCGGAAATTCCCACGGGGGGGGGGGGGGGATTTCGTATTGGTAGCTCATGGTCTATGTCTCTCAGTTGTTAGGTGCTTATGTCGCTTATGCTGAGCCAAGATGGAGTTGTCGATCCATTCAAGATCTGAGGGTCGTAGTTTGGAGTATACATGAAGATGTAGAGAGAGGAGTTCTTTGGAAATCCGGTCTAGTTCAATGTCGGCATCATTGATTCTTTCACTTATGGCTGGTTCGCTTAAGAATTTGTTGTGCTCTGTCAGATGTGATGTGATGGTGCATTTCTGCGAAGAGGGGAATAATTACTTGGTCATGGCATCTCTTAAGAAAGACCTGCCGGCAAAGTAGACTGCTTCTTTTCTTCTGAAGAATCTCTATTCTTCATAGTCTGTTTAACGTTTCCTCCCCATTGATGTGCATGATATAAGATTTGAAGCTTTCACGGCACTGAAAAACGAACGTTGGGAAGCCACCTCCGACAGCATAGCACAATTGGTCCTTTTCAGGGAGCAATAAAATTCTTCTACCTGACTTGTGATTGGCTGCAGTACCAGTGCATTCCGTTTTAATATTTGTCCTGTCTCCTATAAATAGGGACATTCCTGAGGAAGGCCATAGAGTGAACCTTATCACGAGAAGCCGTACAAGCTAAAATGTTGTTGTCCTCTATCCACTTGTCTTTCTCCTCCACTTTATCATTCTCGACCGCCTGAATAGCAGGTCTTCCTTACTATACTTGTTTATTTAGGGTGAAAACTTAAAGTCATACTTAAAAATATTGGAAACCTTTCCAGTTAGGTTAAAAAAATCGTTTATCCTGGTGTCAAGTTCATTCTCATTCAAGCACGTATTTCATACATTTCGAAATGATGTTTTGAACGAAGGAAGTGAATGTAGTGAGAGTCACATGAGGAAGGCCCGGAGGATCGGGTCGAAACGTCGTGAACGTTTGAAAAACACATGATCCATTGAAGGTAATTTTATTTTGATTTGTCTATATATTCGTTGTACGATGGAAATAAGCACCATACATGATAAGTTGAATATTCTTTAATCTTAGCAATCCATGTGCAATTAAACAGTACTGCAATATCCTGATGCGAAGCACTGTCCTCAACATCATCATAATTATAACAATAACTATAGAGTTAACACTAAATAACAGTGTAAGTTGTGTACTTACTTTTCCATTGTCTGAGTAAGAGACAAGCCCATTGTGTTGTTACCGGTGACAATGAAAGTCAGCGAGTAGCAACCATAATTACCGGTAGTGTACAGGCCATACCAGGTTCCATTAAGCTGAAAAAATAAATTAATAATAACAATAATCACATAATACTAACAACAATACTAATAATAATTAGTGAATAGATTTTAAGGTGGAAATAGTGGTAAGAAAATTTGGGGGGAAAGGTCCTGAAAGTGTATACAATAAAGGTGCAAAAAAAGTTGATGATGAAATGGCTTCATTAAGGTTTAAACCAGTTACATGAACTTTCTTTTTCCCCATTTACTGGGTTCTAGGGTTAGGGTTGACATAGGTAGGGTTGAAAGTGTTAAAACGTTGCAACTTACACATTGAGTGCTGTTGACCTTCTGAAGTGGCTGAGGAAGAATACACGAACATGGAGTCGAACATGATTCACCACCAGCGTTTACCAGAGGAGTGACCAACAGTAGCAAGAGCAGCATGGTGTATCTGTTGAACAAGATTACATTATTACCAGTGAAGAGCTAGTAACACATGCTTTTACCCTTTCCAATGTGAAACACACACTATATCTTAAGCAGGAACAGAATGAAAACACATTATTTTATAGAACATAACTTGTTTGGAAATTGAAATAATGTAAATGATTAAAAACACAATTTTGATTCGGACAAGCCAATTCGTATGGTTTTATAATGTTCTGATGTAAGCATCTATGAAGACTGTCCATTTTGTGGTATGCACTGTTGGTAGCATTGGGAACTCGAATTTATTCATGGGCTGTTCATTCATTTAGTATGCTGCAATTTAACAGGTGACAGAATATGGACAAAAAAGTAAGAAAATAATTATTATTCACAAAATCCATTTCAGTTTATTCGTGGAATAGTTGTAACGGGGTGTCGGGGGTAAATGCACTCTATACAGCGGGTGTTTCTCGGAACTATCAAATCCCTTTGCCTCGCTTCTGCATCCCCCTGTACGCAACCCTCGCCACATCATCAGGATTTGGGCCTTCCTTCTACGTCGTTCCAGCTTCTGCTTGTCGCCTTCTTCATTCTTCTGCTGTAGAGAGTTATGTGATTGACCTAGAATACCCCCCAGACAACAACCCTCAACATCCCCTCGTTCCACTCGGGGATGTACACCATTACAGTGATAATGATGTCTAAATACTTCTAACTGCCCATTTATTAATAGAGCCCACATTGAACATACCCTTCTGCTCTCCATCACACACACCTGCTGCCATCCTCACGACTTTCCTATCACAACAACACACTCCAACTCTCTGCACACTACCATCGCTGTACTGTACGATGCCAGGCCGCTTGTGTCCCGTATCCAGGGAAAATGCGAATCATGCAATTCTCACAGTGCAACGGGAAATGCTCTAAATGCTTAATCTACATTATACTCAGGGCTGTACAAATCTGTACCCTTACATAGTCTTAATAGATCCTTCTCGCTATTACGAATTTCATCAGACGAATTTGCTCGAAGCTTGTTCATGGAAATATATTAATAAACTGTTAATCTCTCGTGGGATTGCCATTGATATTAATATTGTGAGTGCCAGGATTTATAGGAAAATGTGACTTTGATGGGAATGATACAAGGGGTTACAGTTAGGTTCAGCGTTGGACGAGCTTGGGTATTTACGAGACCTAAGAATCCTTCAAAACCATATAGAAATTATGAAGAAGAAAAATTGTTATATTCTAAATTTTCTTGGTGAGAAAAGATGGTTGGAACTTTGTTATGTTTTAGAATTCAAGTACCGTATCAATATTGAAGACTACAGTAGCGGCTTGTGGCTCATACAGCAAACTTAAAATATTTAAAAAAAAATGTTAGTAGGCCTATGTAAACTGCTCATCTCTTAATAAATCTCTGGGAGCTCTCACGCGATTTTCTCTGCCCTAATTATTTTTTTGCTAATTTCTCTCCAAGCTTATTTTGAAACTCCTATCTCTGACTAATAAATCTGTTTTTCTGTAAAAATTAATTAGGAGGTACTTGCTTCTGTCCATTTTTATTTTCTGGGCTATCTCAATTACAGAAGAATTGTAGAGATGATTAAAATGATAAAATTAATAGGTATCAAGATAGAAACGAAATAAATATAACTGAAATACAAATGTAAGAACGTACATTCATTAAAATTTGAATGACATGCTAAAACCAATCCAAGCAAGGTGGCTGAGATAAGAAGTCCAGGGTTCAAATCTCAGTCCTTCTATTCAGAACTGTTAGAGGCTTAGAAACTGAAACTCATAGTAATGCAAAACTGCAGATTCGTGACCTTTGTAATTTTTTAACTTTTGGTCTCCTTTCTTTTTAGTGTATAGATGTGTTCTCTAGATGCTGTAATTAGGGTGAGAAATCAGTTTTCAGAAAGTTGATTTGTATATGTAAAAATCTTCGTTTTGAGTGAAATTTCCCCTTAAATTTCCATCCTAAAATCAGGGTGCGTCTTATTTTGTGAAAAGTATGGTAGTATCAAAATAAACAAGAGCATAGCATTAAAATCTAGTTGCCTAAGACCACAGAAAGGTGTTTAAATATGAAGCAGCAGATACTCGGGTCATGGAAAATTACAATTACATTTTAGAGAGCGTTGTATATGATACAGAAACTTGATACTTCACCTGAGAGAACCAAAGTGCAAGAAGTCCAAAGCTAAACAACTGTGATGGTAACCATGAGTGGAACTGCTTTTATATGATTTAGAAAATGCTCTAGAGTTGAAAACATTTTAAGTAATATGGAGTTTCGCATTACAAGTCACAAGTTTATGCCGATGAATGTAATTTATGTTCCATTAGAAGTAATGCTATTTGTTGTTTTGTTCTTATTTGTTCATAGGAATACATGGAGCACATAAATTTTAATTTTGTTTACATATCACTTGAAAAGAAATTATGGTAATAACCCATAAATCAACTAAAGCCATATTTGGAGTGAAGCATCAATTTTTCTTCCAAATTCTTCTTCTACTTTATGCGTCATTCCCTATGAGAGGATGGCCAGGACTTTATTCTACAACTGGACCTCTTTTCCCAATAATTTTATCTTCATACGTGACCAAAATATTGTGATACCGGTATTTGTTGTTCTATACCACTTTTCACTGATACAGACGCATAAAAGCAGAGATATAAAATTCACAGAGTAATGCTTTATGTTACAATATGAGAAGTTGCCATTCTTAAACCCGCTGATATCACTTGATGAATGCTTCAGCTCTGAAAGGATTGATTTGGCTTCTTTCTTTAAAATCTCCTCGTTTGTTACTTTATCTATCTATTTAAGTTGTGTTTGATTTTATGTTTGTGCCCAAATATTTGTAGGGCTAGGTTCTTTATTTTGTTGATAGCATTTTTTTTTAAGGTAATATATGATGATGTTTCTAGTACCATAAACTAATTAATTTATAATCTATAATCGAGACACGTATTATTTACATAACTGAAACTTTAGTCACGTATTGAGTCAACAGCATCTGGGATTGACAAGAAATTATTAATCTTAATTTTTTTCAATACTTCCTAGTGAAATTTGCCTACTGGTGACAAGTGGTCAAATGTCAATATTGTAAAATAGATATTCCACCTTTTTATGTTTTTCTTTAAACCCATAATTAGCAAACACGCTGTACTTAGATGCCAGCTAATTGCGGGTTCCATGATTGACAGACATTGAGGAGTTGAATTTTGTCATTGTTATCAAAATGTTTAAAGAAACAAGGTTGAATGGGATTCTTAACCCTAACACAAGTTGACAGTTGTGTACATTAGACGTGGGTTTTGTGCAACGTTAGTTTTCCTGGTGTTGAGAAGATAAATGCTAGAGACGCACCCCAACAATTCCGATATTTTTATTTATTTATTTTGTTACACTGCTGTCATTCCAGGAATGTCTGAAATAAGTTATGTTTGTGGTGTCTTCGTAACTCCTGATCAAGTACTCCCTCTAGATTTTTAGCTTTTGAAATCATAAAAATCTATTTAAAGAGTACTTCAGAAACTTTCTTTAAATACACTGACAGGCAAAAAAAGAACCGATCACTGTAAAATTTGTTGTAAGCTTAAGATTAAACATAATTTTGATTGGATGTTTATACATTGTTGTTGGTGAGGATGAATTATTATTTTTATTGGACCATTAGCTATAGATACAGCACACCTGCTTTCTAAACTTGCAAAACGGTCCATAATTTCCACTAGTTGATGATTTAAAAAATGATGAATAAAATTTACTCTTAGTGGATAAAATACCTTAAAAATTAAGCACGACGTTTCAGCTCTTCCACCGAGCCTTCTTCTGGTGCGCTCCACTCAACGACTCAATAAGCCAATATATGCCATATAAGTGTACAAGCATTTCAGCAGCACTGCGATGGGCTCTAGCAAACAAGAAGACACTTGAATAGGCCTCATCTATTTGTACACCACCGTGTAGAAGGAAATGTGACCCATCTAAGAGTCTGTTTTATGCACATTGCATTATGCTGTATGCTCCCATCTTCTGAGTGGGCCAATAAGGAAGCAGGAACTCTTATTGGCTCATGTTGTGGAAATCTCGTCTCTGGTTGCAATATTTACCAAGCGAGTGCAGAACTGTAGACATTGAACAAGCAGGCCGCACATTATATTAGACAACCCCCCCCCCATGCTATTATGTTGCACATCCTGAGTCATGCTTTGTCGAAGTATAAACAAAATTCAGTCATGTATCCTAATCATTTAAAGGGGTTCTACAGTTAAGAAGTTAGAGAAACCTGTGGTGTTATACAAGGAATGTTTGACTGATAATACAATAATCTGCAACATCAGGACTTATTTATTTATGTATGCGAATACAAACTGTGGGTGGGGAGTGCTTGGAACAATGAACTCTTGGTGCCTTGGTGCATGTGCTGTGCTCTGAGCTCAGGTGTAGTAATAACTTTTAACATAGGTTTTTGAAGTTGTCCAAACACAATCCAAGCTTGGTTAGATCCTTCTTAACTTTATTCATAGTGCAGTCACTTGGAGTCATGCTTCTGAATTCAATATAGTATGCAGCTGTAAACAAAGAAAATGCAGTTAGTTAGAACTTTTGTTAGATTAGATAGAACTTGAATGGCCAATGTTTTTCTCGTTCAGTATTTTCAAGAATAGAATTCAACATATAATAATTGGAATTGGTAATAACGCAGGAGGCAATATTAAAATCGAATCTTGTCATATCATACACTTATATAAAAATGTAATTGGCTGTCTGTCCTGATAGAGCTGGTGGCGTACACTAGCCAAACCTCTCAGTGGAGGCACGGGTTATTGGTCTTCTTCCACTTCATGCTATTATGGTGGGAACTTGAGTTTCATATATTCAGTGCCGGTAACCTAACTTAGCGCACAAGCAAGCCTGCAATTTTTTATATATTTATTTTTCGAGACATGGATTATAATCATATTTGCTAGTTAAAGTTTACAATTTCAATCTTACCTGTGTTTACTTCCTTTTTATTCTTTAATATTGGCTTGAGTTAATTCATCAGGCAGCTGGTTACGATGGCCTTGCATCGGCTACTCAAGTAATTGTTTTGTGATCGCCGCCAAGATTTACTTTGACCAATCCAAGTAGAGAATAGCTCATTGTAATCAGTTACTGTATTTTTAACGTATTTTCTCTTATTTTCCCTATCATAGAAAATTTCTAGCCTTATCTGTGTGTGAAGAGTGCAACAGAATCTCAAAAAATAGAAAATTCTACATATTGTTCCCCTAACTATTGAGTCTGTTAAAATGCACTGTCATTATATAGGCTACTATTAGGGGAACCACAGTGAAGTATTGAATACGAGTGATGGCACATTTTTTTATTATTTTTTTATTATTTTTTTATTAAACTAATGCAATCATATCATGAGATATTGTATGTCACGGGAGAGTGTGGCATCTCTAGTATATGAACACATCGTTTGGTAGCATTGTGATGTACTGTGGTGATGTGGTGATGGTAATTGTGGTGATGGTAATTCAGTTGTGAGTCAGCCACACTGCAGAATGTATATGACAAGATGTGAACAGCATTTTTACGTCAAAATAGTCACTTTACTAGAGAGAAATGGCAGAGAGCACCACAAGGAGCTGATGGAAGCTTTGGGGAATAATAATAATAATAATAATAATAATAATAATAAAAAGAAGACGGATAAGAATAAGATAGCTTGAATTAAAAATAGATCACAAAACACACAACATAAAAATTGCTTATCACGCAAGTGCAAAAAAATTCACTGTAATGAACTTTGGCTTCACTCCCATGGAAAAAATCTTTTAGTTAAGAATATTATGATTATTAAATAGACTCAGTTTGATAAAAATTGAACAAGTTAGTTTTAATTATGCTTTTTTGAATGTGATCACAAAAATCAATACTTGATGTTTATCAACTTCATTCCTTATGTTGGCAGTGGTGCAGCAGAAAGTAATCTCTGTGTGCGCAAATGCATATGCGGCTGTAGATGGCAGGGCAGCTCAAGCGTCCAATATGGCTACCCAGTAGAGAGTAATCTATTATTATTTCACACATATAAATGGATGTCTAAAAAATGATACAAATGGTATAATGATTGTTTTTCTTCCTTATGGGCTCATTTTGCAAATATACCCACTTGTATCGTAAATAACTATCTAGATTCCAATATACTTACGTTCACAAGAACCAGGTTCACAAATACCAAAAATGAAATAGGTTTTACAATCAGTTGCCAATATAACGTAGTCACCATTCCACTCAGCTGGAAGAGAATAAGTTCTCTTAAATTTGAGTATTAGTTATGTCTTTAATAAACTTGTCAAGCTTTTACATACTTACATCTACATGAATATGTGTACGCAAGTGTATTGCTTGGACCTATTATGACTGTGCCGTAATTTGTAACAATGGTCTGGCTGCATCCACTGAAAATAGAAAAAGAAACTTGCAAAAATTCACCAGTTATGTTAAAATGTTGGTTAGGATGAGATAAACTTGGATTAATGTTTATACAACAAAAAAAGGTAGTTAAATGTAACTGAAAGTTAATTTTGCATGATAACTACAGTTTAGGCCTACATGTTTATACAACTGGCCCTTAGACTACTGTATTAACAGTTTGGTTTTGGGACTTTCAAGGAATTTTTACACTTTGCTGAAATAGTCTTTGAAAACTTTTTTGTTTTTTGACCGCATTTTCCTTCTTGCGAATATCGGAACGGAGCCTGCGTAGCATCAACTTATCACTAAGTGAACTATCCTCCTCCTCTTCTAAATAGTCCAACAAATACTCAAGATACTCCATATAAGTAAAAAAAAATATATGTATATATATAAAATATTTTTTAAAGCAATAGCTCAACGGTTAATCCGCAAACCAGTTGATCCGCAACCAGATAATCGGGAGTTGACTGTACTGAAGACCTCTCGATAAAATAGAAGTAGTAGGTTCATCTAGAATGTGTGTTGTGAGGTTTACAACCTGACGTTTGGTGTCCAATATTTGCGTATTCTCGCGTATTGTAGGGCGAGTCTGCAGAATTTTCTGGTCTGTTAGAGTGTAGGCTACTGTATACCCCCATCCCCCCCCTCCCGTGGGAATTTCCAACTCATATTTTTTTGTTGGTATTGCCATCTATTTTCAGTGTTTAGTTGTTTGCCCCTTATCAGTTACAGTATTTACCCGGAAATCCCGGAAATCTGGAGAAATGAGTTTGTTTTAATTTGTCTTTGTTCTTTGCTCCTAATATACCCAGGGAATTTTTGACTCACATATTTTTTCTTGGTATTGTCATCTAGTTTAAGGTTTCAGTTGTTTGCCTCTTAGCAATTACAACATATCCCAGGAAAACCACATACATACGGAGAAAATGACTGTTTTATTTTTTAAATAAACTAGATGGCAATACCAACAAAAAAACATGTGTCGGAAATTCCCACAGGGGGGGGATTTCATATTGGTAGCTCATGGTCTATGTCTCTCAGTTGATGGGGAATAATTACTTGGTCATGGCATCCCATAAGAAAGACCTGCCGGCAAAGTAGACTGCTTCTGTCCCCATTGAGGTGCATGATATAAGATTTGAAGCTTTCATGGCACTGAAAAACGAACGTTGGGAAGCCACCTCCGACAGCATAGCACAATCGGTCCTTTTGCCAGTGCATTCCGTTTTAATATTTGTCCCGTCTCCTATAAATAGGGATATTCCTGAGGAAGGCCACAGAGTGAACCTTATCACGAGAAGCTGTGAAAGCTAAAATGTTGTTGTCCATCCACTTATCTTTCTCCACACACTTCTCCACTTTATCATTCAAGTCCTCCGCATCAGATATCATTCTCAACCCCTGAATAGCAGGTCTTCCTTACTATACTTGTTTATTTAGGGTGCAAACTTAAAGCCATACTTAAAAATATTGGAAACCTTTCCTGTATCTCCTTTTCAGTTAGGTTAACAAAATTGTTCGTCCTGGTGTCATGTTCATTCTCATACAAGCCCGTATTTCATACATTTCGTTCTGATGTTTTGAACCAAGGAAGTGAATGTAGTGAGAGTCACATGAGGATCGGGTCAAAACGTCGTGAACGTTTGAAAAACACATGATCCAATGAAGGTAATTTTATTTTGATTCGTCTATATATTCGTTGTACGATGGAAATAAGCACCAAACATGATAAGTTGAATATTCTTTAATCTTAGCATTTGAAACTAATATTGAATCCATGTGCAATTAAACAGTACTGCAATATCCTGATGCGAACCACTGTCCTCAACATCGTTGTAACTATAACTATGGAGTTAAAATTAAATAACATTGTAGATTGTGTAATACCTCCCTATTTGAAAAAAGTTTTGAACTCACTTTTACAACAGACTCCCTAATCACATAAAATCTATAAACTCAATCAAAAGATTTAAATCAACCCTAAAAAATTATCTAATGCAAGGATGCTACTATTCAATAGAAGAATATTTATCTACTCCTAACTAAGCATAGAGTAGTACTGAGTTTCATCAGTAGTGACCTGTACATAATTTTATCATTTTACCAGTTTGTTAATTTGTCTCTTAGGTTAAGGTATTCTTAAATCAGTTCATTAATGTGTTCATAGTTTAAGATTCTCTGTATTACTGTTCTAGTGTTAATTTCTATCTTAGGTTAAAGCTGACGAATCCTACATCGATGTAAATTGATAATACGGATGAATAAAGTATCTTATCTTATCTTATCTACTTACTTTTCCACTGTCTGAGTAAGAGACAAGCCCATTGTGTTGTTACCAGTGACAATGAAAGTCAGCGAGTAGCAACCATTATTACCGGTAGTGTACAGGCCATACCAAGTTCCATTAAGCTGAAAAAATAAATTAATAACAATAATCACATAATACTAACAACAATACTAATAATAATTAGTGAAGAGATTTTAAGGTGGAAATAGTGGGGGGAAAAGGTCCTGAAAGTGTATACAAAAAAGATTAAGGTTTAAACCAGTTACATGAACTTTCTTTTTCCCATTTACTGGGTTCTAATAAAGTCTTTCAGTGACACTGCTTTTCAGATCCTGGAAGCAAAAGTGTGCATCAGAGTAGTTTGCTTAGGTTTTGTGTTGTTTACATGTTGGCTGAATTGGATGCTTGTCATCGATTGCAATATTTACACTTGACGCATTATATTTCCGAGCTTGTGCCACATCACAAGTCTAAGGGTTTGTTAGAGTGAGAGGACCAAGAGAGGGAGCAAGACGACAACATATTTTGTTAGCTAAAGAAAACATGAAAACATCAGGTACTCACCTCTATCTTCAGTCACTGCAGTCAAGTGGAGTGATGCCTTCTATTTCATCGTCGCTTTCCGTATTTTCATCATCGGTCTCGTTTTCCATTCCTCCCAAGGATATCACTAGTGGATCAATAATATTATCAAATTTAGCCTCCCTCTCATAATAGTCATCTTCTAGCTTCTTTACGTGTTGACAAATTGGGTACCAGTCTTCTTTCCCCATGCTGCGGAAAATATCTTCACACAATTGCTTAACATCTGTTAGTTTGCAGGTAACATTCCTGGCAGCTACCTGACCCTTAACTTTAGCCCATATGTTCTCAATCGGGTTAAAATCAGGATGGTATGGTGGTAATCGTAACACTGTGTGTCCGTGGAGATTCAAGATATTGTCTACAGAATACTGCGCACGAGCTGGTTTATTTTCCCTCACAAGTTTGGCTAATGTGGGTTTCAACATATCCTGTGAAAAGGGAATATTGTTGCTTCTTAACCACTCTTGCAATTCTTGTTTTGATTTATTAGAAGATGGGGCCCTATTTATTTGGACATTATGATATGGGGCGTTATCTATCACAACGACACTTCTGTTTGGAAGATTAGGAATTAATTTTTCCAACAACCATTTTTCGTAATTAATTTGATACATGTTGTGATGATAATCCCCTGTCGCTTGGTTTGATTTCCATATTGCAAGAGCATTCGGTACGAAACAGTCTTCCCCACCTGCGTGAATTATTATCAAGCGCTGCCCCTTAGAAACAGGTGTTAGCAGCCCGTTCACAGAATCGTCACTCCACGATTTCTTTTGGACATGAGATGAAAGTACATATGTTTCATCCATGTAAATAATAGGGCGATTTTCACTTCGGAATTTTTTTATCATTCGCAAATATTCAACCCGTTTCTCCCGAATGTCGGATTTCTCAATTAATACCTGGCGCTGTGATTTGGTCTTTCGCCACCTGAAGCCGAGTTTCTTAATTATTTTTCTCAATGTTGTGTTGCAACCATCAAAATTAATAGTGTCTTTTAATTTTTAGTCGCAACGTTTCGATGGTGGGCGAACGCTTCTCTGTAAAATAAAAGTCATAGATTGTTCGACGAATGACTTCTTCATCAAATTCATCTATATTTATTTTACACGTTTTCTGTCTTTTTTTGTCTGGCGTCTCAAATGAGGTTCCTTCACCCGCCTCCATTTTTTTAGCTTCCCTTTTTATTTCTTGCACCGTAGTACGTGAAACTTTGGTCGCTGCCGAAGCTCGCAATTGTGCTTTTTTAATTGGAATTATTGGTTCCCCATTTTTTGATTCTTCTTCCATAAAAAGTGTGACATTATAAAGCATTTCTCTAGATTGTGAATTTAATTTCTTTCCCTTCAATTTCGATATAATAGGCGGCATTTTACTGGGTATGCACGCACACGCACACAAATACACAATTTTACACAAGTGGTGGTGTTAATAAATTACGATTATTGAACCTTACACTAAGAACAGAAAATGATTTTCACTTTAAATCTAACTGCCACAAGACACTTTTCAATACTGATGTGATGTGTAACACAGGCGGGAGCTCTAGAAATGCCAGGTAGTTGACCCTCCCACCCTAATTTTTGTCCTTATCCCAACGGTCGTGCAAGCTCGGAGATATAATGCGTTAAGTGTACTTCGCAGATGGCTCATGTAAGAATGGTGCATCTTGAATTCTTCTCAAAGTGCATACAAGAGGTGGAACCAGTACCAACTGTTGCAGATTAAATTTCACAGCTGCAGAAATATGAATTACTGGTGGTTTCCATAAATTGTTGACATTAAACTAAATTTAAAAAATATGTCCAAGAAGAGAAAATGTTTTGTCTAATCTCTTAAGATTGCTGGGAACCAACCAATCAGGAACCAGACTGTGGTCTGAATGAAGTGATGGGGTCTAGAAAAATTGGTCAAAGCGAGGAACAAAAGAGACCAAGCCCTGCGTGTTTCTATCTTATTGTCCAACTGAGAACTAGGGAGAGAGGAAATATTGAAAATCCATGTCAAGTCTCTTACTTTCACTACCAATCTTCATAAAGAAAATTTCATTTTGTTTGATGTGATTTTTTCCAATGGCTACAGTGTAATGATTTTGTTACAAGTGGTACCAAAATAAATTGACTTTATTTTTTTCTCTGGACCCTTCATGTGCTAAATTTCATCGAGGACATAGATAGGGTTGAAAGTGTTAAATCATTGCAACTTACACATCGAGTGCTGTTGACCGCCTCAAGTGGCTCAGGAAGAGTACACGTAGATGGAGATGGCCAGGAGTTATAACCAGCGTTTACCAGAGGAGTGACCAACAGTAGCAAGAGCACCATGGTGTAGCTGTTGAACAAGATTACATTATTACCAGTCAAGAGCTAGTAACACATGCTTATACACTTTCCAACGTGAAACACACACTATATCTTAAGCAGGAACAGAATGAAAACACATTATTTTATAGAACATAACTTGTTTGGAAATTGAAATAATTTAAAAGATTAAAAGCACAATTTTGATTCGGGCAAGCCAATTCGTATGGTTTTATAACGTTCTGATGTAAGCATCTATGAGGACTGTCCATTTTGTGGTATGCACTGTTGGTAGCATTGAGAACTCGAATTTATTCATGGACTGTTGATTCATTTATTATGCCGCAAAAAAAAATAATAAAATAATTATTATTCACAAAATCCATTACATTTTATTCATGGAGTCTTAATAAATCCTACTCAAGATTACAAATTTCATCAGATAAGTTTTCTCTCATGGGATTACATACGATAAATTTTCATTTATTAATATTGCCAGTGCCAAGATTTATAGGAACATTTGACTTTGATACAAGGGGTTACAATTAGCTTCAGCGTTAAGTCAGTGGATGAGTTTGATTATTTACGAGGCCTAAGAATCCTTCAAAACCATATAGAAATTATGAAGAAGAAAAATTGTTATATTCTAAATTTTCTTGTTGAGAAAAGAGGGTTGGAACTTTGTTATCTTTTAGAATTCAAGTACTGAATCAATATTGAAGACTACAGTAGCGGCTTGTGGCTCATACAGCAAACTTAAAATATTTAAAAAATTATTAGTAGGCCTATGTAAACTGCTCACCTCTTAATAAATCTCTGGGAGCTCTGACGCGATTTTCTCTGCCCTAATTATTTTTTTGCTAATTTCTCTCGTCTTAATCTATCTCTCCAAGCTTATTTTGAAACTCCTATCTATGACTATATCCATTTTTCTGTAAAATTTACTTAGGAGGTACTTCACTCTGTCTGAGTTATCTCCATTACAGTAGAATTGTAGAGATTATTAAAATCAACATTTTTACTTCCTCTGCCCTTACCATAGGTACTATAGGTAGAGGAAGTATTGTTTTCGACCCTAAAATTCGAAGTTGAGTTTTTAGCATATATACACGTTTCAAGGCCCCCTGAATCCAAAAATATTATTTTTGGAAACATGTCTGTGTGTCTGTGTGGAAGTTTGTGAACAGGCTAGCTCCGAAACGGAGATTTGTATGAAAACAAAATTTCGTATTTGGATTAGGTACCTTCTGATGATGTGATTCGAAGATTGGCGACAAATTTCTCTTATTTTTAAGGGGACTTTACATGAAGAAATTTTCGTTTTTCGCGATTTTCTCGAAAAACGGCTCTAACGATTTTCTTTAAAATTTGCACATGTGTTCCTTTTACTGAGAGCTAAAACTTTTATTTGAAACTTTTTTTCGAAAAAATTCTCTGAGGGTAGTTACAAGCCACCCACTGTTTGTATAAATTTTGTCTTGTGTGATGAACAACTGAATAGCGCTATTTCACGGCCTCTTATTATATATAAGAATGTGAAGTGAGAAAGATGTATTGTTGGCCAGGTATAGAGTAAAGAAGTATCTGAGGGAAATATTCGATAAATTTAGGAAATTATTCGGTATTTACGGCGGAAAGTTCAATAAACGACTGCAGTCACTAGTTCTTTTTTTTTTAAGTTTGTATAGCCTGTGCTTTTAGTCGCATCATTGAAAGAAGAGGTATTTATAGGATAATTAGCGTAAAATTGTGTCTTGCGATTCTGTAAAAGGATATGTGAATACTGCTAACTTTTATTTGGGCAGAGGAAGTTATGTGACTTTCACATCTGATTTTTTGTTAAAAACTTTCTTACAAAATTAATAGGTATCAAGATAGAAACGAAATAAATATAACTGAAATACAAAATGTCAGAACGTACATTCATTAAAATTTGAATGAGATGCTAAAACCAATCCGAGCAAGGTGGCTGAGGTAAGAAGTCCTGGGTTCAAATCTCAATCCTTCTATTAGTTCACTTTAAACAATTCAGAACTGTCAGAGGTTTAGTAAAATCATAGTAATGCAAAACTGCAGATTCGTGACCATTGTAAATTTTTAACTTTTGGTCTCCTTTCTTTTTAGTGTATAGATGTGTTCTAGATGTTGTATTGAGGGTGAGAAATCAGTTGTCAGAAAGTTGATTTGTGTATGCAAAAATCTTCGTTTTGAGTCACATTTCCCCTTAAATTTCTATCCTAAAATCAGGGTGCGTCTTATTTTGTGAAAAGTATGGTAGTATCAAAATAAACAAGAGCTTAACATTAAAATCTTGTTGGCTTTCGGGTCGTGGAAGACTACGATTACATCTTAGAGAGCATTGCGATGATACAAGAACTTGATACTTCACCTGAGAGGACCAAAGTGCCAAACCTAAACAACTGTGACGGTACCCATGAGTAGAACTGCTTTTATGTGATGTAGATAATGCTCTAGAGTTGAAAACATTTTAAGTAATATGGAGTTTCACACCAAAAGTCACAAGTTTATGCTGATGAATGTAATTTATGAAGACAAATGTTGTTTTGTTCTCACTTTTTAATCACAACTTTTTATTTTGTTTATGTGTCACCTGAAAAGTAATTAGGGTAATTATCCTATAAATCAACTATAGCCATATTTTGAGTGAAGCAGCAATTTTTTTTTAAATTCACCATTTCTAGGGGCCGTATTTTTTGGTAACAACGATAAGCGCGAAATTTTATAAAACAACCTCCCTTAGCTATATTTAGTTCTTATATGCTTAAAATACCAATATGAACCGAATTGAATCCACGAAATATCGCGAAATTTACTCTATTCCGCGAAATGTGTCTATAAGCGCGAAACATGCCCCTTCTGTCCACAAAATAAAAATGAGCACGAAAATGTGCCTTAAAATCACAATATTGTGTTTTGGTGTACTGTATTTTTTTTTTATTTCTTAGCAGCATGCTTTTTTTCTGCTTGTTCTGTGGCTGTCGAAGATTTACCGATATATCGATATTTGTGATCGATTATAAAGATTGCAGAATGTACCCAAAGATTGTCTGTGACCTGTTGAGTACACTCCTTTCCTGCTATGTCTTTGCCAAGTTAGCGATGCCTATGATCGATTTTTGTTATGTTTGTGGTATCTTCGTAACTGCTGAACAAATCCCCCTCTAGATTTTTAGCTTTTGAAATCATAAAAATCTATTTAAAGAGTACTTCAGAAACTTTCTTTAAATAGCTTTTGTATGTGATATTGTTTTCTGACATTGAGACCACTAACTGTAACACTTAATGTGGATCAGTTGTATTACAGTTTGCAGTTAGCTTTGAAAGTATTAAGCTTGTCTATTCATCGTCTTCACTTCTTTTAAAAGTAGGTAATTTGTTGTAATTTTCAATATCTTAATTTCAGTGTCTGTTTTTTTTTTATCTGGTGGAGTGGTTATCTCTTTACTTACGATTCAGTTCATTTTGTTTTTTTTTTTGAGGGGCGGCCTCTAAAAATTTTATTTACTCCTCGAAAAGTTGATCCTGGCTCAAACATTACTTTTGATTGCCAGTTGGAGATTTGGGCACCTCGTGTCTCCTTTGCCGTAACGAAATTCAAAAATGTCAATATAGAATAATAGTAGACTATCCAGATATCTACCATTGTCCCAGTCTTGGTCTTACATATTCTTAGTCTTACATATTCTTAGTCTTACATATTCTTAGTCTTACATAACAAATAGGTATCTTTGAGTTATCTTGCTTGTAATAAATTCCCAGGAATTTATGAATTTTGGGATTATTTCCGGGAATATTTCACCGAGTTTAAGTTCCCGGGAATTTTACATCACTAGCCCCATGCTAATATTATGTTGCACATCCTGAGTCATGGTTTGTCAACATTCCATATATATAACACTAGCTTAAAAGACCCGGCGTTGCCCGGGTTTTTTTTATATTTTGTAATTGGAAATTATCTTGACTTTCCATTTTTAAATTATAGGTCATTATATAGGTATTTAGTATTTGAAATACCTTAACAATTTATCACACTCAAACTATTCCCTCAGAAAACGCTTGGTATAGCTTTTTATGGCTCACAGAGAATGCAGAATTTTGCATCCCATCGCTTGTACACAGCAAGCCTGATAGGGGTTCAAATAAGAAGAAACAGAAATTCCGGTAACATAAAATTGTATTGTCTTTGCAGAATATTTTATTTCTCACTCTCATGTTATCATAAAACTGTTTTGGGGATGAAATTAAACAGAAAGCAATATCACTTTCATAATTCTCTCTCCAAAAAACTGCGATATAATAATATACCATATTACCATACCTCGTTTTTTTTCTCTATGTCCAGGGTAAAGAAACTTATGTGACTGCATTATTTTCGTGGATTTCATTCTTTAATATTTATTCATAACATGAATTATATTGATAACTTCTCTTATTTGTCAAACTTGCATTTATTTCCAAACCCATCTGATACCATTAGCAACAATATGTTCTGTGATTATGATTTGATAATACTGTGTAAAAAGGGATTAAGTATACTCAGAAACATTTGATGTTTGGCATTTAAAATCAAAATTTTTCAAAATCCGTTCTTAGTCAGCACCTACGTTATGAAATGAAGATACTGTGAAAATTCAAAGTCTCTACCTGTTATAGTTTAGGCTCTACGTTGATTCCTGTCAGTCAGTCAGTTAGTCAGTCAGTCAGGACAAAGCCTTTTATATATATAGAGATTCAGCTATGTGTGTCGTAATCATTTAAAGGGGTTCTACAGTTGAGGAGTTAGGGAAACAAGGAATGTTTGACTGGTAATACAATAATCTGCAACATCACAACTTATTTATTTATGTATGCAAATACAAACTGTAGGTGGGGAGTGCTTGAAACAATGAACTCTCGGTGCCTCGGTGCATGTGCGTGTGCACAGTAACTCGGGTGTAGTAGTAACCTTTAATGACTGTAACAAATGTAAATGAAGTCGGTCCAATCCAATCCAAGTTTGGCTACATGTTCCTGAACTTTATTCATAGTGCATTTACTTGGATTCGGGCTGCTGAATTCAACTTCGTATACAGCTGTAAACAAAGAAAATGTAATGAACATACGTAAGCTTTCACGGCCGGAGTCATCATGGTCTACAATTTCCGGGCTGTTATGCCGTGGCCCTTATGCCGTCTTCAACCGCAAAGAAGAAGCTTTAAGAGTAAATAAGTTGTGGTTCCCGGTACTAAGAAAAACCACGGTGCAACCTTTCCATTGGAAGAGGAAGACGGACCTCACAGAAAACTGCGCGCCAAACAGTGCCCAGGGTATAAATATGGGAGGAACACAGTACCAGAGCTCAGTCTGTCAACGGCCATCTAGACAAGCACGTCGCTCCAGCAGTGCATCTGAGGATGCTCACCGCAGTCGTGAGCGAAACATCAGGTCGTAAAAACCTAGGACCACGGCATAACAGCCCGGAAATTGTAGACCATAAAGAAAATGCAGTTAGTTAGAACTTTTGTTAGATTAGATAAAACTTGATTGGCCAATGTTTTTCTAGTTCAGTTTTTTCAAGAATAGAAGTTGCCGTGTCTTATGCTATATCTCTCATATTCACTGTGGTTCCCCTATTAGTAGCCTATATAGTGATAGTGCGTTTTGACAGAATCAAGAGTTAGGGGAACAATATGTAGAGTTTTTCTATTTCTGAGACTAAAAAGGACAGGTAAGATTGAAATTGTAAACTTCAACCAGCAAATATGATTATAATCCATGTCTCCAATAATAAATAACATATATAAAATTATAAAGAAAAATTTTATTTTTACATTTTTACATTTTCAAAAACTAACAAGTATGTAGAACAGAAAGCATCAGGGTCGATCTTTATGTTCAGTGCTTTTACTGTGAAATAATAATAATAATAATAATAATAATAATAATAATAATAACAACAACAACAAAAACTTGGGGTTTATATGATTTCCTCAATCTCAAACGCCAAAATGCAAGATACATTGAGATATAGCCGAACAATAGAAGCAAATGCTGCACAAATGAGTTATTACAAGAGCCTACTGGTCAATTTGGGTGGCCACGAAATTTGATTTGAACCCAGTACCTCTTCCCTATTAGCCTATACCACCTCGCTGTAATTGTTTTTCCTGTGTTCATTTTGGCTGAGCTAAACTGACTGCATTTCACAACAATAAGTAAGTTAGACTATAGTTTTCTTGTTACTATGGGCAACAGAAGAATATAATTCATATTTTAATCAAAATGTTTGTTCTGAAATTCACATTTAAGTAATGTATTTCGTTTTTATCTTGATACCTTATAAAGAAATGTATTTTACAAAAAACTTTTCTTTTTAATTTTCTCTACAACTTGAATGTGCTAAGTTTCCATGTATCGTCCAATGTATTGGAGAAATTGAAATTAGATACGAGTAAAGTACTGTCTAAGTCATTTTTGCAGAAAAACAGATATATAGCCATTTTGTTCGTCATAGATAAGAGTTTCCAATTTTAAATTTTTATTAAAATCGTTAGAGCCATTTTTTCAAAAATCAAAATTTTTAAAAAAGTTTTCATGAAAACTCCCCTTAAAATTTCAGTTGTAAAAACCAAATTCAGGGTGGTTCAATGAAATTCTGAAAAAGCCCTTAATTCAAAAAATAAAGTAAATATAACGAACCGTTTACTGCAGTGTTTGTCCACAGACAGACAGACAGATGTCATTCGAAAATTTTTTTTTCGATATCTAGGTATCGTGAAACAGGTTTTCTCGGTGTTATCTCAATTTTTATTTTTTGTCACGATCACAATACTTTTTCTATACTACGTATATGCTAGAAAGTAATAACTATTTAGATTTTAATGTACTTACGTTTGCAAGTACCAAGTTCACAAGTTCCATAAATCGTGTAGGTTTTACAATCGGTTGCCAATATAAAGTAGTCACCAGCCCAGTTAACTGGAAGAGAATAAGTTCTTTTAAATTTGATTCTTAGTTATGTCTTTAATAAACTTGTCAAGCTTTTACATACTTACGTTGACATGGAAATGTGGTTGTAAGTAAATTGTATGGACCTAGTGAGGCTGTGCCGTAATATATCTCATTGCATCCACTGAAAATAGAAAAACACTTGCATAACTTCCTCTACCCAAAGAGTGAACATAGGACACTTTGAAGAAGTGATTTTAGCTTACGCTACGCTTGTTTAGAATAAGCTTCGAACGTACCATTCTGAGCTGATGTCCCACAGACCAATTTTTTGTTCAAAATGTTTTATGGTAATTATTTCTGGCTGTGTGGACTGTTAACTCTTCAGTATGTGTACACTGCCAAATCTTTTTCATAATTTCTGAACCTCCTCAACGTTTACACTGGTTGTTATAAAGAAAAAGGTAAAATCACTATATGGGCCATGGAAACCCATATTGTTTTGGGAGGTTGTGTCTCCCAGAATGAGACATTGGATACAAGCAGGGCCGCCACATGGGGGGTCGGGGGGGCTGCCGGACCCAGGGACCCGGGCCCGGCCCGATGATGTGGTGTAATTTTATGGAAAACTGGAAAAGTTTTATCAAATTTTCTGTTAGACGAGAAGAAAGCTTCATGGAGAAGGGAGGTGTCGACTGTCTGAATGAGGATGGTCGGCGGTCGGTGAGGGGTCCGTGACCAGTACATGGTCCTGGGCCCGACTCCGAGATGTGGCGGCCCTGGTTACAAGAAGGTGTTAGGTTGTCAGCTGTATGCATCATCTTCATAATTATAAAACTAAATGACGTAAGTTGTGTACTTACTTTTTCGTTATCCTAGTTGCAGTCACTTTCAGTGTGTTGTTACCATTGTCAATGTAAGTCATAGAGTAGCAATTATAACCACCAGTACTGTACAAGCCATACCAGGTTCCTACAATGGTAAGCTGAAAAAATAAATTCACCATAATAATAATAATTGGTGAAGGGATTTTTAGGTGGAAATTGTGGTAAGAAAAATTGGGAAAAAAGATCCTGAAAGTGTGTACAAAAAGGTGCAGATAAAGGTGATGATGAAATGGCTTCATTAAGGTTTAAACCAGTTACATGAACTTTCTTTTTCCCATTTACTGGGTTCTAATAAACTTATTCAACGACCGCTGCTTTTCAGATCGAAAGCTAAAGTGTGTATCAGAGTAGTTTGCTTAGATCTGTGTTATTTACATGTTGGCTGTACTGGATGCTTGCCATCGATTGCAATATTTCATAGAATGGTGCATCTTAAATTCTTCTCAAAGTGCATACAAGAGGTGGAACCAGTACCAACTGTTGCAGATTTGATTTCGCAGCAACAGGTTGACCATTGTTGCCGAGAAATGAATTTTATTTATTGACTGTTGTTGACATCTCATTAAACAAAATTTAAAAAATCTGTTCTAGAAAAGAAAATAATCATGTCTAATCTCTTATAAACCCAGGTAAAACTGAAGCATGAAACAAGATAAAACACAAGAAGGTGAAGCAAATTGTTTTTATTTCGTTTCATTTCATGTCCCCAAATTCATAATCATATTTACCTATCTGTATGAAAATAGCTACATTTTTGAAGTAAAACTTCTTTAGTGGCGGTAGAGGGTAAATCGAGAAAATCAGTCACACTAAAACCGTCACAATCAGTCACAAAATCAGTCACACTCAAAATTACTTACTTGTTTCGGTGCGGACTGCACAGAAAACAATCAACTCAATGATTAGGAGTAATCAAAGGAAAATTTTCAGACCTTACTTCCTCAATGGCAATAGACAATTCCTAAGCAATCTAAAGGTATATTATCTATTTTATGGAACCCGGAGGTTCATTACCGCGCAAATCCAAAATTAAAAAATACAAATTTCCAAAATTTAAAAAACAAAATTAAATCTTAAAACATCCATAAATCCAAAATTTAATAAATAATAAATTCCAAAATTTAAAAATAATAAATCGAAAATACCAAAATTGAAAAAATCCCAAATTAAAAAAACTAAAATACAAAATTAAAAAATCCAAAAAATAAAAAATTCAAAGAATCAAAATTTAAAAAAATCCAAACTAAAAAAAATCAAAGATCCAAAATTTAAAAATCCAAAATTTAAAAAATTAAAAATACAAAATTAAAAAATACAAATTTCCAAAATTTTAAAAAACAAAATTAAAAATTATAACATCCAAAAATCCAAAATTTAATAAGTAATAAAAAAAATAATAAAAAAATAAACAATTCATGGATTGAAAATTTAAAAAATCCTAAATTAAAAATTCAAAGATCCAAAATTAAAATGTCCAAAATCCAAATTTAAAAAAGTCTAAAAACCCAATATTAAAAAGTCCAGTAATGCAAAATTGAAAAAATCCAATAATAAAAAATTAAAAAAAAAAAAAAAAAAGTTTTACTTCCTTCGCGTGGCGTTCCACGCACTCTTTTTTTTTTGGAAAAGTGCTGCTTTTATTGTGAATAATAATAAATGAATAATTTATAATAGTTCTGTTTATTTAATTGCCCCATTTGATAACTTCTAAGTTGGTTTATTGGCTTGAATAAATGTTACATATGAAAGATATTTTACAATTTTTCCACACTATTATTAAGAAGCCACCTGAATGAGCACATGCTCGTAGTCAGTGCAAGTTCGGAAAGGGATATAAATACAGTGAATAAAAATGCAGTCATTTACATTCATTTACAGCAATAAAAGAAAGAAACATGAAACATAAACTTATTTATTTCTTCAATTTGTAATTGTTCTGACTAATTCAGGATTATTTTTAACAGTGGAATTGAATGATTCCAAACCAATTATATGTACAATGTACGTTTATGAAAACCATGGCAGAAATTCTGCTTGCCTACTGTAATAAGAAAATGTCTACATCTTAACAATATAAGCAGTAAATGTTTTAAATACGAATAGTTTAACTTGAATTTTTCACACTTCTTCATTTGTTGCTGCGGTAGTTCAGGTGACCAATATGTAAAATTCTAAATTTCCTCTTTTCCTCAAATTGTCTTTTAATTACTTATAAAACATTTTTCCTGGCTTGTAACCAGATGGTTATTTTTTTTTTGGGGGGGGGGGGAAGTTTCTGGGCTGATATGTGACTATTGTCAAGGAGAAGTAAGGTGTTCTAGGGGCATTAGGATTGGAGGGAAGAGTGCTGGGAACCGACCAATCGGGAACCAGACTGTGGACTGAAAGAAGTGATGAGGTCTAGAAAAATAGTTCAAAGGAGGAACAAAAGAGACCAATTTTGTCCAACTGAGCCAACTGCACTCTAAACTAGAAAGAGAGGAAGTGTTGAAATTCCATGTCAAGTTTTCAACATAAATTCTTGTTTTGAGGTCCCCTGAATCCAAAAATACTTTCTTCAGAAACATATCTGTGTGTCTGTATGTGGTCATCATGAAAATATCTGTAACTTTGTGTTCGAGGATGTGATACGAAGATTGGCAAATACTTTTTCTCTTACTTTTACTACCAATTTTCATAAAGAAAATTTCATTTTCTTTCATGTGATTTTTTCCAATAGATACAGTGTAACAATTTTGTTACAAGTAGCCCAAAAAAAGAAAGACTTTATTTTTTCTCTGGTCCCTTCATGTGGTAAGTTACCTCGAGGACATAGGTAGGGTTGAAAGTGTTAAAACATTGCAACTTACACATTCAGTAATGTTGACTATCTTAAGTGGTTCATCAACAGTACACGTACACGGAGTCGAACACAAGTCTTTACCAGCGTTTACCAGAGGAGTGACCAACAGTAGCAAGAGCAGCATGGTGTATCTGTTGAACAAGATTACATTATTACCAGTGAAGAGCTAGTAACACATGCTTATACACTTTCTCATGCTGGGAGAAGCGAGTGTAAAGAATCTCGTCTACCTCTCTCTAAGAGAGACTGAAGCGGGTGTCATCATGGTTGTCATAGCAGCTATCAATAACACTTTTGAGTGTCAATCCAACTATCCGCTTAAGCTCTGCCCTGGTAGTAGGAGGGCATGGAGGGAAAATAACTCTTCACCAAGTTGACCAGCTTTATCTTGTGCTTGCTGGCACTGTTCAGTTATATTGAGATCTTTGTTGTAGTTGTTATTTATTTAAGAAATCTAATACTAAATCTTTAATTTTATTATCATAAATAGTTTATTTCTTGCTATAATTCATTTGTATTCAGGAGACCTTGCTCATGTTTCCTCTTTATTCTCATGCACTCAGGTCCCTACATTACAACATCTCTATATTTATAAAAGGCTTTGTCCTGACTGACTGAATGACAGAGAATCAACGTAGAGCCTAAACTATAACAGGTAGAGACTTGGAATTTTGACAGTAGGCCTACCTTCGTTTTATAATGTAGGTGCTAAGAAAGGATTTTGAAAAATTTTGATTTCAAATGCCAAAAATTATATGTTTATCAGAATACTTAAACCCTTTACTTTACACAGAATTATCAAAACAAAATCACAGAACATATTGTTGCCAGTGGTATCAGGTGGGTTTGGATTAAATGAAATGGAAGTTAGACAAATTAGAGAAGGTATCAATATAATTCATGTTATCTATATTAATAAAAGGGTTTGTCTGTCTGTCCGCGATGCCCAGCGAAATCTACTGAACGCAGAGATCTGAAATTTTAAACATAGGTGGACTGAAGGGTTGGAAAATGTACCTCGAAACCGGAATTTTAATTTTCGCTTTCGTTCGTGAGTTATGAGTGAAAAATGGGCAAAAAACGTGCATTTTCTGCGTTTTCGAAGCATCAGTTTTCAGGTTATACATTTCAATGTCAAATCAATTACAGTTGGCTTTGGCTATTTTGTCATACCTTGGAAATAATATCATCGCGATCACTTGAATGTTGTAAGCTCTAAATATGGTCAAACATCGTTTTATTTGGACGAAACTCACTATACAGGGGTTTTCTGACCAAGGAACTCGAATCTGAGGTCACTTTTACCAGGTGACGCTATCTAATCTAGTCCACGTGATTTAAGTGATAATAAATATAATGATTTAACTATTATACTCTTAATTTTTAATTTTTGAAATAATTATGACAGGCGAAGCCGCGGGCACATGCTAGTATATTTATATCTGGTTAGTTTCAATACTATACTATTATGATTTCATAATAGTATTTTAAATCCATTAATATATATGAATATATATTTAAATTGGGGGTACGCCGTAGTGCAGTGGTTGAGGCGCTGCGCTACAAACCGGAAGGTCCCGGGTTCGATCCCCGATGAGGTCGTTGGAGTTTTTCAAATGGCCTAATCCTTCTGGTGGCACTATGGCCCTGGGGTCGACTCAGCCTCTAACAGAAATGAGTACCGGGAGCAATCCTGGGGGTAAAGGCGGCCGGTGCGTAAGGCTGACAACCTTACCACCTTCATGTGCCGATGTCTAAAAATCTGGGAGCCTCAACCTCCTGGAACCCTCTGGGCCTCCATGGCCTGTAATAGGGAACACTTTACTTTACTTTTTATATATTTAAATTTCTTTGATTAACATAATGATTCCTTAGTTGCTGCTAAATACATTCGATTATTATAAATGCTTACTTGACCCTATTTAATATTCTAAGCCAATCAGAGTTTATTTTAGAGAGTATTGTTAGCCCATTCTTGTTCAATTTGTCGCCATCTTCTATGTACATCTAGCAATTGCCTTTACATATTCTACGGGCAATTTTTAGGTCTTAGTCTTATTATATTCAGAAGTTAATGTTTCGATATAATCTATAATTATACTATGCATTTTCTTCATTCAAAAATATTATTAACAAGGATTCAAGCCTATTTGTGACAATGCTTTTTGTATCAGAAGGATTATCCTTTTGGTTTAGTTCATCTTCAAGAATAATCATTGATTTGAATAGTTACAAGCTTGAAGATTATTACTTATTTAAAACTGTGAGTTATTTATTTCAATTTTATCGAATTGCTTAATATAGCTTGCAATTTAGCCATTGCGACAACATTGGTAGTGATTTTAGTAATCAGTGGCTAAAGTTAAATTCAAATGATATATTTAATAGCTAGCAGCAACTTCTAGCTAAGAAATTAGTTAAATCTATTATTGGGTATTGCGGAAGATTATTTCTAAGTGTCAAGTTCTGACAAAAGTGTCAGTGGTCCTCCTTCAATCGCCAGAGTTAAACAACCGTCAAGAGAACTACAAGTGTCTTCTCGCTGTTACCATTCAGAAAGGATTTATCTTGTTAGCCAAGAAGAATCAGTTATTTGCCAATAGCCAACAAACTTGGACTCTATCATTTATTTACTAGGAGGGTTAATTAACGAATTGAAAGCTCTCATTTTTCTGTTGTTTAAATGGCTCTCCTAGTGTGTATTATTCAAAGAAAGTGCGCATGTCATGCCCTTACAGTCACAACGCAGTACATACATAAAAAATACATTTCAATTTAAACTTAAAAAATAAGTCTGGCAAGGTAAAAATATTTAAGTGCCACCTCTGTTTATTACCTTAAAATGGATTTAAAAGGCTATGCAATAAAAAAAGCCTTAAAATGATACATGACTTATGAAGAACTGAAATACGTATGTGATCCCGCCAGGGAAACTTGACCGTAAGTCGGAAAAATAAATTTTCTGATTTCAATGGTTTCAACTTCAGCATTAATTATGATCATTCTAAAAGAGAAATTATACCTGTAGCTCAAAATTTGCTTTTATGACCTTTGAGATGTTATTGCTGACACGCTCTGAGTTTATTTTGAAAGATGCTATGTATTAATAAGTTAGGGATTCAAGTATGAGTAGCAGAAAAATACATTATTACAAAGTTACAAGAGAGATGTATCTTACTTGGCCATAACACCATTAATCTAGGTGCTATAATTAAGCCAATACAAAATCATCATGAATAACTTCATAGGAAGACATGCTAAGGAATTCAAGGGCCAATATAAATTAAAGGTTGAAATTCAATTATCCTTAATTTTAATTTCACATTAAGTTATGTACAATTTATATAAATATATATTTACAAATCTTGCTAGCTATTCATTTACTGTGCCATATTAATTATATTGTGCCTTTGCTATGGTGGTATTGTAGAAGTGAAAAGAAGACGAAAGAAAACAGGAAAGAATTAACATTCATGCTTACATATGCTCACGTTACGACGAATTCATGATGCAATGGGTCTCTACTAGCAATTAGGAGTAAACGATATTCAAATTAATAATATCTGTATTATATATCACATCAGATTACTTACAATTGCTAGTAGGACAGTCACGTGCATGAAGACGACGTAATCCCATCCATCAAGAATCACACGAAGAGGCAGGCATCCAGTCAGAGACGAAAGAAGTTCAGAAGATCAGAGTAGATAGTTGAAGAGTGATCAAACAGAATTTTCGTAGCCATGAGGAAAACTCCGTTATCCCCTCTCCAAACATGTGATCGCGCACGAGCGCCATTGAATAGGAACTACTTTTAATTTCACATGACGTAATACAAAATATTGTACCTCAAGCCTTTCTAGTAAACAAAGTTAACCTTAAATTTTTTGCATCGCAGTTTAGCTTACAAATAATGTTTCTTTTTAGGTACTGTGCGAGTATATATACAGTTTTAGTTTTAAGCACAGTACATTGCCTATTGATCTCCAAAGAAAAGGAACTTTTCCATGAATTTATTTTTAACATCAGTTTCACAATACAAGTGTTTCTATTGCGAAAATTATGTTCTTATCAAAATAAACAAGAGCATAAAATTAAAATCTTGTTGGCTAAGACCGCAGAAAGGTGTTTAAATATGAAGCAGCAGATACTCGGGTCATGGAAGACCACGATTACATCTTAGAGAGTGTTGCATATGATACAAAAACTTGATACTTCACCTGTGAGAACCAAAGTGCAAGACGTCAGAGCTGCCAAATCTAAACAACTGTGACAGTAACCATGAGTAGAACTGCTTTTATATGAGGTAGAAAATGCTCTAGAGTTGAAAACATTTTAAGTAATACAAGTCACAACTTTATGCTGATGAATGTACGGTAATTTATGAAGACAATTGTTGCATTAGAAGTAAATTTATTTGTTTCGTTCTTGCTTCTTAATCACAACTTTTAATTCTATGTGTCACCTGAAAAGTAATTAGGGTAATTATCCCATAAATCAACTAAAGCTATATTTTCAGCGAAGCAGCATCTCACCTGTAATGGTAACTAAGACATTTTCATAAACATATTCTCTTCTTCATAAACACCATTATAGACTTGTATTCCAACTTCCTCAAATTTGCATCAAGATTGCAGCTACTTTCTTCAAAACCTGCTCTTGCAGTCGTATTTATTCTCTTTGTTTCATTTTAATCTGGAATTCCCAAGCTCCCTTCCTCTGTTACCTGACAATGGTCATCTTCTTGCCTTTCATGAATTCTGATCCTCCAAACATCTGGATTGAACCTCCCTTTATAATATTAAGAACTCTGGATGGACAGCTCCCTGTTAAGCTCTTGGGAGGCTTAAGTGGCCGATAAACCACCAGACATGATGGAATTCTACTATCCCTGCAAAATTTGGATGTAAGAACCTATTCAGGAATGGACACAATTGCTATAATCATCACGAAACATAGATAAACCTCAATGCACGATAAATGAACAAAAGATATACCGTATAAACAATTTCCTTGACTCCTCTTGGTAGGAAAGGATTGTCTTAGGCATCAGAGCTTGATGAAGCAGAAAGAATAGGCTAGAACTTGATGATACTTATTTGACAAGAGTGTCGAAAGATGAAATCATCAGAGGAATGACTTCTGTGGCAATTGATACCACCCCCAGACCAGGCCGCATCTTTATGAGCAGATGAAATTATGGCTTGCATAGCTACAAGAATGCTTGACAAAGGAGAGGATCCACAAACCAGGACAATACTGATATATAAAGAAAGGAGATGTATATATTCGAATACTACCCGCCCCCGAATAATACCCACACACATATTTTTCGAAAGGAAATTTGAAAAGAAAAAAAAATTATAGGCCCATATATAAAATTATTTTGCCAGTTTTATTCTTAATTAAACAGTTATAATTAACATTACATTCATAATGTTCACATTAACAGCCAGCCGAAATCTCGCCGTCTTATACGTGCAGTCAACACTTTCAACAACAACACTCAATTCGTAAATTCAGCTGTTCAGCGGGAATCCATACGTGTTGACATGCGTCTGACCCAAGGTCAAAGTCGTGTGCAAATTCACGAAACTTTCCCCGAATTAGTGGTTCTGTTGTTTGCTTGGCGTTGCTAAGCATAAAGCTTAAAGCATAAAGCTTTGTTTCACCACGAGACTGGTGGACCATGTGCATAAGAAAGCATCTTCTTTGTCTCGTTTTCCTTTCATTACAGCTTCGCTACTATGCTGTGATGCTACTACAAAGCATCGTGCTATAATGAGCCGTTATGGTACAAAATGTCAAAATTCAGATGAGAGGAGTCCAGTATTCAAATAATACCTGCACCCGAGTTTTTCGTTCACTTTTTTTTTTTTAAATATGCGAGTAGTATTCAAATCAGTAACTCTCTTCACACAGAGCATTGATTGATCAATGTCAACTACATTTGCGTTCCTTTAAACACTAACCATTAAGCGTCATATTATTAGTTCTGCACCGGTATGATAGGCCTGCTGATTTGTTGGGTTTAATGTTACTTTCCTACGCTACATCTGTTTAATTCAAGCTTTACCCATTGGCCAGGGGGTACGCCGTAGCGTAGTGGTTGAGGTGCTGCGCTACAAACCGGAAGGTCGCGGGTTCGATTCCCGATGAGGTCGTTGAGATTTTTCAATTGGCCTAATCCTTCTGGTGGCACTATGGCCCTGGGGTCGACTCAGCCTCTAACCGAAATGAGTACCAGGAGCAATCCTGGGGGTAAAGGCGGCCGGTGCGTAAGGCTGACAACCTTACCACCTTCATGTGCCGAATGTCCAAAATCTGGGAGCCTCAACCTCCTGGAACCCTCTGGGCCTTCATGGCCTGTATAGGGACCACTTTACCACTTACCCATTGGCCGCCATTTGGCATAGAGTGTCGCTTGAAAAATGGACAGGTTTCACTTCACAGACCAGTTGATCCCTCATGCTCGATGCTCTGTGTAGGTTTGTTATATCGATTTAGTGTGACAGCCTCCTAACATTGTATCAAATGGGTTTCTACACATCATAAAAGAATTGCAATTCAAAACCATAACAGCTGACAGACTGACTTTATTTCTTTGTTGCAGGAAGCTCTGGTATCGCCACATTGTCATTGCATCTACCTCACCAAGATGCAGAAGCAGTTCGACTGTGACACTTCCTCCCAGAGATCCCAGTCAAGATGTTCACCACCACTATGTGAGTAACAAACAACTTCACTCTTTAGCTTCTATAGGCTATCATATTGTGTGGTGCAATAACTCAAATACACTTTATCGATATACGCATTTATAACATTCACCTGCTGATAGGTACCGGAGTATAGCCCAATTTAGTGCCTATTAGAAAGAATGTATCAAATGAAATCAGTTCTCATGGGAATATATTATTTTAGTGTTTATATATGACTTTGGAAGTTGCAGTACAGTTAACTTTGACAAATAACACTATCCACATATTCCTTCACATATGCTTATCAAACTAAACCTTTGTTCTTTCGTAACCCCTGCTTAATGAATCCATCCGGAGCGTGACTTGGAAATCGTTTACAAAAATAACTTACTTTCTGAATATCATAATTGCAAAATTACTATTGATAAAAACCTAAATTCTGAATTATAACAACACTTTATTCTCCACTTACTTTCACTTTTAATTACACAGGACTAGTTTCAAGAGCATTTATTCGCTCCCATCATCGGCTGGTGGTCGACTGTTATTCTGGTTGCCATGTTGGTTTGTATATATGCATTGTTCTGTGCTGCCCTCTCGTTCAGTTTTTGTAAGTCGCACTATGTCGTCTATAGGTGGTATTTCAAAGTTCATAACCTTGTCTTCTTACTTAGTGATGAATATTTTCTCCCATACGTTCAGTTCGGATGGTTTCTTAACGTGTTTTAATAGTTTGATCTCCTTTTTAACACTGTGATTTTTTGTCCAGCAATGGTATGCAACTGCTGATCTTTCGGTCTGCATTAGTTTTATGTTTCTTAAGTGTTCCTTCATTCTTATTTCCAAACTCCTCCTGGTTTGTCCAATGTAGACCTGATCACAATCTGCGCATTCTATTTGGTAGATACCAGATAGTTTAGTTTTTGGTGTACTATTCTTCAGTGGGTGGTTGAGCAAGTTCCTAATGGTATAATTATTCTTTGGTGCCAATTTTATATTGTGGTTTTTAAACACTTTTTCAAATTTATTAAAGAATTTAGGGTGGTAAGTAAATTTTTTGTAATGTTGCTGTGTTTTTTCTAAAATATCCAATGTACTAATTTCTCTGATCTTGTTTTTCTTAGTGTGTCTTCTAATCATTTTGTCTATGAAATTTGTCTTAAACCCATTAATCGTTGCCACTTCTAGTATATGTTTATATTCTTTATTATACTCTGTCTTTGTCATTGGAATATTAATTAATCTATGCAATTATCATCAATTAAACAAAAGCATTCTGGCACTCTGTTACATCAGTTGTAATGATCCCTTTAACGCTTTGAGTGTGTACTGCATTGGAACTGGATTTTAAGTCTGAAGAAGTCAGATTATCTTCCCCAAAATAAATTAACTTTCCATCCCTAGGCATCTTCATACAAGAAATTCAGCATGAAAACACTAGACCAGGAATATAAAGAGTGTTAACGAATAACACCAAAGTATTTTAACTGTGTACAGAGGGGACATAGACAAGCAACTTTTTCTAAGGGATTTTTGTTCTGTGGATTCAATTTTTCCTATTACAGCATAAAATCTCCGAAGGCATGGCTTCTATCTTTAACAAAAAAAAAAAAAAAAATCATCATCAAGTAGCTAAAGAGGTCTACGGCGTTTCTGAAGGTGGCTCTTCTAGAAGAATTGACATCGCCATTACCAGGCTCAACCAATAGATATATAATTGATCCTACAATCAGGTTTGAAACATGTAGCACACAACCAGCAGAAGTTCATGCTGAAAAATGTCATATCTACGAACCCACCATCGCATACTACAAAGGAAAATACTCCCTTTCTTCTATTACCATCTTTGGTTTGATGGTGGGTGCAAGAGGGACAATTCCTTCACTCTTTGTGGATTTCTGCAGATTCTTCCATCTCAACAGCATTGTCATGAAAGAAGTGTCTCTGACAGCCCTGAAAGGTTCTCTCTCTATACTCAGGAATCACTTATATTCCTAATTTGTCTTCTAGTTTTTTTCTTGTTGTTTCATAAGTTTCTTGAGTTTTTCTTAATGTTTATTGTAAATGCTTGTTAACACTTCTTTGTGGCGTAAATTTTTTTTTCTATTATGCTTTGTCTTAGGGCAACCCTTAACTGAGGGAAGCTGAATATGAATAAATGACATTAAAATATATACTGGAGTTCTGAATAAAAAAAACTATTGTAGTGGCGGCCAAGTCATGTGATTAGTCTGTAAATTTTGCAGATTATGAAAACTAAGTTATGATATAGCTGTTGATGAATGATTAAGGATCAGGTTTTATCGATCTCTAAGAAGGCATGAAGTCAATTTAATGAAAATTTTAATACTATTTCTCTTAGTTATTGATTTATGAGCACCAAATTGTAATGACTTTTATCCTGTAGCGTACACAGTTTACGTCATAGAGGAAAAATGTCCTAATAAAAGTTGTTTGTCTATGTCCCCTCTATACACAGGTAAAATATTTCGGTGTTGTTCATTAACACCCTGTATAAGAATGCTGACGTGAGGCTACAACGAATCTGAAATACACTGATTTCAACTGGAGATAGCTGATTGTGAAGTACAGGGACATTCTTCCTCTGCGCCTCACATAATGGGTGGCTGCGCGTACCACGCTAATACATGGACCTTCCATGCGCCCCTCCATTAACCAGATTTCTTAGAATTTGTACTTACTATGCTCATAGAAGATGCTTAAATTGTTCCACTTTTGCTGCCACACATACTTCACATCTTAGGATGTGTGGGATTGCTTGCATACACTCTGTTAAGTCTGGAGTACGTGGCTAGGTGGAGGTCTCAAGTTCATACTGACTATTCCACTCATATGCCACGTGTTTGATATTCACCAATAACATTTAGCAATTCCTCGGATATAGACCAATCAAGGCTGTTTAATTTATAATATTCTTTTAGGAATTGCCAGGTCGTGTAAAATGTGCTGCTCGTTACTGGACATGAAAGCATCAGTGTGCCGTGATAATACGTTACGTGCTGCCATTAAGACTGTCTACTCTTATACAATTCAACGGCCCTAAATAGCGTGCTCACTCGCTCGCCCACTTAATGAAACATTGGGTATACTCGGCGATGTTCGTCTCTCGCAGTCTATACTTTCACGAAGAGTACAAAATTAGGGAAACCGTTTCTTTATTATATAAGACCTAAGTGAAATGAACACGATGAACAAATATTCT
Source organism: Ectobius pallidus (assembly GCA_964059195.1). Taxonomy (NCBI): domain Eukaryota; kingdom Metazoa; phylum Arthropoda; class Insecta; order Blattodea; family Ectobiidae; genus Ectobius; species Ectobius pallidus. Next base: position 716,750 of record CAXKWD010000004.1, on the reverse strand, counting down.
AATTTTATTTTTACTTACAATTTTCATAGCTCTGAACCACAAACATTTTTAATAAACTGCCAGTGTAAATTGCTTAAAAATCCTGGCGTTAATTAATAATGGTGGGCACCAGCTATAATATACTGATAGTTTAACCCTGAAAGTATCGCAGACAATAAAAATCCAAACAAATCACTCCTTCCCTTGAAAAATTATATAAGTTCTGAAAATTACACTGAATTTATCAAATAAAATTCACATCATATTCATCTGTCAACAAACAGTTGAGAAACGATACGTATCATCAGTGTTCACAGTTAAATTTGGAACTGCATAATTGAATCTGAGATCATTTTCCCAGGCAGCGCTTTCTATTCGTGGAATGTACTCTAAAGCCAGAATTTTAGCTGTTTCATTAATTTTGGTTTAGTTTATGAATGATTCACGTGCAAGTGTTAAAACATATAATGCTTTAATAACACTGCCCAACAATGAAAATGTTTCGGGCTCAAAAATAGCTGATTCTTATGAATTTCCACCTGCTGAATTCAGAAATCACCATAGAAATTACCGATTAGCTCTTGTTTTGGAGATACAGTGACTTTTGTATTATCTATAGTCCACATTTTCAGTTTCGGGAAAATTTGTTTTTGGATGTTGGCACATTTGTCAACTGTCAAAATACAACAGTAGTCTAGCTGTGGGTAGATAATAAACGTAAACACTATTGTTTTGACAGTGAATTCGTATTATCTGTTGTAATTAGTGCAGAATTTTTGTTTTGGAGGGTTTTAAAAAGCAAAATTTGTCACATCAACATGCCATGGAAATGTGTAAATTTAGTGAAGAATTGTTACATTTCTGGTGAAATAACATTTTCGTCACAGAAACGCAAACTGACGCCTCTTGTGAAGACTGCCTACCAACGTTATTTTGGTCCGAAGGTACCCGAATCTTCCATTTGCTATTCAACCTATTCCACAATCAGACTGTTTACCAGTTCCTACTCCACCCCAAAATTATGAGTTGGAAGTAGAAAATGAAGGCAGTGTGGAAGAAGAAGAACTCAACAAGCCTTCAACATCCCATGACCCTGATTTTGAAGTGAAAGATGATCAACCGCACAGATTGAGCCAATTGGAGTTGAGTGATCTCATTCGAGCCTCTTGTAAATCCAAAAGATGTTTTTCTTCCACCTCTACATATCACGCTGGGTTTGATAAAGAAATTTGTCAAAGGCATGAACCAAGAAGGCCAGGCTTTTAAATATTTGAGAGAGAAATTTTCTGGACTAAGTGATGCAAAAGTCAAGGAAGGCATCTCTGTTGGGCCACAAATACGTCAACTTGTAAAGATCCTGCGTTCAACCTACTTTTGGAAGGGGAAAAAAAGGCAGCTTCGGAAGCTCTCAAGGGATTTTTAGGGAATAAAAGAGATGATAACTACACTCAGTTGGTGACAGTATTCCTACAAAAATACCATCAACTCAGATGCAACATGTCCCTAAAAATTAATTTTCTCCACTCCGATCTCAATTTTTTCCCACCTGGCTGTGGAGCTGTCAGTGACGAGCATGGAGAAAGGTTCCATGAGGATATTTCTGTGATGGAACGGAGATATCAGGGCCTCTGGAATGAAGCAATCCTTGTGGATTTCTGCTGGTTTGTGTGTAGGGATGCTCCAGAACTCAATTACAAGAGAAAAGCCAAAAGACAGCGATCTCATGAAGCCACCAATTGATTCTCTGTAGATCCAACGGCATGGTAGGTTTTCTTTAATCAGTTTAGGATGTTAACTGTCATTAATAAAAGAACGGTCACACTTTTAATGTTGTTAGCTCATTATGTAATTAATATTTATAAATGTTAAATTTACTGTTTTCTCTTAATCCTTTAAAATTAAAAACTTTCACCTATTGTTTATCTCAGAAACTAGAGCTAATAAAAAAATGTCTTTGTCATATTCGTTTTTCTCAACCCAAAATTAGTAAGAATTGACTCATGGAGTGAAGGAAACATTTAAAAAATGTTTTTTTGTTGGGCAGTGTAATTATTATACTTTTAATTTTTAATTTTTCAATTAATTATCGTGGGCGAAGCCACAAGCACCTGCTAGTTTTATACAACACAACTTGTTTTGAAATTGAAATAATAAGAAATGTACACTGATTAAAAACACAATTTTGATTTGGTGCAAGCCAGTTCATTTGCTTTTATTCTGTTCTGCTGTTAGCTTACCTGAATGAAGTTAACTATTTCTTATATACACCACCGGTAGTAATGGTCACTACACGGTAAACTTGAATGGATGGTTGGTGCAGCTTGAGTTACAGAGTTGACAGAGTGTTTGAAATTGGAGAGAGGGCTCCTTGAAATGTGTCATACCAAAGTATACTAAGTGAAGCAAAAAGTGTGTTTGTCAACTCATATAATAAATTAAACTCATTTTGTGCTTGCCTGTTAACAGTCTTACATTGTAAATTACTATTAATGGTTCCATGTGTGTCCTAATCATTTAAAAGGATTCTACAGTTAAGAAGTTAGAGAAACCTGTGGTGTTATACAAGGAATGTTTGAATGGTAATACAATAATCTGCAACATCAGGACTTATTTATTTATGTATGCGAATACAAACTGTGGGTGGCGAGTGCTTGGAACAATCAACTTTGGTGCCTCGGTGCATGTGCTGTGTCTGATCTTGGGTGTAGTAATATCCTTAACAAACGCATATGATGTCGGTCCAATCCAATCCAAATCTGGTTAGATCTTCCTGAACTTTATTCATAGTGCAGTCACTTGGATTCATGCTTCTAAATTCAATATAGTATCTAGCTGTAAACAAAGAAAATGCAGTTAATTAGAACTTTTGTTAGATTAGATTGAACTTTATTGACCAATGTTTTTCTCGTTCAGTATTTTCGAGAATAGAATTCAACATATAATAATTGCAATTGATATTAACACATCGTACACAGGCAATATTAAAATTCAATCTCATTATATCGTATACTTATATAAAAATGTAATTGTCTGTCTGTCCCGGGCGGCTCAATACTCCAGTATGGCTACCCAGTACATACCATATTTTACAGACCATAAGACGCACTTTTTTACCTTGAAAATAGGTCCTTTAAAGTTGGGTGTATCTAATTGCCCAAAGTGCAATAAACAAATAAAATTATGGTAAATATTGCTGGAATACCATAGTTGTAAACGATAAGATATTTACTTACGTTCACAAGAACCAGTTTTACAAAATCCATAAATCACATAGTTTTCACAATCAGTTGTCAATATATTGTAGTCACCATTCCAGTCAGCTGGAAGAGAATAAGTTCTTTTACATTTAATTCCGTTTTTAAATTTGATTATTAGTTATGTCTTTAATAAACTTGTCAGGCTTTAACATACTTACGTTTACACGGAAATGGGGTTGTACCAATAAATCTGTTGTTTGGACCTAGTGTGGATGTGCCGTAATATGTAACAATGGTCTGGCTGCATTCACTGAAAATAGAAAAAAACTCGCATAACTTCCTCTACCCAAAGAGTGAATAAAGCACACTTTGAAGAAGTGATTTTAGCTTACGCTTTGCTTGTTTAGAATAAGCTTTGGAAGTACATTCTAAGCCAGGGGTTCTCAACCTTTTAGACGCTACGATCCCTTTTTCAGGTTAACTAATTTGCCAACCCCCTTTAAATTATAAAGGTAAAAAATAAATAAAAAGACAAGTAATTATTCTACTGATTCCTGAATAAACGCATTTCGGATTTAGCTAATGCTGCCACTGCTATGTAACTACCAGCAGTAAAGGTCACTAACTGATGGCATTTATGTTTGCGCGCCCTCCCTCTGTGAAGGGAGCGGTGTTTGCGAGCGCAGAAGAGTTCGCTGTGAGACAGCCAGACCAGTTCCTTACGTTACTTATTGGGAAACAGACTATTTAAGACACTTTGACGTTTTGTCGTGAATTATATTGCTAGCTTTAATTAGAGATCATGGACAAGATTAAAAAGAGCGTCTTCAAGTAGTGGTGGTCGTGAATCTGTGAAATTAAAGTGCCGCAAATATTGCCAGTCATACATACATTTCAGTTTCACTGAACTAGCAAACAATCCTCAATGTGTTATATGTAACAAAGTGTTGTCAGCTGAAAGCATGAAGCCTAGAAACTAAACATTTTGCCTTGAAAGACAAACCACTGCTGTGTCTTCGAGGTCAACAGAAGAACATTAAAGTTGTTGCTGATGTCAGTAAAAATGTTGTCACAGCTTCTTATGAGGTTGTGCTGAAGATCGCTAAAAAGGGGAAACCCCATCCAATTAATTCTTCCTGCCGCAATGGATATGGTTTCCAATATGATCAATGCTGAAGAGACTGCAAAACTGAATAACATCCCGTTGTCAAATGAATCTCTGACATGACTGAAGACGTTCAATTCAGAGATTTACGGTGAAATAAATATTAAATTTGATGAGTGAACTGACATTGCCAATTGTGCTCACTTTTTGTGCTATATCTGGTATTTTGCAAGCCTTTGAGAAATCATGCAACAGGTGAAGGGTTTTTTAAGGTGTTTATTGAAGCAACTGAACCTTTTGAAATTGAATGGAACAAATGCGTTTCAATTTGCAGTGATGGAGCAAAGGCCCTTTACGGGAAAGAACAGTGCTTGTCAGGTTGAAATCGCTATTACTACAAGCAGAGTGGGCCCTCTGCTTTTTACATAGACAGTTATTGCAGTTAAAAAAATTCCTGATGAACTCTGTCAAGTTTTCAACGAAGGCATCAAAGTGGTCAACTATATTAAGAGTCTCCCATCCCAGTGTAGGCTGCTTGAGAACTTGTGCGAAGAGGTAGGAGCCTTGCATAAACATTTGCTCTTTCACACGGAGGTACGGCAATGTCTTAAGCAGGCGTTTTCAATTAAAGTCAGAAATGTTGCTATTTTTGTAGAAAACCTGAACTTTCCAGTTTTTTCAGTGATGAAAAGTGGTTGATAAAGCTTGCCTAGTTAGCAGAATCTTCTTTCACCTCAACAGTTTGAAGTTATCTATGCAAGGGCCAGACAAAACTGTTCTTTATGCTCAAGACAGAGTACGAGCATTTATAAAAACCCTCACTGCTTGGAACACACGAATTAAGAAAGAAGACTTTGAAAATTTTCCTCTTACTCAAGCCTTAATTGAGCAATTGACAGATTATATTCCAGTTGAAGATATGAGTGGATACTTGTGGGTAGTCAATCCGTACAAAATGCTGTGCTAAGTGTTCTTCTTCATGGTAAACTGATAGAACTGTCAATTGGTCACGCAATGAAATTAACCCAGAACTGTTCAGAACAGTGTTGAAAATTATATTACCATTTGCCACATCCTACAACCGTGAGCAAGGATTTTCCATCATGGCGAATTTAAAAACAAAGTGAAGAAATCGTTTGACACTGGAAAATGACATCATTTGACACTGGAAAATGACATCATTTTGTGTGCTACAAAAACAAACCCAGACATTCAAAAATTAGTTAATTCCAAACAAGCTCAAATTTCTCATTAACTGAATTAAATAAAGTTTAAAAGTTTGTGTGTCTCTTTTTCAAATAAATAACTAGACCTGTAACAATAGCAGATTATATATTTTTAAAATTTTCCCAGTCTTTCGCGACCCCCCCCCCACCCCCAGACACTTGCTGTGATCCCCCTGGCTGTGAGTACTGTTAACTCTTCAGTATGTAGCCTACACATTGCCAAATCTTCTTGTCATGTTCATTCTCAGTCGAGCCATTTAAAAAAAAATGGCAAGCTAGTAATACGTGCCACAACCTGATCCCCCTTCCATTGGCGCAGCTGCTTTCCCCTCCTGGCTACTCCGCCGGCCACTGCTCAATGCCAGTAATGCAGCTTAATATTTCACATTTAAAAGAAAAATTACCCTTGCACCAATGCCAACATAATATTTCACTAATATAAAAAACGATTATAAAGAAACAATATTTCACAGTAAAAATGACCCTTGCACCATATATAATATTTCACCGCCGCTAGATGTCTACACTGTTTTAAGTTTCTCCCCACCCAAATCCCCTACTTTCCAGGCGGGTCCTGTTAAAGAGTTGGAGTGGAACTCTGTTGTGGCGTATACTACCATTTACCCCAAAAAATTTCGTTCTGATGTTTTGAACCAATAGGAAGCAGATGTAGTGATACAGACAATGAGAGAACATAAAACTCTCCCATAGTCACATGAGAAAGGCCAGAGGCTTGGGTTGAAACTAATATTGAATCCATGTGCAATTAAACAGTACTGCAATATCCTGATGCGAAGCACTGTCCTCAACATCATCATTATAACAATAACTACAGAGTTAAGACTAAATAACATTGTAAGTTGTGTACTTACTTTTCTGTTGTCTCAGTCACAGATATGTTTACTCTGTTGTTGCCGTTTTCAATGAAAGTGATGGAGTAGCAAGGCCTGTAAACAGTAGTGTACCTGCCATACCAGGTTCCTGCAGTCTGAAAAAATAAATTCACTGTAATAATAATAATAATAATAATGATAACAATAATAATAATAATAATAATAATAATAATAATAATAATAATAATAATAATAATAATAATAATTATAATAATTATAATAATTAGTGAAGGGATTTTTTGGAAATTGTTATAAGAAAAATTGGGAAAAAAGATCCTGAAAGTGTATACAAAAAAGGAGCAAAAAAAAGTTGATCAAATGGCTTAATTAAGGTTTAAACCTGTCACATGAACTTTCTTTGGGGTTTTTCCATTCTTCAGTTCTCCAATTGCACTCCTAACTTCGTTCTGAAGAATAAGCGGGGGCATGGTGATGGTTTCTTGGGTGTCCTCAGTTGTAGTGCTTAAGGGTGAGTTACTTGTGAATAGCTGTTTGTAGAAGTTTGTTGCCTCTGTTGTGATATCTTGTCTGACAGTTGTGCGGTCTCCAGATGGTTTCTTGGCTCCTAGCATCCACTGTTTGCCTTTGGTTTGGCTTTTCCTTACATTCCTGATCGATTTTGTGTTTTCCAGTATATGCCTTGTCTTGGATGTGCGGTGTTCTCGAATATCTGTTCGTATCACCCTCTTTGTTAGTTTGTCTACTTCTCTGTATTCTGCTTGTTTCTCTGGCAAGTTTGTGCCTGATTGGCGTATGTTCGCCCTTTCATTTATAAGTGCGATGGTTGACTCTTTGAGTTTGTATTCCGGTTCCTTTGTGTGCGTGGTGTTTGTCGCTTGGCTGCCTGCGTGTAGTATGGCTTGTTCTATCATCTTGTATATTTCTGTTATTTCCCATTCCGGACTGATTGGCTCTCTTGATATGTGTTCTTTTAGTTGTGTGAGATAAAGCTCTTTGTCCAGTATTTCAATCCGTGGTCTGGCAGGTTTGGCCTTGTGTGGGTTTCTCTTGTTTAGTTTCAGCACCGCTCGGACCATTCTGTGGTCCGTGTCGAATTTTAGTTTTTGCACTACATTTACGTCCTTGACGACTCGTAGAGTGTTACCCATGTTGAAGTCGATCTCGTTTAATGTTTTCTCGTCTGGGGATCTCCATGTCCATCTCTGATGTGACTTTTTCTTGAAGTATGTGTTTAGGATTTTCATTTCGTATGCTTGTGCGAATTGTATTAGCCTGGTATAAATATTTTAAATATTTTACCATACGAATAGTTTAGCTTCAATTTGTCACACTTTTTCATTTGTTGCTCCGGTAATTCTAGTAACCAATTGGACATTTGTAAATATCCCTCTTTTCTCCAAATTGTCTTTAATCTAAATGTAGTTTTATAAATAATTACTTACAAAACATTTTTTTAACTTGTAACCAGGTGGTTATTTTGAAAAAAATTGTTTTTGGGAAGATCTGTGGCTCTATTGTCGAGAAGAATGAAAGTGTTTTAGGGGCATCGGGATTGGAGTGAAGATTACTTGGAACCAACCAATCAGGAGCCAGATGGTGGACTGAAAGTAGTGATGGGGTCTAGAAAAATTGGTCAAAGTGAGAAACAAAAGAGAACAAACCCTGCGTGTTTCCAACTATGTCAGCCAACTGCACTGTAAACTAGAGAGAGAGGAAATATTGAAATTCCATGTCAAGTTTTCAACATAAATTCATGTTTTGAGGTTCCCTGAATCCAAAAATACTTTCTTCAGAAACTTGTCTGTGTGTGTGTGATCATCATAGATCAAGAATGAAAATCTGTATAACTTTCGTGTTAAATATATTTCGAGGATGTGTCATGTGACACAAAGGTTGAAAATTACTCTTTTCTTACTTTTACTACCATTTTTCATAAAGAAAATTTCATTTTGTGTCTTGTTATTTTTTCCAATAGCTACAGTGTATCAATTTTTTTTTTGTCTGAAAGGTATACATACTAAGGGCTAAAACTTTCATTTATAATTTTTTTAAATATGTAGTTCTAGATGCCCTCTGACAAATGGTACCAAAAACTTTCAAAAAAATTAACTTAATTTTTTTCTCTGAACCCTTCAGGTGCTAAGTTACCTCAAAGACATAGGTAGGGTTGAAAGTGTTAAAACATTGCAACTTACACATTCGGTGCTGTTGACCATCTTAAGTGGCTCAGGAAGAGTACACGTAGATGGAGATGGCCAGGAGTCATCACCAGCGTTTACCAGAGGAGTGACCAATAGTAGCAAGAGCAGCATGGTGTAGCTGTTAAACAAGATTACATTATTACCAGTGAAGAGCTAGTAACACATGCTTTTACACTTTCCATTGTGAAACACACACTATATCATAAGCAGGATTTATATTTGAAACATCACGGCACTGAACGCAATAAAGAAGGAAGCAAGTTCAACCTGCTTCTCACGCTAGTAGAAGCGAGTGTAAAGAATCTTTTCTACCTCTCTCTTTAGTGAGACTGAAGCGGATATCATCATGGTTGTTATAGCAACCATCAATAACGCTTTTTGAGTGTCAAGGCCAACTATCCACTTAAGCTCTGCCCTGGTAGTAGGAGGGCATGGAGGGAAAACTTACTCTTCTCCAAGTCAGCCAAGTTGTGTTTGCTGTCACAACGCAATACAGACATAGAAAATACATTTCAAGTAAAACAAACATATGCAATAAGAAAAATAATCTTTAAGAATAAATCTGGCAATGTAAAAATATTTAAGTGCCTATGATTAACACCTTAAAATGGATTTAAAATGTTATGAAATAAAAAAAGCATTAAAATAATACATGCCTTTTAAAAAACTGAAATACGTATGTGACCTTGTCATGAAAACTCAACCGTAAGTCGGAAAAATAAATTTTCTGGATTAAACTTCAGCATAAAATTCTGACCATTCTAAAAGTAATTAAACCTCTAAATCAAAAATTGCTTTTATGACCTTGGAAACATTATTGCCTATTCATGTCCGAAGACAAGGAACTTTTTTGATGTTTTTAACATCAGTTTCACAATACAAATTTTCTGTTGCGAAAAGTATGGTCACATCCAAATAAACAAGAGCATAGCATTAAAATCTTGTTGGCTTTCGAGTTATGGAAGCCTACGATTACATCTTAGAGAGCATTGCGATGATACAAAAACTTGATACTTCACCTGAAAGAGCCAAAGTGCAAGACGTCTGAGCTGCCAAACCTAAACAAATCTGATGAAACCCATGAGTAGAACTGCTTTTATATGATTTAGATAATGCTCTAGAGTTGAAAACATTTTAAGTAATATGGAGTTTCGCATTACAAGTCGTAAGTTGATGCCAACGAATGTAATTTATGTTCCATTAGAAGTAAAGCTATTTGTTTTGTTCTCAGTTCTTCAAAGAAATACTAAGGGCACATAAATTTTATTTTTGTTTACATAAGACTTGAAAAGCAATTATGGTAATAACCCATAAATCAACTAAAGCCATGTTTGAGTGAAGCCGCAATTTTTATTTTAAATTATTGTTCTACTTTATGCGCCATTTCCTATGAGAGGTTGGCCAGGAATTTGGTGATGTTTTCCCAATAATTTTACCTTCATATGTGGCAAAATATTGTGATACCAATATTTGTTGTTTTGTGCCAATTACCCTTTTCACTGGTTCAGATGTATAAAAGCAGAGATATAAAATACACAGAGTAATGCTTTATGTTACAATATGAGGAGTTGCCATTCGTGAAAACCAGCTATTCCACTAAAATTTTCTTCAACCTGCTGATATCACTCGATGAATGCTTCAGCTCTCAATGGGTTCTTTCTTTAAAATTTCCTCGTTTGTTACTTTATCTGTCTATTTAAGTTTCAACATTCTCTTATATAACCTCATTTCAATAGTGCTTCATGTTCTACACAGCATTCAAATAATTTCTTCCTTAGATATAATTTTAGACGGTCATCGCTAAATATTTTAATTTTTCAAAACATTCCTAGCATGTTCTATCCTACTTTTGATTTCTGAATTGTGTTTGAATTTCCTGTTATTGTTGTACCAAATATTTGTAGGGCTCGATTCTTTTTATTTTGTTGATAGCAATTTTTTTTTTTTAAGTAAACTAATTAATTTATAATCCATAATCGAGACGTATTGTTCACATAACTCAATAGTTTTTCTAGATCTTCTGTCATATATTGAGTCAGTATCATCTTTCTGGCATAATTTACACATATTCTACTTAATGTTTTTTTTAAATGCTTGTTAAATGCTTCTTTGTGGTGTAAATTTTGTTTTTTCCATTAAGCTTTGTCTTAGGGCAACCCTTAACTGAGGGAAGCTGAATGTGAATAAATAACATTAAAATATAATATATATATCCATATATCATTACAATCATGTAGTATAAATTTTTATAAAATACATTTTTATACATCGATAATGGTGCACTTTATTCTTAAATGAACATCTCATTAAGAATGGGGTTTCTATTTTGTAGGTTATTGAACGTTATTCATACAGAAAGGTTTAAAGATGAAAGTTACATGGAAAAATGCTCCATTTTTCGCAGTTTTTCGTTATTTTGAAATTTTTTAAAAACTTTGAAGCGCCATATCTCGGTATGTATTTGGTTCTAGGAAACTGATAAACAGTGCAAATAATTGGAAATTTAATGCTCTTTAACTTTTGTTATAGAGTGTTTTAGACTAAAATGCATTGTTTAGGAGTTATAAGGAAAACACTGAAAAAAGCCCTAAAATTTCGGGGTTTTCGGCTGCCCTGAAGTTCGCACAGGGTTCTCAAATTGGAAAACTTTGATTCTACACCACAGAATACCTATTTACAACATATTAAAAAATCATCAACTTCAGACCGTTTTCCTGGCAAAAGTACCTGGTGACTGGATTATATACTAAAATATAAAAGAAAATATACCAATAAAACACAAGTTTCTATAGTATAAGAAAAGTTGGCGATCTTGGTCATATCAGACGATTTCTCTAGAGATATTTATTGTAGAATATTAAGATTCTCAAAGTATTTAATCTTCTCTTGTGTACACTCTTTGCTCAAATAGAGTTCTTCCGTTATGAGCAGGTAATAAATTTAGTCAAATGCATGCTTTATTTAGACAAAGAAAATTTGACTGATGTGTACACCCACTCAAAATATCCACCCTCTGGCATTGGTGATGATTATTATTATTATTATCATCATCATCATCATCATTATTATTATTTCACGGAAAAGGCACTGTACATAAAGATCGGCCCTGATGTCTTCCATTCTAGATAGTTGTTAGTGTTATAAAAGATGTATTTAAAAAAGTTGTATCTATAATTTACTTTTTTCTGAGCTAGCTTCGAATACGTATATGCGAGAATGTTTGTGCAACTTATTTTGCACCATTTATTTAAATTTGATCACAAAAAATTACTTGATGGTTGTCAACTTCATTCCTTATGTTGGCAGTTCTGCACCAGAAAGTCCGTAACTTGTGTGCGCATAGATATATGCATATGTAGATGGCAGGGCAATTCAAAACTGCAATATGGCTACCATGTACGATACGTAATTGTTAGATAAAAGTCTAATATTTACTATTATTATATCACACATATTAATGGGTGTCTAAAAAATGATACAGACGGTAAAATAATTTTGTTTTTCATCCTTATGGGCTCGTTTTTCAAAAATACCTACTCGCAAAATAAAATCTCTCTTTTACTGCTTGTATCGTAAATAACTGTTCAGGTTCTAATGTACTTATGTTTGCAATAACCAGTTTTACAATATCCATAAATCACATAGGTTTTACAATCAGTTTCCATTATGGTGCAGATACTATTCCACTCAGCTGGAAGAGAATAAGTTCTTGAGTTTTGTCCATTTTCTAGTGATGTAAATCTTATTGATTTATATAGACCATAAAGTTTTTACACTGGAACTCACTACTCTTGGAGTGCTTTCAACCACGTGGAGTGGCCATCTTCAGCTACTGACTCCCATGATGCCATCATTGTGGTTGGGAAGAAGTTTTTGGGTGAATGTGTCATAGAGCGCAAGTGATTTGAACTGTAATTTAATAATATTGAGTTGGGTTTAGCACTATGCTTCACTTATTTTATAAATGCGCTCTGAGCGCAGCAAAAACGGCCAGCCGGCAGTTGGTGTTAACCTGATGATTATGAATGACAAGGGTCTTCGAAACTAGTACAGGTATTTATAAAATAAGTGAAGCATAGTGCTAAACCCAACTCAATATTATTAAATTATAATATAGCTTCACTGTGTAAACTTCCATACAATGATTAATTGAACTGTAATTGTTTAAGATGTTGGTTTTGTAATTAAATACCACAGTAGTGAGTTCCAGTGGAAAAGCTTTATACTCTTTATAAAACAATGAGAATAAGTTTCTTTAGGCTGGTATTCATAGTCTTAATAAGTCGTACTTATGACGTAGTTACTTTATAAAGTCAGACTTGAGAAAGTCGAGCTTATTGCTATTCATAGTCACTAAAGTACGACTTATTTGTCGAAATAAGTCGTACTTTATCAAGTCAAGGGTCCCCCTGACTTATTTCAGTTTAAGCCAGTACCATGAATAGTAATTTTGAGGATCTTGGCGAGTATTAGAAGAAACTCAGGCCCCAAAGCGTTATTTGCGAAACATGATGAATCCATTCAAATTCTACAGTGACAATGAATTTAAAAAGAGATTTCGTTTCAAGCAGACACAATTTTGGAAATATCAATCGCCTATCTTTCATCAGTATTTCTCTCTGCTGGCATTTCATATCGGCCCAAAACTTCCCAAGCTGTTTTGAATCTCTCTAAAACAATAATTAATATCGAAATAAATACATAAGCGTACCGGCATTAATTCTGAACTATCTCCAAGCTAATATATATGCAGAATATTCTCAAGAAACTATTAATTAGTTTACTTACACGCTGCATAATATGACTGGATGAATTGAATTCTTTGTTTACAATGCACAACGCCGTCTGTATTTTTGTATCACGATAGCGAAACCCATACTCAGTTGGCTTTGCTTTACATAAAATCTGAAAAAATCTTAAACACGATTGGCTAGTTCAATTATTATGGCAGTGAACGCGTGATTTTTCATATTATTGAGTTCGACTTTAATGCGTAGAATAAGTAGAACTTTATGAGTCAGACTTAATAAAGTACGACTTTAAACAGGACTATGAATATGAAAAACACATAAGTCGACTTGTCAAATAAGATCAGCTTTATAAAGTCGGTTCTTAAGTCGCCGTCTATGATTTAATTCTGTTTTTAAATTTGATTATTAACTAAGTCTTTAATAACTTGTCAAACTTTTACTTGGAAACGTGTGTGTTTGTGCCATAAGATGTCTGGCAGCATCCACTGAAAATAGAAAGAAACTCGCGTAACTTCCTCTACCCAAAGAATGAACATTGCACACTTTGAAGAAGTGATTTTAGCTTAAGCTATGCTTGTTTAGAATAAGCTTTGAAAGTACCATTCTAAGCTTTGCACATGAGAACGCATGTCATCACTATGATAATGGTAGTTTGTTTATTCTCAGTAAAACTCACCCGCAGGGTTGTAGTGAGCAATGAATCCTTTGTTTTGTTTGCTAATTGATATACTATAATGATGACGATGCCAGTGAGAGTTTGTTATTTCACGTGTAAATGTTATTATTGTTGCATGAACTTACGAACACTACTTCTCCACTAGGAAGCCACACCCTGGTAATGGCGCATGCTAACAACATTAACCAATCACGTTTTGTCACATGATGCGAATTTTCCACGAACTCTCTGTGAGTTCTCCTCCCCTTTGTTTTGAACAGGATCAAACTAGCCTGAGACATACAATAGCAGGAATCTTGTATTTTGATCTGAGAAATGTTTGTGATCCCACTTGATATGCTTTTATATGATGTAGAAAATGCTCTAGTGTTGAAAACATTTTAAGTAATATGGATTTTAATGTTACAAGTCACAAGTTTATGCTGATGAATGTAATTTATGAAGAAAAATGTTGTTTTATTCTCACTTCTTAATCACAACTTTTAATTTTATGTGTCACCTAAAAAGTAATTAAGGTAATTATCCCATAAATCAACTAAAGCTATATTTTGAGAGGTTGGCCAGGAATTTGGTGATGTTTTCCCAATAATTTTATCTTCATATGTGGCATATGTGGCATATGTGGCATATGTGATACTGGCATTTGTTCTTAAAGTCGTTGGTGTGCTCCAGGAAGCTATTGAGAAATTCAGAAAAACACCAACAACTTTAACAGAAAAGAAGAAATCCAAAGTGTACACAGAACATGGATTCCTGTCATTTCTAAAACCAAATGCAGACCCACAAAACCCGGACCTATTGGAAGAGAGGATGGCTCACGACAGCTGAGTGCTGACCAACCAGAGCACAAGGAGGAGAGCTTGTCAGCAGTTTGCAGCCGACCACCTAGCTGTAATCAGATCTGAAAATGCCTGACGAAACGTCAGCAATATCAATGGACACCCGGAAATGGAAATATCATGGAATGCCGGCCATGTGTGTTTCATGCAAGAGTTGGCCATCATGCGGGTTTCTGCTTTGCAGTGTCCACAGCTCTAACTCCCGAGCGATCAGGTGAAATATCTATGCAAATGATGCCGCTAACGGTGTAATGATTCAGGTTCTCACAATTACAGTTAAAATTACAATGAAAATAACCACGTACCTCATCACAAGAGATTTTGGAAATCTCCTCCTCTTGCATCCACACACTGGCACCTTTTTAGGAAATTTTCTTTCACGCGCGTAAGTTCAGCTTCCTAGATAGAATTCATTTCTCTTGTAATATTGCCTTTAAGCTCTTCTAACAGTATATTTTATGGGGTCAGGCCTGACGAGAGGGAGGGGCAGCCGGGGCTGCAGCCCTGGGGCCCGGGCCCAAAAGGGGGCCCGGCCGACCAGGTTTTATTTTTTACTTTCTAAATTTACTCTAATATAAAATTGGTTATAAGTCAATAAACAGCTTAAGATATGTTTTACGTGTTTATTTTAACTGCATTGTCCTGTCGTAAAACGGTGACAAGGAATTAATCAGTTAATGTGAGACGGATTATTCTTCAAGAAAAATTGCTATTTTTGAAAAGTTCTGCTTTGGACTCAACAGAAGGCCTCACTAACGTTCGGCATTTAAAAATAATTTACAAAGGATTAATTTTGTTGCATACAGATAAAATTGTTCCTAATTAGAACATTTTAATGTATTTTTCGTTTCGTGCCCGGAATCACTTAACCGATTTGGTCCAAAATCAATAGGCTTCTTCCCATGCACGTTATAAATGGAATACCAAGTTTTATGAAAATCCGATAAAGCGCTTACAGACACACATACAGACAGTCATACAGTCCCGTCTACCACATAATCTCATAAAGTACCGGTACCATTCTGCCACTTAATAATTTTGTTATGTAATATCATTACATAATCTTTTTGTTGCATACATTATAGAGGGCGAGTTGGGTAGTGAATTTAATATTTGACGGGGGCCCGGGAAAATTTGTCCCTGGGGCCCTTGCTTTCTTTCCACGGCCCTGTATGGGGTGGCTTGAAAAATAAAGTGTCAAGTTCAAACCCCCATACATTAAAAGAACCACCATGTAGACAAAAACTTTAGTAGCAGGCTCATCCATTATTTAAGCCTCAGCTTACGCCAAGGCCACAATAGTAGATTTATCCACTAAAGCCTTATTTGCGTACTTGATACATAAGTAGCTAGTTCCTCATTGTTGATGCATCTGGAATCTGGTTCAGTTTCATCTCGCAGAGGTCTTTTGATAAGTTTGACTGTTTGGAAGACTGCGCAGTTTTACCTGGTAACTAGTAACTAGGCCGCATTCCATTGACAATGTGAGTAACTCTTTCTAGGAATTAGTAATTTTGAAAATAATATAAAAGATATCATAGCCACAAATGTAACCAATATGAACAAAACCTAAATAAGCCAATATATGACATATAAGTGTACAACCATTCCAGCAGCACTGCGATGGGCTCTAGCAAACAAGAAGACACTTGAATGGGCCTCATCTATTTGTACACCACCCTGTAGAAGGAAACGTGGCACATCTTAAACATCCTTAAGAGTCTGATCTATGCACACTGCATTATGCTTTAGGCCCTATGCTATGCTCCCATCTTTTGAGTGGGCCAATAGGGAAGCTGGAACACTTATTGGCTCACATCGTGGAAATCTCTTCTGTGGTTGGAATATTTACCAAATTCCAAGTGCGTCCAGGACCGTGGACATTGAACAAACAGGCCACACATTATCTTAGACCCCCCCCCCCCATGCTAATATATTGCACATCCTGACTCATGCTTTGTCGAAGTATAAACAAAATTCAGCTATGTGTGTCCTAATCATTTAAAGGGGTTCTACAGTTAAGAAGTTAGAGAAACCTGTGGTGTTATACAAGGAATGTTTGACTCATAATACAATAATCTACAACATCAGGACTTATTTATTTACGTATGCGTACACAAATTGTTGGGAACAATGAACTGCCTCGGTGCATGTGCTGTGTCTGAGCTCGGGTGTAGCAATAACCTTTAACAATTCTGGTTGAAGATTGTCCAATCCAATGCTAGGCAGGTTAAATCCTTCTCAACTTTATTCACAGTGCAGTCCCTTGGAGTCATGCTTTTGAATGCAATAAAGTATACAGCTGTAAATAAAGAAGAAGGAGTTAATTAGAACTTTTGTTAGAAAGTACACTGATCCTCTTGCATCCACACAACACTGGCACCTTTTTAGGAAATTTTCTTTCACGCGCATAAGTTCAGCTTCCGAGATAAGTTATTGATATTGTCTTTAAGTTGATATTATGTTTAAGTTGTGATATTGTCTTTAAGTTCTTCTAATGTATGGGAAATTGACCTATACACTTTATTTTTAAAGTTTCCCCATAAATAATATTCACATACTGTTAGAAGAACTTAAAGTCAATATCACAAGAAAAATGAACTCTGTCTCGGAAGCTGAACTTATGCGCGTGAAAGAAAATTTCCTAAAAAGGTGCCATTATTGTGTGGATGCAAGAAGAGGACATTTCCAACATCTCTTGTGATGAGGCACTTGTTTACTTTCATTGTAATTTTAACTGTAAATGTGAGGAACTGAATCATTACACCGATCGCGGCTTTATTAGCGTAGATATTTCACCCGATCACTTGGGAGTTGGAGCTGTGCCCGCCATGCCGCATTGGCCAACTCTTGCGTGGGACTCACTGTACCTGTAAAATAAATCCTCTCTTCTAAATCAAACTGTGGAGATGCATTTGATAGCAAGCTGACTTCCTTCACTATATAAATGCGATCAGTGGCAAGAAAAGAAGTAGTGAAATATAGGCAGGTAAAGGAAAATTTACAGAAACAAATAAGAGAGAAAACTTCTATAATGGTTACTGAACTGAACCCATTCCGTTTAGATATGTTACGTAAAGATATCAGGTAATAATATAACTTATTACCTTTATGGCTACTTGCTTCGTACGGCAGGGAAAAGATAAATTAGTTACAAGGAATGTTTAGCATCATGAGAACATGGACCTACCCAAGATTTTAAAGATATTCAAACCCTCTGTAACAAACACACTAGACTTTGGAGACAGGTGTTAATTCCTAAAATTTCGTTCTGTGTAATTTTAAGACATCGCTAAAAAAAGTAGACAATAATTGAAGGAAAGTTGATTAAAGAAGATGCAGTTTGGGGTGATATTTTTAGACTATGTATGAACTGCCAGTTTTTCTAGCTTATGTTTTTCAGGGGATCATTACTTTTATATCTGCCTCAACGAGTATTTCATCATATAAAATGTCGCTTAATTTTCCGCGCAATAGAAATTTGAAGAGAGAAGAGATGTAGAGTGACCACTAAATCCTGAAAGAAAGTGTCAAAACTTTCTTGTAAGACTTTAAAAATAACAAATATATTTACTTTAGTTTAGTTTGAAGTAAAACTGTAATTTGGGGTACGCCGTAGCGTAGTGGTCGAGGCGCTGCGCTACAAACCGGAAGGTCGCGGGTTTGATTCCCGATGAGGTCGTTGGAGTTTTTCAATTGGCCTAATCCTTCTGGTGGCACTATGGCCCTGGGGTCGACTCAGCCTCTAACAGAAATGATTACCAGGAGCATTCCTGGTGGCCGGTGCGTAAGGTTGACAACCTTACCACCTTCCAGTGCCGAATGTCCAAAATCTGGGAGCCTCAACCTCCTGGAACCCTCTGGGCCTCCATGGGATCACTTTACTTTTTTTTTTTTTTACAACTGTAATTTACGTTTATAAAGAAATTCCATTATTACATTCAATATAATTGTCAAATACACTAAACAACAAGGCATGATAACAACTTCACAATACAGCTCTCTGTGCTCGCGAGTTTCTTAAGTGATGACGATAGCTAAGATGCCTGGTGTGGGAATTAGGAACTACTTTGCCTGAACTATACGTTTTTACAGAAATTCCAACACTTAATGCTTTACACGCCCTGCAAAATCAAGGTGCATCTTATGGTCTGGGACTCTATGAGGATGATCCCATCTGCAGATTATGCAAACAGGATGAAGAGACGGCCTCACACATCCTGTTCGACTGCCCAGCCCTGGCAAGAAAGAGGTTCACTCTCTCTATATCCAGGGAAGACCTAGGGAATGAAAAGGACATTGGAACCAAAATACTACACCTTGTTCAAGGAACAGATTTTGGGAAACAATGAGATCTTCTCGCCCAACGGGACGAGGTGTAAAGCATAAGCAAGCAGGAGGAAGGAGTATCCAATACCCTGCCTGACTGCACTACCCTGGCAAATCCAGGGAAGACTTTGGGAAAGGAAGCCAACAAGAGCTTCTCTACCAAAAGGGGCAGCACAATAAGCCTTTTAGGCTGACGTGCGGGAGGTCTCTAAACTCTCTTCAAGCCCCCCGCTATCTAATCTAATCTAATCTATGGTCTGTAAAATACGGTAATTGGTAGAGAGAAATCTAATATTTACTATTATTATTTCACACATATAAATGGGTGTCTATAATTGATACAGATAGTAAAATGATTGTTTTTCTTTCCTATGGGCACATTTTGAAAATATACCTACTTGGAAAATAAAATTTATCTTCTACCGCTTGTATCATAAATAACTATTTACATTCCAATGTACTTACGTTCGCAAGAACCAGGTTTACAAACTCCATAAATTGCGTAGGTTTTACAATCAGTTGCCAACAAAACATAGTCACCATTCCACTCAGCTGGAAGAGAATAAGTTCTTTTACATTTCATTCTGTTTTTAATTTTGTTATTAGTTATGTCTTAAATAAACTTGTCAAGCTTTTAGATACTCACGTTTACATGGAACGATGGACATAAATACATTGTTTGTACCTAGTGTTGATGTGCCATAATATATTTGGCTGCATTCACTGAAAATAGAAAAAAAAAAAAAAAACTATCATAACTTCCTCTACCCATAGAGTGAACACTTTGAATAAGTGATTTTAGCTTACGCCATGCTTGTTTAGAATAAGCTTATGAAGCACATTCTAAGCCGATGTCCCACAATCCAATGAGGTAGCATTTCTATACAGTACAGTAAAACCTCGTTAACACGAATTCCAAGGGACCGAAAAATGAGGGGTTCGTGTTAAAAAAATTCGTGCTAACCGGGGACAATTTTTTTTTTTATGAATCGATTACGGTATACACTATTGTAGAAAATACTGTTACATGCAAAAGTAGGCTATGTAATTAGGCCTACCTTTTAAAAAAGATCATTTCCTGTTGATGAATTCAAGTATGTTGCGCTATCCCTGATGGGAACGATAAAGTGACTGGAAACTTCAAGGTCAACTGTATTCACAGCTTCAGTAAACCCAGCAGATGATTCGGATGTTGCAGCAAAACGTTCTGAAGTGGCTACGGTGGCAAACACTTCCTGGCGGGTGGGTTACAAGTTTTAATGCAACGTATGATGAAATCGTACTGGTCATGTTTGAATGAACAGAAAATTAAAATAAGAAACGTTATAACCCGATTGTTGGCGGCACGATGCTTTATTTATTTATTTAGCATTCCTGTAGACCAGCAGTACTGGCACAGGATAACAATAACAATAACTCCCGATTGTCGAGCGATTGCACCAGCCAGCGTTGATGTTAATCCAATTACTCGTAGCCATTCACATAAGTAACCGGGAATTTAATAAAGGTTTACGTTTAACTTCATTTCTTGCATGCCTAGCGAAGGAAGAACAGGAAGTAACCATTTGAAAAGCTTTGGAAGTTTGTGTTAAATGACATTTCAGTATTCAAGGGACAGAAAAAGAGTTCGCAGTTCGTGGTAACCGAAATTCGTGTTAACCGACAAAACTTTCATAAGAAACAATACATCTTTGCCGGGACCAAATCTTTGTTCTTGTTAACAGAGTGTTCGTCGTAAGCGAGTTCTTGTTAACGAGGTTTTACTGTAATTATTTCTGGCTGTGTGTACTGTTAACTCTTCAGTATGTGTACACTGCCAAAACTTCTTCATATTTTCTGAACCTCCTCAACATCTACACTTTTTGTAATAATATTGCTTAAAGAAATAGTAAACTTGAAATTCAGTTTCATTTTCTTCATGTGGAAAGGAAATGTATTTTCTAAGTTACATCCATTGCTAGAAATGTTTTATATCTTCACATTTAATCACAAAAGGAATTTGTTTATTGTAACACGGTGTATATGTGATGTCATATACGACTAGTGTCTGATCGTCTCCTGCCAATGAAAGACAGTTCGCAGCATTCTGTCTACTGTCTTCAGTATAAAGGCACAGTCAACAGTTGTGATAACTTTATCGGCCAATGTTCTTTATGTAGTCAATCAAAATAAAGTTACCTTCAGTGGATCAAATGTTTTCCATACCTTCACGACTTTTCAACCTGAGAGACCAGGCCTTCCTCAGGTGACTCTTGGAACTTCACAACTTGCTGAGCAGTGGCGGCTTGCGTATAGGCACTGGAACTGCAGCACCCTCTATTTCCACTTGATATTATCGATAACATTTAATATAATGATTCAATTTTTTCTTTAATTCTTTCTTTACACTTTTGCAATATATAATCCTTAAGCTTAATGCCAGTAGCCATCCCCCAGTTTATTAAAAAGATAAAAGAAAATCTTTGTATGGAACTGTGCGCTTCACAGTTCCAGGGACACGGTGTTTGACTGTTGTGCGCATGCCCACATAGGAAGGTGCGAGGGAGAGAGAGCCAATGAGATTTCGAATTCCATTTTAATATTTTTCCCGCCTCCTGTAAATTTGGACATTTCTTATGATATTGACACGGACGATAACCCAAGAAGTTGTGAAAGCTAAAATGTTGTTGTCCTCTATCCACTTGTCTTTCTCCACACGCTTCTCCTCCACTTTATCATTCTCAACTGCCTGAATAGCAATTTTTCCATACTATACTTATTTATTTTGGATGCAAACTTAAAGTCATACTTAAAAATATTGGCAACGTTTCCTGTAACAAAATGGTTCATCCTGGCATCATGTTCATTTTCAGTCGAGCCCATATTTCATACATTTCGTTCTGATGTTTTGTACCAACAGGAAGCGGATGTAGTGAGAGTCACATGAGGAAGGCCCAGAGGATCGGGTCGAAACATCGTGAACGTTTGAAAAACACGTGATCCACTGAAAGTAATTTTATTTTGATTCAACTACAAATACATTATAATTATGATGGAAATCGGGAGCAAACATGATAAGTGCAATATTCTTTAATCTCAGCATTTTCAAACTAATTTTGAATCCATGTGCGATTAAACAGTACTGCAATATCCTGATGCGAAGCACTGTCCTGAACATTGTCATCATAATTATAACAATGGCTACAGAGTTAATAACTAAATAACGGTGTAAGTTGTGTACTTACTTCTTTATTATCACAGTCACAGATGTGTTCAATCTTTTGTCACCAATGTCGATGAAAGTCTCAGAGAAGCAAGTCTTATCACCACAACTGTACAAGCCATACCAGATTCCTACAGTCTGAAAATAATAATTCACCGTAATAATAGTAAATATATTAATAATGTCGATAATAATCTATATTAATAATAAAAATAAATTTCCAAAATGTATGACGAAGCATCACTTGAGAACGGCTCGACCGATTTGGCTGATTTTTTTTGTTGTGTTTGTAATTGTCAGGACAAGGTTTGTATGAAAGAAAATTTTTGGAAAATCCACGGGAAAAGTCGGAAATGTAAAATGAGGCACACTTAGAGAGTTCTGCTGTCAATTGTTTACATAATGAAAGCATTGTTTACGGTGTTCACATAGGGCTTTGGAAGCTATATTATAATACTGGGCTTTAACAAATTCTGATACTATTGATGTAATTAATACATTTGTGAAAATAATTCTTGAAGAATAAAATAAAAAATAAAGCAGTCACATAACTTTCTCTACCCTCGGCGTGGAAAATATTTTCTCACTTCACATTTAGATGTAGAATAAGCGATCGTATTGCAGGGACAACTTAAGTGTGTGCCAGTGAGTATGCTATATCGGAAGTCGGTAACAAATCCTATTCACTGATACGTCACTCATAGCTGTAGGCTTTGTATTAGTTGAGAAATAGACCTAGGGATGTTTATCAGAGGCCCTAAGCATATAAAAGAAGACAAAATGGGATGGAACAGTTTCAGTCCTATGCGCGCAGTATATTATGTCCCAGGTTTTTGAAGGAAAGTATGAAAGTGATATTGAATTTCTTTTTTACTTCAGCCCCGAAACGGTTGTATGGTAATACGAGAGTGAGAAATACAATTTTCTGTCAAGACAATACAATCTTATGTAACCGGAATTTCTTTTTCTTTTTATTTGCACTCCTCCCCGGCATGGTGTGTAGAAGCAATGGAATGCAACATTCAACATCCTCTATGAGCCATAAAAAGCTATATCTAGCGTTTTCTGAGGGAATAGTCTGAGTGTCATATGTCGTTCTTCCTCATTTCTAATTCTACATACATATCATATAAGGACCTAGAGTTTCAACATCAAAAGTCCTCCATAAGTTAATTTCATATTACAAAATACAAAACCCGGGCGACGCCGGGCCTTTTAAGCTAGTAATAATAATAATAATAATAATAATAATAATAATAATAAATATAATGTTGATAGTAATAATCACACAGTAATAACATCATAATAGAAATAAAAACAGTAATAATAATAATTAGTGAAGGGATCTTAAGGTGGAAATTGTGGTAAGAAATATTGGGGGAAAAGATCCTAAAAGAAAAGATCCTGAATATATAGGCCTATACATATATACACATACACACAAAAAGGTGCAAAAAATGTGATGATGAAATGGCTTCATTAAGGTTTAAACCAGTTACATGAACTTTCTTGTTCCCATTTACTGGGTTCTAATGAACTCGTTCAGCGACGCTGCTCTTCAGATACTGGAAGCAAAAGTGTGCATCAGACTAGGTTACTTAGGTTTTATGTTTACGTGTTGGCGTACTGCATGTGTTGGTTTTTTGTTGACTTTTTTTCTTCTTTTTCTCTGGACCCTTCATGTGCTAAGTTACCTCGAAGACATAGGTAGGGTTGAAAGTGTTAAAACTTTGCAACGTACACATTCAGTGCTGTTGACCATCTTAAGTGGCTCAGGAAGAGTACATGTGCATGGAGTCGAACACGAGTCACCACCAGCATCTACCAGAGGAGTGACCAACAGTAGCAAGAGCAGCATGGTGTAGCTGTTGAACAAGATTACATTTTTACCAGTGTTATAGCAACCATCAAGAACACTTTCATGTCAAGTCCAACTATCCTCTTAAGCTCTGCCCAGGTAGTAGGAGGGCATGGAGGGAAAGTTACTATTCACATAGTCTGCCAGCTTGATCTTGTGTTTGCTGTCACAATGCAATACAGTCATAGAAAATACATTTCAAGTAAACCAAACATATGTGATAAGGGAAATAAACTTAAAAAATAAGTCTGGCAAGGTAAAAATATTTAAGTGCCACCTTTGATTATTATCTTAAAATGGATTTAAAATGCTATGCAATAAAAAAGGCCTTAAAATGATACATGACTTAAGAAAAACTTAAATTCATATGTGATCCCGCCAGGAAAACTCGACTGTAAGTCGGAAAAATAAGTTTTCTGATTTGAATGGATTCAACTTCTGCATAAAATTCTGAGCATTCTAAAAGAAATTATACCTCTATATAAAAAACTGCTTTAATAACCCTTGAAACTTTATTGCCTGTTGATCTCCAAAGACAAGGAATTTTTCCATGTTTTAAACATGAGTTTCACAATACAAGTGTTTCTGTTGCGAAAAGTATGGTCATATCAAAATAAACAAGAGCATAGCATTGAAATCTTGTTGGCTTTCATGTATCTGCTGCGTCTATTAAGGCTAAGACCAAAGAAAGGTGTTTAAATATGAAGCAGCAGATACTCGGATCGTGGAAGCCTACGATTACATCTTAGAGAGCATTGCATATGATACAAAAACTTGATACTTCACCTGAAAGAGCCAAAGTGCAAGAAGTCTGAGCTGCCAAACCTAAACAACTGTGTTTGTACCGTTGCTGTTATATAATGTAGATAATCCTCTAGAGTTGAAAGCATTTTAAGTAATATGGAGTTTAACATTACAAGTCACAAGTTTATGCTTTTGAATGTAATTTATGTTCCATTAGAAGTAAAGCTATTTGTTGTTTTGTTCTCACTTCTTAATCACAACTTTTAATTTTATGTGTCACCTAAAAAGTAATTAGGGTAATTATCCCATAAATCAACTAAAGCCATATTTTCAGCGAAGGAGCAATTTTTATTTTAAATTCTTGTTCTACTTTATGCGCCATTTCCTATGAGAGGTTGGCCAGGACTTTATTCTACAACTGGACCTCTTTTCCCAATAATTTTATCTTCATACGTGGCCAAAATATTGTGATACCGGTATTTGTTGTTCTATGTCACTTTTCACTGATACAGACTCATAAAAGCAGAGATATAAAATTCACAGAGTAATGCTTTATGTTACAATATGAGGAGTTGCCATTCTTCAACCCGCTGATACTAGTTGATTAATGCTTCAGCTCTGAAAGGATTGATTTTGTTTCTTTCTTTAAAAATTCCTAGTTTGTTAGTTTGTCTGTCTATTTAAGTTTCAACATTCTCTTATATGACCACATTTTGAATTGTTTCATATTCTACACAGCATTCAAATAATTTCTTCCTTGGTTCTAATTTTAGATTGTCGTCAATAATTAATTTTTTAAGTTTTAAAATACAGTTCTATCATGTTGTATCCTACTTTTGATTTTTCTTTTAGTAATAGGTGTTGATATTTCTGCTACCAGGAACTTGGTTTTTTTAATTAATTTATAATCGATAATCGAGACATGTATTGTTCACATAACTGAAACTTGAGTCACGTATTGAGTCAACAGCATCTGGGATTGACAAGAAATTGTTAATCTTAATTTTTGTCAATACTTCCTAGTGAAATTTGCCTACTGGTGACAATTAGTCAAATGTTGATATTTTAAAATAGATATTTCACCTTTTTACGTTTTTCTTTAAACCCATAATTAGCAAACACTCTGTACTTAGATTCCAGCTAATTGCGGGTTCCCTGACCGACAGACCTAGAAGAGTTGAATTTTGTCATTGTTATCAAAATGTTACAAGAAACAAGGCTGAGTGGGATTCTTACACTAACAACATTAAGAAAGTCAGATAAACAAAAAGTGAGTCAAATTTTGTAGGATAGTGTTATTGATACCCTGTACAGCTACAAAATACATGAGGTCTCTACTGTGTTTACATGAAACGCTATGCCAAGCTTTAACACACATATTGCCTTTTAACTTGGAGCAGGCATCAATACAAAAAGGGAAGTTATCAGCTGGTTTGTTGCGTGGTTGCCGTGGAAACGAAACAAGAGCATGGCTTGCAAATACGTGACAGATGAGCCTGTTTTCAAGCATCAGGTCGAGAAAGAGAAGTCGGCAGCCAAGTCGTGGGAGTTCCGCTATGGCTTCCTGCGAGAAGAAGCAAAGAAAGTGAAAAAGGAGATCGAGGATGCATTAGAGCCGTTGTCCGAAACACAGGACCACCGTGTTGTGGTCACCCTGCCAGCAAACACGGTACACTAATATGATTACACAGAAATTAGCAACTCAATACGACCCAGCAAATACATTTTTAATGGATTTCTCAGAAGTCAACATAATTTTAATATTAAATCATGCTTTCATTGCATCAGAACTTGTGGATCGGTGAAATATGCAAAGAGCGTGCCAATGAAACATTCAAAGGACACCCAAATCTTTTTGCTCCCTAAAGAAATTTTAATGTGTTCCAATGCAATGTGTTGATAGCAACAAGGTTGTTGATGTGTTCAGTTTTATCTCGCAGAGGTCTTTTGATAAGTCTGACTGTTTGGAAGACTGCACAGTTTTACCTGGTAACTAGTAACTAGGCTGAATTCCATTGACAATATCAGTAACTCTTTCTAGGAATTAGTAATTTTCAAAATAATATAAAAGATATCAACCATTTAAAATCATAGCCACAAATGTAACCAATATGAACAAAACCTAAATAAGCCAATATACAACATATAAAATATTTCTAGAGGTTGAGATATATAAGTGTACAAGCAGCACTGCGATGGGCTCTAGCAAACAAGAAGACACTTGAATGGGCCTCATAGGCGTACCGAGGGGGGGGTTTTGGGGGTTTGAACCCCCCCCCCCCATTGATTAAAAATGGAAAATTATATAATTTTTTTAAGTCTGCCCATAAATTACTTAATACAAGTATAAAGTGTGGGAAGCTTAAAGCTCGTTATTTTGCGTCTTAATTTTTAAAAAACTCGTTATTTTGCATCTTAATTTTTAAAATGTTCCGGGGGTTCCGGGGGAGGACCCCTGGACCCTCCTCTCCCTGGGGGGTATTCCATACCCCTCAGATCCCGCGGATGTTATAACCCCCCCCCATATGGTCGGCCTGGTTACGCCTATGATGGGCCTCAGCTATTTGTGCACCACCCTGTAGAAGGAAATGTGGCACATCTTAAGCATTCCTAAGAGTCTGTTCTATGCACACTGCATTATGCTGTATGCTCCCATCTTCTGAGTGGGCCAATAAGGAAGTAGGAAATTGTGTTATATATGGTCAATTCTTATTGGTTCATGCTGTGGAAATCTCGTCTCTGTTTGGAATATTTATCAAATTCCAAGTGAGTGTAGGACCGTAGACATTGAACAAACAGAAACAGCGAACACCAACAATGCCGGTTTCCTTGGAGCCGTGGGTAAGGAGGCTGTGGGTTTGAGTCCCGCCTCGGGCATGGGTGTTTGTGTGTCATAAAGAAAACACGGAAAACAAGGAAAGAACAGAAAAACCGAAAACAAGGAAAAAAGAAAAAAAAGAAAGAAAAGGGAAAAAAAATCACTTTACAGCCCCCCCCCATGCTAATATGTCGCACATTGAGAAATAGTAGACACTTTATGCAAATTCTGACTCATGCTTTGTCTGAGTATATACAAAATTTAGCCTAACATTGAATTTTTAACTAAGCAACTCAAACTGGCATGAATGCAAGCTGTCTGTCCTCCTTCTCGGATGGATTATAGGGGTAAAGTGAGCGGTCTTGATAAATTTTTCAGTAGTGGGAAAGCAAGAAAACTTAATTTTGTTTTATCTGTGACTCAACAGCTTTAATGCCGTTACCTTAATTAGATTAAGTGATGTACACATCAACAAACAAACCTGCTTACTTTGTTTAAGTATCGTATATCTGACTCTGACTGGTTCCTATAACCCCTTATGGTGGGGTCTAGGGCCTCCAAGTGGAGGTTTCATTACCTATACTAATTTATTTACGCTTATTTTCCGGAAGAGAGCAGAGGGACAGGTGGTAAGCCCATCGCCTATCATATATCTATCACATGGAATTATTACGACTATTTCATGAATAAAATGTAACTGATTTTGTAAATAATAATTATTTTCTCACTTTGTTGTCAATATTCTGTTATATTATCTACCAAGTGAAGATTCAACATAATTCAGCCACGTGCAAGACTGACCACTGAGGTAGGCAGCTGAGCTCATTATACTCTGTGGCGCAACATCCCCGAAGGGACAAGGCCTACCACCCGACCGCTGCGTCATCTACCTATAGGCAGATGGCAGGATTGGGGGTCATGTGGTCATCATGCCGACACCCATGGCCGTTAACAGTGGTTTCCATGACCGGAGCCGCTACTCCTCTATCAAGAAGCTCCTCAGTTTGAATCACGAGGCTGAGTGCACCTCGTTCTAGACCTCTCTACCTCAGAAAAATCCAATGATGTACAGGGGATTGAACCCGAGCCGACGGATCTGTAGTCAGCGACGCTAACCACAAGACCACACCGGGGGTCAGCTGAGCTCATTACTTGAATCTAATTTAAGCGTGCCAAAAATTTATGTCTTCTATAAGGAAGAGTGTAGAAAAACAATATTTCTCCAGTAAAATTGTCAATGTATCGATGGATACTTGTATAAATTGGCTGAAATGGAACGTAAGAGGAAATGAGAAGCATACAGTGTACTCCCTTCCACACTATGTGCTTATTGCAAGGGATGAGATAAGTTCATTGTAATAGTATCTATGGTCATCGCCTCGCTTAAACTGTGTTTCAATGGTCAGGTTCCCGTGCCACAGCAGACGTCCCAGATGATTGGCTGGAGATCTAGTCAGACCAAGTTCCATTATGACTTGGTCAGAGGTCAGTTTGGCAGGAGGAAGCCTGTCGACTCGTACCAGTGTTTCTGTCGAGTGGGCTATGACTGCATCTGCCTTCCGAACGAGGGCCCTCGAGATTTCTTGGGAAGACAGGAAGACATTGACTAACATCCAAATTATGCAGTTCAAATTTTATTTTGTTGCTTAATAAATTACTCCACCGTAATTATTTAATAAATTTTATTTACATGTGCGAGCTTTTCTTTTATTTGCAAATCTTGGTCCCTGTGGATGAAGTTGACTTTTAAATGATGTAATTAATGTGGAAATTTGCACAGAATTATGAAAACGTGAGTGACACAGAACTTCAATAAAGTGATAAAACTGACCGAAGTTTAGGAAATCTGCTTACTGACTAGGTACAACCCCCTCAAGAAGTGAAGCATTTATCAGTTCACCTTAAATACACGGGGCAAACAAAAAGAATGAAGGAACACTAAATGTGCTAAAATTGAGAAATAAGCCCATGTGTGGAATATGGAGCTAGTTAAGTGCATCCAGGGATATAAGGAACTTATATCTTTATCCAGAAAAATGCAATATAAGGAACTAGAAAATAGCCCGTGGCTTTGCCATGGCTAAAATGATGCTTACATACAAAACTTACAGATCTAGAATCCTGAAGGCACTGACAATACATTTACAGATTTTGTTTAAAATATCTCATCATTAACTATTATATCGTAAGTTTTATGCAGTTCCAAAGCTACCTGTGAACACTGATAATACGTATCGTTTCTCAACTGTTTGTTGACAGATGAATGTGATGTGAATTTGATTTGATAAATTCAGTGTAATTTCCAGAAATTATATAATTTTTCAAGGGAAGGAGTGGTTTGTGTGGATTTTTATTGTCGCTGATGCTTCCAGGTTTAAACTATCAATATATTATAGCTGGTGCCCGCGGGTTCGCCCGCTATTATTAAGTACTGCAGGTTTTTTAAGAAATTTACACTGGCAGTTTATTAAAAAATATGATCTGTAGGACGTCCACAAGAGGTTGCAGTTGGAGTGTGCTGAGGATGAAAATCAGTTTCTTGAAACAATGCCCAGCCAAAGCAACAGCATAGTTGCACCTCGAAGCCGGATTTTTTATTTTCGCTTTCATTCGTGAGTTATGACTTATGAGTAAACATTATTTTTATTGCTATCGAAGCACCTGATTTTGTTGATAGTTTTTAGCTGTCAAACCACTTGCAGGTGGCCTTGGCAATTGGGAAAGAAGAGCATCAGATCGTGTATGTATGTGCTTAATTGTCAATCGCTTTCATTATGTTACCCGCTCTGTTATAAAACAGGAGCACCTGCTAGTAGGAGAGGGTCAGGTGGTAAGTCTATCGTCTCAACCCTCAGAGGCTCTAATTTAGGCTTGGAGTTCTTTAGCAGAGGCAGTCATGTAAGTGATTGGTTAAACTTATTTGAGGTTAGGCAGAACCTTTCGTGATAGTTAAGATGTCGTCTGACTCTGAATCAACTAAAGTAAATTCCACTACTTTTTACTTTCTCGCATAATGTTACGTAGTATAGAGATACTATTGTGATCGGGATAACACCGTGAAAATCTTTTACGATGACAAAAAAAAAAGTGTTTTTGGAATGATGTCTGTCAGCGGATAAACGGTTTGCTGTATTTACTTCATTTTTTTTAAAATAAGGACTTTTTGGAATTTTATTGAATCGTCCAGAATTTGAGTTTTATAACTTGGATATTAAGGGGACTTTCATGAAAATTTTTTAAAAGAAATGTTTATTTTTGAAAAATTGCCCGTAACGATTTTAATAAAAAATTAAAATTGGAAACTCTTGTTTATGTGTTTGAATCTCATTTTCAAACTAGTTCACATTCTAGAAACAGCTTGTGAAAAGGATAAATAACGAATTTCTCTAGAATTGGCATATGAACAGGAAGCCACGCTATCTGCTGAGCTTTGGAAGCCGGAGAACAAATAAAGTCCTGTAGTTTCACACTAGATGGCAGGGTAGGACATTTTCGGAATTCACTTGGTTTACCAGTCTTTCTGTCATATGTGTCAAATAATTATTAAGTTTATTATATAAATATTTATTTTTAATGTTTCTTTCTTATTAAAAAAAAGTTTTCCTATTTTTACTGTTAATGAATTTTTATTTAACTTAATGTATTTAGGCTATATAGACTTGTGCTCATTTGGATAAAAAATCTGATGTGAAACTCACACAACTTTCTCTACTGAAATAAAAGTAAACCTATTAGTATAATATTATTCTCTTCGTAAAAATTGGCTGTAAAAATTACGAGAATATCGTTACCACATCGTATGGCATCCCCGAAGGATACACAACCCAAATAAAATCTGATTAATGCACTCACATAACTGTTTTTACTCTAAGCATGGCCAACAATACATCTTTCAACCTGATGCAAAGCTTTATTGTTCACCAGGCGAGACTTGAGTTTCTATGGACAGTGGGTGGGAGGAAAGATATATCTCAAAAATATTGACTGCGAGATCCGAAGTTAAAAGACCACTTGGAAGACGTAGACGTAGGTGGTAGGACAACATTAGGATAGATTTAAGGGAGGTAGGATTTGCCAGGGATGATTGGATGGAGCTAGCACAGAGTAGAGTTAAATGGTGGGCTCAGGTAAGCGCGGAATGAAACAGATGAAATAGATATTACTCCTTGCTTAAGAATTGTCTATTGCCATTGAGGGAGTAAGTAAATAAGTAAGTGGCACTACAGTAAAACTGCAGTGAATCGACGTAGAGCCTAAACTATAACAGGTAGAGACTTGGAATTTTGACAGTCCCTTCGTTTCATAATGTAAGTGCTCACTAAGAAAGGATTTTGAAATTTTTTTTATTTTAAATGCCAAAAATCAAATATTTTTGACAATACTTAATCCCTTTTTACACAGAATTATAAAATCCAAATCATAGTTCACATGACAACAGTGTATTGTTGCCAGTGGTCTCAGGTGGGTTTCGAAATAAATGATACGGGACTTTGATAAATTAGATAAGGTATCGATATACTGTAATTCATTGGTATAAATAAAAATTGAAGATGAAATCCACGAAAATAATGCACAAAGTGATGCAGTCACACAACTTTCTCTACCCTGGACATAGATAAAACTATACGAGGTATGGTAACATGTATATTATTATATCTCAGGTTTTTTGGGGAGAGAAGTATGAAAGTGATATTGAATATCTTTTTAATTTCATCCCCGAAACGGTTGTATGGTAACATGAGACAGAGAAATAAAATATTCCGCAAAGACAATACAATTTTATGTTACCGGAATTTATGTTTCTTCTTACTTGAACCCCTACCAGGCTTGGTATGTAGAAGCGATGGGATGCAAAATTCTACATCCCTATGAGCCATAAAAAGCTATATCTAGCGTTTTCTGAGGGAATAGTTTGAGTGTGATAAATCTTTCTTCTTTATTTCAAATTTTTAGTACCGGTACGTATAAGGACTTGGAATTTGAAAATCGAAAGTCCTTCATAAGTTAATTTCGATTTTCAAAATACAAAACCCAGGCTACGCTAGTTATAAATACGACTTGTGGTACCATAAGATGTGGCATCTCTGGAATATGGACACATCTTTTGGTAGCATTGGGATGTGCGGATATATGAACAGAGGCGATGGTAATTTAGTTGTGAGCACTATCCACACACTGGTATCTGGTAACATTGCACTTTATTACATCTCTCAAGCGACTACATCTGACACACAACACACTCACACATATACATTATGTACAGCTAACGGCACGGCGAGGCGGCCATCTTGTGGAAGACATGGAATGTTGTTTCGAGGATCATGACCACCCTCGACTATAATAATATTGCATCATTTGTACAAGAAAACAAAGTCTTTCTCTACATACAAAAATACTTATTTACACAACGTCCAACGCCTTTTCATTCCGTTCTCTTAGCAATCTATGTCTAGCACCAAACAATCACATTTCCTATTTTATTTTTATTTTTTACAACGGGACCTCAACGAGATGACAGGCTTAAAAATAAAACGGTTTCAGGTTTTGCAGTCACAAATAACACTTTCTGTAAGATTTCAGTTCAGAATACGAGTGTATAGATTTGTGTAACTCACAGTCGGACCTGATTTCTAAGCAAAATGTTATATTTCGTAAGACACTGCTTGATAAGCAAAGTGCTTATTTTGCTTATTCTGTGAGAAAAACGATTTTGCTTGCTTATTTCATCATTCTGAATTAAAATACTTTATTTTAACCAAAACTGCTCCATTCACTCAACGTGGAGCATTTTCATGGCTGTAGTCCTGACGTTTCACTCATCGCTGATATATATATAGCCATATCACATAGCTTTATCATATGATTGCGTGTTTGTTACTCCATACTGTATTTCAATATCTTGATGAATATATGACTTGTTACGGATGTACCAGAGAATCACCATGAATTTCTATGTTACAGTTACTTTATGTACCCCAAAGTTGAATTCCATACGTCCATATTGGTTACAGATGTGTAAAGTTCGTTTGCCTCAACCGCAGCACACATCACTCTACGAGACAATATAGTGCGGTACTAGATTTGATTTTTATAACAGTAAAAGCTGATAATATGGGATGAAAATTATTAAGATAACAATATCAACTTATTACAAATGTTTCAATGCATTGCGAAACGTGGCATTCGTGATTTAACCCTGCAGTTTGCGTGAGTCATTGTTGTGAATAATGTAAACATACAAATTTCAGCGAACAGCGAAACGCGGCGTTTATAATTTATAACCCAGTC
The DNA here is from genome assembly GCA_964059195.1 of Ectobius pallidus. Lineage (NCBI taxonomy): Eukaryota > Metazoa > Arthropoda > Insecta > Blattodea > Ectobiidae > Ectobius > Ectobius pallidus. The sequence continues at coordinate 682,683 of CAXKWD010000004.1, read as the reverse complement.
TGCGAGAAGCATTAAACATAATGACTGAAATTCACCGGACTGAATGGCATAATTAAAAATAAGAGAGGTGGACAAAAGGAAATAATATTGAATGTTTTTAATGGATTTAAAAAAAACAAATATCCAACACTTGGAAAGTGCGTAGTGAGTGTAGTGAAAACTCCTCCAAGGTGATATTGATGACAAACTTCATGAAGACTCCGACCTGCCTGATTTTATAAGTTATTTGTAAGATTTGAGGCTTTCCTGGCGAATCTTATGTAGAAAATCTTCTCGGGTTTGCAGCCAGGTGAGTAGTTTGTTGTGGTCCAAACTTTCCGAGGCTGACGCTGCCTCCATCCTCAGGGAATCTGAAGTGTCGAGTTTTAACATGTAGGGGATATATATACCAACCCGTGTTGGGCGGAGTCGACTCCGCCCAACACGGGTTGGTATATATATCCCCTACATGTTAAAACTCGACACTTCAGATTCCCTGAGGATGGAGGCAGCGTCAGCCTCGGAAAGTTTGGACCACAACAAACTACTCACCTGGCTGCAAACCCGAGAAGATTTTCTACATAAGTTATTGTTGGACGTTGGAATGAAATGTGTGAAGAGAAGTGATGATATTGTACTTTGGATAACCTGAAACCGGACAGAGAGCCGAAAGTTGAATTACTTGGACGAGACAGGGAAACTTGTAATAGCTCGTGTAATATTGGTTGAGAATGCTTAAGTTACATGGAGACTCTTGTCTTCTTAACTCTAATGGAAGTGGAGAATCTTACAGGGTATATACCGTGTGAGGTTATTGTTAAATCTTCATGGACATGCTGTTTCATCAGGAAAAGTGACCGTAGTTGTCGGTGCAAGTAAATACAACATAGGACCAAAAACAGGTCCTTGCGGAATTCCAGAGTTGAGGCTGTGTGTAGATGGGTGAAACGTGAGGCCCTACAGCTCGGAGAGAATGTCTTGTTTGTTTTGTGACTGCATTAGAAACATGACTATGTACACATTTATCAACCTAACCTACAAACACTAACACACCACGACTGCAACTTTCATTCCAGGTTACAGCTTTGTCATTTGTAAGGGGAAATACTACATGTGAGGGAAATAATTCTGTAACTCACGATGTCGCTTACCTTCTTGACAATTATTGATAGAGAGTAAACATGCAACATTACAGTTTAGACTCCACATTTGTCCGCATCCTGAGCTGCACCAGAGTACACTAGGAGCTTAAGATGTGGACAAATGCTGGTGCTGCAATCTACTTGGTAAATAAGGGACAGTTGGAAGATTTTTTTTTAAATTTCTAGAACTCAGAACATTCTGTTGTGGAGAACGATGAAGAGAAGGTAAAAAATAAAACGTTGATTGAAATTATCATGCCATATTTAGGTCCGTTCACTGGTATTTGTCGTCATGGCAGGCTTACGTCTGATGACAAGGCAAATCTCCACCACATTATAAGTAGGTTTTGGATGTTTATGACCTAAAAAAGTGGAAAATATGACTGTAAATATGACCTTAAAAATGACTAAATGTGACCTTAAGATGACAAAATATGACCAAAAAATTAATTATTATATCACATAAATTCCATCAGATAATAACAATTTTCAGGTGATTTACATGTTTATTTGCAAAGAATTTCTAATCTGTTAATGTTTTCAGAAACCACTGTAACTGTGAACTGAAAATCTTTTAGAAACATTCTATTAGAAGTTAACAAGGAGGAAACGGTAATTCTGCTTTTTCTTTTTATTGTCCCTTCACATTTCAATGAAAGTAAATCCAAAATATTCGTGATTTTTTTCTTCGGAAAAACATTAAGTCGACAATTTAGTGCACATACTGCATAATTGTGCTATTTTACCCAATTTATAACTGAAATATGACGTTAAATTACAGATGTGACTGAAATATGACCAAGACCATGAAAGGTAACAAAATATGACTTTACATGCAAAATACAAACGATCCGATTACGATAACAAATGTGAAATTCTTGTTTAATTTATGTTTTCGGCGAGAATGGAGGTCAGGATAAAATATGACATGTCATAAACATCCGAACCCTAATGTTGACAGTGGTGGGGACACCTGACATTTCTACATAAGTATCGCCGCTATCCTCAGCCGTTTTTATCCAGTAAAGATGAACAGAATTCCTTAACATGTAAGTTAATGCAGAGAAGTTTGGGATTGAATCTGGGTGTATTTGGTTAGTATTCCCAAATCCAGTCAAATTAGAAATCTGCCCATACTGCAAAATGGTCACTTGACAAGAATATCATGAATCTTGAGGATTTTTCGTTGTTCTTGCTAATATATTTCTTGTTATGTAAGATTTGAGGCTTTCCTGGCGAATCTTATGTAGAAAATCTTCTCGGGTTTGCAGCCAGGTGAGAAGTTTGTTGTGGTCCAACGTTTCCGAGGCTGACGCTGCCTCCATCCTCAGGGAATCTGAAGTGTCGAGTTTTGACATGTAGGGGAAATATATACCAACCGGAGTTGGGCGGAGTCGACCAATCAGGGAGCAGCTGCTCCCTGATTGGTCGACTCCGCCCAACTCCGGTTGGTATATATTTCCCCTACATGTCAAAACTCGACACTTCAGATTCCCTGAGGATGGAGGCAGCGTCAGCCTCGGAAACGTTGGACCACAACAAACTTCTCACCTGGCTGCAAACCCGAGAAGATTTTCTACATATTTCTTGTTAATTTTTAGTAATTTTACAACAACAGTAGATAAAGACATTACACCTCGCTTCGGTTGTAATTAACTGGAACCGGCAAATTCCCATTTGTTTATAAGTCAGTTGTATCTTGACCATCAAACTTGATCACTGTAATGGTAGTGAAATTCCTTACTTTGGCGAAGCAGGGAAAACTGATTAGGAAGATTCCATACAAATATTTCACTGTTAAATTAAACTGCAGACATTTCAAGGGTGTTCCTTTCTGTGTGCAATAGAGATGTATTTCTATAGAAATATATAAACACACTGAAAGAAGGATATTTCTCTTTTATAATTTTTAACGAAGACATAATTTTTTATATATAATTTCTTTTTGTTTTCGTAAATTAAAAAAAAAAACCTGAACAAGTTGGGATGTTACATTCTAACTACAATACTTACTTATATAACATTGCAATTTGTTAAATTGTACATTAAATTAAAGATTAGTCTTTTTGAGGTCTATCTTCTTTGCTGTATTAGGTGTACCTGTCACTGAAAATCTTTGTAACTGGTCAACTTATACAGGTCTCACTGTACTAATTAGTAGAATGGAGCAAGAAAAACATTTTTAGTTTCTCTCCACAGCTAGTTCGCATAGATGATACTCGATTCAGTCGAACGCTAGGAAAGAATCGAAATAATAAAACGAGTCATTATTAATCTAGACAATAACTTTTGTGCGTGTTTATTACATTCTAATTCTGTTTGGAAACTCTACTGCAGGTGTGGGAGAAGTAGCGGCTACTGTCATGTGATACTCAATTCATATGGCATGTTAATAACTGGACTAATACAAATGGTTTCCCAAAATTATTAGACTAGAAGCAGTAGAAAGAAAATAAATTATGAAGCTCCTTTGCAAATTGTGGTCTAAAACAATGAAAAATGTATAAAATGGCGAATACAGGAGAACAGAATTACATAGAGGTAACATGCAGGCTTTTATGAAGTGGCCTCCCTGGTCGCCTGACTTGACGCACTCTGGAGAAGTGTACAAGTTCTGAGGAACAGACAATGGAAGCTTGCTGATTTTTCTTCCTATAGCTTTCTGGTCCATGACTGTATCTTCATAATTCGGGGAAAGCATTTGTTGGAAATTAGAAGTTGCACATCGTGGGTTCAGTGAAGTCAAAAGCTCGTTGTTTATGATGGGAAGGGGCAGTACATGTATATATATATAGATATAGGTCCCATGTTGTAGTTTCATACAATATACAGTAGGCCGTAATGGCAAGCAAGCAACAGTACAACATGCGAAGGAAAAAATAAACTTTAGTTTTTACACAACGTTAGAAATATACAGATCTTTAACTTTGTTTTTCTACAAGATGGAGGTTTCTCACTGTTCTGGCCAGAACATTTCTACAGCTGTAATGGCGTCAGGGGTGATGGCTCGCAGTCTTCACAGTATTGAATATATTCAATAAGTATTGAGTTCTAGTTTTAGTTGTTTCAAGCTGGTTAGTTCCCATTATCATGTTAAAGTGACTGCGAACACCCCCTGCGTTGCCATCGCTGAGGTGAGGATCTTTAACGTTATTGCGCGACTACACATTGGAGTATGAGGCTACTTATCTTAGCTTATACAGTATGTTACAACACCAATAACCGTGGTAACTAGAATATTGTCGAACCAGCGTAAAATGCCCGTTGCAGACACTTGTTAGAACTTATGTACACCTAAAACATTGTTTCTTTCAAATAATAAAGTTTCTTCTTCTTCTTCTTTAAACTATACAACTACATCACTTCATATTACAAATTGACCGGTGCGGTGGACTCGGGACGGCGTCCACCATCTTGCTATACAACAATTACAATAATCTCAAAAATAAACAATCGTTTCCCATAGCAACGCAACGTTAATAAAATTTTCCTCCCTTCCCTTAGAGCTAGGGAATGTTTCGGTTCATAACATACTTTCAATCTCTGTAGATAGAATATATATGCCAAACTACGTACACAACTTGTCGTTATTGCATTGGAGCCGCCGCTCTAAGATTGTAAGGCCTTTACACAGTTACATAGAGTGTGATGTTTGCGAATGACCGTCTAACGTCCTCTCTAACTGGACGGGATCTACCGACTAAATGATGTATGATGTGAATGATATGAAGACATGAATATTATTATTACTATTATTATTTTAACTACGGTGCAGTCCCCAGGGCTTGAACAATACCGTACACAGTACAAACAACGAGTTATTAAAATTTTTTGAATACGTCACAACTTCTATAAACATTAATTCAACCTCAACAATAATGTTTTCAATAAGATCGTGAGTCGCCCGCCTGAATGTTGGTCGGGAGTCTCGCTCCCAAACAGGTATTCATGTGGAGGCGCTGGCCAATACTTCCCTATTACTTCCTTCACGAGTCCCTTCGCTCTCCTGAACGAATACTATAACACAGTTGCATAAAAAGGCTTCTCGAAATGCCAGCCAGCTGAGAAGGTTGAGGCGCTGCAGAAGTGAGCAAAGCTGGATAATCAGAAAAGTCAAATCCAAGTCTGCTATTGGTCAGATTGGCGGCCATGTTTGAATGAACAGGCTTATTTTGACCAGTAATAGTAGAAACTATATAAACTGTAATAAGAAAGGGAACATTATCCACTTGGCAGGAAAGAGAAGAGAAGATACAAATAATAACTGAATGGGAGAAGGAAAAAAGTTAAGCAAGCAATGGAGACCAAGGATAATACTGAAGAAGGGGCAGAATTCTCCAGCTTTGCTCACTTCTCCCTTCTTACCCGAGAAGTCTTCACAGTAAACAACGTCACAGACAATATCGATTTCGTTCTTCAATGCCATGAGCTTAACAAACAACGAGTTGTTCAGACTTCCCGCCGCTACTGCCATCTCTCGTCAAGAAGTTAGTACCGGTTACAATGTTTTCCTTATATCTTTACCAATATTCAGTGCTTATCTCATGGTTCTGAAGAATATTTTATTTTTTACTGTAAAAACTATTGACATATTAAAAAAATTTATGCGGTATTCTGTTAGTCATACAGCGTAGAAATTGTGTTAAATCTGTAGAACCAATTTACTTCTGTTAAAAATAAAACATGGGGGAAAATGCGTTTAAACACGCAAACTGATTAGACGTACAAATTATACCAACTTAAAAAATATATAAATATACCGGTATTTTTTTTTCAGCTGTGTTTATACTCCGTTTAGCTACATGGCCACATCAGGAGTTCGGGATCTGTGTCCGTGCAGTAGGGTAGGCCATGGAACTATTGCTTGTCAATTGTTTCTATTGTCGGTGTATTTAATGGAGTAAATTTCAACTGATATTAATTTTAATGGATATAATAGGCTACAGAATGAAATGGTGAGGATGATTCATGGTATGTAAACATCCAATTCGGCATTTGCCTTTACGACTGGCTAAACCATGGAAAAGCCCATGTCAAATTGGCCGGGCACGAGATTTGAACCTGGGACCTCCCGAATACGAGTCCAAGCCGTTACCATCTCGGCCACCTCGCTCGGTAACTTTAATTCTTTTTTTTTTTTTTGCTTAATCTTCCGAAGGCAGCTTAATTATTGTTAATTTTCATCACTAAGATTTAAGCATTTAACTAGTGTAATTATGGTATATTATACTTTAAGGTAGGCTACATAGTATTTTTAGTACAAAAATAAATGATAATTTTGACCTTCTGCCCTTCGCTATTTTCTGTACAGTCTTATAACTTGATTTTAAACGTGCATTACATTCAGGAAAATTGGCGAATGCGTTCGTTTGTCAGAAGATAATTTTTAATTGTGTAAATAAGAAGAGACACTTTAATGAAATTCGCGTGTAAATTGAAGTGAGTCGTCAATATTAAGGGAACAAACACCGAAATGCATATTTTCATTCACTGGAATATTGGGCGAGAGATGGCAGTAGCGGAGGGAGTCGCGGCGTAAATCCTTAGAAGATAGTGACACGAACAGACAACGTCAACACTGTATAGAGATGACATAGAGACAACAAACAACAACATTTCGTCCCTCGAGGATATTCTTCAAGCCCCGACAGAGGGACCATCACTTTACAGGTCGTGTCCCAAGCGGTCCATCTCTGAGAGCAGGAAGTCCACGTCGCCCTCTGTGACCGCGGCGCTGGAGATGATGTTCCGGAAGAAGTTGGGCCTCCTATCGTCCGGCTGGTAGCCCACCATCAGCGTCCCCGACTGCATCATCCTCCCTTTGAGCACCGGGCAGATCTGCAATACACACATCGGAATGTCAAATACTCCCGAAGATGGACTGAATTCTTTCAAAGTGATTTGTTGAATATCTCTGCTAATTAATCCAATATACAGGGTGTTAATGAATAACACCGGAATATTTTACCTGCATATAGAGGCAAGCAACATTTATTAGGAGATGTTTGGTCTATGGCGTAAAATGTGTATGCAACAGGGCATTAAAGTCATTATAATGTTGTGTTAATAATACAATACAATATTTACAATACAATACAATACAATATTTATTGGCCTTTAAGCATAATTACAATCGGCTTCGTCAAAATTTTGTTAATACATACTCACAAACAGACACACATTAAAATAAAATATCAGAATCAGGCTTATTTAAGAATTCGCCAAGTGAATAAAATGGATTGCATAGTAACCAGAGATAAAAAAAATCTATGTTTAAGACTCTCAACTGGCAAGTCATAGTACCTCTTCGGGATTTTATTATATATTTTCATGCCAATGACTTTATAACTACTGTGTGTACTATTTAACCTGAAATAGGGTATCATAATATTATCATTATGACGAGTCTTATGTCCATGAGTAGAAGAAACCAAATTGTAGTTATCTAAACGAGTCAGTAATTAAGCGAAATAGGGTTTAAAATTTCCATTAAATTGACTTCACGCCTTCTTAGTGATCGATAGAAACCTGATTCTTCATCATTCATCAACAGCTAACTTATATCATAATTTAGAGTTTTCATAATCTGCAAAATTTACACAGTAATCACATGACTGGCTGCCACTGCATTAGTTTTTTTAATTCATAATTAAAGTGATAACACGACTTCCTTTGTTTTGCCCTGGGAGATTTTAAGTTGTAACAGGTATAATTGATTCCATAGAGCAAAAGTCTCGTAATAAAAGTTGCTTGTCTGTGTCCCTTCTATACACAGGTCAAATTTTTCGGTGTTATTCATGGACACCCTGTATAATTACCTTCCCCAAGAGCTGCTCCTTGTCGGGCGAGTGCTGCATACTGCGCAGGCGCGTTGGCACGTACCAGAAGCTCACGTTGACGAGCTCAGGCTCCATGATGAGGTAAAACTTGTCCGGCATGGACTTGATGCGGTCCACCATGTACTGCGTCAGCTCCATCAACCTGTCCATGTGCTTCTCGAATCCCTCCGAGCCCTGCAACAAAAGCATCGCGTCATTGCGCTATTCCGTCTAACTGCCTTCTCAGGTATATAGTGATTGATGTGTTTGTATGAGTTACCTTGGACCGCCACTGCAGCCAGAGCTTGAAGATGTCGTTATGGCGGCCGCACTGGATGACTTTGTCCCCTGTGTCGTACTGGACGTCGTAAAGCTTGTCCTGCATGAACAGGTAGTCTGCAGCCATCTGGTTACAACTCATCAGCAATCCCTGAAGGCAAAAAAGGGAAAAATGTAACGAAAGAATGGACAGTTTCTAAAAAGTGCACAGTAGAGAATAAGTTGCCGAAAAATGCAAAATAAAAAAGGGTGAATATTCACAAACTTAATTTTTATACCATTGAGGGAAGTTTAATGTATTTTTACTAGATAAAAAACCTCATTATACCCTCAATATATTGTATGTTTTTTTTTTTACTTTGATACTCTAGTGAGCATTCACACCGAAGTAGCATAGCATGCGAATCGCACTACCTGGATGCAGGCTGCACATCGAGTTGTATGGTTCACAGTTTTGCATTTACACCGAAGTAGCGAATGCGATCTGCAGTTTAACGTAAATTATATATTTTCACTTGAACAATTGAGAAACCCATTTAAAATAATGTAATTTACCTAAAGAGGATATAGTTTCAGCAATTTTAATCCAGGCTTTTTTCCTACTATTTTCGATTGCCATATCGTATAGTCTACGCATGTACAAATTGTAGCTCTCTTTCCAGCAGTTTTCATGACATCTTTGCCATTATCTACCGCTACACAAGCAAATATGTGTAGAATTTTCTTAACAATTAGAAAACAACTGAAAAGGCAACTGTACGCATGCGTCATCCATAGTAGCATCTATCTGACGAAATGAATGTCGCACTCTGCGAGATTCATTATTGCCACGCTACTTCGGTATGAAGACTTGAACTTGTTTATTTGGGATTTAAAATTAATAGCGCACAACCTGCATGCAACTATTGCGACTCGCTTGCTACGCTACTTCGGTGTGAATGCTCCCTTAAAGAAAGAAGAAGAAAAAAAGAGCAAGGTAAAAGAAAAATACAATATATTGAGGGTATAAGGAGGTTTTTTATCTAGTAAAAATACATTTAAAAAAAGGGTGTTTTTGTTGATTTTGAGGCGACATCCTGCGTTGTCTGCCCTAGCTGTAATACTTGTATATTATTCTCCTGTCTAATTTTCTGTAATCTCTCGACTTTAAATATAAGTGTAAAATTCAATGTACCCGGCAATACACCCCTAAATTACATCTGTTTCACTCTGTAAGTTGTTTGAAAAAAGTAGAGGTCCTAGTATAGAACCTTGGGGAACAAGTACAAACAAATTGATTACAGAAGAGACGTTGGTATGTGATGCTTGTAGTTACCAACAAGGGGAGGGGAACTCCGCAAGATGGCGGGTAGGGAGGAATTCTTGTTATTACACATTCCTAGCATGCCGATGGGAGGGGGGAAGCTGTTCCTCCTTTCTCTAAAGTTTTGTCTGCTGTGGTTATGTATTGTTGTCGTTATTGTTGGTATTATTATTATTTAGTGTGACATTTTAACCTCAAAGTAATGCTCATTAAAACACACGAAATGAACTCACATTATTATAATATTAAAATAAACATGCAACGAATAAAATTGATTTTATTTTCATACAGATTATTTATTGCTTTAATCGTTATTGGATATGTCTAGTTCTCTACTTTACTGTAGGCCATGTCATTGAGAAAGTCTTAACTCACATGCAATATAAACCACCTATTAACAAGACTATTCAATAGGTGGCTTTGGTTCGTTGCCATGGCATCCAAAAAAAGAGCATTGCATGATTTGGACGAAACTCACCATGCTGGGGTTTCATGGGCTTGGGAACTGGAATCTGAGGTCTTTTTTCCCCCAAACATCGGACTTCAATCGTGGAATGCACTGCGAAACCGGGGTTTTAGTTTTTAATTATCATTAGTTTTGTTTATGCATGATTTGGGTGAGGTTCATGAATCTGTGGTACGTTTTAACAATTTCATTTTGAATCTTTATGCCCGTATGGCAGCATAAGCTTCGTTTGTTCGTTTGTTTATTTATATTTTTAACGTTAAACAATACGATTAAGAGTAAAACTATGTAATTACTGCAATTTATGTAAAAACGATGTCAGTGTTAATAAATATATTGTTTTAATTATTTTTCTATGATATGAATTGTTTAAATAAAACATGTACCAGTTGAGTGAATAACCGCGGTTATGATATATGTGAATTAAAATTGGCCTATAAAGGTGATAATGCCTTGCGTTCTTCAGAGTCGTCATCCTCTATCATATTAATTAAAATGAACAAACACATCAACAATAGAAAAGAGTTGGTACTCACGTCCTGCTTGAAGTGCACAGTGGAGCACTGGAGCAGCGCCCCCATGAGCTTGTGTGGGTTCCACGTCACAGAGTCCGACCTAGAAAAAATAGTATGACATACATCTGTGGTCAAAATTATCATTACTCGTTTTGTATTAAAAACACTGCATACTTTAATGTGTCTCCCTAATTACGCGATATTAAAAAGGCTACACTCGTTAAATGTTCAAAACGTAGTGACAAATTAAAATGTCTTCAGAATGTGATACTTAAAAAAGAAAAGTAATATTCAGATTGCTGACGTTAACATTTGTGAAATAATAATAATAATAAATATTATTGTACTGTAGACACTGCTGCCAACATGAAAGCCAAGTAAAGCGACTTTTGCAATCACCGTTAGAAATTTCATATTTAAAAAGTAGTATTGAATTTTAAAATTGTAAATTTTTATCAAACTAGTCTATTTAATATTCATATGAACATATTTTTAACTAAATGAGTGTTTTCCATGTGACGGATATCAAAGTTGGCACCAATGGCATTTCTAGTGGAACTTTTACTTCCTGTGTCTTGTGTTAGAAGCTGTTTAAAATAGTCATTTTCTCATACTTCTCTTTTTTATTATTGTGTTCAGAACTAAATGGTTTTACTGTAAGTTCTACATGGTTTGTAGAACAACATTCAATAACCTTGAATATTAACTTCTTCCATTTGTAGCAAAGATATAAGCAAATTAATGCGTGGCATTAAAATATCAGACATTTTACTGAAATATGACAATAACTCAAAAACTAATAAACTGACAGAAATGAACAACATTATGTGTTACACAATATTAAGAGCCGAGTATGTTTATGAAATGAGAGCCGCGAGTTTCATAATTTGTCAAACAACGCAAATTAAAATGCAGGAAATCGACTAAATTAATGCGAACAGAATATATTTCATTTTAAAAACAGCCTTAAGGTTTGATAGTAATCGATGCCACACTTTAGAAACGTAAGTTTAATCCATCGCCCCCTAAGTTGCGCCCCCAAGGCAGTCTCTGAGTGCATGGGTGACAATTAATTTGCTCAAATCTGGCGCTTACATTAAAATTCAATTAGGGGGCTCAAGCAGCTGTCGTGCATTAATCATGCAGCCCTCTCTCTCTCACCTCTCGATGCCGCTCAGCTTGGGATGCCTGTACTTCCTGGAGAGCAAAAGTCCGCCTCCCCATGCGGCCTGCAACAACAATTAGTTATTTGTTTAAAATTCTATTATTGTATTTTAGTGTAAAAATATCATGCATACCCTCGTATGGTCACATTTTATCTTCAGCCCACTAAAACTGATGAAAATAACTTTACTTAACTTACTCGATGGCAATAGACAATTCCTAAGCAAGCTAGGAATATTATCTATTTTATGGAACCTGAAGGTTCATTGCTGCACTTACCTGAGCCCGCCATTCAACCCTATTCTGTGCTAACTCCATCCAATCATCCCTAGCAAATCCTACTTCTGTTAAATCTATTCTATTATTGACCTCCCATCTGCGTCTAGGTCTTCCAAGTGGTCTTTTCCCTTCGGGTCTCCCAGTCAATATTTTTGAAATTTGTTTCTCCTCCCCCATGTCCAGCCCATTTCATCCTCTGTGATTTAATTACCCTTACTATATCCGGTGACGAGTACAGGTCATGAAGCTCGTCGTTATGCAGTTCTCTTCAGTCCCCATTTTCATCTCTCTTAGGCCCAAATATTTTCCTAAGCACCCTGTTTTGGAACACATTATGCTCTTCCTGAAGAGTAACCAACCACTTTACTTTATACATCACTTTTCATAGCAAATGATAACAAAATTTGTTGGAATTTCTACAGAACCTTCGGAGTAGTATCCCTTAGTTACTCACGTCGACATGAAGCCAGAGTTTGTATTTCTGGCAGATGTCGGCGATGGGCTCGATGGGGTCGAAGGCGCCCAGCACCGTGGTCCCTGCCGTGGCGTTGACGAAGAAAGGAATATGGCCCCTCGCCTTCCTCTCCAGGATGAGGCGCTCCAGTTCCGAGGGAATCATGCGACCCCTGCAACAAGAGACTCACATGTGGCCACTTGGATCGCCGGACTTGACTTTTCCGTATTGTTAGCAAGGTAGTACATTACCCCTCGTCAGACGGCACCTCCACGCAGTTCTCCACCCCCAGACCGCACACCGCCGCACAGCTCTTGATGGAATAGTGGCACTGCAGCACACAACACAAGGATTAGGTCAATTGACTTCAAGGGGGATCGAACCAGCGAACTTCATCCACCCCCCGAATAAAACTGTAGAATTGTATAATAAAGAGACAGAGCCTAATACCTGGCATTCACAAAACTCTGGCGTAATTCACACTTAGGTAATGGAGTATTCGTTAGGTTACGTGATATTAAGGGCGTTCGATAGGGGCACAATATATATATTATATATATAAATGAAATGTAGACAGTGCTTTTCCTCCTGTTTTGAAGGCTAGGCTAGATTTGTACAAGTGAATTTGTAAGGCTAGTCTACTTTGCGGTTTTTTCAATCTCATTATTATATGGTCCGGTCATGAAAACCACCATTAACGGCCGTGGGTGTCGGCAAGCTGACCACAAGCCCCCAATCATGCCATCTAACTATGGTAGATGACGCAGCGGTCGGGTGGTAGGCCAAGTCCCTCCAGGGATGTAGCGCCACGGAGTTTAGTTTAGTTTTATAATATATGGTACCAGGCTCTGGGGCCACTCCAGCAGAGTGCAGATGGCTGTCCAATGGATCACTGTAAACCCTTATTTGTATTAAGGAAAGGGAAAGTAATTTTCCTGTAAATAGCTATATACACGTTTATGAAACCAGAAGTAATATGAACATCCATGTAAAACTTTTAAATGCTTTCCTGTCACAGGCGTAACATTTTTGAAATTTTTTACCAGTAATTTTACCAATAACCAAATTACCGGGGAACCCATTTTATTCAATCACTGATTTTCTAGAAGCTGATCACCCCAGTATCTCAATATATGCTTAATTATCTTAATTTTAGTTTAGCTTGACTTGTCCTATTGTACCTATACTGAATGGCTTAACACAATCTTTGAATCCTTGAAAAGGACAAACAGCCATACAACTCTACTTTATGTATAGTTTTCCGATTTAGTGACTCCTCAGTCATTGTACTCTAGAAATGTGTTGATCCTAGTCAGGGTGACTCAGTTGTTAATAATAAAAATAATAATAATAAATTTTGTTCCCTAAAATAACACATAGTATGTAATAGAACTCGTCATTATATAAAAGTGTGAACATGATTCATTGAGGATTAATTTCAATATCTTCTCGTTGACCTTCTACAAATTCTTGGATTGAATAAAAAACAATAACTATGTGTGAAGTCTAGTTTTAAAATTCCTTAAGGGAAGACTAGTCAAGGCCCTTGGCAGCAGATTCTATAATGTAAGTCCCTCAATTTTATAAGATTTTGAGGTTATTTGGAGTCGATGGAGTTAGAGATTGTCCACAACACAAACCGGCTCTGGTGCGGGTTCCAATCTAAATTTTACTGCAGTCCTTTGTTTGCCTATTTCAATACAAATTAGCCTATTAGCCTATAAATTCCTTGTTATTTGCCTCACTTTTAAAGTCTTTACTAAAAGTACTTTTTTTTCTGGTGCCCTCCCTTACCCCCGGAGTGCCAAGCAATGAAGCTTATCATCTCCGGTCAAACCAAATTTTGGTAACCATTTGTTTGATGTGTTTACGTAATAGTGCCCTTATGGGATGTGTGGTGAAATTGACGTGTTCAATAAATCATATTAATAACTTCTGTTTACGGCAAAAGTTAAAATAAAATTAAGAGTCAACAACGCCATTGTCTGAGAGACAAAACATCGCACTATTGTGGGTTAACGACTACTCAAGTTCTTATCTTTACAGTCTGGACTTCGAGTACATCGCTATTTGTGTCATTGTAAAGGAGATAGCGATGATCAGCTGGTAAATTTTATTCCGGTACCAATAATAATGTATTTTATTATTATACGAGATCTAAAATGCTTCACCACACATTTAAATAAATATACATTATTTTCTTATCTCATATGCAGCTTATATATATACGCAATCACCGTGTTCAATTATTAATTGTTTTTATCAAAGATGTTACAGGTGTGAAGAAGTTTCAGTATTCAGTCCTTGTGAATTTACATAAAAACAAGTATACGTAATTTTCTGAGTTCAAATTTTGGTATAGTATAAGATGCCTTATTGCTGGGAGTGCGTATTCAATTGTCCAGCGACATGCAAAAACTCAGACTTTAAGCCCTACCTTTCCTACGCCAGATCTCGGGAAAAAAAAAATACCTTCCACTGATACGTTATTCATCTCTGTAGGATATAAATTATTTTTATCTCGTAAAGTTGCATTGCGCCTGGGAAGGTCGGACTAGACTACCCGCGTTGCAGTCGTGTCGGAGAAATTGCCTACACACAGCAATAAGGCACTCATTGCATGGGAGCCGGGATTCATTGTGGAATGTCACGGGTTCGAATACCAGAAATGTAATACGAGCAGCTTATATATAGCCAATCGTTGTGTTCAGTGATTGCTTTTATCAAAGAAGTTACAGGTATAAAGATGTTCCAGTGTCCAAAACAAGTGTAATATTATGATAATAGACAGTTGAGCTTAATGGATTGTCTTTCCTATTTCTTTTAACACTATCATTTTTTTGGGAGGGTTGAAAAGGAAAGGTTTATATGTTAGGCACTAAATAAAGGGTGAGAGGAGCCCTTGTGAAATTACACCGGCCAAAACTAGTATTTGTTAGATGCAACCTTTTTTTTTTCAGATATTTCTCTACAGAATATTTTAAAATTTCATTTTGTTATTTTTAGTTCATTTTATGCAGAAACTGGGAATAATAGTGTAGGTTTTTGTAGCTTTTAGTTTCGTTTTATATTTTTAGTATTCGTGTTTTCCCACACTTTGAAATGTTAATTTCGAAACTGCCGGCAATTAAGGAATTGTTTTACTACAACATTTAAAATATCCTACAGTGTCCAATCTCTCTATATATATAAGGGAATAGTTTGAGTGTGATAAGTCGTTTTTCCTATTTCAAATTATAAATACCTATAAAAGGACCTAGAATTTAAAAATTGAAAATCCTTCATAAGTTAATTTCCAATTACAAAATAATAAACCCGGGCGACGCCGGGGCTTTTAAGCTAGTGTTGGTATAGACTTTGAATTCAATAATGAAGTTATCAGTTAAAATTACGAATCTAAATAATAACGAGCCACTCAGTAGGCCTAAATTGACATTATGGAATTTATTTTCATGCCACTTTTTATAATTACAGGGCATTTTAACGCATCAAAATCCTAGCACTAATACCTTGGCCAGTAGCGAAAGCATGTACCGGTATGCGAGTATTGACTTGTGGCCGCCATTTTGTGAGACCCCCCCCCCCATGCGCAAGAAGGGTGGGCCGCTCTGCTAATATGCTTTCACAAACTCTTGTCAACCTAAGAAAAACTGAACATTTAGCGCCTAGGCTAATTAAATAGTGACAAACGAAATCCTTACAGGTTAGGCGGGGAAAAATAAATGAAGACAGGGACAAGAGCACTTGAGAAATCAAAACGCATTTCAATGAACTTGGTCCAATCATTAGCTGTCTCTTGCAAAATAATGACCCTTCATTTTCATAATCTACTTTTTTTAAACAGTTTGAGTTATTTTATGTGAAACTTTGAATTTGCTCGCCAGCTTCCATTGTATTGCATACTACATTTTCTACGGTAGCGAATAATAAAAATATTTTCTATGTGATTATAACCACTAACAGCTGTTGCAAGCGCTACCAACCTTAAAAAGTAGTCACTGTTTTAGTCATAGTGTCGATCGCAACTTTCCGCACATAATAATAAAATCAGGTAAACTGGTATAAGAAACTGCCAGTATGTTTTTGTTTAATCAGTTATGACTGCAGTTATGATATGCAGAATACAAAAAAAAAAAAGTCAAATTTGCCGGTTTCGGCATTTGAACCATGAAACTCCAGAATGTAAGGCCAAGACGTTACCATCTCAGTCACCTTGGTCAGTTTAACGGTCTAGTTGGATAAGCGCATTTAAAGCAATAGTGTTATTTGTCATAGCTAACTGTATTTTAATTGCCAAAGCCTTATAAGATCACAGTAAAACAATTGACTATGTTGTCATGACAACTGATGTGCATTTCATAAATTCTTTCGAATACGTTTATTACCATAAAATAGGGTACTTTTCATGGGCGTCATAAATGCGTATACCGAGTTTCATGGAAATCCGATACAGCGTATTTGAATTATGGCGCCTTTCTATTAGAAAGGCGCCATAATCTATTATAATAGGCACTAAATTGGGCATTACACCGGTACAGGTGAACCGATTTGGTTCAATATCAATAGGGTTCTTCCCATGGACATTATAAATGTGTTTTCCAAGTTTCATGAAAATCCGAAAAATCGTATTTGAGTTATGGTGCGTACAGACAGACAGACAGACGGACATACATTTTTTCGTCCCCCACACAATATCATAAAGTACCATACTGGCACTTGATAAAGTGTTGAAATAGATATATCAGCCTACAAGATGGCTGTAAAATGACGTAAAACCTATAATCCCAGGTATCATGGCTGCCAGTAACCTAACCTAACCATTATGTCGAATATTTGAATTTAATCTTACATTTCAAATGTCTAATGAAGAACCTCAAATTAACGTGAAATATAACAGAAACAGTTTAGAGCAATTAAGTAAGATTGATAGTTACATTAACCGGTTTCAATTAAGTCTGATATGTCTAGGGGCTTTGTAAATGAGCAATTTGAACTGTGAGAAATGCAGGAAAAAATCTCACATAACTTCCTCTGCCCAAATAGAAGTTGGCATCTTAGCTTAATATAATACTTCTGTATGAGATTCTCTCCATGTAAATCGGTTGTAATAATGCAATAGAATGTCGCTGCCACGTCACATCCCCGAAGGATACACAACCCAAATAAAACCTGATTAATACACTCTTGTAACTTTCTTTACTTTCAGCATGGCCAGTACATTTTTCTCACTTCACATTCTCAAACAGAACAAGAACCTTATTGCTAAGAGCACGTATTCAGAGCGGGTGGCTTATAATTACCCTTCAGAAAATTTTTATAGAAAAAAGTTTCAAATGAAAGTTTTAGCTCTTAGTATAAACACCGCGTGTGTAAAATTTAAAGAAAATGGTAAAAGCTGTTTTCGAGAAATCGCGACAAACAAAATTCCCTTCATGTTAAGCCCCCTTAAAAATAAGAGAAAGTCGTCGCCAGTTTTCGTGTCACATCTCCAAAAGGTACACAATTTTGGTTTCTTACAATTTTCCGTTCTGGGGCTAGGCTGTTCACAGACAGACACACACATCCGGTTTCTGAAAATAGTACTTTTGGATTTAGGGAGCCTCAAAACGTGTATTCATTTTAAAAACTCAATTTGGGATTTGGGGTGGTACCTGTGTTATGGGCAGAGGAAGTAAACATGTTGGGAAAAATGAGCTTTAGAGTTGAGACGCAAGCGTTGTAATAATAGAGACAGACCGCATTCAGGAGGTCCCAGGTTCAAATCCCGTTGCCGGCCAATTTGACACGGGTTTTTTCATGGTCTCCCCAGTGGTAAAGGCAAATGCCGAATTGGATATTTACATACCATGAATCATCCTCACCATTTCATCCATTTAAATTAATATCAGTTGAAATTTACTCCATTAAACAGAAACAATTGACAAGCAATAGTTCCATGGCCTACCCTACTGTATAGACACAGATCCTGAACTCCTGATATGGCCTCGAAACTAAAAGGAGTATAAACACAGCTGAAGTAATAACAAATAATAATAATAGAGAGTGTTTAGCCACTGACCTGGTCCGATGTGTACATGACGAGTTGTCCCGGGATGACGCTGAGTCCCTTCTGCTTGTAGTCGGGGAACATTCTGTGCCTGGCCGCCAGGAAAGCGTACAAGTTGGATATTGAGCCCCCTGCGAATAGGAATATTATTTCTCTATATAGAACCCACATATTGTGAGTGCCACTTTTTAAAGACTTTTTTCCAACAACTGCCCCTACCTGCTGCCACCCTAATCCTCTTCGACCTTTCAATCAGTGAGTAGAAAGGTAATTGGACGTATTCACACTTGTCTGCAGTCGAGTACAATGTTGCCAAATATGTATCACGTCACGTTTACTGCCTTTAAGAGGCCGTGAATGACAGCGGCAACACTGGGGAAATCCACGCGACTACAAGAACACCCATTCTTCGTCGTTATGGGTGTTGGTGCAGATTTTCAGATTAGGGAAGAATGCTATTATATTCTTTTCTACATAGACGATGGTTTGGGACGAGGTCTTCTTAAAATGGCACCAACAATAGTTAACATAGGTATGCTTCTTCTTAACCTTAATTCATATTCGTATACACTGATATAAGAAATCTTAAATCATTCACAAAACAAAATTAATGATGTAAGTGTAGGCCTATGATTCACTGACATGTTTTTTTTCAAGTTTAAAGCAGTCATATAGTTTATGCATGGATTAAATTCAATCTGTCAGGAATTACATTACGTCTATTTGCTTGCACATAAGTGAGGAGAGTTTAAACTGAAAAATACTCACATTAAATATAATGTAGATAAGGGGAGCCGTTCATTTCAATAGAATTGACAATATTATATCAACGGCAACAGCGTTTAATTATTCAATGGCTAGGTTTAAGTTATATTTATTTACACTGCCAGCGTTATAAAGAAATGAATGGAACACAGCGGGCTACGATATCAAAGCGATAGAGTGGGCCATGCCCATTGTTACCTGGTGCAAGGATGGAGTCGCCGCCCTGGAAGCCGATGATCTCCCTCATCTTCTCCATGACGACGTGTTCCATGAGGATGAAGACGGGCGCGATCTCGTACGTGAACATGTTGGTGTTGGCCGTGGCCGTCAGCCATTCCCCGACCATCGACACCAAGTCCAGACCACACGACAGCTGATTGAAGAAGCGCGGGTGTCCTGAAACGTAATGCAGATGTGTTTAATTGCAACATAACTTCCAAGAGGGATTAGCTCCCTGCTCCCTCGTGTCTGCTTTTAAGCACGCTTGACCGAGTGACATAATCCCCAAATTCCGTGTACCCCTATCCCATCCCTCCCCAATCTTCCGGCGCATTACTCCGGCCCCCTCTCCAATCCTGCATCTGACGCGCCCTCATGTATCAAGTCTTTCTTTCCATCAGCCATTCACTCAATATCTATCGAAATTTTCCTTATCTTCTCCTACAAAAGTGATAAGGACACTTCCTCTTTTCTTTATATTCTAATCAAGTCAAATCTCTCTAGGCAGTAACCTCAGCATTGTCTCGGTACGTTAAGATTTATTCTAAAAATTTAATAAATACCATGCTTACATCTGTTCAGGAATCAGCATTATAATATCTTACGGGAAATGTATTCCACAGTCGGGCAACGTTGGCATTTAATGAAGTCTAGTCATCTCCTGTAAACATTATAAACACATAACCTCAACATCTGTTCCTACGTGGGTAACAGTGCTTACCAGCATGCATTGCTACCGGCTGTAGCAATGATATAATTATATTTTACACAAGATATATTCAATATTTCAGCAATCATTACTTGAATAAATGGATGTTTACTAATTATTGTGTTTGCAACCGGTGTATGATCGTGTTTTGTTGAAAGAAAACAATATTCCTTTCGATAGCATTGTCTCATAATTTAATTTCAAGATAGCAAGTACAATTGCAACCCGTGACGCATTGCATGTAAATAAACAATTCCATGAAAACCCTAGTCAAATTGACCTGCCACGAGATTTGAGCTTTGAACCCCGTACCTCTCACCCCAGGATCGGTTGCTGTGTTTGCATTACGATTGCTACTTTTCTTGTTTCCAAGAGAAACGAATGAATAGCGTGACAGATATTTGAAATAAGGCGTGTTCTGCATCGAAGTTCAGTGAATCGTATGCAAACGTATTTAATTGTCAGTGCATTCTGTGAAATCGGCGGCATTTCTTATGTGATTATAAACGACTATATAAATGGTGAACCTAATCACTTGGATAAATTCCGTTTCTTCTGGTTTTTGTCAAGAAAGCGCCCTCAAGCATTTTGATTACCATTCAGTGTTACAGAAGGCTATGGTAACTGTTATGACTCGAAATGATCTTCATTTGTCAGTTCATCTTTATATTGTACAGTCGGTCAAATAAAAAACGTCGGGCGGTATTTGATTAAGTATCACGAACGAGCATATGCGCATGTACAGGAAGACTAAGGTTAGGTTCACACACGCCTCTTGTCTATCCATGTATTTTCTTGATTATTTAGTCAGTTTTGTTCCAAAACAAACATGTATGGAAGGCTGTGACTATATGCCTCAAATCCGCCATATTCTTGGTTGCAAATTTTTATAATATTAATAATTCATAGATTCGCGAGGAATATGTTTATTCAAGGAGCATTTTTTAAAGATTTTACTTTATAATACCGGTACTTCTAGTGCAAAATCAATAACTTACGCTCAACTTCTGCAACCAATCTTAGCATCGAAATACGCGTCCGGCTAACGGATCAACGTTTGCTATGAAAACTTCCGGTCGCATTATACAGTAAAATTCAGCCCAGGAAGTTACTGTGTATTTGGAATAGGGAACCGTGTTGCCTTTTAACAGTAGCTTTTAGGGAAAATCCTTACATAAACCTGAAATTTGCAACACAGCAGGTGCATAGATGTCTAATCTGCAATCCCAGCCACCCCCTCTTAAAGAAAAACCAGATGTGGAAACCAGTCACCACTTGTCACAGAACTGGTGCTGTTCTATATTACCCTGTGTGAAAGTGTCGCCTCTCTTGTGTTGTATGATTTAATACTGCATTCGTACGTTTTATGTTATTCTACAATAGTTATATTTCTTTTACATTTATCATTCGTTATAGTTTATAGTTTTTGTGTTTATTTTGTTATATTATCTTTAGTTTAAATCTAGTAGGAATAAAGTAGTGTAATTATTTCAGATATTGAGTTGAAACAATGGAAACGTCCCCGGAATGCTACAAAAAATTGAGTAACCGGAAAAGAATTTTGCGTTCCGATGAAAGAACGATGGTTTTGAATATCTATTTGTACTTTCGAAGTATATTTTCATTCAGTGTGACGGAAGCTGCCAAGCATACCGCAGCAGCCACTAAAATTTCCTACAAACTAGTGATGACAATAAGGAAAGAACTTAAAATGAAGGGAACTGTTTCAACACCCGTTAAAAAGAAGAGCCCTGGAATACAAAAGACAAGAATGCAAAAATACGATTCTCACACTCTGTCTGCAATAAGGCGTCGTGTTCACATGTTTTATAAGGGAAACACACTACCGACGCTGAAAACTGTGAAATCAGCCCTTGATGAAGACCCTGATATGCCTACTGTATCTATTTCCACATTAAGAAGGATAATGCTGGATATAGGCTTTCAGTTCACGAAAAGAAGTAAGAACTCTATGTTGATCGACAGAAGTGACATTATTGCTTGGAGACATAGATACTTGAGGGCTATGAGACGTCACAGGGCAAACAATAGAAACATTGTTTATACCGATGAAACCTGGTTAAATGCAGGCTGCACCACCTCTAAATCTTGGGTGGACACAAGAATTCGATCAGCATCAGAAGCCTGGAAGCAAGGTCTAACTACAGGGAATAAAATGCCCTCAGGAAAAGGTGGGCGTATAATATTGGTCCATGCAGGGAATGAAAATGGTTTCATTCCTGAAGCTAAGTTAGTTTATCATGGAAAGAAAGATGGCGACTATCATGATGAAATGACTGGACCCATGTATGAAAAATATTTTTCAGAGAAATTGCTTCCAAATATACCAGCTAATAGCGTCATAGTGCTAGACAATGCTTCTGTACATTCCAGGAAGAATGAAAAAATCCCTACAAAGAGTAACACGAAGGGAGTTATTAAATCGTGGCTAATCTCCAAAGGTATCCACATCGATGATGAAATGCATAAGACGGAGCTTGTGGAGATATTGGAATCTGTTCGAACTCGATACGAACCTAAATGTATTGTCGACGAAATGGCTCGACAACATGGACATGAGGTATTGCGACTCCCACCTTATCATTGTGAATTAAATCCCATTGAAGAGGTGTGGAGTCAAATTAAGAGGAAAGTGTCACAAGAGAACACTACTTTCAATATAAATAAGGTTCGGGAACTCTTGGAATCTAGTATTAATGAAGTGACACAACAACAGTGGTCTAATTATGTGCGACACATAGAAGATGTTGAACTACGCATGTGGGAAACAGACGGCCTGCTGGATCTGATACACGATAATGTTGTGATAAATCTTGAAGAATCTGAAGAAAATTGCAGCGACGAAAGTGGGGACGAATATGAAGATTTAGGAGTAGCTCCTCTTCCCGATTAATGGTGAGTTTATCATCTACTTAAATTCCTTGTTTTACTTGTACTTACTGACACTAACATTTTCAAAGCAGTTGCGTAGAGTAAAAGGAAAATATTTTTAGAATAGGTATTACATGGGGATAGAGCAGATTCTGCTAGCCCGTGACCTTCCCCCATCCCCCTACTCAAAGTACCGTTACTGTTAGTTTGGCAACATCACCCTGGTCCAGTGGTGTGAGTTGATTCCTGCCCCATAAGACCTGTAGTAACTTGCTGGGCTGAATTTTAGTGTAGTAAGGTTCCCACCTCTGAGCTGCTCTTTCATAAATATGGAACCTTCTCGCTGCTTCAGAGACCGAAAAATGCAGGTCAATTACAGCCCTAACTACACTTTCTCTCACGTTAGCATTTGTATGTGGCGATGACACAAAGCAAAGTGAATTATGACAATGCATTAAGTTGAATATCGTGTGTTGCGCTTTCCGCGATGTTCATTTTTTCCCTCCTTGTTCATATTTTCCCTTCTGCCGCATGGCCTCATATGTTCCGAAAATGACCTGTATTTTGTGTTTTTTATAGGAAACTTGTGAACTAATGCGTCAAAACTTTAATTTTAACTGCATACGAGTCCCGACGTTTTTTATTTGACCGACTGTACAGCAATGGACGCGTAAAATTTATACAAGTTAATGGTAATGTATTAGCATTGGTAAATTTAAATCATTCGTATCTTAATTTTGTGTGCACTGTGGCTGAGTTATGGATTTTAGCTAACATTGCAGTGTAACAAGTGGTGAAATAAAAATCATGAAAATAGTTTTCTTGGATATCTGAAAAGCGATATATTGATGTCTAGGAGTGGCTGTGTGAGTGACGGGTGCATTGGGGTGCATCCAGTGAGTGACAGCGGCCGTCAAGACTTGACCAGGCTCTGGTCCCCTCTCCTACATGTTTTCTTACACAGAAATAATTCAAATCTTATCAACACTGACATCTTTTTACATCAATTGCATGAATTACATAATTTTATTCTTAATTATATTGCTTTACATAGTAAACATAAAGAACTAAACGAATAATCAAAATAATAATTATGAAATGAAACGATGAAACGAACCACAGATTCATGAACCTTACCCAATTCATGCATCACAATTAAAACAATTGATGAATAAAAAGGTAAAAACCCGGCTTCGAGGTACATTTCACACGATTAAAGTGCGCCGCCCGGGGAAAAAACGACCTAGCCCCCCCCCACCCTCCGAAAGAAAAGAACCCACATATTGAGTTTCGTCCACATCATTGAATGTTATCCCATTTTGTCCACCAGTCCCTGCGTGTCATAATGTTATAAACAAATGAATCAAGAACAAAATCGAAGCGATCGATAAATTGATGTGTTACATTGCAAAGGAAAAACGATTTCATCGATGCTCTTTTCCCGGTTGCTATGACAACAAACAGAATTGACCGCGGTCAGGACGTGAGATTCCTCCAGTTTGGTTGCATATTTATACTCCAGAGATGTAAGAAGGTCAAGTAGTATATCATCTCCCTTGCAGCTCTCTCTACAATTTATCACTGGCAGCTACAAAAGAAATCTACCGAGACGTCAGTTTAGGCAGAAGAGATATGAAGCGAGATTTCTGGAGAGTTTTATGAAGCGGGCTTCAGCAAATCCCGGGCTTACATCTGCTTTGTTGCTCGTTTGTCATCGCCCCAGCACATGTTACACGATGCGTCCTCAGAGGAAATCTCGAGTTCTGGAAGAGTTTCTTCTCATAAAAGGACTAAAATCGAAAGTGTGTCTGTGGATATGTGGGTTTGTATGTTCCCTATACAAATCTACATTTCTTGGTCAATTTGCACGAAATTTTGCATACATACCCAGTTAAGCCCGGAAAGTAAAATTAAAATTATTTGACATTGTCAACATTAAAATTCATACAAACCACTCCTTCCCTTAAACATTTATATAATTTCTGAGAATATTATACTGAATTAATGAAGTGCAATTCAGTTGTCGTGACAACAGTGTATTGTTTACAGTGTTCACATAGGGCTTTGGGAACTACATAATACTGGGCTGTAACAAATTCTGATGATATCGATGTAATACATTGGTGTAAATTAATGAAGAATGAAATCCACGAAAATAATGCACAATGGGATGCAGTCACATAACTTTTTCTACCCTCGACATGGAAAATATCATTTTCTCACTTCACATTTTGATATAGAATAAGAAGTCACACTGCACGGACAGCTGAAGTGTTTGCCAACGAGTATGCTAAATATATGAATTTAATAAAAAATTCTATCCACTGATACGTTAGGCTGTTGATAGCTGTAAGCTTTGTATTAGTTGAGAAATAGGGATGTTTATCATCCTAAGCATGGGATGGAAGATTTTCAGTCCTACGCCAGCAGTAAATTATATCCCAGGTTTTTGGGGAGGAAAGTATGTATTTCAATATAGGAACGGCTGTATAGCAGTACTTTTATCCACACTACAGACAAGTGTCAGTAGTCAACTGATAACAATTGTGAAAATGACATGTTTTGCAGAAATGTGCAATATTTTTCACCACTAGGGCCCTTGTGTGTTTGGTTTTAATGCAAAATAACAGAGAAAGTAATCCAACTTTTGTCCCGGAATTTTACATTTTTATTCACCGTAAAATAGGATCTCTGCCACTTACATTCATTAATAAATTTACACCCGCTTTGGCTCGGGCGGGAAATATGGAGCTAACTTTAGAGAAATTAATTATTAATAACTTCTTCGGGAAATTCTCTTTTTGTGCAATTCCTTTGTTAAGATTCGTTGGTTGTGTTTGCCTGTACAGTCGGTCAAATAAAAAACGTCGGGACTCGTATGCTGTTAAAATTAAAGTTTTGACGCATTAGTTCACAAGTTTCCTATAAAAAAAAAATACAGGTCATTTTCGGAACATATGAGGCCATGCGGCAGGAGGGAAAATATGAACACGGAGGGAAAAAATGAACAACGCGGAAAGCGCAACACACGATATTCAACTTAATGCATTGTCATAATTCATTTTGCTTTGTGTCATCGCCACATACAAATGCTAACGTGAGAGAAAGTGTAGTTAGGGCTGTAATTGACCTGCATTTTTCGGTCTCTGAAGCAGCGAGAAGGTTCCATATTTATGAAAGAGCAGCTCAGAGGTGGGAACCTTACTATAATGCGACCGGAGGTTTTCATAGCAAACGTTGATCTGGCCGGACGCGTATTTCGATGCTAAGATTGGTTGCAGAAGTTGAGCGTAAGTTATTGATTTTGCACTAGAAGTACCGGTATTATAAAATAAAATCTTAAAAAAATGCTCCTTGAATAAACATATTCCTCGCGAATCTATTAATTATTAATATTATAAAAATTTGCAACCAAGAATATGGCGGATTTGAGGCATATAGTCACAGCCTTCTATATATGTTTGTTTTGGAACAAAACTGACTAAATAATCAAGAAAATACATGGAGAGACAAGAGGCGTGTGTGAACCTAACCTTAAGTCTTCCTGTACATGCGCATATGCTCGTTCGTGATAATTAATCAAATACCGCCCGACGTTTTTTATTTGACCGACTGTACATCCAAAGCCGCCTATTAACAAAACCTTATTCAATTGTGAAACTACTTGGAGGTTGCCTTGCTAGGTTTCCCATAGCAACTGGGAAGAAACGACCATTGTTCAAATCGAAATTTTGCAATATAGCACAATATCAATTTGTGGATCGCTCATAAATGCAGGCGTAAATGGGAAAACATTGAATGATTTGGACGAAACTCGCTATGCGTTTAATTATTATTTATATTTATTACTTAAAACAAATTCCGTGGCTGGTCAATTTGACATGGTTTTTTTCATGGTTTTCCCAGTCATAAAGGCAAATGCTGGATTGATATTTACATACAATGAATAATCCTGACCATTTCATCCTGTTTCATATCCATTTAAATCAATATCAGTTGAAATTTGCTCCATATGATACACCAACAATAGAAGATGCCTCGTGTGGCAGGTCCCGCTGCTTGAGAAGGCATTTCGCGAGCGATTTAATACTGTAATTGAATGTCTCTTTGCCTGAAACAATAACACATTTCCTATACACTCCCCCTGCTGTAAATAACCTATTATCAAGGGGTGAGTAAATCCCGGGATCTAGGCTAATACCTTATTTCGGCCACAGATGGGAGCAGGGAGCGTCGCCGGGCAACAGCGGCACAAATGCCACAAATGAGTTTCTTTACTGCAAGTTGCAAGTAGCGAATATCATAATAGAATACGAGAGCCGTCTACAAAGTACTTTTTCCTGGGGCCGTTTACACAAACAAAACAAAATTTCATGGAAATATTTAAGCATGTGTTCAGCGATTTTTCAACATATTCGCCACCGGAATTGAGACGTTTGCCATAACGTTTGTACCCCTGTGCCGTCTGGGATTTGAACCATTGTGTGATAACCTCCGTTTCTCTGTCAATCTCTACCATTCTCTGTCATTATTAAGGGGTAAGAAAAGATGAAAATCTTTGGGTGCGCGGTCCGAGCTGTAGGGTGGAAGCTTCAACACCTCCCTACAAGTCTCCTGCAAAAGTTCGGCTAGGAGGTGTTTTAACATCCACCCTACAGCCCGGACTCGCTCCCAGTGGGTGGGCGAAAAATAGCTCAACGAAAATCAATAAGTCTGAAAACAAAATTAGCGGCGTTTAAAGATTTGGATGATGATTTGAAGTAGACAGAAGTTGCAACGTACTTTCTCAGTGTACGTTGGCTATATTTATTCAAAAGAGAAGAGACGTTTAGGAAAGTGTTGTGTTCGTTACGATATATGTTAAATAAATTCTTCTGGTAGGCTGTGTAAGTAGGCTACATAATTAGGTTTTTTGTTTTGCATGCGGTTTTCTTAAGATGTCCCTCGATATAACAATAACCCTCATATAACAATATGATTTGCTAGAGCCTGCAAACAACGTTATAAGGAGATTTGACTGTAATATTAGAATTAACTTGAACGGAATTTTATTTTTCTCCTCACTCTGCGGTCCTGGGTTTAGTTCCTGTACGGGACAAGTCTCCTGATCAATAAAGTATGTTTGTGGCAGATAAACGTGAACCAGACCGGGCGGCGTGGGCAGAGGCGACGATGAATTGGACGCAATTAGGAATGTTGTGGTTGCAATCACTGAGGTATTCACACGCTTCTGTGGGGAAATAATTTTGTTATCGCGCGTGACACGGTTCCCAATGCCTAGTCTGCTCTCAACTAAACTCATATTCTGCATCAACATAGTTTTTATACCCGGAAAGGTTGTAGATATAGTCGTTCATTTCACCTAAAATCGTAATCATTAAATAAACACAAGTCATGACACATTAACAATATAACACATGCAAATCATTATTAATATTACAAGGCCGGCGTGGTCTTGTGGTTAGCGTAGCCGTTGGCCGGGGTTCGATCCCCGGTACCTCCTAGGATTTTTCTGAGGTAGGGAGGTCTGGTAGAGGTGCACTCAGCCTCGTTATTTATATTAAGGAGCTACTTGATAGAGAAGTAGCGGCTCCGATCATGGAAATCACCACATGCTGACCACATGCCCCCAATCCTGCCATCTGCCTAGGTAGATGACGCAGCGGTCGGGTGGTAGGCCTTGTACCTTCAGGGATGTAGCGCCACGGAGTTTTTTTTCTTATATTTAATGGCACTTTACATGAAGAAAATTTGATCTTTGCATTACAGACTCTTATTCTATATCAGAATGTGAAGTGAGGAAGGTGTATTGCCCAAGCTTAGAGTAAAGAAAGTTATGTGAGTGCATTAATCAGGTTTTATTTTTACAACGAATTTACACGAAGATAATGTTATACATAATACTGTATAATTGTACTTACTTACTCAATGGCAATAGACAATTTCTCAGCGAGCTAAAGGAATATTATCTATTTTATGAACCCCGGAGGTTCTTTGCCGCACTTACATGAGCCCGCCATTCAACTGTGTTCTGTGCTAACTCCATCCAACCATACCTATCAAATCCTACTTCCAGCAGCTGCCCATAGATAGCCTACGACTGTGTGCTATAGGCCTATGTGAAATCAAACTTAGGCATTTTCAAAGGTATACACAATAGCCCCATGTATTGGCTCTCAGAATGAAGAAAGAGCTGAGTTTTATAACAATAATTCCTTTATTGCTAGGGTTTACAGATTTATGGCAAGGACTCTAAAATGTTTACAAAATGGCGCATGGGGGTTTGGATTAAGTCAATAGTTTTTACAATAACAACTGTTTTTAATCAGCTCTTGTGAAAATCTATGGTTATTAATTGCATACTTGAGTATCCTTTTATCTACTAATGTTTGATTCAACTAGAAGTAGAAGATTTATGTAAAAGAGAATAGCCGCAAGGGATAGCTGCCCCAAATACTAGGATTCAGTCTACCAACTAATCTAGACGACATATATTTTGTAAATGTAATGTAAATAAATTATTTCATGCCAAGAAAATGCAAAATAATTCGTGTTGTAGTTTTGTGTGTACCGTGGCACTGGGAAATCATTCCAGCTAAATTTTAGGTAGTTTTACTGAAAGAGAAATGAGGAGGGTCTTAAGTTGAGTTGGAGTGCTTTCCTGTTGTTAGGGATAATGACACTTGATGGGAGTCTGAGTTAAGCTGCTTCCAGAGATTATCTGCCCTTCCTGCTCTCAAAACAAAATACATTTCACATTAAAACCAAATAGACGTCAGGAGGATTTTTGTTTTGTATATTTTCACAGTTGACTATTAACACAATATCGAGGATATAATTATTTCTATATTGAAATATGGTCACTACAATGGGGTTTAGTGCTACTAGCTTAAAAGGCCCGGCGTCGCCCGGGTTTTCTATTTTGTAATTGGAAATTAACTTATGAAGCACTTTCGATTTTTAAATTCTAGGACCTTATACAGGAATTTAGAATTTGAAATAGAACGAAGAACAACTCATCACACTCAAATTGTTCCCTCAGAAAACGCTTGGTATAGTTTTTTATTGGCTCATAGTGGATGTAGAATTTTGCATCCCATCGCTTGAACACAGCAAGCCTGGTAGAAGTTCAAATAACAAGAAACAGAAATTCCGGTAACACAAAATTGTATTGTCTTTGCGGAATATTTTATTTCTCACTCTAATGTTACCATAAAACCGTTTCGGGGATGAAATTAAAAAGAAATTCAATATCACTTTCATACTTCCCTCCCCAGAAACCTGCGATATAATAATATACATATTACCATACCTCGTACAGTATTCTCTATGTCCAGGGTAGAGAAAGTTATGTGACTACATAACATTGTGCATTATTTATTTACAGTAATGAATTATACTGATATCTTCTCTAATTTGTCAAAGACGCGTTTCATTTATTTCCAAAGCTACCTGTGACCACTGCCAACAATACACTGCTGTCATGACAACTAAACATGGAATGTGATTTGGATTTGATAATTCTGTGTAAAAAGGTATTATGTCTCCTCAAAAACATTTTATTTTTGGCATTACAAATAAAAAATTTCAAAATCCTTTCTTAGTGAGCACTTAATTATGAAACGAAGCTACTGTCAAAATTCCAAGTGCTTTCCTACCTACGTTGATTTTTTATCAGTCAGGACAAAGCCTCATATATATATATATATATATATAAATATATATGTGCACATAATCCTTTTTCAATAAGCGTATCATTTAAGTCCTTTTATAAAAACGAACTTTAAAAAACTCGGGATTGCCCTTGAAAAACAGGATTTCGTTTAGCTACTGTAAGCTTCCAAAGAAAATTGTGCAGAGACCTTAAAGTTGTGTCCGCTATTTTGAATGTTTTCGGGGGTAAATTTTCCCGTCGGCTATTGGGTTTGGGAAGTGTCAAGTTTGTGTTGCTTTCTAAACAAAAGACACACGTGTGAGTGGGAATGAATAGCTCTTGTTAAAAGTCAGACACAGCCACTTCCCCCAGACCGCACTTAGGGTGGGATTATTGAATTAAGGGGCTCCGTAGCAAAGGGTGGGCGCACACCACTTGCGGAATTAATGACACTACACCGCTAATAACATAGGTAGTACCACGAGAGAATCCGGAATAAGTTACTTAGTTAAGCATGTAGGGAATTACGAAAGTGAATGAAACTGTCATTGTAAGCGAGGAACAATTATTGTAATAGGCCTATGATTAATTATGTCTGATTAAAGAAGCTACAGGTATGAAGATGAATAAATTTTTCCCGGGTAGACAGCCAGGTTTGAAGATCAAGTGTCTCCGACGTTTCAGAGGCCCACGCTGCCTCCATCCTCAGGGATACTGAAGTGTCGAGTCTGTCATGCCGAGGTGGTATATATACAGATCGCGAGTTGCGAGCTCGCTCGCTCGCTCGCAACTCGCGATCTGTATATATACCACCTCGGCATGACAGACTCGACACTTCAGTATCCCTGAGGATGGAGGCAGCGTGGGCCTCTGAAACGTCGGAGACACTTGATCTTCAAACCTGGCTGTCTACCCGGGAAAAATTTATTCATACTCTTCGCCAGGAAAATCTAAAATCTTACAGGTATGAAGATGTTTCAGTGTTCAGTCCTTCTAAATTTATGTAAAAACAAGTGCACGTAATATTCTCACTTCAAATTTTGATATACGAGTAGAATAAGAGGCCGCATTGGTGGGAGTGCGTATTCAGTTATTTGAGCTTCACACGGACTTAAAGTCTCATTGGGAAGGGAATGTGCTACGTCAGATCTCGGAAAAAAAACGTTATTCATCTCTGTAGGGTATAATTTAAAGCAGCGTTTCTCAACCTAAGGTCCGCGGACCACTGGTGGTCCGCGAAGATGGTGCAGATGGTTCGCAGACATAATTTAAAAATATTACAAAGCAAGTGGAAAGTAAAGAAGTAAAAATTTTTCACATAAAATGGACACTAGATGTCAAAGTGTTTAAAATCTTCGAAAATACAGGTCCTATTGAAAATTTCCTTACTTGCAGTTACGAGCCACAGTTGAAATCCCTGATGCATTGACGTCTATTGTTCCCTCTTTCATTCAAAACCCTGATCTTTGACTAAATTTGACTAACTCTGCAAGAGGCGACAAGCTCAACCGCCTCATTAAAAGTGAGTAATAACATAATCCCTAATTATATTATCAAATTGGTAATAAATATTAAAGTCTGTCCAAAAAAAATTTTACTGTCATTAGTATAGGCCTACTTATAATTCAGTAACTGTGTTTCCGTCGAATTAAAAAATGTATTTAGATTTATTTCGTTATAATGACCTACAATTAATACCCAAAATATTAAAAATATAGGCCTACATATAGCCTACTTTTAAAAATGGGATGTAAAATTAGGGGTCCGTAAAATTTTTTAGACATTTTAGAGGTCCTCGGGTTCAAAAAGGTTGAGAAATGCTGATTTAAAGCATCTCGTAAAGTTGCATTGCACCTGGGAAGGTCGGACGAGACTACCCGCGTTGCAGTCGTGTCGGAGAAATTGCCTACACACAGCAATAAGGCGCTCATTGCGCGGGAGCCGGGATTCATTGTGGAATGTCACGGGTTCGAATACCAGAAATCAGATATGTAATATGAGGATAGGCAATCGTATTCGGTGGTTTTTTTTTTATTTTTTATCAAAGACGCTACAGGAATGAAGATGTTTCCGTGTTCAAAACAAGTGGACGCAACTGGACGATGAAAATAAAACGATAACATCAGAGATATTTGCAATAGGTTGAATTTCCTTATGATATACTTATATTCGATTCCCGGCCGGGTCGGGGATTTTACAGAGGTGTAAAGTTTCCTTCCTGGGCCATTGGTAGCATTGGTCACATCCTGGTAACTCGAATCGATTCATGGATGGTTGATTCATAGTATGCTTTGATCTCGGAGCTGTTAGTTTTGTTTTTATACAACAAAGCACGAAAGTAATTATTATTTATACAGGGTGTTTGAAAACGGATATCGGGGTTTTAAGGCTTTGTAGAATTTGGTACATTTAACATGCAATTATAAATAATACATCGAATGAAAGAGCAACTCACACAGTTTTTCCTACAAGTGTTCAATGTGGGCACCATTCGTCACACGGCACACATCGAGTCGATAGGCGACTTCTTCCCAAACCTTGATCAGTTACATTTTGTTCATGGAATAGTCTTAATAAAGCCAACTCGAGTTGACGAGTTACATCAGATAAACTCGTCAACTCTTGTGGGATTACCTATGATAAATTCCTGTTTTTCTGGCGTTTGTCACGAAATTTCGCAATGTAAATTAAATTTTATGCCAAGAAAGTGCAAAATGATTCGTGTCATATTTTGTGTTCGCTGTGACTAAGTAGACTGTTATAATTTAGTTATGAATTGCTTGTTATTTATGTGTTTATTAATGAAATTGACGGACCTGTTTTGACCTGGTACTTGAGGGTGATGCAGCAGTCGTCCACCAGCTGCTGTAAGGTCACAGGTCTGTCCGGGATGTCCAGGTCCAGCATCTTCCGCATGTCGTGCGGGTGGTGGAAGTCCAGGATCTTGCAGTTGCGGTCGTTGGTCTCCCTCACGAACTCCAGCAGCACCTCTATTATCTTGAGCAGGAACTCCCGAGTGATGGGCAGGCCCTGTTGCGTGTTGTAGGGCAGCAATTCTGCAACAAAACATTATAACTCCTTAATTCATCAACATGTTATCAACTCACGGCAAATAGATCATACAGGCTGCCTGCCAAACAAGTATGTGGTGGGGTTTTCTATTTTTGTTAACACACTACTTTCCAGAACTACATCCAATTGTCTCATGAACCAAAAGCTTAGCGGGAGGAGGGGACAATTCCTACTGGACAACAGTTATTTAACTGACAACAGAAATACGAAATACCACATGAGCATATGTTAGGTAGATTTCGAAGAAAAATCTACCAATTGCAGTGAATACCATGTCATGATTTTCGAAAAATTCTTTCTTATCTTTACGTTTCATGCTTCCCTAAGTACGAAACCACCGTAATTTTGAAGATATTTGAACCAAACTTTATTATGTTATTTCTAGGCCCAATAGTTCGGACAAATTCGTTAATGAGCAAAATTGGCCCAAGGGGGGGGAGGGGTTGAAATTTTGAAAAATTTATATCTCGGCCCCTATGAAGTATAGAGGAAAACTCTGTTTGAATAAATTAGAGTACTCCCTATGGAGTTCACAGTGACACGAATGATTCGGGGGTTTTGGGGGATGGAAATTCGAAATTTTTTAAACCATGTCTTGTGGTGTATTGTTCAAAAGCTCTTGATGAGTACTCTACAAATGAATAACTAGTTTCTCGATAGCTCTCATATAAGGCGAGATTTGAATGTTTGAAATAGTGCTCTTTCGTGCAGTTATAATTGCGGATTCGTCATGCCAAGGCTAAAAAAGAAGAGTACTGCGCAGCGACAATAAATTAAACCAAAACCACTTCGAAATCTACCTCGGCCTGTAGGCTTGCCTAAAAGGAGTTTTTTTTTTTATTTGATTTGCCTACAACAGAGCAAAGTCCAAGCATTGCTGGGGGTGCCTATTCAGTTGTGCTAGTCTATCCCCTAACACCTCATTCATCGCTGTTGCCATTTTCTGTGCACAGTGAATATTCTATCTGTTTTACTTTTAATATAGAAAATATTTCTCTTATTGCAGATGTTGTGGAAGCAACAATGTCGGTGTGCATAAACTTTGCTATATCAAGAAACAAGAAGACCAGAAGATAGTGTTTGTGTTTTTATTTAGTGTTTGTGATATCAAGAAAGAACTTTTCTAAATCAAGACCATTCCTAACGCTGCTGGACACATCAAGGTATTAACGGAAGCAGTACTTCGAAAGGAGCATAGATAGGCCACCCAACAGCAGAAGACCAGCAATTCTCTCACAGAAAACAGGTAACAATATGTAACTCATACTTAAATACAGTAGCCTATAGTCTCCGAGTGAAAAACCAACAAAGAAATTACCAGAACAACACACGAAAATTACATAATACTAACATAGTGTATGCTAATACTAGCTTAAAACGAAATTAACTTATGAAAGACTTTCGATTTAGAATTTGAAATGAGGAAGAAGGACTCATCACACTCAAACTATTCCCTCAGAAAACGCTTGGCTCATAGATGATGTAGAATTTTGCACACACCAAGCCTGGTAGGGGTTCAAATAAGAAGAAACAGAAATTCCGGTAACATAAAATTGTATTGTTTTTGCGGAATATTTTATTTCTCACTCTCATGTTACCATCAAACCGTTTCGGGGCTAAAATGAAAAAAAAAAAAAAAAAAAAATCAATATCACTTTCCTACTTCCCTCCCCAAAAACCTGGGACATACACTAAACACAATGTAGTCTCCGAGTTCAAAAGGCCACTAGGTATTCCTAAATGTTGTTACGGAGCCTCAGGAAGTATTGTCCCCAAGGACAGTGAGATTTAAGGACCACGAAAACAGCCAAGAGAGGTAGGGAGGAGGAGAAAGGGCATCCGGGGCCGATATTAACTTTCTGAGACCACGTTTTCGCCGTTAAGTTTCCAGCATTGAATGTTGACCCAGACCGACAATAAAGCATCGTCCAGCGCAAAGAAATCGTGATTTCACAGCGCCATTTTAGGTTTATTTTGTGTCCACTTTTTAGCAATTTTACTTCCATCTAGAATCTTTGTACCATACATGGAACCTGTAGGTTCTGAAGGCTAATACAACATCAAATTTGGCTGTTTCCATTGTTTCACAGGGAGCAGATAAAATAAAACCGAAACTAACCCAACTTTTGAACCGAAACTAGAAAACAAGGAAATGAAAAGGAAAGTTGTGAGGAATCGATGCAGATGATTCCAACAGTTGGCGCACAAAGAAGGGAGGAAATGATTAACCACGCTGGATCTGCTCCTTTAGGCCTCTAGTGGGGCGCGGATGAAGATACATGCTTGGCGGGATTACAGATGCCCACGCAGAGCCGTGCAGAAATGACACAACGACCAACAAAGAAATATGAAATTTATTTTATAATTATTGTACACTCTGAATGCTGTGTCTTTCTTAGAACCACGAAAAATGGCCGTATTTGAGGTCGTAATGTTCTTTAGAACCTATAGAATTCATATATCAACTGTGTTTGTTGCTAAAATATGCGAAATGAAACTAGGCATTTATATACCCAAAAAATGGCACAGACATCCCACACTCAGCACAGAGGTAGCAGAAAAGGAGTAAATAGCGGCATTCCTCTGTCTTTGCTGTAATCGATCACAAGTATCGATAACTTCTCGGTAGCCATAGAAATACAAGAAAAGGAAACATGCTACAAGAAATGAAGGAAAAAAATCACACTAAAGCAAAATATTACGATTTCAAAATCAAATTCTTGTACATATTTCTCAATTTACATATGAAACGGGCATATTTCGCACAGTCCAACAAATTTCAAAACATAGCTAAGGAAAGCTGTTCGCGCTTATCTCTGTTACAAAAAGAAATATTAGACTCTCGCAAATTTTAGATAAAAAAGGATAGTTTATCCAAAACACTTAATAGATGTACTCACAAATATGTATCGAGAAACAAAAATAAAGATTGTTTTAGGAAATGGACATAAGAGGTGTTGGCTTAGGACAGGGATGAGTGAGCTCACACAATCAAAGTGGATATCGATAACTCCATGCGATACATTGAAAAAATCGCGATGCTTTTATTTCCAACTTATGACAAAAGAAGGCAAAGCCGCCTGCAATTGATTTGATAATTGAAAACCGATGCTTGTGTAGGGGAAAAAATCACGTTTTCTGATAGTTTTTCACTCATAACTCGCGAACGAAAGCGAAAATAAAAAATCCGGCTTGGAGGTGCATTCGGCCATCCTTTAGTTTGACTTGTGACGTGCCTCGTATCTGCACGACGGCAGCGATGCTCCTTTGTTATGCCTGCTTATCTGTCGCTTGCAATTGTTTGTGCAATGCAAATCTGTGGCGTCCCTCGTGGCTTGTCATTTTAAGGGGGTACGCAATCCCATTATATATGCAGTCGTCTGGTCCCGACATTTCTCTTAAATTTATTGTAACTTCGAGCCTACACAGAATAAGAAACATCAGTCTAATAGGCCTATAATTTCAAACAACAAATATAATATAGTCTATTCAATAGTTTGGAATAAAAGAGATCCATTACTGTAGGCAAGTCGCCCGCATGGAACTCGACTGACTTTTCCATCTCTATGTATAAACTAGCAGGTGCCCGTGGCAATGAATTTAGAAATTAAAAATTAAGAGCAACATAGTTCAGACATTATATTCATTAACACTTACACACGAATCATTCTTAAACTAAACGATTAATAATTCCGGCTTTAGAGTGCATTCGACGATTAAAAAGCGCCGCCGGGGAAAAACGACCTCATATTCGAGTTCTCTGGCCCAGAAAACCCATTCATAGTGAGATCCGTCATGTATGACTGAAAACTGATGCTTGGATAGCGAAAAAAAAAATGCACGTTTTCTGCCCGTTTTTCACTCATAACTCACGAACGAAAGCGGAAATTAAAATTCCGACCCTTCAGTCCACCTATGTTTGAAATTTCAGATCTCTGCGTTAAGTAGATTTCGCTGGGCATCGCGCACAGACATACAGACAGAAAGACAAACACTTCCTTTTATTACTATAGATGTCTATCAGCCTGGAATTACGTCAGTCATATATAAAATTATAATCACGAATGTACATTATGCAACGACCCTAAATATACACGAGTGTTTTAGTCACCATTATAGACAAGTTGCATACAACTGTTTTTGTTCAGACCATAATTAAGTGTTTAAGTTTTGAGTTTATAGATTAACTCAAAAGGAAACAGCTGTTAGTAAGTTCTCGTAGTTCTCATGGCAGTTGATGGCGTGCGGTTCTTTACGTCTTAACTTAAAACCTGTGAAATGAACTCAGTTTAGTACAGTATTAAAACAGCACGAATATAATTGTTTTTATTTTAAATACAGGTTGTTTATTGTGCAGTTTCATTTGCTGCTCTCAAGGCTTCAAGATTCTTCCTTGTTCGATATTAATCGATACCACACCAATGTTATAATGATACTGTGTTACAGCAGGCCATGGTCTGTCTTATTCAATAGAATCCGTGAGATAAAGACGCTGAATATTTAAATATTGGAAAATATGAAGTGAAGACAGGGAGGGGAGTGATAGGGATTCCCCAGGGACACGTGGGATGTGGCGGGAACTGAAGCGCCCCCAGGGACGCACTGCTCACCCAGATAACGCTATCGTCAGCATTATTAACATATAGCCTACACTTATATAAAAATATAAATGGCGCATCCGATACTAACCTCACAGAGATGAAATTCTGCAAGAACCTAGAGTCCGGCCGTTCTAAGAAGGAAAACGTACATTTGTCTCACTCTAGGACATTACTCGTATGACCTAAGAGTGAGACAGACATTCTGGTTTTTGTAGGATCTGAGGTTTTCCTGGCGCAGAAGCTGAGTGAAGTTTTCTCGGGCTGGACTGCCCGAGAAAACTTCACTCAGCTTCTGCGCCAGGAAAACCTCAGATCCTACAAAAACCAGAATGTCTGTCTCACTCTTAGGTCATAC
This sequence comes from Ectobius pallidus, assembly GCA_964059195.1. Classification (NCBI taxonomy): domain Eukaryota; kingdom Metazoa; phylum Arthropoda; class Insecta; order Blattodea; family Ectobiidae; genus Ectobius; species Ectobius pallidus. Next base: position 643,971 of record CAXKWD010000004.1, on the reverse strand, counting down.
GCCTTTGAAGATGGAGGCAGCGTTGGCCTCCGAAACGTCGGGTTTAATTGACGCAACCACCTGGCTGACTGCCCGAGAAAACTTCACTCACATTCTGGTTTTTGTTTACTTCAGGTTTCCTTCTTAGCTCGTATCGGGTTATAGTTTTTATACCCTGTTTCAAAAGTAATATCATCATTAACATTCCAATATCAAACCGTCACACCCACAATAAACAGATGCACATCTACTGGTAAACCCAAAGATCCTAATTCTTTGCTCTTTATAGCCTGTTTCATAAAAACTCAGTTTCTTCCCTTTCTTCTCAGATACAGAATGTGTAGGCTATGCCGTATACAATAGTATATTGCGATACAAGTGCCGTAAGGCACGTTTACGGGTCGAGGAAACAGATTGAAAACCCGAGGCTGTTTTTAAGTTTTCGAGACCCGTAAATGCCTTGTGTTGCATGCTATTTTTTGCACGATGATTATTTATATCAATTTAATTATATTAATTGTGATATTACCTGAAAATATTATGTAAATACATTCTTGAAAATAGATGTTTATTTCAGAAAGTGATTCGCATGTGTTTGTTGTTATGGGAACCGAATATTTGTCCTGGGGGCCGTGTCCATAAAGGCTTGTATTATGAAGTGTATCGTAATGAATTATGACGTGGCGCTTGGGCCGTAAGTAATTTAACCTCATCGCAACGCCCTTAGCAACACGATTGTGTGGGAATGTCAACTTACGATCCATGTAAACAACTTTCGTAAGTACCACTTACTAGCTAAGGAGTGCAAAAAACATTAAAAGCAAACCCTGAAGTAACTGTGCGATATGTAGGAGTGAAAGTGGAGTCATCTGTGGGAGTAGATTCAAGTACGGTTTCCAAAGTCCTTAAAGAAACAGACCCACAGGAGGTGTCAAATTACCGGTCAAAATTAAACCAAAATCAAAGACAATAGTGATTTAATGCGCTATGAGAAGAAAGGTGCATACCAACAGTAGAAAAAAAAAATTCTGGTGAATGTTAATGATGACTCTGATCTCCCTGACTATAAGAAATCAACATATTGGGGGTGTAGCTAGCAATACTAAACACTATGTCACAAGACTTAAACTAGAAAAAAGTTTGACACGAATTGGCTTTATCGTATGTAATAGACTAAACAGTCTCAAAAACGAACTCTTGTGAACTGTGCTTTGTACTTTCAGTTGTTTACTTTTGTTCCATACACTTCTTGGCCCTGTTATGCTGACATATAACGCAATAGGTCATAAACATAGACCACAAAATTTAAACAAAATCATTAGAGCCGTTTCCGAGCAAATCGCGAGAAAGGAAATTTTCTCTCATGGAAAGTGGCATTCAAAGTAAGAGAAAGTCGTGTCACATCCTCAAATACCCAACCTAACCCAAATACAGTTTTTTTGTACGAATTTCCGTTCAGGAGCTAGCCTGTTCACAAACACAGACATGTTTACGAAATAGTATATTGCGACACAAGGGCGGAAAGGCACGTTTACGGGTCGAGGAAACAGATTGAAAACGCAGGCGAGGCGCAGCCGAGGGTTTTTAAGTTTTCGAGACCCGTAAATGCCTTTACGGCCCGTGTGTTGCATGCTATTTTTTGCACGACGGTTACTTATATCAATTTAATTATATTAATTGTGATATTACCTGAAAATATTATGTAAATACAGACTTGAAGAATGGTGCTTATTTCAGAAAGGGATTCGCATTTGTTATTGTTTATGGCAACCGAATATTTATAAAGCGGGGAGGCCTTGGTCATTTCTGCTCGCAAATAAGCATTTGCGGGCGGTAAAGTAACTTTCCGCCCGTCGCCCCTAGCAACAATTCACTTTCCGCCCGTCGCCCCTAGCAACAAGATTGCGTGTGGTAATGTCAAGTTACGAGCCATGTAAACAACTGTCGTAAGAAACACTTACTAGCTAAGGAGTGCAAAAATAGTATTTTTGGATTTAGTGGACCTCAAACCCTGTAATTATGTTAAAACTCAATTTGGAATTTGGGAGTGGAACACAATACTTCCTCTACTAGTCCGGGCAAAGGAAGTAAACATCAGATGTTTGCGTGTCGTGATGTTATAAAGAAGTGAATCGAGTAAAGCGGGTTTACAAAATCTAATCATTCGACAAATCGATGTATTATATCGAGAGAAAAAAAAAAGATTTGAGCGATGCTCTTTTTCTCCTGGTGCCATGGCAACCAAGCATAATTTAATAAATGTAACAATTGAATGCGGTCACGAGGCTATCTTATTTCTCCCTTTTAGGGCATTTCTATGAATACCTGAGGAACCAGGTTCAAATCCCGAACCCGGCCAATGATTTCCCCATTCATAAAGGCAAATGCCGAATTGGATATTTGCATACCATGAATCATCCTCATTATTTCATCCTGTATCATATCCATTTAAATTAATATCAGTTGAAATTTATTCCATAAAATATACTAACAATAGAAAATAATTGATAATCAATAGTTGCATGGCCTACCCTACTGTAGAGAGACACGTCCTGAGTAGCTAAAAGGAGTATAAATACAGATGAGCTTAAAATAATAATAATAATAATAACAATAAATTTGTTTATGTACTTAAATTTTTATAATAATTTAGTATTTTTGGTACTTAGAGCAGAAGCTGCATTGCTGGGGAGGGGCTGGTTTGGTTTTGTCACTTGATGATTTGTCTCACATGAGGGGGGAGGGGAGGGGGACGTCATCAATCACGTGGTGTCGTGTTCGCTCCACTGGAAACATCGCCGGCGGCTTCTTTCACATTTTAATGCATTTTCCTCATTGAAGAGAAACAAAACGAGAATTTTATGTTATGATACGAGTGGTAAAAGAGAGTTATTTTGCGAAACGAGCCCATAACCCATTCTCGACTAAACAGCCGTTAATATTTGTGAAATAATAATCATGATTATTAGATTTAGCCTGCACTAATGAGACTTGGAATAGAAAGGTCCGTATTTATTTTGGACCAAATCATCACAATTGAGACGAGTCATGCTTATACCTTATAGCCTATAAGCGACGGATATATTACAAAAAAATTCTGTTTTAAATTTTTTTTACCCCCGAAAAACATACAAATTCGTGGACGCAACTTTAAAGTCTGTTTTGAGGACTTATAGTAAGTCGTATCAAAAATCCGATTGCATCAGCAGTGAGAGGTTTAAATGTTAGGTCCTATGACTTTCTATCAATGAATTTCATTCCACTAGTGCTGAATTATATGAAAAGTAGAGTAGAAATTCAGCCTTAAGCACTAGAATATGAGCTTATTTCAGGAATTCTCACTTTCTGTCGTGTCTTCATCGGTTAAGGCCTACTGTAGGCCTACTTGATGCAAGATTTGTACGGAGCAAAGGTAAACAGCAGACTTACCTCTGTCATGTCGTTTCTGCTTTCTAGACTGTATTACTCGTGTATACACTGCCTGTCCTATACGGCTAATTTTGCGTACGCGGCGACATTACAGATGGCAGCACCTACCACACCCAGCTGCAATACCCTTTACAGTACCGTATGCTCTGTGTTGACCTCTGAACTATAAACTCGGAAACTGAAATATGCTGGAATTTCATGCTATCTGGGTCTGAACTGTGTCGCCTCTACTGGAGAAATTAGGCAATTTAACAATACTCTGAACTCCATGTTGAAATTAAGCATAGGACAGGCAGTGTAATTCTCGAGACGGCGGTGGTTAATGCTTCACGATAGTTGGACAAGCTCAGTCAGATGTTTACTTCCATTCCGCAGACGTCGTAATTGTGAAAACTTGTTGCTTTCTTTCGTATTTATATCATACATATTTTATAACATATAACATTATAGATTTTCTACATAATAGATTTTAACCAATACTAATAATAGGCCTAGATTTTGACAAGTTATCGGTTTTAATCAGGGGCGGATCCACGGGGGGGGGGGGGGAAATGGGGGAAATTCCCCCCCCCCCAAAATTTGTAACATTAAGCACAAATTATTGAAAATTTATTAGAACATAACCCAAATACTTAAATTAAAGCAACGACATTCATTATTTTGAAATACCTTTGTAAGAAAATGCTGAAATTTTCATTTTGTTTTCAATTGTGTACTGGGAATAATTAATTTTTATGAGTAAAAACTTCCCTCTCTACCTTAGTTCCCCCCCCCCCCAAAATGTCTCTCTGGATCCGCCACTGGTTTTAATTGTTGTATTCTCCTGTTCATTGCTCATAAAAACCCAAAGCGCTGTTACAATTTAGTCTGTTTGAGGGAATAAGTTGGCCCCAATTGATTGGTTTATTATAATTGCCCTCAAAGGATCAACATGAAATTCATTAATTATGTACAATAGTTGCTCATTTGAACTAATACGTGATTCTCGTGTCTTAGCTATAGAAAGGAAAAGCATGCAGTAAAGTTGTACTTGTGTCTCTATCTAAACTGGAAGTCATTCATTGAAACACAAACCTTACAGAGTGTTAAGATTGATTCTTGTAAATCATTTCCAATCCCATTTATCTCTTTCTGATAACTTTCAAAGGTGAAACGGCAAGACTCGCTCTCATCCCATGACGTCACGTGACAGATGTTTGGCTTGTTATTGCATTCCTCTGCTCGTAATTAAAATTCCCGCGCCCCCTCCCCTCCCCAGCTATTGCTTCCCCTCAGTGGTAATCGGCCCCCAGGGACTGGCACACGCCTATTCTTCTCAAATCACTCTCCAAACTTTCTTTCAACAACAATAACACTGCAGAGGAGGGAGAACTTCGTTCCTATAATAATAATAATAATAATAATAATAATAATATGTTTTTATTAAGGGATATTCCACAATACAATGGAATACGTGTAACAGATCACTTTATGAAAACATTTACAAGAATTATTAAACATCAGCTGGAGAAAGAATACAGAGGACAAGAAGAACAGAGTGGTTTCACTCCAGGACGATCATGTGTAGACAATTTATTTATTCTCAGACTCATGATGGAAAAATATCGTGAGAAGTCAAAACCCTTGGGAATGATATTCATTGATTTTTAAAAGCTTATGATAGTGTGCCAAGGATATTATTATGGGACGTTCTGAAAAAAAAAACAGGTATACGTGACAAAACTATCAACATTATAAAATCAATATACTCACAAAACAAATGCCGAACAAAGATGGGTTTCAAATTTTATACGTCGACAGGACTTTTACAAGGATATTGCTTATCTCCGACATTGTTCAAATTATATATTGATATGGCTCTTCAAAACTGAACTAGGAAAATAGTAGTAATAATAACAACAACAACAGAGTCCTGGCTACGAGTTACTAAACGCGATAGTTTAGTTGTTTACGTATCTATGACCAGATTGTAATGGAGACGTGAATCGATGAGCGTTTATCTGCCCAGAGAACCCTCGTTTTCCGGCGCGTTTCACTTTTAATTTCCGGGCACCGGAAGAGGGCACTCGTGTCTTACAACTTTATCTTCCTCCGCTGCATTTCCATCTGTGTACACTACACCACAAAATTTCCTCCGTATCCGAGATTCTGTTATAGATAACAAAACACAAAATACGGTAGATTTATTTTAATTTAATATATGATTTAGTTTATGCTTTTTATTTTTGTCTCTAATACAATTAAATTGTATAATTCTTGTATGTCCCCCTTAACTCTACCAGGTTGTGTGTATAAAAACTTTATATTTAGGAATTCACAACGACTTTCTCTTAATTTTAATGTCACTTTAGTCATTTTTCACAATTTTTTTCGAAAACGGCTTTAAAGATTTGTTTTATACACGAGAAGCTTAAATTAAGAACTAGAACTTTAACGAAACATTTAAAAAATCAAATGCGTGGAATGCCACGCGACAGAAGTAAAACTTGTTTTATTTTTTTTTTATATATATTTTTTTCGATTTTGTCAATTTTGGATTATTGGATTTCTAAATTTCGGCTCTTTGAATTCTTTTATTTTTGGATTTTTTAATTTTGGATGTTGGATTTTTATATTTTTTAAATTTTGGATTTCGGTTTTTAATTTTGGAATTTTGGATTTTTTCATTTTGGATTTTTTAATTTCATTGATTTGATTGTTTTCTGTACAGTCCGTCACAGCCCCACTACTTTCGTGACGATTTTGTTCTTAACGCAACTTTGGGTTAGCTCTCGATTTACTCCTAGCGCGCCTAAGGAAGTTTCACTTCAAAAATTAAATGGGTAGTTATAAGCCACTTGCACTCAGCGTTTGCACCAAAGAAGAACAGCGTGCAAGTGATATCTGGAGGTGTACCAGGGCCGAAATCCATCGAAGACTTTCCACACAATGTGAGGGCAATGTTTTACGAATGGATAATATTGTGGCAAAACATGACAAGAAGCCAGGAGTTTGCATTGCGCCTGGGAAGGTCGGACTAGACTACCCGCGTTGCAGTCGTGTCCGAGAAATTGCCCAAACAGAGCAACAAGGCGCTCATTGCGTGGGTTTCGTATTTTACTTGGATGTCAGGAATTAATCAGCGTTTTAGAATGTAGGAATGTATCCGAAGGACTTGGGCCTCACAGAATTAAGCATATAGCGAGATATATCGCGATGGTGGTGCTGCAAAACTTTTCGTTAATATCAGCTGTTTCATTTTTTAGAGTAAACTCTTTATTCCTGTCAGTAATTCAGACTGTTTTCACAGGATCAAATCGTTTGGTTTTCGAACTTAGAGCAAAATGGACTTAAAAACTAATTTAACTTAAATATTCTGTAATTTTACACATGTGAATAGACTAGAAAGATTTTTAAAATTTCTTGGATTTTTTTAGTTCCTCTACCCGTATCATAGGTAGGCCTACAGTAGGTAGAGGGTGTATTGTGTTCCACCCTCAAGTTCCAAGTTGACTTTTAACAGAAATACACGTTTTGAGGTCCCAGAATACAGAAATACATTTTCATGATCTTGTCTGTGTTTGTGAACAGGCTTGCTCCAGAACGGAAAACCGTGTAAAACAAGATTTTGTCCTTCACGAGATGTGATACGGACCACTTGCCCTTACTTTTAAGGGACTTTACATGAAAAAAAAAGGTATTCCCGTTTTTTCTCAAAAACTGTTCTAACGATTATCTGTCATGTAACACATTACCGACTATATATATTCCCCAGTGAGAGTGAGGATTTTTAATTTTTCAAATAGCGGTTTACAAGTTCCCTTTTTTTCTTTCCACATATTATTCTTATTGCCCGCTTTTGTAATCTAAATATTTTCTCCCTATGGGAAGAGTTGCCCCAGAAAATGATCCCGTACCTCGTTACCGAGTGAAAATATGCAAAATATACCATAAGTAATGCATCCTATTTTAATAAATTAATCAAAATTCTTAAAGCAAAGCACGCTGAACTCAGTTTTGGACTTATCATTTCAATCTGTGTCTTCCGTCAAGATTTTGGTCAATTTGTAGACATGAGAATTTTATGTTGCTAATTTCTTCTATGATTTGTGTTTGTTAATTAATTATAAGGTTTGAGATACATGTAATTGAATAAAGTGGGTCTTTTCAGTATCAAGTGTCATTTTTTTATTAGCTAGAAACCATAAAATTAATTCGTGAAAAGCCTTTGTAGCTATTCTTGATAAATGATCTTGTGACTTTCCTGTTACAAGTACACTAGTATCATCTGCAAAGTAAAGAAAGTTACGTGAGAATTTTAATCAGATTTTATTTGGGTTGTGTATCCTTCGGGGATGCGAACATTCTCTTCATTTTTACAGTCAATTTACATGAAGGTAATTTTTATTTTTGTCATTTTTCTCGAAACCCACTAACGATTTTGTTTAAGTTCTTATAATAATCAAGCACAATACGTTGAAGATGCAGGCAGGGGTTGATGTGAGTTTGTTGGGGTGTGTGATGGATCGGGGGGCGCTCAAATCCGATTCCAGGCGCGAGTAATCGTGTTTTAATCCGGCACTGACCAGATGTTTCCTCCCTCCTTAACATCAACTGCAACTGTCACACGAGGGCACTTCAACCCCCGCCATATGCACTTCTCCCAGTCGCAGAATCTGAGTGTCTCTGCAGTACTGACACTGCATAAAACACACAACACAAGAAACAAGGAAAATATTGCAGCAATCAGCCATAGACTAAGTACCCAAGTATCAAGGTGCCAAACTGTTCTACACTAGCAGGTGCCCGCGATAATTAACTGGAAAAATAAAAAATTAAGAGTATAATAATTATTAAAGCATTATATTTAATAACTAGACTTCGGACTTTTAGGTCGCTAAAAATGCTGTTTTAGGTACCTAAAATAGGCTCTAAATATTGGAAAATAGGTTCTAAAAATAGTAAAATAGTCTCTTATAAAATCGTTAAGTTGCCAATTTTATGAAATGTCTCAATTGCAATGCAGAATATTATATGTATTGAAGTCACCATTATTCAATAATCATGATAAAACACAGATATAGGCCTATGGTACACAGAATTATATAGACCTATTACTAGGGCCTGAATTAGGCCTACTACCATAACAGTGAAAACCTAATCCCTGCGCCCAGAAGTTAGGCATGTCATACTAGCATATTCAACACCTTGTATTCCTCAGTGATTCAGAGTAGGCCTACTATTTTTTTTTTTTTTAATAAACTGGATGTGTGATTCGGGAGAAAAACACTACATTTTCTTGGGAATTCCAAGGAATTTTTCTACTGAAGACGAAACATTCCTTACTATTTAACCACGTCACAAATGTGCCATGTACTGCACATTCCGAGCTGAAAATTTAGTACGAACTGAAAATAAATGCTAGAATTTAAAATAAAAAAATTACTTATTTTGAAAATCATAGGAAAAACAAGCAAAAAAGGCAATATTAGGCTCTAACGTAAAAATAGGCTGTTTTAGGTCCTATAAAAGTATCAGTTTTTAGGCATAGTCACTTATGAAACATGCATATACAAGTTTTCGTCCATATATCACTTAAGGATTAAAATAGGTTTTTACCTAAAATCCGAAGTCTATTAATAACACTTCCACGCGAATCATTCATAAACTAAACCATTAATAATTAATGAAACAGCTAAAATTCCTTAAGTGAGGCAATGAACATAGGTTGCGTTCAACCCCAAACTTCCAACTTGAGTTTAGAACATAAATACAGGTTTTGAGGTTCCCTAAATACAAAAATATTTTTAAATCATATCCGTGTTGCGGTGTGACTCGAAGAAAATCTCGTTTTCGCGATTTTTTCGAAAACTGCTCTGAAGACAGTGTTTAAATTTTGAACATACCCTAAAACTTTTGATTGAAGCATTTTTTTCGCAAAAAGTTTCTGAAGGATAGTTATAAGCCACCCACTGCAAATAATAAAGCTTTGCATCAGGTTGAAACAACTGAATACGGCCTCTTGTTCTATATCAGAATATGAAGTGAGAAATATGTATTGTCCATGCTTAGGGTAGAGAAGGTTATGTGAGTGCATTAATCAGATTTCGTTTGGGTTGTGTATGCTTCGGGGATGCGATATGATGTGGTAACGGCATTCTCTTCATTTATACAACCAATTTATGAAGAGAATGTCATGCATACTAAGACGTAAAACTTTTATTTGGGCAGAGTTTCATTTCATACTTTAAAAAATAGATTTCACCGAGAAATAGCGTCAATAGTATGAACAATGAATGGTTCCTGATTGACAAGTGTATGTGGGTTTTAATTAGCGGAGTTTCTTGATTTGACACATGTGAGAGATTGCAAACACAACGCAAGGGGGGCAGCACAAAGCAAAGCTCTCCCCACACACAAAAGAGAACTCTCGTGGGATGATAAATTCTTTCTAATAATCCTCAAATTTTGCATATTGATAGCCTACGTCATCTTTACAGATGGACACATTCAAAAAATTAGCTACCGAACGAGGTGGCCGAGATGATAATGTCCTGTACTCGCATTCGGGAAGTCCCAGGTTCAAATCCCGTGGCCGGCCAATTTGACATGGGTTTTTTTATTTGTTTCTCCAGTCGTAAAGGCAAATGCAGAATTGGATATTTACCCTACATGCCATGGATTATAATCGCCATTTCTCCCTGGATCATTCTTTCTTTCTTTCTTTCTTTCTTTATCGTAGTTTTACCTCTTATCTCCCTTTTAGGATTTAAGCGACCCAAGCCGCCCGGGCCTTACAGGGCCGCGACCTGTCGGGAGAGGGATTATCTTTGGATCACATACATACGTTTTTGGCCAGACAAGAACATGGAGGGCCTCCCCGGATGAGTGATTAGCCCAATGCCGGGGCCACCTCCGCGACAACACGAACACATAGGATGAGACACACCATTCACACACACTCTCTCAGAACAAGGCGAGGATGGGATGAAGATGATAATGACGGCTAGATGGTATCCGGGGACCACAAGGGCCTAAAGTTACCTGATATTTGTCTCACAGGTGAGGGAAAACCCCGGAAAAAACCTCACCTAGGTAACTTGTCCCGACCAGGAATCGAACCCGGGCCAGCTGCGTGAGAGGATCGGACGCATCCTCTGAGCCATCTTCCTGTATCATATCAGTTTAAATTAATATCAGTTGAAATTTACTCCATTAAAGAATACACCGACAATAGAAACAATTGACAAGCAATAGTTGCATGGCCTACCCTACTGTACAGATACAGATCCCAAACTCTCGAACGTAAAAGGAGTCTAAACACAGGTGAACTTAAAAAATGAAATAGCTGCTTATACGAACTGTAAATGAATGGAAATGTGTTTGTATTATCCTATAAGAAATCAACAGCTATGTGATATTGACGCCATGTTGATGTTGAAACTATTTCACTTGTAAAGACGATTGTTAGCGTGTGGGTATGTGTGTTATAGACCAGAAGTGTGACCACTCAATTTACGTGTTTAAAACAAAGATATTTGCCATGCATCAAACAGCCTGTTCTCAATGTTGACATTTCTTATCTAGACAAAACTCTTTAGTGACAATAATATCAATTGAACCCATTTAAAAAGCACATGGAATTCGTTTTGCTAATGCTAAACACTTAAAAAGAACTAATTACTTCTCGAGACCTTCTGGAATACGAATGTTTCAGAGAAGGGCATTAATCATTATTATAGTGTTATTCGCTCCCTTAGCGATAAGCAAATGAGAGATAAGACAAACCAAGGCCTACTTGGAAAGCTATTTCATGCTTCTTGTGCATTTTTACAATCACTTTAGCTTAAAAGCATTTCATTCTTCGTGAGTTTATCTTTATTTGAAACTTTTTTCGCCATAAATTGTGTTGTGGCTTGGATTGAAAATCTCTATATATATATAAAAGTCTTTGTCCTGACTGACTGAATGAATGACTGACTGATTGACTGAATGACAGGAATCAACGTACAGCCTAAACTATAACAGGTAGAGACTTGGAATTTTGACAGTACCTTCGTTTCATAATGTAGGTGCTCACTAAGAAAGGATTTTGAAAAATTCTGATTCTAAATGCCAAAAATTAAATGTTTTTGAAAATACTTAATCCCTTTTTACATAGAATTATCAATTCCAAATCACAGAATATATTGTTGCCAAATGGTATCAGGTGGGCTTGGAAGAAACAAATGAAATGCCCTTTTGACAAATAACAGAAGTTATCAAAATAATTCATGTTATAAATAAATATTACAGAATGAAATCCACTAAAATAATGGAATCACATAACTTTCTCTACCCTGGACATAGAGAAAACAAAACGAGGTATGGTAATGTGTATATTATTATATTATATCGCAGGTTTTTGGAGAGAAAAGTATGAAAGTGATAATGCTTTCTGTTTAATTTCATCTCCAAAACGGCTTTATGGTAACATAAGAGTGGGAAATTTCCCGCCTCGATATTACAATTTCATGTTACAGGAATTTCTGTTTCTTCTTATTTGAACCCCTACCAGGCTTGCTGTGCAAGCGATGGGATGCAAAATTCTAGATCCTCTATGAGCCATGAAAAACTATATCAAGCTTTTTTCTGAGGGAATAGTTTGAGTGTAATAAGTAGTTCTTCCTATTTCAAATTATAAATGCCTATATAAGGACCTAGAATTTAAAATTGAAAATCCTTCATAAGTTAATTTCCAATTACAAAATACAAAACCCGGGCGACGCCGGGTCTTTTAAGCTAGTACACATATATACAACTTGAACTTGATATAGGCCACTGATTAACATAATTTTAATATTCAAATTTATATACTCAGCTACTTGCCAAGTCAATTTAGCGGCTTTCATCTAATATATTACAAACTAGCTTAAAAATACCGGCGTCGCCCGGATTTTTATTTTGTAATTTGAAATTAACTTATGAAGGACTTTCGATTTTCAAACTCAAGTGCCTTCTATAATATGTACATAGAACTTGAAATGAGAAAGAACGACTTATCATACTCAAACTATTCCCTCAGAAAACGCTAGATATAGCTTTTTATGGCTCACAGAGGATGTCGAGTGTTGCATTACACACCATGGAAGGGGTTGAAATAAGAAGAAACATAAATTCCGATTACATAAGATTGTATTGTCTTTATGGAAAATTTTATTTCTCACTCTCATGCTACCATACAACCGTTTCGGAGCTGAAATAAATAAAATAAAAAATTCAATATAACTTTCGTACTTTCCTCCCCCAAAACCTGGGGCATAATAATGTGTCATGGTTATAAAAGGGTCAATGTCAATTTCTTGCAAAAATGAGATCTATGCATTACTGAGCTTGGCTAGGCTTTATCTTTCGTATAATAGAAGTTCCAATGTTTGTTGCTATTAATAAACATAATACAGAAGCCTTAGAGGCCAATGCTGGAAGTTCTCAGGAAAAATGTTACTTGTACAAAGGCTTCAAAGTCAGTTATCTCAAAAGCAAGTTTTATGACATTGGCCCTTTTAGAACCAAGCCACAGAATATACTGCGGGCATAGGACTCAAAATGTTCCATCCTATTTTGTCTTCTTTTAGATGTTAAGGGCCTATGATCGGTGGTGATATTCAAACAGTTTAGCAACCAATTCTCATCAGGGTATTTGATGTTGATTCGAAATAGCCCAATGTACTATTTTGTTATTTTTGTCTTTTCATACCCATACCTAACTTACTCAGCTTCCTCAAAACATAACCTTACACAACAAAAGAAGACCACAATCCGTTTTATAATCTAACATCGAAAGCAAAGGGAGCGAGTGTCGAGACGATCGGACGTGCACAAATAAGAGAGTCTGCCAACTTAACCGCACGCCCGCTACCAATGGTGGTAGACCACCGTTAGCGAACATAAATGGTGTGTCTTGGTTCTAGCAAATTCATATATGTATTATCCCTGTTGTGGATTGGCGTGAATCTGATCTTGGAAAAAGGTAATCACTCATTGTGAAGCTACCGGTTCGGAAAACCTACAAGATATTTAACAACCGGTTCTCGCGTACCGGTGCGAACCGGCTGAAAATCACCACTGCCTATGATAAACATCGCTAAACAAAGCCTCACTGGCACACACTTAAGCTGTCCGTGCAATACGACCGCTTATTCTGCATCAAAATGTCAAGTGAGAAAATGATATTTTCCATATCGAGGGTAGAGAAAGTTATGTGACTGCTTCACATTGTGTTTCATTTTCATGGATTTCATTCTCAAGAATTATTTTTCACAAATGTATTAATTACATCGAGAGCATCAGAATTTGTTAAAGCCTACTATTATCTAGTTCCCAAACCCCTTTGTGAACACTGTAAACAATACAATGTTGTCATAACCGAATTGTATTTCATTATTAGGCCTATATAAATTTTCAAGGGAAGGAGTGGCTTGTTTGAATTTTAATTTTGTCCGTGTTACTTCCCGGGCTTAAGTGGGTATGTTTCCAAAATCTCGTGCAAATTGGTGAAGAAATGTAGATTTTTTATTTATTACGTAAACATGTGACAGCAGAACTCTCAAACTGTGCCTCATTTCACATTTCCGACTTTTACCATGGATTTTCAGAAAATTTTCTTTCATACAAACCTTGTCCTGACAATTACGAGAAAAAAAAAATCAGCCAAATCGGTTGAGCCGTTCTCAAGTGATGCTGCGACATACACGTGGTAATTGATTTTTATTTATATAGATTTTTCTATATTTTATGAAATCAACAAACAATCTAATGGGAGTTTGAATGATTTTGGTAAGTCATTTTGTCAATAAGATAGAGTAGGGAGGCGAATATTCTTTCTAGCATTTTAAATGAACCGCCTCTATTAGCGAATTGGATTATATCAAGCAATTCCTGAACGTTTCAAATTCAACACGTTTCGAATTACTAACAAAATACCAATAGTAAAACAAGAAATTATTAAATACAGCACGACCTAATTCATATGATAAACATTTGCACGCTCAATTCAAACTGAATATTGGACTTGAACTACAGATTATGTTATGCTATGCAAATATTTATAATTCTTCTGTAGAAAATCTTCTCGGGTTTGCAGCCAGGTGAGAAGTTTGTTGTGGTCCAACGTTTCCGAGGCTGACGCTGCCTCCATCCTCAGGGAATCTGAAGTGTCGAGTTTTAACATGTGAGGGATATATATACCAACCCGTGTTGGGCGGAGTCCGCCCAACACGGGTTGGTATATATATCCCTCACATGTTAAAACTCGACACTTCAGATTCCCTGAGGATGGAGGCAGCGTCAGCCTCGGAAACGTTGGACCACAACAAACTTCTCACCTGGCTGCAAACCCGAGAGGATTTTCTACAGAAGATTCGCCAGGAAAGCCTCAAATCTTACATTTCTAATTCTTGTATCCTTATTACTTGCTTTTAACTGTCGAACAGAATGTAAATATTGAAGATAAATAAAAAATAAACAGGTTTGCCAGTATAAATATGTAATTAATTGTAAAGAATTTCAAAACTTGTATTTGCGTTATAATTTTCATAAGCACCAATATTTCTGAGTGATTCTTTTTTCTAACTATTTGTAAATATCATATGAGCAACATAATCTAGAATCTTTGGAATATCTGCAGTATAAATATTTAAAAAATAAATATTGACTTGTTAATTATTTTTAGAAATTTATACTTCAGAAATATTTAAAAAAAAACTATTATAGTTACATCAATGATTCTAGATAGTGTTGTTCAATAATATCAAATATTCTTGCATGCAAAATTTCACCGCAATATCTTAATAAATAGAAATTCTTGATAAAAACACTTTATTCTCCACTTACATTACTTTTAATAGCACAGGACTAGTTTCAAGAGCATAATTCGCTCCCATCATCGGCTGGTGGTCGATTGTTATTCTGGTTGCCATGTTGAGTTCATCTATAGACGACGTAGTGCGACTTACAAAAACGAAACGAGAGGGCAGCACAGAACAATGCATATATACAAACCAACACCGGTACCGGAAGTGTTAGAAGTGTCCAGCAGATCCTGTGCAACCTGAAGGCGGAGTTCTTTCTGTTCCGCTCAAAGCAGCTTTGGCACAAATTTTGCAGCCACTCTGAGCATGTTCAAATCATCACGCAAAATTGCATGTGCGGAATCCTTACTGATCCCAACCTCTTCGGCGATCTCTCGTACGGTCAAACGACGATCTCCCATTACCAGATCTTCAACCCCCTCAATGACAGCTGCATTCCGAGCGGTTTGTAGCCTCCCGGAATGCTGGTCACTCTCTGCCGATTTGCGGCCTTTTTTGAATCGGTTGAACCACTCCTTGCTTTGTGTTACCCCCATAGCATCATCTCCAAACTCCTGCTGAATCTTTCGAATTGTTTCGCTTTGAGAATCACCAAGCTTTTGACAAAATTTGATGCAGAATCTTGAGAGTTATCAAAATGCGCCGATCACTTATCATGGGACCTCACTCTGAGGCTAGTAGGTAGTGACTGGCAGTTTCGAAAGCAGAGAAAAAATTCAGGCATGTGCATTAAGCTATCTTCTTCCATTGTGGCGCCACCCTAGCATTAATATTACGCGCGTGAAAATTAAAGGTCGGATACTTTTTAGACAGGCCTCGAACAATTCAACGGCCTTAAATAGTGTGCTCACTCGCTCGCCCGCTTCGTGAAATATCGGGCATACTCGGCGATGTTCGTCTCTCGCAGTCTAAACTTTCACGAAAAGTACAAAATTAGGAAAACCGTTTCTTTATTATATAAGGCCTAAGTGAAATGAACACAATGAACAAATATTCTAATTTTATTTTTACTTACAATTTTCATAGCTCTGAACCACAAACATTTTTAATAAACTACCAGTGTAAATTTCCTAAAAATCCTGGAGTCAATTAATAATGGAGGGCACCAGCTATAATATATTGATGGTTTAACTCTTGAAATATCGCTGATAATAAAAATCCAAACAAACCATTCCTTCCCTTGAAACATTATATAATTTCTGAAAATTACACTGAATTGATAAAATAAAATTCACATCATATTCATGTCAATAAACAGCTGAGAAACAATACGTATTATGTGTTCACAGGTTCTTTGGAACTGCATAATCGATTCTGAGATCGTTTTCCCAGGCGGCGCTTTCTAATCGTGGAATGTACTCTAAAGCCGGAATTTTAGCTGTTTCATTAATTATTAATGGCTTAGTTTATGAATGATTTGGGTGCAAGTGTTAATAAATATAATACTTTAATAATTATTATACTCTCAATTTTTAATTTTTCAATTAATTATCGTGGGCGAAGCCGCGGGCACCTCCTAGTAATTTACAAGTTAACTTAATTTTAAACATTGTTTCGGGTGTTGAGGTATTTTAACATTAATTTCAGGTAGCATTTGTCATTTGCTTCATTGTTGTGAATATCCTCTGGGGGCTTTGACAAAACAAAATATTCTCTTCGACTTGAAAAATTAATTGCTTTAGCCAAAATGCGTATTAAGACTAAAGAGAAAGCATTTATAATATGCTTAGTGGGAACGCAGCCACAAAAGTATTTACATAATGGACTAGGAGGATTTTGGGGCTGTAAAAACCCGTTTCCAGGGAAACACATTTGCATAAGCAGCGGTGCACCGCAACCACGACATGGTGCACTCTTGCACGGAACCCATCAAGTGACCCTTCGAAACAAAGCTTTGGTGAATTAAAACTAAATCACGGGGGTCAAAGCATGTAATGGAAATGCTGAATAGAGATGGAGTCAGACAGCATGTGTTGTTTTAGTTGAACAATTCCATGTACAGCTAGGGGGGAAAAAAAAGAACCGACTCTTGTAGCTGATTTAAGAGCCTTGTGATACGTAAATAAATGTAAGAGATGAAACGGAAACGTTTGCTTTCAGAAGCAATGCAAATTACGCGAAATTATTTCTCAATTCAAGCAATTTGTCGGCTGTAGAACAAATTTCATACATGGGGATTTCAATAAAACTGAATATTTGTCAATGGGCTTGGAGGAAAAGTTTATATGTAATACAGAAGACACGTTGCTGTGAATCGAACTCTGGCTTAGCTCAGTTGGTAGAGCAGTGGCACGGATAGCCAAACGTCCTGGGTTCGAATCCCAGTGTCAGAGGATTTTTTCTTCTATAATATTAACAGACAGCCATGTTTCTGAAAATAGTATTTCTGGATTCAGGGGACGTCAAAACGTGTATTTATGTTAAAAACTGAACTTGGAATTCCGGGTTGAAACAATACTTCCTCTAGTTGTGATTGGAAAACTCCTAGCCATGAATTATGTGCAGTGTGAATGAGCAAGCAGAAGCGTTCATTTAGCCGTTTTGGTAAAAAATTATGTTTTGGGATTTTAATGTAAAAAAATCAAGGATATCCTAAAGTATAGGCCTAACTGTGCATGGGACTTCAATCGCCTGTTTTCTCAGCTTCAATTTGCCACTTCGAAATCTATATTAACCCACAAATTTTATTTTTTATTTTTTAATTAGTAATATACTTTACAATTTCTGAAAATTTTTGTCAAATCAGATTTTCTGCGTAGGAATTATTTTAAAAAATCTGATGTGAAAGTCACATAACTTCCTCTGCCCAAATAAAAGTTTGCAGCATTTACGCTAATTATGCTATAAATATCTTTTAGCCCCTTCTTTGAATGTTGAGACTAAAAACGCAGGCTATGGGAAAGAAAAACAAGTGACTGCAAACGTTTATTGAACTTTCCGCTGTTAAGAATAATTTCCGAAATTTATCAAATATTGCCCTCAGATATTTCTTTACTGTAAGCAGGGCCAACAGTATATTTTTCTCACTTCACGTGCTTATATAGAATAAAATGCCTTAAATATCCGCGTATTGAGTTGTTCACCAGGCAAGTTGGTAGGTTACAACCACCATTCAGAGAATGTTTTTGAAATGGTATAAGCAATCCATGTACAAAATTTAAAGGAAATCGTTAGAGCCGTTTTCGAGAAAATCGCAAATGACGAAAATTTCTTCATGTAAAGTCCCCTTACAAATAAGATAAATTTGTCGCCAATCTTCGAATCTCATCTTCAGAAGGTACCTGACCCAAATACGAAATTTTGTTTTCATACGATTCTCCGTTTCGGAGCTAGCCTGTTCACAAACTTCCACACAGACAGAAACACACACAGACATGTTTCCAAATAGTATTTTTGGATTCAGGGGGCCTTGAAACGTGTATATATGCTAAAAACTCAACTTCGAATTTTAGGGTCGAAAACAATACTTCCTCTACCTATAGTACCTATGGTACGGGCAGAGGAAGTAAAAACCATGTATACTATTTTCACTTTAAGTTCAAAGTAGATGTAAACAAACTCTAAAGTACCACTCCGCCGAGCATGTGACAAACCATGTGGAGTTTTACCCGCCACGGAATGAGGATTTGTGTGTATTCCAGTGTTCTCAATAGTACTTTTAAAATATTTTTTATGACATGCACCATTGTTGAAAAATGTGATATTTATTTTGAAAAGATCGATACATCTGTACAAAATTAGGCTTAATATTAGTATTTAAGAAAGTCATAAACAGTTAACAAGAAGATATTAACGAGTATAAAAAATTACTCTCAGTTTGCAATGTTGGCTGCCCACTTCAGAGGCGTTTCCTTGTTGAATTCATTAATTTCTGTTTGTAACCGCCCCAATCCTATCAGAGCTGTAAGTTACATTTAACTTTTGACGAAATTTCTATCACACGACTTTCTTGTCCTCACGTACGTGTTGTAAAACCGATATAAATAAATAAATGAACGCATATTCAGCAGGTCTTACCAAGTTATTGGGAAGGGACTGTGGCAAGTTCATTCCAAGATGGCGTACTTGAGCATTCACACAGCTGTCGTAAACGCCTACAATTTACATCTGTTGTAACGGTTTAATTAGTTCACTTAGTTATTATGCGTCATGAAAACCTGATCAAATTAATTTTGTTTCATATACAGATCTGCTTCAGAAACGTGTTTTTAAATTTCTCTGCACGAAAATAGCTACAAAAAGGTACGGTTTGAACCGAACTATTTTATTAAGAGCAAGAGTATGCATACAAAGCAGCAAAAGTTACAGTTCGTCCACTAGCCAATGAGGCGCTACCTTGTCACGTGGCTTTGTTTACATCTACTTTGAACTTAAAGTGAAATTAGTATAGTATAATGATTCGTCAGTTTTTAACTTTTTTTATTTTTAAGGGTAAGTACTTTTTTTTAACGAAAATTATAAACAATATTAAAAAATTCATCTGCAGGAAAGAACCGCACGTAGTAAAATGAATGTTCTTATTTTATCTGCATTAATCAGTATCAAGCTTTAGCTTTGCTTTACATTTCAAGTCTCAACACTTTACAGTTTCCAAGTGTGGAAATATTTGTGCAGAGCGGAGGGCGCGGTTCAGCTGTTTTTAATCAGGATTCCTGGAGGGGGTGGGGGGGGGGAGATAATGCATCACAGCCATCATCCCCATAGAGCAGATAAGTAAGGCTTTAAAAACACCCCCGCATTCCTTACGAGCTAGGGTTCTAAAACTTTGATGCACTTCGATTTCCAGTCTTGCACAAGCTGTTCCATAAATATTTATATCAACTAAGTAGATTTAAGTTCAATTAGGCTTTATTGCTCCCTGCATCATAATTATTCGCCTAGATACGAGATTTTTTAAAAATCTGCCTATTGCAATCGATTCTATGTCATGACTTTCGAAAAATTCTTTCATATCTTTACGTTTCATGCCTCCCTAAGTACGAAACCACCGCCTGTTCAAAATAGTATATTGCGACACAAGGGCAGGAAGGCACGTTTACGGGTCGAGGAAACAGATTTCGAGACCCGTAAATGCCTTTACGGTCCGTGTGTTGCATGCTATTTTTTGCACGACGGTTACTTATATCAATTTAATTATATTAATTGTGATATTACCTGAAAATATTATGTATATACAGTCTTGAAGAATGGTGCTTATTTCAGAAAGGGATTCGCATTTGTTATTGTTTATGGCAACCGAATATTTATAAAGCGGGGAGGCCTTGGTCATTTCTGCTCGCAAATAAGCATTTGCGGGCGGTAAAGTAACTTTCTGCCCGTCGCCCCTAGCAACAAGTCACTTTCCGCCCGTCGCCCCTAGCAACAAGATTGCGTGTGGTAATGTCAAGTTACGATCCATGTAAACAACTTTCGTAAGTAACACTTACTAGGTAAGGAGTGCAAAAACAAATTGATATACAGTATATATATATATATATATATATATATATATATATATATATATATATATATATATATATATATATATATTTATATCTTTACATGCTAGCGCCCGTAATTTTGAAGATATTTGAACCAAATTTTATTATGTTATTTCTAGGCCCCCCAATAGTTCGGACAAGTTCGTTAATGAGCAAAATTGGCCCAAGGGGGTGGTCGGGGAGGGGGTTGATATTTTGAAAAATTTATATCTCGGCCCCTATGAAGTATAGAGGAAAACTCTGTTTGAATAAATTAGAGTACTCCCTGTGGAGTTCACAGTGACACCAACGATTCGGGGGTTTTGGGGGTAAGAGTGGGGGTGGGAGGGATGGAAATTAGAAATTTTTGAAATCACGTCTTGTGGGTATCGCTGAAAAGCTCTTGATGAGTACTCTACAAATGAATAAGTAGTTTCTCGATAGTTCTCATATAAGGCGAGATTTGAATGTTCCCTCTTTTTTGCAGTTATTATTGCCGGTTTGTCATGCCAAGGCTAAAGAAGAAGAGTGCAACGCAGCGACAATAAATTAAACGAAAAGCACTTCGTAGGCCTGCCTAAAGGGATTTTTTTTACAATAGTGTTTTTTTTTCGTTTATCTCCCGTCTGTGTTATTTGGAAGTTCCTGTTCCCTAACTTACCGCATCATTATGTGAGTACCATTCGACCAAGATAAAATACTAATCCAGTGTACAGTTTTGACGAATATTTTCACATAAACAACTTGTGTCCCTTCTAAATTTCCTCAATTCACAACAGACTTCCCTTAACACAATAGGCCTACTTACTTCCTCAATGGCAATAGACAATTCCTAAGCGAGCTAAATGAATAGTATCTATTTTATGAAACCTGAAGGTTCATTGCCGCGCTTACCTGAGCCTGCCATTCAACCCTATTTTGTGCTAACTCCATCCAACCATCCCTCGCAAATCCTACTTCCTAATATTGTCCTCCCACCTACGTCTTGGTCTTCCAAGTGATTCCAATTGCTACATTATTCTATGGCACTTTTATGCCAGTTGTCGACCAATAGCTAAGCTAACTTAGCTTAGCTTAGCTCACATACAGTGAGGGATTTCATATGAAGTTGTGCCGGATTTCATATGTAGTTTAGTCGGCACGACTACATATGAAATCCTGCACTGTATGTGAGCTAAGCTAAGCTAACTTAGCTTAGCTCTTGGTCGACAACCGGCATTAATACCAGAATAATGAGGAGCTGGGGAGGCAAGTGTGTATCGTGTTTACCTAGAGGTATTGTACAGTAATTGTATAAACCGAACGTTTTATTTTAGGTAATTAATATGTAGGGCCTACATCAGCATTTGAGTTATTGCCACGTCCCAATGTAGTAAACTTTGGTATTGAATTCTCTTTTGTTTTATTAAGTGCCAGAACGGTACTTTATGAGATTGTGTGGGGGACGGGAAAATGTCTGTCCGTCTGTCTGTCCGTGTGTCTGTACGCGCCATAACTCATACGCTTTATCGGATTTTCATGAAACTTGGTATATACATTTATAATGTCCATGGGAAGACGTCTATTGATATTGGATAAAATCGGTTGACCGGTATCGGAGTAATGCCAAATTTAGTGCATATTTTATGTTAATCTCTATCTATATAAAAGGCTTTGTCCTGACTGACTGAATGACAGGAATCAACGTACAGCCTAAACTATAACAGGTAGAGACTTGGAATTTTGACAGTACCTTCGTTTCATAATGTAGGTGCTCACTAAGAAAGGATTTTGAAAAATTCTGATTCTAAATGCCAAAAATTAAATGTTTTTGAAAAATGTTTTTACATAGAATTATCAATTCCAAATCACAGAATATATTGTTGCCAAATGGTATATGGATGGGCTTGGAAAAAACAATTGAAATGCACTTTTGACAAATAAGAGAAGTTATCAAAATAATTCATGTTATAAATAAATATTACAGAATGAAATCCACTAAAATAATGGAATCACATAACTTTTTCTACCCTGGACATAGAGAAAACAAAACGAGGTATGGTAATGTGTATATTATTATATTATATCGCAGGTTTTTGGAGAGAAAAGTATGAAAGTGATAATGCTTTCTGTTTAATTTCATCCCCAAAACAGCTTTATGGTAACATAAGAGTGGGAAATTTCCCGCCTCGATATTACAATTTTATGTTACAGGAATTTCTGTTTCTTCTTATTTAAA
Organism: Ectobius pallidus; assembly: GCA_964059195.1. Classification (NCBI taxonomy): domain Eukaryota; kingdom Metazoa; phylum Arthropoda; class Insecta; order Blattodea; family Ectobiidae; genus Ectobius; species Ectobius pallidus. The sequence continues at coordinate 621,058 of CAXKWD010000004.1, read as the reverse complement.
CCTCTACCAGGCTTGCTGTGCACTGTACAAGCGATGGGATGCAAAATTCTAGATCCTCTATGAGCCATAAAAAACTATATCAAGCGTTTTCTGAGGGAATAGTTTGAGTGTAATAAGTCTTTCTTCCTATTTCAAATTATAAATGCCTATATAAGGACCTAGAATTTAAAATTTAAAATCCTTCATAAGTTAATTTCCAATTACAAAATACAAAACCCGGGCGACGCCGGGTCTTTTAAGCTAGTATATTATAAAGAATTTAACAAATGCAAATCTGTTATCCTGACAACATATAGTTTTACACTCTTCATATACGGCTTTGGAATAGTTAGCCATGACACATCCCATCGCATTTAAACTGAGACGTACGCTTATAATAACGAAGTAAATTGGAAGATTTGATTATCAAACTACTCAGATGTTTATTTTGTTGATCAAGTTGAATACTGTTATACACAGAAGATAATTAGGCTACTGTCAAATAATTAGGCCTACATACATTAAGTGGAGTTCTTCGCCAGTGTATTTTGTGAAATGTTGACATATTTTAAGAATGTCTTATATCAGTGTATACGAGTTTGAATTAAGGTTAAGTATCGAACTTTAGACCTTTGTTCTTCCGTAAGTCCAGCTTAATGAATCGATCTGCACCTTAACTCGAAATTGATGACAAAAATAACTGATTCTCTGCAAATCATAATTTCAGTTAACTTTTTACTGATTAAACAAAAGCTTAATGGCACTTTGTTACATCAGTTTACCTGATTTTATTTAAGTTTTATTTTGAAATTATATCAATATCTTGCTTATTCTGTACACAGCTCACATGCATGGAGAGAGAGTGATCATCCCAATGCCAGGGCCAGGTGATATCGACAATTGTATCACAGCTGTTAGATAATATCGCATGCAACTCAGTGTATGAAAAGTGGCTTATAACTATCCTGTAGAAAATCCAGAAAAATGAATTTGGTTGTAAAAATGAAGATATCGGGTTCGCATCCCGGAAGGCCACACAACTCGGCCCGTATTAGCGAAGTGCGGAAACAGCGGGAGACAGTAATCCGGCTTATGGAGCCATTTTGTCATGTGTTGAAGATGCGGACTGAAAGCGCGCAGTCAACCGTGGATACAAAGCTGCCTGCCTCCACTCTTTGTGATTAATCTCTCATATTTATGTACATCTCTGGCTCCTCTCACCCCATATAAACAGTCTTGTGCAATTACTACCTGGTCGTCGGCAAATAACATATATTGAGCCATTTCCAACGGGTATTCACAAACTATATCCTTATACAATTAATTTATTGCAGTTATGATTATTTTTCTAGACCCATGTCCTCTAATGTTTCACGTAATTTTTCAAGGTACCGTTTCGTAAGCCATTTCAATCAGCTGTGTTATCACTAGGGGCCGGATTCTTAGGTTTTTACCTATTTTTTTCCTTACTTCCAAAACAAAAAGCGCTCATACACTTTTTCGAATCATGTCCATAGGATTCACCCACATTAATTCTGTGGTACCTAAAAATACCTAAATGAGGTATAAAAACCTAAATATACCTAAACGGGATATAAAACCTAAAATATCTATTGTGTCTAGATAGTGTCTAGGTACAGTATTAACTATTAACTAAGAGATAACAGGAAGAACTTCACAGTTGAGAATCTTGAAAGATATTTAGTGATATACTGTAATCAGGAAATGTGACGCAATCTTATTTTCACTGCTTCTTTTGATTGTTTATGCTTTCTTTCTTCAATTGTATAATACTGTCCTAAAGCAAGTTTACACAAATTTAAGTCAATTTTGTTAAGTTAAACTTTACAAGTATTATGTATTCGATCCTATGTAGCACATTCAAATTCATTAAACCAATTATTCTACCCGAAAACGATATTTTGGACAAAAAACCTAAAAAAAACTATTTCACCTAATCGAAAACCTAAAACAGTGTTTTTAAAAACCTAAAAATCCGGTCCCTAGTTATCACAGTTTTTTCGTCTACTGTAGGTCTTAATAATAATAATAATAATAATAATAATATTATTATTATTATTATTATTATTATTATTATTATAAATCAAGTAGTAAAACACATATAGTAAACTTATTGGGCGTCGATTTTTTGCAAGAAGAAGATCTTTCGTAATTTTTGGCAAATGTTGCTACGTGGGTTCGGAATGTATTTGTATTTGCGTTAGTAGATATGTTAGCAATCATAGGATTACGACGCAACTTATCAATCTTGAGTGAAGGAAGATAAGATAAAGTAAAAATAACTGCATTTCCTATTCTTATGAGTAGTGTTCGGCTGTTTATGACATGTCATATTTTTAATCTGACCTCCATTCTCACCGCAAACACAAATTAAACATGAATTGCACATTTGTTACCCTAATCGGACAGTTTTTATTTTGTATATAAAGTCATATTTGGGTACTTTTCATGGTCTTGGCCATATTTCGGTCATATTTGTAATTTTTTGCACTCCTTAACTAATTAGTGATACTTACGAACGTTGTTGCCGTGGATCGTAAGTTGACATTCCCACACGCAATCTTGTTGCTATGTGCGGGAAGAATTTACTTACGCCACATCATAATACAAGCCTTTATGGACAAGGCCCCCAGGACAAATATTCGGTTCCCATAACAACCAACACATTCAAATCACTTTCTGAAATAAACATCAATCTTCAAGAATGTATATACATAATATTTTCAGGTAATATCACAATTAATGTAATTAAATTGATATAAGTAATCATCGTGCAAAAAATAGCATGCAATACACGGGCCGTAAAGGCACTACGGTATCGTAATATACTATAACGTCATATTTCAGTTATAAATTCGGCGAAAGAGCACAGTTATGCAGTATGTGTACTAAATTGTCGACTTAGATTTTTCCCGAAAAAGACTCACGAATATTTTGGTTTTACTGTAGGCCTAAGTGAAATGTGAAAGGACAATAACAGGTAATAGCACAATTAGCTCTTCCTCCTTGTTGTTAACAACTTCCAATATATATGTTTCTAAAAGATTTTCAGTTCACATTTGGAGTGGTATCTGGAAACATTAACAGATTAGAAATTCTTTGCAAATAAACATGTAAATCACCTGAAAATTGTTAACAACTTATTATCTGATAGAATTCACGTGATTTAATAATTTACCGTCATTAAACGTTTTAAATTGGCACATTTATTTTCACAAAATACGCTCTTTTATGAGGTCATATTTGGTACTTTTGGGTCGTTTTTAATCATTTTTAAGGTCATATTTTCCACTCTTTTAGGTCATAAACATCCGAACCCTACTTATGAGGAAGTTATCGTAAACTACATACCACTCGTTATTAAGGGCTAGAATTGGATTTTATGAGATTGTGTGATGGACGAGAAAATGTCTGTCCGTGTGCCTGTGTGCACGATAACTCGAATACGCTTTATCAGACTTTTCATGAAACTTGGTATACGCATTTATAACGTACATGGAAAGAAACCTATTGATATTGGACCAAATCGGTTGACCGGTTTCGGAGTAATGCCCAATTTAGTACCTATTGGAAAGAATTTATCAAATGATAAACAGTTCTCATGACAACATATTGTTTCTAAAGTGTTCATTTACGGCTTTAAGAAATAACACTAGCTACATATTCCTTCACATATGCTTATCAAACTAGACCTTTGTGCTTCCGTAAGCCCTCCTTAATGAATCGATCTGGAGCGTAACTCGGAGATAGATTCCAAAAATAACTTAGTTTCTGTATATCACAATTGCAATTATAACTGATTAGACAAAAGCATTCTGGCACTTTGTTACATCAGTTTACCTATATGACAACATGATTACTTCCCCCTTGTCCATAGTTCTCTTCCTTTCTTTCTTATGTCAGTCTAATCCCAACTTTTCATTTGCACGTCATCAGCAGAGACAGTTCCTGACAATTGCTAAGGGATTTGCAGTGTATTTTTAAACCGACACCTCATGACTTTTCCTCTGAGATTTCTATCCTTTCTCTGAGTTGTTCCATTTCATTGGAATTTATTTGTACTTCTTAATTTAATTTCTCCAGCACTCTCTCGCCAATTTTGGCAATTTCTGCTAGTTCTCTCAAATTATAAAGCAAATTCTTATATTATTTTCTTCTTCTCAATGAATTTGGTATTTACATGGTTTCTTCATGAAGACAAGACTGGAATCATCATTATAGGCCTATTGCAGTGAACATCTGTGTTTTTGTGATCTTTATTAGTGTAATAAGTAGACTTCGGATTTTAGGTAAAAACCTATTTTAATCCTTAAGTGATATATGGACGAAAACTTGTATATGCATTTTTCATAAGTGACTATGCCTAAAACTGATACTTTTATAGGACCTAAAACAGCCTATTTTTACGTTAGAGCCTAATATTGCCTTTTTGCTTGTTTTATTCCTCTAAAGTTCAAAATAAGTAATTTTTTGTTATAAATTCTAGCATTTATTTTCAATTCGTACTAAATTTTTAGCTCGGAATGTGCAGTACATGACACATTTGTGACTTGGTTAAATAGTTAGGAATGTTTCGAATTCAGTAGAAAGATTTCTTGGAATTCCCAAGGAAATGTAGGCCTAGAGTTTTTCTCCCGACTCCCACATCCAGAAAAAAAAAGTTGTCTGAATCACTGAGGGATACAAGGGGTTGAATATGCTAGCGTGCGTAGCTTCTGGGCACAGGGATTAGGTTTTCAGTGTTATGGTAGTAATACAGGTCCTAGTAATAGGTCAATTCTGTGTAACATAGGCCTATATCTGTGTAATATCATGATTAATGATTAATGGTGACTTCAATAAATACAATATTCTGCATTGCAATTGCGATATTTCAGAAAATTGGCAACTAAAGGATTTTATAAGAGACTATTTTCCAATTTTAGAGCCTATTTTAGGTACCTAAAACAGCATTTTTAGCGACCTAAAAGTCCGAAGTCTAGTAATAAGACACATCTTATTCTGACATATCTCAAAGGATATTTTTAATTTATTACTTTTATATTGCCATTCAATGTTTTTTAATGTTTTTAAGTCACTCTAACTATAATTGACTAGGCCGATTATTTATTCTTAACATTTTGATATATATTCAACTCTATTAATGACAAAACTCTGGGTTTCTATCTCTTTGTTTAAGGGTCTAAGGTGGACCTTTTTACAAACCTATAAGTGATCTCGTCACTTTATGCCAAAACCACGAATGTGCAAAAATGCAGATTTTGACTTCACTGCATTGCTGGCATCTTGTTTATATTAATGTTAGTTCTGTAGGAACTAATGTGAACGAATGTGAGTTCCATTTCCATTAAAGTACAAGTTATGCTTTATACTTTATGCTATAATAATAAAATCAGGTAAACAAAGTGCCAGTATGTTTTTGTTTAATCAGTTATGATTGCAGTTATGATATGCAGAATACAAAAAAAAAGTCAAATTGGCCGGTTTCGGGATTTGAACTATGGAACTCCAGAATGTGAGGCCAAGACGTTACCATCTCAGCCACCTGAGTCAGTTTAACGGTCTAGTTGGATAAGCGCATGTAAAGCAATAGTGTTTTTTGTCATAGCTAACTGTATTTTAATTGCCAAAGCCTTATAAGATCACAGTAAAACAATTGACTATGTTGTCATGATAACTGATTTGCATTTCATAAATTCTTTTGAATACGTATATTACCATAAAATAGGCACTAAATTGAGCATTACTCCGAAATAGGTCAACAGATTTTATCCAATATCAATAGACGTCTTCCCATGGACATTATAAATGTGTATACCAAGTTTCATAAAAATCCGGTAAAGCGTATTTGAGTTATGGCGCGTATAGACACACGGACGGACGGACAGACATTTTTCGTCCCCACACACAATCTCATAAAGTACCAAACTGGCACTTAATAAATGTGACCCATTCGTGATTTTTTAATTTTTCACATTCGTGGTTCTGGCATAACAGTGACGAACTTGAAATTTCGGAGTCGAACCTACGTGGCCGCTAATTAGTTTTACTCCTCCGGTACCAGATCCAAAATTAATAGCGGACGCCATAAGAGTTTCATGAAAAGAAAGCGTATTTGACCTATCGCAATGATAATTTGTTATTTAACAAATTGAAGATGACCAACTCTGCATGGCGTGGATTTGAGTGAACGTTCAATTACAAGTTAACTCTCTAATCGATTCCAAATGGAGGTGAGGCTTGTGGCTTTTACCGGGAGTTTGCGCAGAACCTCAAGTCAGCCGCCATTTTGTATCCCTCATTTTAAACTGACTTACAGGTTGAAATTCTATATATTCTGTCCTCAGATTCATTCAGTGCATTATGGGTAATTATGTCAGGCTAGTGGCTTTCAAACATTTGTATCTGTCTTCCTTCCTTCCTTCTGTTTGTCTGTCCGCGATGCCCAGCAAAATCTACTCAACGCAGAGATCTGAAATTTTAATCATAGGTGGACTGAAGGGTCGGAAAATTCACCTGGAAGCCGGAATTTGAATTTTTGCTTTCGTTCGTGAGTTATGAGTGAAAAACGGGCCGAAAACGTGCATTTTTTGCGTTTTCCAAGCAACAGTTTTCAGTAATACATTTCAATGTCAAATCAATTACAGTAGGCTTTGGCTATTTTTGTCATACCTTGGACATAAAACCATCGCGATCGCTTGAATGTTGTAGCTCACGCTGGTCGATTCATTTGTTTATAATGTCAAGGCACGCAGACAAATGAAATTTTCAACCTACACGGAAGAGGGATAATCAATGTAGGCCTAAATATGGTCAAACGTTGTTCGATTTGGACGAAGCTCACTGTACAGGGGTATTCTGGGCCAAGGAACTCGAATCTGAGGTCGCTTTTACCAGGCGACGCTATCTAATCGTGATATGTAGTCCACGTGATTTAGGTGTTAATAAATATAATGATTTAACTATTGTGCTCTTAATTTTTAATTTTTGAAATAGTTATGGCGGGCGAAGCCGCGGGCACATCCTAGTACTTAATAAAATGAGGTGAACTGATGTAACAAAGTGCCAGAGTGCTTTTGTTTAATCAGTGATAATTGCAATAATTATGATAAGCAGAAAATAAGTTAATTTTGTTAAGATCCAGATCGATTCATTAAGCAGGGCTTACGGAAGAACAAAAAGTCTACAGTTTGATAAGCATATGTGAAGGAATATGTGGGTAGTGTTATTTGTCAAAACTAACTTATTGCAACTTCCAAAGCTGTATGTGAACACTGTAGAACAATATGTTGTCATGAGAACTGATTTGCATTTGATAAATTCTTTCTAATACGTACTTAATTGGGCTTTATTCCGGTACCGCTCAACCGATTTGGCATAATATCAATAGGGTTCTTCCCATAGACGTTATAAATGCGTATACCAAGTTTCATGAAAATCCGATAAAAGTGTATTTGAGTTATCGCGCGTACAGACACACGACCCCCACACAATCTCTTCTTGGGAATTTCTTCATGGGACCAAACAAATGAAAGGTTATCACGGCCATCTTCCAAGAATGCACACCACCTGGAGACATTGCTACAGTCCATACAGTCCTCCCCATACACGCCACGCATGTCCCTGTGAATTTCACTCGGGTTATGCTCTTTAGCCCATAAAAATCGCATTACACCTAGCTGAAAAATTCCTGGCCGGTAAACGCTTTGCATCAGATGCAAAAGTGAAAACAGCAGTCCGCAGATGGCTATACTCCAACCGAACGGACTTCTATGATCAGGGTATTTTGAAACTGGCATCACGATGGGAGAAATGTGTTGAGAAACTTGGCGACTATGTAGAAAAATAGACAAAAGATGGCCCTTCCTGTGTGCATTTGTTTCTAATTGTACCTATTAAACTTTTTGTAAAAAAAAATTATTGTGCGTTACTTTTCGATCCACCCTCGTAAGTGTGGGATTCTGATTGCGTGTTTAAATGCTGGTTCCGATATGGAAGTCAAGCTAGTGTCACATAATTCGTATTTGAGAGTTACGCCAACTCCTATTAATGTAAGAAGGCCTAATTATTTCACAGTAATATGCCTTCTGATTATAATTATTTTTCATCTTCAACAACGAAATAGGCAAATAAACGTGACTTTGTTTTTAACGCATATGACAGCTGAAAGTAGCTTATGGAAGGAGACACGGCCTGCTAGAAATATTTCTAGGAGATGGTTGACGTAGCACAACGTTATAGGCGGAGTGATACATGCACTTTCAACTGAAAATTAATAGAAAGTAACATATCTTACTTACAAGCAATGGCCATGTGACTGATCTTAGCCTTGATGTAAACAAAGATTAAAGATTTACATTTATTTTATTTTATTTTAAAATTACATAAATACAATCTTCTATATATATACCTTATAAGAGGCTTTGTCCTGACTGACAGGAATCAACGTAGAGCCTAAACTATAACAGGTAGAGACTTGGAATTTTGACAGTACCTTCGTTTCCTAATGTAAGTGCACACTACGAAAGGATTTTGAAAATTTTTTATTTTTAAAGCCAAAAATTAAATGTTTTTGAGGATACTTAATCCCTTTTTACTCATAATTGTCAAATCCAAATCACAGTTGGCATGATAACAGTCTATTGTTGGCAGTCTTTACATAAGGCATTGGAAATAAATGAAACGAGACTTGACTTATATTTGAGTAAATTATGTATCTCAAAATTTTGTAGATTATTTAAAATAATCAGTAAATTCAACCTTTTAATCGAAATGTTCGAATTAATCAATATGTTCCTTACAGCTTACAGTAAAGCCTTAATGGGAAAACATTGAATGATTTGGACGAAAAACACTACGCGGGTTTTTTTTTTTTTTTTTTTTTTTTTTTTTTTTTTTTTTTTTTTTTTTTTTTTTTTTTTTGCTAGGGAACTCTAATCTGAGGTCTTTTTCCCCCCGGGTGGCGCACTTTCATCGTGAAATGCACCTCTAAAACAGGTGTTTAGTTTTTTTAATTATCAATCGTTATAATAAAATTGTTTATGCATGATTTTGGTAAGGTTCATTTTAATCGTTTCATTTTGAATTTGTATGCCCAGATGGCAGCATAAGATTCGTTTTGTTCGTTTATTTATATTTTTAACGTTAAACAATATAATTAAGAGTAAAACTATGTAATTACTGCAATTTATGTAAAAAAAGATGTCAGTGCTAATAAATATAATGTTTTAATTATTTTTCTGTTAAATAAATGATTTAAGCACAATATCTAGCAGTTGAGTAAGTAATCGCGGGCACCTCCTAGTACACAATATACAAAGTCCTGAAACCCCGAAAGAGCAGGAGCTTAACTACATTTGGCTAAAACTGGATGTAATGTGATTTTAGATTTATACAGACGAGGACCGAAACTCCCAGCAGAAGTGAAACATTTGGGTTCGTGTGGAACAGCTAGGAATGTTGTCTTAAGATGGGACGACGATTCCTGTCGCTTTACTGTAATTACATAATCGATGGATGCAATGTTTCTGTTGTTAAAATACGATGTTCATTTCAGGTTCGTTGATCAATACATTCACTGAAATAATATTCCTACAAATACGTTTTGATTGATGCCTCATTCATACATAATGAAATAAGTGTTCATTTAGACATTTTGGTTAAAAAATTAGGCAATTCTGTCGGTTGTTGGTTGTTGTCGGTTGTACGATGCTGCGACCACCATTATTAGTCCGCCATGCCGACAATGCAGCTCACTACTATACTGCATTTATATTGATTCTAATTGTACCAAAATGAGAGGTGTTACGTTAAAATTAATTCTACAACTCACTTTCTTAAGTAACAAATTTTGGTTATATACAGTTTAAATAATGCATAATGCTATCTACATAGTTAAGCACGCGGAGCGGAGGCGGGAGTCGTAGCGGAGCGTTGTAGAAGAATGTTGATATCAATAGGAACTCTATTCATGTAATATGACCACCTAATTCTATCACCACAAGATATAGAATATAAAAGAAAATATACCAGTAAAACACAAGTTTCTGTGGTGTAAGAAAAGTTGGTGATCTTGGTCATGTCAGACGATTTCCCAGTAACTTATTTGTTCCAGAGATGTTTATTGTGGTTTATTAAGATTCCCAAAATATTTAACCTTTTCTTGGCTTAAGTAGAGTTTTAGGGCAGGTAATAAATTTTGTCAAATGCATGATTGACTTAGACGAAGAAAATGTATTGACTGATGTGTACGCCCACTCAAAATATCCATCCTCTGCCATTGATTATTATTATTATTATTATTATTATTATTATATTATTATTTCACGGTAAAAGCATTGAATACAAAGATCGGCCCTGATTCTTTCCGTTTGAGATACCTGTTAGTACTAAAAATATGTTAATTGTCTCTATAATTTCCTTTTTTCTGTGCTAGCTTTTAACGCGTATTTGCGAGAAAGTTTGTGCAACATATTTTGCACCATTTATTTGGATTTTAATTTCAATAAACCAACTATACCGTGAAATATAATTGTGCGTGGGAGCTTTAATCGTCTTTTTTTTCAGTTTCAATTTGTCTATCTTGTCCCACCAAATTAGAGACCTTGCACTTACCGGTGTATGTGAGTTGTCCCACGTTCTTGCTGAGCCGGTAGTTGGCGGGTTCCAACCCCCCGCCGGAGCTCATGGTGAGGAGCTTGGCTCTGAGAGATTTGCAGGGACTGAGGAGGAACCTGTCCAAGAAGTGGTCGAGGTGCGCCGGGAGCTCAATCTTGGCGGTGGTGGATCTTCGGGGGCCGCGACAGACACAGCACTGAAGCCCGGGACCCCGACGCGGGGCGGGGCTGCCTGCCACACAGGCGCTTCGTGGCCTCGCGTCGCATTGGCCGAGAGGAGGGGCCACCGGGCCGAGCTGATCAATATTGCATTACCTCATTACACCTTACACAAACATTAACACTGATATTAGGGAAAAATAAATACTTATATGCAAATTTTTCTTACATATATAATTATTTGGATTAATTTTAATTCAAATTGAGGGGCAAATCTAGAGCTGTGTTTAGACCTGTATCATAGGTAAAACTTCAATATCTATTAATTATACACACAACTAGGAGTTGGCATGTACTGTACAGTCCAAGGTAAAAGTTCAGAATGAACTGAACGGAAGTTATGGAATTTATAACAAAAAATGTAGGAAAAATAAATTATTTGGAACTTTAAGAGGAAAAAAAAAACATGCAAAAGAGGCAGTATTAGGTTGTAACATCAAAATAGGCAGTTTTAGGCCCTATAAAAGCATCAGTTTCAGCCATAGCCACCTATAAAACATGTATGACAGCTCTCACACTCAAACTAGTAACACGTGAACTAAAACCCTACTGTATCATCAGCATTTACACCAACTCTTCCAGCTTCGTAATTTTATCACTCGCACACCAATAGACGGAGAATGTGTTCTACTTTTATTTGTGCTTGTAACATGTCTTTATATCCACTTGTTATTCTCATGTCTTTGATTTAGTTACACTTATTTTCTTGTAGAGGACAGAGGAAGGCTTGGAATTCTTGAACCAGCACAATCTCTGCATTACTACAGATACTTGATAGCAATGCCTCGGATGTCGACCAATCACGGCCGTTTATCTTACAATATTCTCGGAGGAGCTGCGAGGAAGCCGTTTTATCTGATAAAACGTCAGCTCGTTACTGAACCGTAACAGTATCGCTATGCAGTGATTACTAGATTACGTCATCCATTGTTGGTGCTAAATTGAAAACAAAATTAATAACATAAAGGCATCTAAACCACAAAATACTGAAGGAAAGTGCATGTGGATTCAGTTACAAATGTTTTGTGAAGATCGTAAGTACGGTTGAATTGAATTGATTAGGGAATCTCGTTCGGGGCAGATTGGGCTATGAATATGAGAAAAAACCAATGCACATTCCAGTAGACATAAATTACGTTCTTGGAAGAAAAAGCGTTTTTATTTTGTTCCGAGTTTGGCTTACGGTATTTTAATTTTGAGGTTAACTGTTTTGTCACTACGTCGTTGGTAGCATTGCTTAGTATGCCATAACGTAGACAAGTTATGTTGTTTAAAATAATGTGTTTTTATTCTGTTCACTGGCTACAAGTGACATATTAATCACGGCACATTGATACCTAACGTTTCCACCCATGAGCTGTCACTAAAAGTCACAACTGTGGAAAACAGAAAATCGTATGAAATGTTAGCAAGGACTCCCTGATGTATCCCTGGAGTATCTCTTATTATCTGACAGTCTTGCTGATTCTCTTCATCTTGCACCGGTGTTACTCTTACAAAAGTTTTTAAATGTCATTACACATCAAAATACGCAATCTTGATTAATTCAATTTAATTTATATTGTTTCGACTTTATAAAATATACGTTACATGTAGATCTCTTCTCTATCTCTATATATATAAAAGGCTTTGTCCTGACTGACTGACTGACTGACTGACTGACTGACTGACAGGAATCAACGTACAGCCTAAACTATAACAGGTAGAGACTTGGAATTTTGACAGTACCTTCGTTGCATAATGTAGGTGCTCACTAAGAAAGGATTTTGAAAAATTCTGATTCTAAATGCCAAAAATTAAATGTTTTTGAAAATACTTAATCCCTTTTTACATAGAATTATCAATTCCAAATCACAGAATATATTGTTGCCAAATTTTATATGATGGGCTTGGAAAAAACAAATGAAATGCACTTTTGACAAATAAGAGAAGTTATCAAAATAATTCATGTTATAAATAAATATTACAGAATGAAATCCACTAAAATAATGGAATCACATAACTTTCTCTACCCTGGACATAGAGAAAACAAAACGAGGTATGGTAATGTGTATATTATTATATTATATCGCAGGTTTTTGGAGAGAAAAGTATGAAAGTGATAATGCTTTATGGTAACATAAGAGTGGGAAATTTCCCGCCTCGATATTACAATTTTATGTTACAGGAATTTCTGTTTCTTCTTATTTAAACCTCTACCAGGCTTCCTGTGCACTGTACAAGCGATGGGATGCAAAATTCTAGATCCTCTATGAGCCATAAAAAACTATATCAAGCGTTTTCTGAGGGAATAGTTTGAGTGTAATAAGTCGTTCTTCCTATTTCAATTTATAAATGCCTATAGGCTATAAGGACCTAGAATTTAAAAATCGAAAGTCCTTCATAAGTCAATTTCCAACTACAAAATACAAAACCCGGGCGACGCCGGGTCTTTTAAGCTAGTATTTTAATAAGTCGAAACAGAATAAATTAAATTGAATTCATCAAGATTTTCTATTCAAGTAATGAGTAGTTCATAATAATGTAATTGATAATGCATAAATCATAGCTATTGTTTCTTTTGTAATATACAAATGAAAGGACAGGGTATGGAATGTATGTATAATGTGATAGTGAAGACTGCATCGTGCCACTCTAATGTACACATATCCACCTCATACGGATGAGCGTTAATCCCCAAAGCGTCCATCGGCTCCTTGTGGTATTCTCTGGCATTTCTCCCTCGGTAGTGACTATTTTGATAAAAGAATATTGTTCACATCTTGTTATATCTATTCTGACTCACAACTAAACTACCATCCCCTCTATTAGCATAGTCGTACATCACATGGTATCATCCATCCTTCGTTTAATTTTTAAATTAACACTGCCAAATCTATAATAATAATAATAATAATAATAATAATAATAATAATAATAATAATAATAATAATAATAATAATAAGAGGGAGTAAGTTATTTGTCTGTCTGTCTGTCTGTACTCGATGCCCAGCGAAATCTACTGAACGCAGAGATCTGAAATTTCAAACTTAGATGGACTGAAGGGTGGCCGAATGCACCTCGAAGCCGAATTTTCAATTTCCGCTTTCGTTCGTGAGTTATGAGTAAAAACTGGCTGTCCAAGCATCAGTTTTCAGTAATTCATTTCATTTGTCAGATCAATTGCAGGTGGCTTTGATTTTTTTTTTTTTTTTGGTCAAAACTTGGAAATAAGAGCATTGCGATTTTTCCAATACTTCGTACAGAATTATAGATCGATTCGATTCTGTCGGTCTCCTAAGGCGTGAAGGAGGCTGTGGATTCGAGTCCCGCCTCGGGCATGAGAGTTTGTGAAAATGGTGAAGAAGGAAAACAAAGCTCTAATCAAGATAAATAATTCAGGAAATGGCTGGCTAAATTTTAGTAAACAAGAAATCTGTGAGCTCACCCCCTGGTCGGTTTGTTTGTTTTTGCACTCCTTAGCTAGTAAGTGTTACTTACGAAAGTTGTTTACATGGATCGTAAGTTGACATTCCCACACAATCGTGTTGCTAAGGCCGTTGCGATGAGGTTAAATTACTTACGGCCCAAGCGCCACGTCATAATTCATTACGATACACTTCATAATACAAGCCTTTATGGACACGGCCCCCAGGACAAATATTCGGTTCCCATAACAACAAACACATGCGAATCACTTTCTGAAATAAACATCTATTTTCAAAAATGTATTTACATAATATTTTCAGGTAATATCACAATTAATATAATTAAATTGATATAAGTAACCGTCGTGCAAAAAATAGCATGCAACACACGGGCCGTAAACGTGCCTTACGGCACTTGTATCGCAATATACTATTATAATGTCAATGCACGCAGACATCTGAAATCTTCAACGTAGTTGGAAGAGGGATAATGAATGTAGGTCTAAATGGGCAAACATTGATTGATTTGGACGGAACTTACTATGCAGGGGTTTTCTGGGCCAGGGAACTCGAAACCGATGTCGTTTTTCCCTGGAATGCACTCCATAGTCGGATTTTTAAAACGGTTTCGTTATAATTATTATTAGTTTTAATATTTTGCTCTTAATTTTTGAATGAATTATCGTGGGCGAAGTTAGTTAATAATATATCCGAACTATGAGTGGAGCTGCTGGAAAGGAATCGATAGGGGTCAGAATAAGGTCACGACCCGAACCGACCCGACCCGCGTGTGGGTGCACCTCCCACAGCTTCCAACACATTCAGCTCCCACACTTAAACTCAAGCATCGATTTAAATTAGTCTACTTTTTAAAAATGAAAATTGAAGTCTACCTTCTCCGACGGATATTAAAACATAAATCTAAGTTTTTTTTTTAGTGTGATTCTTTTATGTTGCTTTACAAGTTTACTGATAAATTTTTACGAAATAGTTTATACTTTTTGTTTAAAAAATATTTTACCCAGAAATGTGAGAAAAAATGCCCTGGCATTATACTAAGGCCTATACTATCTGATCTGACAAATAACCTGGAAACAAGTTGAGAAAACAAGCGAATAAAGTTCCTAGGGTATCCTTGATTTCTTTGTACTAAAATAAAATTAAAAAATCCCTTTAGGCAAGCCTACAGGCTGAGGTAGATTTCGAAGTGCTCTTGGTTTAATTTACTGTCGCTGCGTAGCACTCTTCTTCTTTAGCCTTGTCATGACAAACACGCAATAATAACTGCAAAAAAGGAAAGAGCACTTTTTCAAACATTCAGATCTCGCCTAATATGAGAACTATCAAGAAACTAGTTATTGATTTGTAGAGTACTCATCAAGAGCTTTTGAACGATACTCCACAAGACGTGGTTTCAAAAATTTCCAATTCCCATCCCCCCACCCCCACTCGTACCCCCAAAACCCCCGAATCGTTGGTGTCACTGTGAACTCCATAGGGAGTACTCTAATTTATTCAAACAAAGTTTCCCTCTATACTTCATAGGGGACGAGATATAATTTTTTCAAAATATCAACCCCCTCCTCCGACCCCCCTTAGGCCAATTTTGCTCATTAACGGACTTGTCCGAACTATTGGGCCTAGAAATAACGTAATAAAATTTGGTTCAAATATCTTCAAAATTGCGGATTTGAACGGGTGGTGGTTTCGTACTTAGGGAGGCATGAAACGTAAAGATATGAAAGAATTTTTCGAAAATCATGACATGGTATCGATTGCAATAGGTAGATTTTTCTTCGAAATCTACCTAATAGCCTTTTTTTTTTTTTATCAAAATAGCTAAATGATGACTTCTGCCATTCGTTACAGCGATATGCAAGCCATTGTGCATTGTTTTGAAATGGGTATAGTGCTATACAAGGAAGAGTTGAGTTTTACAATAACTTAGATCTCCTGGTGTCTGGGCTTCTATACCATTTTGTCTCATTTTATTAATACAACATATTATACAGATTATGTAAGGTAGGTGCTCTAGTTAAGGCCATGCTCCTGATAAGGCCACTAATACTTTAACGTAAAAGTATCACACTTTGACCCCAGATTGCAACACCTACTTGAAGCTCGTCCTTCGAAGGTCAACTGACCAGAATTTCAGGGTTCCTTCTCCATTCCTCGAGGAAAGGCAGAAACGTTTGTGAAATACGCGCTTCAGAAATAAAAACAAGATAAGAAATAAAATACATCTAACTATTTAAGTAGATTCATATCAGCATAAAATTATACGTGGATATATAGCTTACATTGTGATCTTTTAAACCATCTCTTTGTTGTATCTGCATTAACGTACCAAGTTTAATAACCGAGATTGCAAATAAAAATATATAGTGCACCTGTTAAGGCCACATACGATGCGATGCGATGAGGAACGCTATTTCTCGGTCATAATGTTCAAGTTCTGATTGTGAATATCTACTTAATTTATAACATTTAAGCAATAATGTTCACACTTTTCATACGGACCTGGGTTTGACCACGAACACATACATAATTTGCTTAATTGTTTATAATTAATTAATTAATCCATTAATTAACTAACTTTTTATTATATTTACACTACTTAACACATGTTGATGTGCCTATACGTTCAATTTATTTGAGATGGATAAAAAAGTTATTCAAAGAGTACAGAGCTGGTCAGAAGATTACAGAGTACCCAAGTGGCCTTATCATGACAACATGCTCCTCATAAGGTCACTGTCACTTGATTTAATTTTATATTTTTTGCTATTAATGTCATTAAGAAATATAATTGTTTCTTGCCCGAAACAACTTATTATAGTCATCTGTTGATAGCTGAGTGTGAAAATTATAAATTTGGAAATTATAAATACTTTGTTTTTTATTTTGAAAATTGACGTGGCCTTAACTGGACCACCTACCTTACATACAACTGTCTTCTACAGAACAAGGCTTAGTCTTAAGGGTCCTCGGCTCTCCTTACCTAGACATTCTCATGAATTTAGTCATTTGTTAGGATATTTTGAGTTTCTTCTCCTGTTGGTTGTAATGTGGTTCTTGTTCTTGTAAATGTCATTGTTTTCACGAGCCTGGGCTGCTTAGGGGAACTGTCACTGTATCCCTCGCCGCCTAGTTCCGCGAGCTCCTGCAGAATTTCCTCATATGCCTTTGTTTGGTGTTGGATGTCCGTTA
This sequence comes from Ectobius pallidus, assembly GCA_964059195.1. Taxonomy (NCBI): domain Eukaryota; kingdom Metazoa; phylum Arthropoda; class Insecta; order Blattodea; family Ectobiidae; genus Ectobius; species Ectobius pallidus. Next base: position 603,606 of record CAXKWD010000004.1, on the reverse strand, counting down.
AGAATTCCTCTCCTAACGTCCATTCACACTCCTTGATTCTTTGGCTAAATTTTTCTTCTTCCTTCACTACACGGCTCCTTAAACTTTAAATAATACCAAAACACGCTGCAATATTATTTTTCGCCATATACTTTTTTAAATCACTAATCTCGAGAATTTCTTGATCGCCGTACCGAGTGTACAATGTTACCAACGTCACAAACATGGCTACGTGCCGACTGAACTCAGCAGGTGGTCGAGTTCTCTATGGATTATAAACGAATAGCCGGTGTGTTATTTCTAGGGCAAGGCATTTGATGATTTTACATCTTTTTAACATGAAGCTCAAAACATAGCTCTAAAATAAATAAATATGTATAATGAAATAATTAATTAAATAAGGGCAATTTGTTTTTCATTTTTTTTGCTTTATTTAGCATTTTTCGTCATTTTCAAGAGATAGGTCATTTTTTGGCAATTTTTAGGTCATTTTCAGCATTTTAGGTCATGTTTCAGTGGAGGTAGAAAGGAGCTTTTCTATGTACAAATAGTTACTGTCAGACAACTGACAATCGTTTTTATTTGAGAATCTCCACAAGTGTTCATAGTTCATTTTAATTCAGGTTTATTGTGAACACCATGAAGCAGTTTGTCTTTTAGCATTAATAGTATATTGCGATACAAGTGCCGTAAGCGATGCATACGGATCGAGGAAAGAGTTTGAAAAAACGAGGCGCTCGCGAACCGAATATTTGTCCTGGGGGCCTTGTCCATGAAGGCTTGTATTATGATGTGCCGTAAGTAAATTCTTACCGCATGGAAATTTGTTTTGTTTCCATAGCAACAAGATTGCGTGTGGGAATGTCAACTTACCATCCACGGCAACAACATTCGTAAGTACCACTAATTAGTTAAGTCGTGCAAAAAGATTTTTTCTTTCATTTTAAATGGCACATTTTTGCTAGGGGCAATTTGATGGGCGTGCCAATTCAGAAATAATTTCTTTCCGCTAAGGATGTCCAAGTAGTATAAATTTACTTACTTTTTAGTAACGAAATAAGAGTGTTTTATATTGTAAATTCATACATAACGCACTGCTTTTAGCAATTCATATCTTAAAAAAACATAAATTATAATAATGCTAAATCTATTGGTAATTTTTTTTTTTTTTTAATTTCGGGTCATTGCCCCAGTTATTTCGTATGGGAATAACATCAGTGTCAGTAGGAGTTATGTCACTTGTTATATGAAAGATGTGGGAAGGTGACTAAACTATAGTGGCAGCTAGATTCTAGGTCTCTTTCTGCGCTGGGAAATTTCATCACTGGAACGGCAGGGATGTTGGTGGCAGTTGACATCTGATTTCTAACAATTGTTGTGCTCATTTAATAATTCTTGTTGTGAGGGGATTACGAGTGGGGGTGGCAATTTCTCGAGCCAGTGACCACGCAGCCACTGTGGCCACTCCCACAGCTTCCCGGCCAGATTGATTTCCTCGCGCCGGCGCTTGGCGTCTCTGCTGATCCCTGCTGCAATGTGGGTGAACCCCAACACCTACACACCTCTTTGGTTAGCTTTGTCATTTTCATATTGTGTGGGCATTAAAATAATAATAATAATATTAATAAACAGTTTTGTGAACAAGAGACCTCATCTTGAAACAGTATGAATTTCTACCTCAAGGTAGTATATTAGGACCACTTCTTTACATTATTTATCTCACCATTGTATTGTATGCAGATGACACATTATTAACATGTTGATGTGAAGAAAGCTTCAAAACAATATCTCACTGTTGCCAACTATTGGTTTAAAACATAAAAACAAACGTAACTGTATTTAGAAAGGGAGGATATAATGGAAATAAATTAGAACTAAAAGCATCAAAAAGTTTCTTGCAAATTAACGTGTTTTCGTATTATAAGAAGTAAACCTTATGAAACATGAAAACTAAAATGTAAGAATGGAAATCCTTTTAAAAAGGAACCGAAGAAATTTTTAATAAACAATTGCCTATATAGCATTAAGGATTTTAAAAGTGACTAATTTCTTTCAATAATTTTCTCTTTTTCTTTATATTGTTTACTAGCTTAAAAGGCCCGGGTTTTGAATTTTTAAATTAGAAATTACCTTATGAAGGACTTGTGATTTTGAAACTCCATGTCCTTATGTAGGTATCTACGTATCAGAAAACGCTCAATAGAGGACTTAGAATTTTGCAACGCATTTCTTCTACGGATCATGCCTGTCAGTAAGCATTGAAATAAGAAGAAACAGGAATCCCGGTAACATAAAAATGTACTGTCTTTACGGAATATTTTACTTCATGTTACCGTATATCCGTTTAGCGGCTGAAATCATAAAGAAATTCAATACCACTTGCATATTTTCCTCCCACAAAACCTGGGACGTAATAATGTACGCGCGCATAGGACTAAAAATGTTGTCTCCTTTTACATGCTTAGGGCCTATGATGAACATCCATATTTTTGAACTAAAAATATAAAGCCTATAGCTGTGAATGACGTATCAGTGGATGTAATTTTTTATTGATTTGTGATATGACATAACTTACTCATTGACACACACTCAGACTACCTATTATAGTTTAGGCTCTACTTGCCTACTTGCTTATACTCCTATCTTAATCTTTATGCCTGCTTGGTACTACTGTATTTCAGGTTTACATGGTCTATACTCTTTTTATATTTCAATAATTCTGGAAAAAGGAGGAACTTGGTGAGGGCAAGGCTAAGTGTCAAAGAAGCCTGAATGGGCTAATTGAAAAATCCCAAAGACTTCATCGGAGATCAATCCCGCGTACCCCATGAATAAAACTGTAGATTTGTGTATTAACTATCTTCCTTTATGTATTCAGCACGAGCAAAACGCTAAAACAAAAATCCTAACACGGGCGACCTCGGGAAAACTTTTGACTGCCAAAAACTTCGAAATTTTAGGAGTTTTTTCTTTTCCGCTTGTAACTCCTATACTGTACATCCTAGTGAAAAATTTATAATGTAACTAATTAAAGAGCATTAAATTCTGCAACGTAATAAACCACGGTCAAACTACGGTATAATACTGTATAGGAGTCTTAAAAAAAACTCATATAAACTGGTATAATTTACGCATTTATAATGTCCATCGGAAGAAACCTATTGATATTGGACCAAATCGGTTGGCCGCTACCGGAATAATGCCCAATTTAGTGCCTTTTTTATAATAATATATCACAAAGGTTAGGATAACTCAAATACGCTTTATCGAGTTTTTATGAAACTTGGTGTACGCATTTATAACGCCCATGGGAAGAATCCTATTGGTATTGGACCAAATCGGTTGACCGGTATCGGAGTAATGCCCAATTTAGTGCCTATTTTATGGTAAGACTAGCTGAAAAGGCCCGGCGTCCCCCGGGTTTTGTATTTTGTTATTTTGAAATTAACTTATGAAGGACTTTCAATTTTGAAACACTAGGTCCTTATGTAATATGTATGTAGAACTTGAAATGAGTAAGAATGACTTATCACACTCAAACTATTCCTTGGAAATGAGTACCTAAGAGAAATTCTGCGTCCACTTAGGTCGCCCGTGTTAGCATTGTTGTTTTTACATGTTTGTAGCCAAATATAATTTTATGACTGGCCTAGGCCTATGAGGTTCCGATGCGCTCACAACACTACAATTCAGCAACACCACTGCATAAAGCACAACAAATGACCTTAAGTAAAATTAACCGAACCGACTGTGCTATCAGGACGAAATTTGAGGTACACACTCCCCAGGTCTTGGGGAACTTATGTTAAAATTTCAGACTTGTAGGTCAAAGGGTCTGTGAGGTTTTTAGGCTGATTTCATATGGTATCGTTACGTAGGCATTTCTCAGTACGAACCCAGGCCGACCGGCCCCTGGGATTCTGGGAACCAGGTCAAGCTGCAACGATCCGACCGGCCGATTGCGTCACACACCGCCATTGACGTCACCAAAGCTCTTCGCATCGTAGTAGTACAAATTATCTTTACAATTCCATTTTGTCTTTTTTGTACTATATTCTGTTTAAGATAAAAGGCATTCCTTACCCATAGCACAGAAATACAAACTAGATTCGATCCCCGATGTCGCTGACAACTTTGCCACCTTACAGACTAAAAACAAAATAGTGAGAAATATTTGCCATTAACGTGTGTTTTATGAACATTTTCTCTGTGAATTGCAGATATCCATTTAAGCCGTCTGGATTGTTCTTCTTCTTATTATTGTAATGTAGTGTTTATTTTCCTCTTTATTCCTCAGATGAGTCATGTGTACTGTCTTTCCATCTCATAGCAGGTCTTCCTCTTAATCTTTTTCCGTCTGGTCTCCTTTCTTGAGCCTTTTTTGCTAGGCGATTGTTTTCTATTCTATCAACGTGTTCTTTCCAAAATTTTCTTCTGTCATTGGTAAATTTAGTTATGTCCTGAATTTGGCATTTGACCCTAATTTATGTATTGTGTATCTTATCTGATAAAATTTTCCCCTGAATTCTAGAGTGAATAAGTCAAAGTACCAGAGTTTCAGGAAAGACAAAAAACAATTTATTTCCACAGCATTGTTACACTATGTAGATCAGTCAACCAGATAATTTTACTCAGTATCTTATAATATGTAAAAATATTTGGGTGGCCTGATCTAAATATTGTAACAATGCTGTGGAAATAAATTGTTTTTTAAATAAAACTTCTTTTCTCGCGGTTGGGGTAAATCTGGAAAATCAGTCACACTAAAACGAAATCAGTCACACTCAAAACTACGTGTTTCGGAGCGGACTGCACAGAAAACAATCAACTCAATGATTAGGAGTAATCAAAGGAAATTTTTCAGACATTACTTCCTCAATGGCAATAGACAATTCCTAAGCAATCTAAAGGTATATTATCTATTTTATGGAACCCGGAGGTTCATTACCGCGCAAATTCAAAACTAAAAAATACAAATTTCAAAAATTAAAAAAACAAAATTAAAAATTATTACATCCAAAAATCCAAAATTTAATAAATAATAAAATAAAATAAATTAAAAATCAAAAAATTTAAAAAATAAAAAATAAACAATTCAAAGATCGAAAATTTAAAAAATCCAAAATTAAAAATTGAAAGAACCAAAATGAAAAGTCCAAAATCCAAAAAAGTCCAAAAACCCAATATTAAAAAGTCCAATAATGCAAAATTGAAAAATCCAAGAATAAAAAATTGAAAAAATAAAAAATAAAAAAAATAAAATAAAGTTTTACTTCTGTCGCGTGGCCTTCCACGCACTCTTTTTTTTGTCTTTCCTGAAACTTTGGTATTTTGACTTATTCGCTTTTTCCCTATGACTCTAGAATTGTTCTTAGCACCTTCATTTCAGATGTGCTTAATATCTGTTTAGTTTTGTTTGTCTTACTTGCCACTTTTACGTAAGATGTCTTCAATACTTAAAGAAATAGATGTTTATTAACTAATTTTATTATGTGACATGAATAACTTTTCACACTATTGTCGTGATAAACAGTTGTGATTGGCTGAAATAGGATTGGTCTCCCCCCCCCCCCACTGTGGTATTTGCTTCCCTCATGAATATGCCCTTTAGTTCCTTCTTCCACCAAACTCCCGCCCACGTTGCTAATGGAAATGTGTGATTCGCTCTGTTCTTATCGACCCGAACTATCGAGAAATCACGAAGTTTAAACTAATAAACAATATAATGAGAGAATCCGGAAGCAATGAATAATTTAAAAATCTGGTAACTTCCTCTGCCCAAATAAAAGTTAGCAGTATTCACAAATCCTTGTACAGAATCGCAAGACACAATTTTACGCTAATTATGTTATAAATACCTTATAGCCTCTTCTTTGAAAGTTGCGACTAAAAACGCAGGGTATGGACAAACAAAAAAAGAAGAATAAAAAACAAGTGACTGCAAACGTTTATTGAACTTTCCGCCATTCAGAATAATTTCCGAAATTTATCGAATATTCCCCTCAGATATTTCTTTAGTGTAAGCATGGCCAACAATACATCTTTCTCACTTCACGTACTTATAAAGAATAAGAGGCCGTGAATGTCCGCGTATTGAGTTGTTCACCAAGCAAGACAGAGTTTCTATAAACAGTGGGTAGTTTACAACCACCCTTCAGGGAATTAAAATAAAAAAAAATTAAATTAAAACATAATAAATAATAATAATAATAATAATAATAATAATAATAATAATAAAAAAGCTTCAAATAAAAGTTTTAGCTCTTGGTATAAGCTCTCCATTTACCAATCGATGTGTTCAGTAATTCATTTTTTTTTTAATGAAAGAAGCTACAGGTGTGAATATGTTTCAGTGTTCAGTCCTTGTGAATTTACATATATATAATTGCATATAATGCATATAATTTAGTGCATATAATTTTCTCGCTTCACATTTTGGTATAAAATAAGAGGCCTCATTGGTAGGATTGCGTATTCAGTTATTTCAGTCTCACACGGACTTAAGTTTGATGGGCAGTGAATGTGCTAGATAGCACATATGTCAGATCTTGGAGAGAAAAAAAACCTTCCACTGATACGTTATTCATCTGTGTGGGGTTTGTATTAATTGAGAAAAGGGAAGTTGGCCATCTCGTAAAGTTGCATTGCGCCTGGGAAGGTCGGACTAGACTACCCGCGTAGCAGTCGTGTCGGAGAAATTGCCTAGACACAGCAGCAAGGCGCTCATTGCGTGGGAGCCGGGATTCATTGTGGAATGTCACTGTTTTTTGCAAGGAACCTATATAATAAATTACAAAACAAATTGGTTATCTACTTGTTTATTTTACTTACTTCTTTTAAGATTCGTTAAAAAAAAAGAGTGCGTGGAACACACGCACAGAAGTAAAACTTTATTTTATTTTTTTTATTTTTTCAATTTTTTATTATTGGATTTTTTCAATTTTGCATTACTGGACTTTTTAATATTGGGTTTTTGGACTTTTTAATTTTGGATTTTGGACTTTTTAATTTTGGATCTTTGAATTTTTAATTTAGGATTTTTTTAATTTTTCGATCTTTGAATTGTTTATTTTTTATTTTTTTATTATTTATTAAATTTTAGATTTATGGATGTTTTAAAATTTAATTTTGTTTTTTTTTTAAATTTTGGAAATTTGTGTTTTTTAATTTTGGATTTGCGCGGTAATGAACCTCCGGGTTCCATAAAACAGATAATATACCTTTAGATAGCTTAGGAATTGTCTATTGGGCTTTGAGGAAGTAATGCTTCAAAAATTTCCTTTGATTACTCCTAATCATTGAGTTGATTGTTTTCTGTGCAGTCCGCACCGAAACAAGTCGGTTTTGAGTGTGACTGGTTTTGTGACTGATTTCGTTTTAGTGTGACTGATTTTCCAGATTTACCCCAAACGCGAGAAAAGAAGTTTTACTTCAAAAATGAAATGGGTTTCGAAATTAATTAATTTGTTCTTGGACATCAGTGATCAGAATTTTAAACATATTTTTATATTTTAATGCTAACGACCATCTTTTGCGTAATGGAAGAACTGTGTTCAATTTGAATTTAAGTTGTCCTACACGGTGAAATGAAATGACGCAAAATGTAATTTTTAATTACAAATGGTTTATTTGTTGCAAAATATACAAACTTCTGTAAAACAACTCACCCCACGTAATTCGTAGGGAAAATATTATTATCGTCCGAAATACTTCATTTTAACTTTTGAATAAATTGCCAAAGTGGTTGCCAAAAAATTGCCAAAGTGCAGACTACTTAGCCTATTTAGAAATACGGCCCCATTAATGACACTTGTGTCACTCTTGCGTGGGAATGCAATTAGTATTGATTGTGGCCGTGGTTTAATTACTGCGCTCAGTCATCCACAGCAGGCTTTGGTTACCATGGCAACTTCATTCAACTTATCAATCGCCACTCGTCCAACATCTTTTTACTATCGGCCAGTTCCTCGATCTCAGGCTCGAGAGGTTGCTGGTGGTGTGGCATTACTTAACATTCTGTTCTCATTTTTTTTTCTTTTTTCTGATGGGTTTCTGTGGTTTAGATTAAATTTAGTCTAAATTTATATTTAATTCATTTTTTACCCATGAGCTTTTTATCTATTTATTTTTACTTATTCCGTGCCTACATTTTTTTATTTGGGTACCTTCTGAGGATGTGCCACGAAGATCGGTGACAAGTTTCTCTTATTTTTAAGGGGACCTTACATAAAGAAAATGTTTTTCGCGATTTTCTTGAAAACGGCTCTGACAATTTCCTTTAAAGTTTGTAGGTGGGGTGCTTATAGTAGGAACTAAAACTTTTATTTGAAACATTCCTTCATAGAAATTCTCTGAAGGGTAGTTATAAGCCATCCATTGTTTGTAGAATGCTTTGCATCGGTTTGAAACAGCTGAATACGCACTCTTTGCAATACAGCCTCTTGTTCTACATCAGAATGTGAAGTGAGAAAAATGTATTGGCCATGCTTAGAGTAAAGAAAGTTACGTGAAAGCATTAGTCAGATTTTATTTGTGATGTGTTAACTACATTCTCTTCATTTTGCAACTAATTTACAAGAAGATAATGGCATACTAAGAGGCAAAATTTATTTGAGCAGAGGAAGTTATGTGAGTTTCTCAACAGATTATGTCTTTCCTTTCGCGTTTTCGTTTCTTAAATTCATTACCACCGAAAGTGAAGGCGATATATTTGTTGGTAGGCCACATACATTTTGTTGTGATTGCTAATGGGGAAGAGTTGTCAATTGAACCTTTATTCTTAATTAGGGTTCAAATGCTGGTGGGGGTGGCACAGTTATTTGCACAGGTGTGCAAACCCGCATCATGCCACAAGTGCTTCAAAGAAACTGGCAGCTGATTCACAATACTATATTCTCTTATGTGTTTGAAGCAATTAATTTTAACACTTTCGTTTTTGAAGTGAAACTTCTTTAGCTGCGGTAGGGGTAAATCGAGAGCTTGTGTAACGCTCAAAATCATCACGAAATTAATGTAATGCTCAAAATCGTCACGAAATTAGTGAGGTGTGACGGAACGGACTGCACAGAAAACAATCAACTCAATGATTGGGCTTATCCAAAATTTAAAAAATCCAAAATTAAAAAATCCAAAATTTAAACAAATTAAAAATCGAAATTAAAAAATCGAAATTCCAAAAAATAAAAAAATTAAAGATCCAAAATTTAAAAAATAAAAATTTCAAAATTAAAAAATTCAAAGATCCAAAATACAGAAGTCCCAAAATCCAAAATTTAAAAAATAAAAATCCAAATATAGGTTACAAAATTTACAAAATAAAAAAAATTTAAAATTTAAAAAATTAAATTAAAAATTAAAAATTAAAAATCCAAAATTAAAAATTTCAAAATAAAAAAATTGTAAATCGAAAATTAAAAAATCCAAAAATGAAAATTCAAAGATCTAAAAATTAAAACATCCAAAATTACAAAATTACAGAAATTAAAAGATTAAAAAAAAAACCAATGTTAAAAAAGTCCAAAAACCCAATATTTAAAAGTCCAACAATACAAAATTGAAAAGAACCAATAATCCAAAATTGAAAAGAACCAATAATCCAAAATTGAAAAGAACCAATAATCCAAAATTGAATAAATCCCAAAATTAAAACAAGTTTCACTTCAGTCGCGTGACGTTCCACGCACACTTTTTTCTTTATCAAACCGAGTCTGTTTAATATAATCTTAACTCGTTTAGTATTGGTTACAGTGGATTTTGTAGCACTAGTGCCACTTTTACTAAAATGCATTACGCAAGGAGCCTATAAATCATCATTTTCATACACAAGTTGCATAGCACTGTTTTCGTTCGACCATAACAAGTGTTGTGCGAATGAGACATACAGTCATTCTCTCAAAATTTCTTCATAACTGCCAACACATCATCTTAACAGTTTTCATGATCCCGGCCGTTCACTCATTTATTATTAACTAATAGTAAACTGAAAAAGTTACGTAACCGTTGAGTGAGGTCTCACAGACCGCTACAGAAAACAAAACTTTTCTAGAACGGCTCTACTGACACTCGTGTTATATACGGGGTGATAAAGGGTGTTGAGAAGGGAAGGCAGTAGCTTAAGGGTTAAATGCACGTTGTTTATTGTGCTGTTTGATTTGCTATTACATATTTTTCACTCCTTCTACCGTTGGAATTTTAGTGAACTTATATTTTTATAAAGTTATTATTTTTTAACTTGAAGTATTTTTTTCACTTTCGTAGACTATTTTGTAATATTGCACTTTTAGTTGCGAGGTTTGGAAATGACAACACAACATTTTAAGTCCCTAGTTCTTATAGGCTACTTTTGAAATAAAATGTTCCTAATAGAGGAAGAAATTTAACTTAGCCTACAGCATATACAGTTATACTAGGTCTATATAATAATTCCGAACAAGTGACAGGAGAGATCACTAACCTAACCAATGCTACCAATAGTTCCTGTGATAAGTTAACAACAGAACAGGAACTGGCTTGCACCGAATTGAAGTTGTGTTTATACTAATTCAATTTCCAAACTAGTTATGTTGTATAAAACTATCAGGTGCCCGTGGCTTCGCCCACGATAATTCTTTTAAAAATTAAAAATTAAGAGCATAATAATAATTATTAAAGCATTATATTTATTAACACTTGCACGCGAATCATTCATAAACTAAGCCATTAATAATTAATGAAACAGCTAAAATTCCGGCTTCAGAGTACATCCTACGATTAGAAAGCGCCGCCTGAAAAAACGATCTCAGATTCGATTATGCAGTTCCAAAGCTAACTGTGAACACGTAATACGTATTGTTTCTCAACTGTTTGTTGACAGATGAATATGATGTGAATTTCATTTGGTCAATTCAGTGTAATTTTCAGAAATTATATAATGTTTCAAGGGAAGGAATGGTTTGTTTGGATTTTTATTATCAGCGATGTTTCAAGAGTTAAACCATCAATATTTTACAGCTGGTGCCCGCTCCTTCGCCCGCCATTATTAATTGACTCCAGGATTTTTAATAAATTTACACTGGTAGTTTATTAAAAATGTTTGTGGTTCAGAGCTATGAAAGTTGAAAGTAAAAATTGAATTAGAATATTTGTTCATTGTGTTCATTTCACTTAGGCCTTATATAATAAAGAAATGGTTTTCCTAATTTTGTTCTCGTCGTGAAAGTTTACACTGCGAGAGACGAACATCGCCGACTATACCCGATGTTTCACGAAGTGGGCGAGCGAGTGAGCACGCTATTTAGGGCCGTTGAATTGTATAAGAGTAGATAATGTGTTTTCTTTGTGTTCACTTCAGCATGTGTCGTATTAATAACTGCATATTGATATCCCTCATTATCAGTAACGAGCTGATTTTTTAAAGATAAAACCGGATCCTTGTGTTCCTAGGAAGCATGTTATAAGATAAAGGACCGTGACCGGTGGATATCCTAGGCATTGCTAAACATGAACTACTGTGTGTCCGTTGTGTAGCCTAAGGATTTTTATTCCGTTCCATTTCCTTATTTACACTAGCTATAATTAAACAGGAAGGAAAGACGTAGGCTATCTAAAAAATACTGTCTGGTAGACCACTTGATATATGATATAATGTTATGCTGAGTGCGATAGACCTACTGTGAGTGTTTCCATGGGTTTGAACGGTTGAGGCTGTCTTCGCGCTGTGTCGGTATTGAATTTCGATAAACCACCCCCCCCCTTCCACCATATTGATGCCGCCATCTTTACAACGCATTTCCAGAATAGGCTATTGAACTCAGGACCTATTTCTCTCTACAGATGCTAGAGGAGTCAACTGGAATGATCATTTCTTTATTGCAATCAAATTGTCATGTTATGATTGGAGCAACGGCGGGGAGACGGGAGCACTTCAAAAAAACCTGCCTCGACCCAATCTTGTCCAGCATATGTCCACATATTGTCCAGTATTTGTGGAATGATTGCCGGAGTACTCCGAAAAAAACCTGGTCCGACTGCATTTTGTCCACTGTAAGTTCCGCACATATCAACCGAGATTCGATCCCGGGTCCCAGCCACGAGGAAGCAGGAAAGGGCTGGTGGTCGATGCTAGTGAGAGTTGATTCCCAGCTCTGGTTACCTCACGGGTTCGAATTCCGGTGCCGAAGAAAACGTTTCTCCTAAACTGAAAAGGTGATAACCGTGGTAGGCCAGCTTCTAGTTAAATGACCGTATCGAATAAGTGTTGGCATTGAACTCAGATTATCAGTAGGGTTCGGATGTTTATGACCCTAAAAATGAGAAAATATGACTGCAAATATGACCTTTAAAATGACTAAATATGACCCAAAAATCCTAAATATTACCTCATAAAAGAAAGTATTTTCTCAAAATTAATGCTCCAATGCAAAAGGTTTAAATTATTACATCACATTAATTCTATCAGATAATCACTTTTAGAAATTCACAGTTTTACTTGTAAAGAACTTCTAATTTGTTAATGTTTCCAGATACCACTGCAAATGTGAACTGAAAATATTTTCAAAACTTGTCATGCTGTTAACAACAGTAGGAAGAGGTAATTTTGCTATTCCTTGTTATTGTCCCTTCACATTTCAGTTACAGTCAAAACAAAATATTTATGGCTCTTTTTCGGAAAAAAATTAAGTCGACAATTTAGTGAACATACTGCATAATTATTGTGCTCTTATAGCGAATTTATAACTGAAATATGACGCTAAATTACAAATATGACCAAGGCCGTAAAAATTTCCAAAATATGACCTTATATGCAAAATAAAAACTGTCTGATTACGATAACAAATGTGAAATTCATGTTTAATTTGTGTTTTCGGTGAGAATGGAGGTCAGGATAAAAATATGACATTTCATAAACATCCGAACCCTAGTTATGAGAGTTTTGGAATGAAAAAATCGGAATTATTAGATTCTTCAAAGTTGTTCATTAATCGCTCATTCGTATCATTAACGCACAGCTACCATGCGCACAGGACAGACGAGACAGCACACTTATCTTATGGGTATTTACTCTGTGAACGCTAGTAACTCAATCCTATTGGTTTGTGGTTGGTAGTACATCGTGTAGCACGTGTCAGTGGTTTCTTTGTTCGATTCTTTGTTACTCGAGAGCTGTCAGCTCAGTTGTCACATGTCATATGGCGATATAGATACTTTACAATGTCTTTCTTTACAAATATTTACTATGATCACAGTTTTTAATTTTTCTGGATAATTTTTTTTTTTAATAAAAGGTAGAGACCATTTAAAAAATGCGTGAGTAAGTTTGCACCAATAGAATGTTGTAATTGACTCATTTTACGAGAATGCGTCCGTCCCACCCCAGAAAGTGCTTACGTCACAGGCAGCATCTGCTCTACGGGTAACAATGGAATGCCACCCCTTCGAGCGGAGAGAAAAAAAGTTTTGATTAAAAGATACCCCCATGCGCAATACACAGCCCCGCGTAGGATTGATTTTGCGTGGGCCAGCCCACAGGCAAGGGGTGTAGTAGTAATAATAATAATAATAATAATAATAATAATAATAATAATAATAACCATCATAATAATAATGGTAATAATAATCCATTAACCATTAAACCGCTATGGCGTATGGGATACGTTCGGACCTCTCACTCAGCGGGCCCGGGTTCAAATCCTGGTCGGGACAAGTTACCTAGGTGGGGCTTTTCCGGGGTTTTTCCTCACCTTTGAGACAAATGTCGGGTAACTTTAGGCCCTTGTGGATATCATCTGGCCGTCATCATCTTCATCCCATCCTCGCCTTGTTTGGAGTGAGTGTGTGTGTGAATGGTGTGTATCGTCCTATGTGTTCGTGTTGTCTCGGAGGTGGCCCCGGCATTGGGCTGATCACTCATCCGAGGAGGCCCTCCTTGTCTGGTCAAAAAAGTATGTATGTAATCCACATATAATCCGTCGCCCGACAGGTCGCGGCCCTGTAAGGACCGGGCGGCTTGGGTCGCTTAAATGTCCCTAAAAGGGAGAGGTGAAACTCAGGTAAACATAGATAGTTAATCCGGTGTAGGGATATTCATTTTCTTTATAACACTCGGGTGGTATCGGTTAATGTTGGTCACGTAACAATCTTGAGAGCAGCAAATTAAAGTGCACAGTAAACAACCTGTATTTAAAATAAGATTAGTTCTGTTCGTGATAATTTTTGTATTGTATTAAATTGAATTCACTTCTTCTTCGTGTCTACGTCTCTTGGTTTGAAGTTGAAATCACAAGATCAGCTTCGACTTCCCCGCACGCCATCTCCTGCCACCTATCGCAGAAAACGAGAACTAACAGCTGACCTGGTGTCTATTCCTTCGCTTGGTTGTTTTAAAAGAGAGGAGACTTGGATCTGCAGCTGAAATGTGCAAACAAATTATGAGGGGACATTAACACCCTCGACGGGGGGCGAACTCCCCTCACAATTAACATAAAGATTAGGGGCGGCCCCGCTGTAATCGACTCCAGCGATAAATAAATCTGGAAACCGATAGACACTGCTGCCATCTCCCGGGGGATCGCTCTTATCTCTTTAATAAAATATTTAACTTCGCCGCAGTCGCGAACAGCAAGGGGAGTACTGGACATGCACCCCTTGTATCTCGATACAATATGATTCGGCAAGGGGAGTAATTTTATTTTTAAAAAGAGGGGTTTTTAATTAGAGCCGTATTCTTTATTAAGTGGCAGTATGGTACTTTATGAGATTGTGTGGGCGACGGGAAAATGTCTGTCCGTCTGCCCATCCGTCTGTCCGTCCGTCCTTGTATCTTTCTGTAACTGCGATAACTCAAATATGTTTTACCGGATTTTAATGGAACTTTGTATACACATTTATAATGTTCTTGGGAAGAATCCTATTTAATTTGGGCCAAATCGGTTGACAGGTACCGAAATGACGAGTATATCAATATTAATTTTGTAATGAATATTCTTCCATGGCCCACAATATATTAAAGTAACGTAACAAACTGCCAATAGTATATTGATATTGTTAGCAGCCTTGATTGATTTGTTTCTTCATAACGATGTCAGTGTGGGCTAAATAATAATTTAAATAATGCAAATAAAAGATTTATAACAACTAACCGTTGATATTAGGCCTATGTTGTGCATTCTATGGATATGTAGACTACAGATATTTACATTAGGCTATATCGTAATGTTAGTATTTCTCTTATTCGTTCCTGTGCAGCAATATACCTAATTTAATTCCTGACAGATTTCAGATTGACTTTTTACTCATTCATAACCTTTGAGGCTGCTTTAAACTTGAAACGGACATATCTGACATATCAAGTTATTACAAAAATAACTTTTCTGCATGGGCCTATCATAATTGCCTATATCACTGATTAAAAAAAGCATACTGGCACTTTGTTATATCAGTTTACCTGATTTTATTGTTACATACATTATTACATTTCGTTATTTGAATTATTTCACCATTAGTACAAGTAAAAACAGAAAATACTATTTCTAATTTAGCATAAAAAAATGTAAGGTATGCCCCTAAATGAGCAAAGCTCGTGTTTAGGGGTTTAATAGATTAATATACACCGTGTCCGGGAAAGACCTGACGAAAAAGAAATAATTATATATCAGAAACTATTACAGTTACTACCTCAGTATTTTCACAGTTAGTAAGACAAACTCAAAAAGTCTTTTTTTGTAGCATCCCGTAATGCGCATGAGCATGCACATTGTTGTTGCACGAGAAAAAGCTTGTTCTGCGCAGAGTGTGTAGTCAGTCTTATTCTGAGAACTGGGAATGCTATTTGTGCGTAGGCTACAACGTCGTTTCCAAACAAACAACGGCCGAAATCCTCCCGCCCGAAACAGCATCCTTCATTGGCACAAGCAATTTCTGGAGATAGGTAATGTTGAGTCACAGCAGGGAAATGCAAAGAAATCGCGCATAAACGACAATGACATTGAAAGGGTATGGGCTGCTTTTGTAAGAAGCCCGAGGAAATCCATTCGTGAGGCGGCAAGACAACTGCAAATGCCAAAATCCACAGTCCATGGGAGAGAAGGACCTACACCATGGCCACCGAGGTCGCCAGACATGACCCCGCTGGATTTCTTTCTGTGGGGTATTGTGAAAGACAAAGTGTATCGCACGCCTGTGACCGATAATGCAGATTTGCGTGGCCGAATCTACGATGCAATAGCACTGGTCACACCGGAGATGCTTTCGCGTGTGTGGCACGAAATTGAGTATCTGGCTACAAATGGTGCTCACATAGAGGCTTATTAAAACTCGTCGTGTTTCTCTTTGTAAATGTGAAAAGATCACGGCAATAAATGCAATAGTTTCTGATATATAATTATTTCATTTTCGTCAGGTCTTTCCCGGACACCCTGTAAATCTATTTATATATCAATACTACAAACGAAAGTTATAAATGTTTGAGTACAATGTATATAAAATGATTTTGCATCATTAACCATTGGTTTATATAGAAATTACAAAAACCAGAAAAATACATTTTTATAGAATCAATTGGGTTGAAACATTGAAAGATAAAACAAAATTAAAGTTGTGCTATTAATATTATATAATACTTTTCTTTTTCCTCTTATAATGTTTAAGATTGTAATTTACATATTCAGGGTAGTCAGCAATTAACGTCTTATACAATTTCAAACCATAGTTTTGACCATGTAATCGCCCCTTGGTCGTCTTACATTTTGATTCAGGGAAACGAAAAATGGCGTTTCTTCTTGTATTTTGACAATGACTTAAATAAGTTTAGATATGTTTTTATGGTAATACAATAATAATTTTAACTTATAAAGCTGTTTGATTTTCATAAGAATGAATTCAACATATAATAGCTTTGATGGGTAATCAATAGGTTTATTTAAACAAATTTGTATTGTGCTCTTTTGAAGTAAAATTAATTTTGTATAAATGGTCTTAGGAACGCTACCCCAGCCAATAATTCCGTATTGGATTAAGGATTCAACTAGTGCTAGATATATTGACGTAATGTAGAAATTGAAAGTAAATTTCCAAGGATAACAAATTTGTAAATAGTCTTGCGTATTTTATTTGTGATAAATGCAATGTGCTTATCCCATTTGAGATGTCTATCAATAATAATTCCTAAGTATTTAACTTCAGAAGATTCTTTTAAACTTGGGTAATTACACATTTGCTTGGAATTACAAAAGGTTTCATGCAATTTTTTTATTTAAAGCGGGACTGGGTTTGGCGTTTACTAGTGAATATAAAGAAAAGTTTATAAAACTAGTTTTTGAGATATTCAAAGATAATAAGTTTGAATCTAACCATTTTTT
Organism: Ectobius pallidus; assembly: GCA_964059195.1. Lineage (NCBI taxonomy): Eukaryota > Metazoa > Arthropoda > Insecta > Blattodea > Ectobiidae > Ectobius > Ectobius pallidus. The sequence continues at coordinate 586,294 of CAXKWD010000004.1, read as the reverse complement.
AATTATTTTTAAGGCTTGATTGGCGTTTTCACACGTTTCATTCCAATCTTTACCACTAATTATTGCTACCGTGTCATCAGCATATGCATACAAACTGCAATTGAAATTTGGCATATCAAGTGTCATTAATTTGTCAATGTATAGTAGAAACAGAATTGGACCTAAAACAGTACCTTGTAATATTCCTATATTAAGTTCTCTATTATCACTATAATAGTTCTGTAATTTAACTATTTAAACTCTATCACTTAAGAAAGACTGAAGTAGTTGCAATGGATTTCTTCTTATGCCGTAGCTCTTTAACTTTTCCAATAATATATCATGGTTAACAGTGTCAAATGCCTTTTTCAAATCAAGAAACATTCCTAAACATTTATGCCCAGTATCTAAATTATTCATGACTTTGGATGTAACTTGGAAGATGGCATCTTCTGTACTTAAATTATTTTCGAAACCAAATTGGTTGTAGATATTAAATTATATTTGTTCAAATAATTTAATAGTCTTCTTTTAATACATTTTTCAAATATTTTAGAAATAGTAGGGAGCGAGGATATTGGCCTGTAATTATTTAATTATTTAGTATCCCCGATTTATAGACTGGAATAACTACAGATCTCTTTAATAACCTTGGAAAGATACCTATACTTAAACATAAATTTAAGATATGAGTAAGCGGTCTAGAGATGTGGTCAGCGACAGTTTTTAGAGTATTTGTTGTTATAGTGTCATATCCAGGTGATGTATTATTATTTTTTAGATTTTTTATGATTGAAACTATCTCATTTTCCGTTGTAGGATATAAAAATAAGGATGATGGCATATTATCTTCTCGGAACTTGTCTTTATTTAATACTAGCATGTGCCCGCGGCTTCGCCCGCGATAATTATTTCAAAAATTAAAAATTAAGAGCATAATAGTTAAATCATTATATTAACACCTAAATCACGTGGACTATATATCACGATTAGATAGCGTCACCTGGTAAAAGCGACCTCAGATTCGAGTTCCTTGGCCCAGAAAACCCCTGTATAGTGAGTTTCGTCCAAATCGAACAACGTTTGACCATATTTAGGCTAATATTGATTATTCCTATAATAATAATAATAATAATAATCCTCTTCGGTGTAGGTTGAAAATTTCATATTATGTTTGCGTGCCTTGACATTAAAAACAAATGAATGGACCAGCGTGAGCTACAACATTCAAGAGATCGCGATGCTTTTATGTCGAAGGAATGACAAAAATAGCCAAAGCCTAGTGTAATTGATTTGTATTACTGTAAACTCATGCTTCGAAAACGCAATAAATACACGTTTTCTGCCCGTTTTTCACTCATAAGTCACGAAGGAAAGCGAAATTTAAAATTCCCGCTTCGAGGTGCATTTTCCAACCCTTCAGTCCACCTATGTTTAAAATTTCAGATCTCTGCGTTCAGTAGATTTCGCTGGGCATCGCGGACAGACAGACAGACAGACAGACGGAGGAAGACAGACACTTCCTTTTATTAATATAGACTAGCATGTGCCCGCGGCTTCGCACGCGATAATTATTTCAAAAATTAAAAATTAAGAGCATAATAGTTAAATCATTATATTTATTAACACCTAAATCACTGAATTACATACCACGATAAAATCTTATCTTGTGATAAAATTTCACTAATGGAGTTTACACCTTTATAATTACTGTCAGTTGCTTTATTTATGTTTGCCATAATTCTCTAGGATTTGTAACATAGAGTTTTAGTTTTGCTGAGTAATACATTATTTTTAACATTTTATATTCTGCGATACATGACAGCTTCGCCTCTTAACGTCAAACCAATAACACTAACAGAATTTATTTTATTTTAATTACACGTCGTTTATTGTGCAGTTTGAGTTGCTGGTCTCAAGGGATCAAGATCGTTCCTTGTTCGACAGAAATCGTTAATATGCCAGTGTTATAATGAAAATCTGTATAATAATGGATGCAATTACGATACTGGTACGTTATAGTATGTCACGTCTTATTTATGTTACTTGCTTTAAAATAGAAACATCTTATGTAAAGATAAATATTTGAATTGAGCTCCATTAATAGGAAGCCACACTCTCTGCTGAGATTTCGAAGCCGGAGCACAAACAAAGTTCTGTAGTTTCATACTAGGTGTCAGGGTAGTACGTTTTCAGAATCCACTTGGTTTTACCAGTTTTTCTGTCACATGTGTCAAATAATTTAACAGAAAACGACATAGCATTTGTAAAACATTCTACTACCCACGATAATTAATTCGAAGATTAAAAATTAAAGAGGAAAATAACTAAAACGATACATTATATTTATCAACTATAGCATGTCCCCGCGATTATTAGTTCGACCGCTAATTTTGTTTTCTTAATAATTTATTTAACAACAAAATATTGAAAACATTGTCATTAACAAACTAATTTGTCCCTTGAAAAAAGCTATGTCAGTTCAAAATGATGAAGTGTTTTCCAATGTCCTTACAGAGCCTTTTTATAAATTATATTAAGAGTCCTTCTTTCAGTTTTTCACTCATAACTCGCGAACGAAAGCTAAAATTAAAAATCCAGTTTCAAGGTGCAATCGCCCACCCTTCAGTCCATCTACGTTTAAAATTTCAAATCTCTGCGTGCCGTAGATTTCGCTGGGCATCGCGGACAGACAGACAGTCATTCAATAGCTTCATTTTGCTTGTATTTGAATACTACACCGAGTACGCCTATACGAAGTATATTCAAATGAATTCCATTAATATAGATTATGAAATGATTTGGACACCACATCACATCGTCTGAGAGTACCAGAATGGTACTTTCTGAGATTGTGTGGGAGACGCGTGACTGTATGCGCGATAACTCAAATACGCTTCATTGGATTTTCATGAAATTTGTTTTACGCATTTATAACGTACATGAGAAGGAACCTGTAGATTGTGGACCAAATCGGTTGGCCAATTTCGGAGTAACCGTTAATTAAAATTCACATGCTTTTTAAATGGGAAATCATGATTATACTGCAAAGCCGCGTTGCTAATCACTGAGGGCCTTGACTACAATGCAGTCAGATTTAACTTATTTTCCGCATATCATAATTGCAATTATCATTGATTATCAAGAGCATTCTGTCACTTTCTTACAACAGTTTACCTGATTTTGACTGAAATCTATCTCCAACCATTGAAATTGGATTGCCTAACTCTAAAATAGATAATCATATGAAAACTGCATTTTATATTTGCAAGGTTTTCTCGAAAACGGCTCTAACGAATTGTTTAAATTTTGTAAATGAGGTGCTTCCACTAAGGAATAAAACTTTTATTTGAAACATGTTTTTCGAAAAAGGATCTCTGAAGGGTAGTTATAAGCCACCCACTGTTTGTAGAAACTCAGTCTTGATGGTGAACAATAAAACTTTGCATCAGGTTGAAACAACTGAATACGTACTCTTTGCAATACGGCCTCTTATTCTACATCAGAATGTGAAGTTAGAAAGACGTATTCCCATGCTTAGGGTAAAGAAAGTTACAGATTTTATTTGGGTTGTGTATCCTTCGGAGATGTGATACGTCATTCTCTTCATTTTTACAACCAATTTACATGGAGAGAATATCATATAATATATATTACTAGGAGGTACCCGCGGTTTCGCCCACGATAATAAATTTAAAAATTAAGAGTATAATAATTATTAAAGCACTATTTTTATTAACACTTGCACGCGAATCATTCATAAACTAAACCATTAATAATTAATGAAACAGCTAAAATTCCGGCTTCAGAGTACATTCCACGATTAGAAAGCGCCGCCTGGGAAAACGATCTCAGATTCGATTATGCAGTTCCAAAGCGCCCTGTTAACACTGATAATATGTATTGTTTCTCAACTGTTTGTTGGCAGATGAATATGATGTGAATTTTATTTGATAAATTCAGTGTAATTTTCAGGAGTTATATAATTTTTCAAGGGAAGGAAGGGTTTGTTTGGATTTTTATTGTCCGCGATACTTCCTTGGTTAAACTATCAATATTTTACAGCTGGTGCCCGCGATTTCGCCCGCCATTATTAATTGACTTCAGGATTTTTAAGTAATTTGCACTGGCAGCTTATTAAAAATGTTTGTGGTTCAGAGCTATGAAAATTGTAAGTAAAAAAAAAAATAGAATATTTTATCATTGTGTTCATTTCACTTAGGCCTTATATAATAAAGAAACGGTTTTCCTAATTTTGTACTTTTCGTGAAAGTTTAGACTGAGAGAGACGAACATCGCCGAGTATCCCCGATGTTTCACGAAGCGGGCGAGCGAGTGAGCACGCTATTTAGGGCCGTTGAATTATTGTATAAGAGTAGATATTAAAAGACAAACTTTTATTTGGGCAGAGGAAGTTGGCGTGAAATGTCGTCCTGCACACTTGAGCATGACACACTAACCTTGGATTTGAACCATGGAACTCCAGAATGTGAGGCCAAGACGTTACCATCTCAGCCACCTGGGTCTGTTTAACGGTCTAGTTGGATAAGCGCATGTAAAGCAATAGTGTTTTTTGTCATAGCTAACTGTATTTTAATTGCCAAAGCCTTATAAGATCACAGTAAAACAATTGACTATGTTGTCATGATAACTGATTTGCATTTCATAAATTCTTTCGAATACGTATATTATCATAAAATAGGCACTAAATTGAGCATTACTCCGAAACAGGTCAACAGATTTTATCCAATATCAATAGACGTCTTCCCATGGACATTATAAATGTGTATACCAAGTTTCATAAAATTCCGGTAAAGCGCATTTGAGTTACCGCGTCTTTAAAATAGACACAAAATTGGGTTTTAGGCTCCGGTACCGGTCTACCGATTTGGTCCAATATGATAGACGTCTTCCCATGTATATTATAAATGGGTATACAAAGTTTCAGGATAATCCAATAAACCATATTTGAGTTATCGCGACTTCTTATATATCAACATAAAAGGCACTAAATTGGGCATTATTCCGGTACTGGCCAACCGATTTGGTCGAATATCAATAGACGTCTTCCCATGCACATTATAAATGCGTATGCCTAGTTTCATAAAAATCCGATAAAGCGTAGCGTATTTGAGTTATTGCGCCTTTAAAGTAGACACTAAATTGGGTTTTACTCCGGTACCGGTCAACAGATTAGGTTCAAATTCAATAGGGCACTTCTCATGGACGTCATAAATGGGTATACCAAGTTTCATGGAAATCCGATACAATCTATTAAAATAGGCACTAAATTGGGCATTACTCTGGTACCGGTGAACCGATTTGGTTTAATATCAATAGGGTTCTTCCCATGGACATTATAAATGTGTTTTCCAAGTTTCATGAAAATCCGAAAAAGCGTATTTGAGTTATGGCGCGTACAAACAGACAGACAGACAGACAGACGGACAGACATTTTTTCGTTCCCTACACAATCTCATAAAGTACCATACTGGCACTTAATAAGGGCCGGTATTGCGATGGGTACCGAGTATTCTATGTAAGAAGTCTGTAAACAATGATGTCCGCTGTAGGCTTCCTATTAGTTGAGAAATAGGGATGTTTATTGGAAGCCCTAAGCATTTAAGGAGAGAAAGTCCTATGTGCGCAGTAAATTATGTCTCAGATTTTAGGGGAACAATGTGTGCTTTTGTTTTGATTTTAGCCCTGAAATGGTTGTATGGCAACATGAAAGTGGGAAATAAAATATCCCGTAAAGACAGTAAAATATGTTACCAGAATTTCTTTCTTCTTTTTGTTAACCTCTACGAGGCATGGTGTGTAGAAGCAATGGGGTACAAAATTCTATCCTGTACGAGTGATAAGAGTCATGTCTAGCGTTTTCTGAGCGCATAGTTTGAGAGTGATAAGTCGTTCTTCTTCGCTTCTAGATACCTATACAAGGACTTACAGCTTGGAAGTCAAAAGTCCTCCATAATTTACTTTTGAATTAGACGCTAGAGAGCTATATTTATAATTGAAGCGTTTAGATTTATAAGGGTCTAAGTGCCACAATCATGATTGCGTAGAAAATGAGATATAAAGCCTTAGACCCAGCGCTACTAACGTGGACCTTGGACCCTTCTGAAATGCCTACATAGATCAGTTTAAAATTATCGGCTGAAAAATCATGGTTTTGGCACTTAGACCCTTATAAAAGTAAACGCTTATTGATTCTGCTAAAGTTGTCCGGTCTGACTGATTAGAAAGTTTTAGGAAGTATTAGAAGCCCCCGGTGACATCACTTTCCCCTCTTTGCAGACAAAAAACAAAAAAGACTAGCTTAGCTTTTTGTACTCGCATAACATTATGTCACGTTTACATGCAAGGTTCTTAGGATTGGCTAACTCGGTTATGTGTTGGCTATTTGTGTAGCCAACCTGGTTAACAGAGTAAATATAAAATTCTAGCAGGTGCCCGCAAATATTTACCCAACTGCTAGGTCTTTTATTTACGAGTAAATCGTTCATTTAACAGAAAATAATTAAAACATTATATTTATTAATACTGACAACGATTTTACCCAAATTTCATCAATTTCATTCATAATTATATTAATTTGTCGAAGTCCCATTTCATTTCTTTCCAAATCCATCTGAGACCACTGGCAACAGTATGTTGCCATGTGAACTGTGATTTGGATTTGATAATTCTGTGTAAAAAGGTATTTCGTATCCTCAAAAACATTTGACTTTTGGCATTTAAAATCAAATTTTTTCCAAAATCCTTTCTTAGTGAGCACTTACATTATGAAGGTACTGTCAAAATTCCAAGTCTCTGCCTGTTATAGTTTAGGCTCTGCGTTGATTCTTTGTCAGTCATTCATTCATTCATTCATTCATTCATTCATTCAGTCATTCAGTCAGTGAGTCAGGACAAAGCCTCTTATATAGAGAGAGATTATATTGCTTTACGTAATAAATATAAAAAATTAAACGAACAAAACTAATCTTGTGCTGCCATATGGGCATACGGATTAGAAATAAAATGATTAAAAGAAACCACAGATTCATGAACCTTACCGAAATCATGCATAAACAATTAAAACAATTGATAATCAAAAAGCTAAAATCCCGGCTACGAGGTACATTTCACGATTAAAGTGCGCCGTCCGGGGAAAAAATTACCTCAAATTCGAGTTCCCTAGCCCCCCCCCCCAAAAAAAACGCATAGTGTGTTCCATCCAAATCATTAATTATTTTCCCATTTAGACTTGCATTCATGATCCCCTTGTGTCAACAACAAAAAACAGATCTCAGCGTGCCGTGATCTTATAAACAAATGAATGAAGCAGAGCGGGTTTACAAAATGTTATTAGATTCCTATTGTAGTCATCAGACTGGAAACTACTTTTATGATAACACCGTGTATGTTAAGGCACGAAATGTAAATAAATGTAAACAAATTTTGTAAATAGGAAGATGTAGGAAACTGTTTATAAGCCAATGTTTATTAAGTTGAACATGTTTGTAAGTGAAACAACTCCGTGGAATGCTTGTATCAGATATTGTAGGCTATCATGAACAACTGAGAGAAACAAATGCTAGAACGAAGCGCGAGCAAATTTATCTGATGAAACTCACATTCTCTGTGGGATTTGTTGAGGTTGTAACATATTATATAAATAATTACATTCTTATTTGTGCTGTTTAAAAGGAATGAACAATCACAAGATGGCGTCAGCACACGAACTGGCTTGTACCGAATCGAGATAGTGTTTTTAATCAGTGGACATTTATATGATTTCAATTTCCAAACTATTTATGTTGTATATAATAATGTGTTTTTATTCTGTTCACTGGCAGCATGTGACGTATTAATCACGTGTCAAGTAACGAGCTGCCTTTTTTATCCTCACATTAATTGCAATCGTGTTCTAAGATAAAGGATCGTAATTGGTCTATATCCTAGGAATTGCTAAACGTTACACGATGGGAAATTCCGAAGATTCAACAAAAGAATCGGCCCTAATGATATGTCACACGGAAAGGAAACACAAGATTGCGATGACGTGACTGTTGCTCATTATAATGCCATCAGGCACTGCCTACGTCATCAGGTGACTTTCTAAGCGTAACAACTAGACCTGGGATTTTAGGCTCTAAAAAAAAATTAGTTTTAGGCACCTAAAATAGGCTTTGAAATGTGTAAGTAGATAGAAAATAGGCTTTAAGATATTACAATATACACTTAAACTGTAACATGGTCTTTTTTTTACTGCAAAAAACGTGGTATACCTATTCTTGACAGAATTAACTGCAAAATTAGGCATCACGAACTATATTCACTTAAACAGATGTTCTTTCACTGGTGACTTGACACAGTAGTCCTTCCCCCTTAATCCTCCCCCGTCGGTCAGCATTCCTTGTTTGGAATAATCAAGTTTCTGTGAAAAACCCACCTCTACAGTTCTGCTTTTCATTGAAGGATGACCATTATAAAATTGTAAAAATTACAGAAGTTGAATTTTGTTTTAAATGTACAAAATAGTCATTTTAAACACTAAAATAATAAAATAGGCTCTAAAGGTCCAAATAAGCATTTTAGGGCACGATAAAACTCTATAAATGTAAGGTATTTATCATGAAACATGTTCATATTAAAAAAAATTAATGTTATTTCATAAGGAACAAAATAGGTATTTGCCTTAAAATCCCAGGTCTAAACATAACATAAAAGTAAGGAATCTGTGTTGTTGTGCTCCCCTACATTCATCCCCTTGGTCGCGGCACACCACCAGCAACTTTCACGGGGGGTGGCCCGAAACCAGGAAAGGGAAGCTGAAGTGGAGAGTGCTGGTGAAATGCTTGAAAGGGGGAAACGAAAGAATCCCTGAGAAAACCTCAATTTGAATCCCCAAAGTCACGGCTTCGTCCACCCGCCTGCCCCGGGACTCGACTGAAATCAGGAAATGCCTGTTTTTAGGATGCGAGTCATGGTAAACAGGGGGCTTAGGAAAATATTCGGACCTAAGAGAGATGAAAACTGCATAACGAAAAGCTTAATAACCTTTACTCTTCACCAGATATAGTAAGGGTAATTAAATCACGGAGGGTGAAATGGGGGAGGAAAGACATATCTCGAAAATAATGACTGGGAGACCCGAAGGGAAAAGACCACTCGGAAGACTTAGACGTAGGTGGGAGGACAATATTAGGATAGATTTAAGGGAAGTAGGATTTGAGTGGGATGGTTGGATGGAATTAGCGCAGAATAGGGTTGAATGGCGAGCTCAGGTTCTATAAAATAGATAATATTCCTTTTGCTTGCTGAGGAATTGTCCATTGCCTTAGCCAAATATAACATTTAGTTTTTCTACGATTCTCCGTTCTGGAGCCAGTCGTATGCAACTTATTTATAATGCTAAGTTGGTAGTGCAGTGGCTTAGGTCCTGGTTCAAATCCCAGTGTCATAGGAATTTTTCTCCTATAATGTTATCATATTATTACATTTATTAAGTTATATTAGCAGGATTTCCATATAACTAGTAATTTTATTTCTAATTTTGTAAACATAAGGGTAATTATTTAAAAATTCTAGATCAAACTTAAAAAGAATTCATTAAAAATGTCAGTTGTTTTCTGATAAGTGTGGGAATGTCATTTGTCTACTGCTTACAGTTTAACATGGCGGAATCCTCCTACTCCATACAATTGTCCATTGTACTGCTATCTACTATAATTAATAATCCAGCCCAACAACAGTGCCAGGCTCAAAGGGTGCCTAGATAATCGTCTTACGGTGCCATTTCTCCCTCTAAAACGGCTCTAACGATTTTGTATTTACTAAAATCTAAAACTTTTATTCGAAACTTTTTATAGCAAAAATTCTCTCAAGTTTAGATATAAGCCAGCTGGTGTTCGGTTTTTAGTAGGGAGGTGCTGTATAGAGATCAGCGTCCCATTTGTGAAATGTTTACAAGACGTCTCCTTTGGATGATGATGGTAAGGATGATGATAAAGCTTTCGGGGCACTCCGTCAGTTGGTTGAGGCACTACGCCACAAACCAGGTCGATCCCCGATGAGGTCGTTGGAATTTTTCAATCTGCCTAATCCATCTGGTGACACTATGTCCATGGGGTCGACTCAGCCTCTAAGAGCAATCCTGGGAGTAAGACGTCCGGTGCGTACCACCTTCACTTTCAGACAGCCTAAAAATCTGAGAGCCTCAACTTCCTGGGGCCCTAAGGACATTCACTGTCTGTATAGAGGTATTTTTTACTTGCACCGACATTCATCGATCTCAAAAATTAAGTCTGCAGCTTACAAAATGTAGAAAATAAAAGTTTCACAGTCAGTTACACTTAGACTATTCTTTTCTTCAAATGATACGTACGGAAAAAAGTAATTCGAATTTCTTTAAAATACATGCCTTAATTTGCGTTCTTTCAAAATATGACGTATAATAATTATAATCAATTGGAGGTCCCTAATCCTGATAGCACTATGGCCCTGGGATCGACTCAGCCTCTAACACTTATGGCTAATTCAACTATGTCCTTATTCCCTAGACGATATAAGAGAACTATATCAATTGTAAGTATACTGAAAAAAAAGTCTTGTATCTGTAAGACTCACACTATGTTTTTGTTTTCATAGTTCTTTATTTATTGTATAATTTTTGTTGTTATTATTATTGTTATTGTTTGCCAGTACTGCTGGTCTGCATGATTGCTAAATAATAAAAAAATTAATCAGGAATATTCCTGGGGGTAAATGCGGTCGGTGCGTCAGGCTGACAACCTTACCACCTTCATGCACCGAATGTCTAAAAATCTAGGAGCCTCACCTGGTTACCTCCATGGACTAATAGGGATCACGTTACCTTTACCTTTTTAATTAAAATAAATGATGCAAAGCAGTGGTTGGAAGATTTCCCCTTGCGCATGCTCACAGCATCCAGGATTGGATGAAGAACCAGTTTGTTTTGTTTTGTCATTGGACGGACTGGATGGCATGAATAATTGTTGGTAGGGAGAACAGATGGACTAGCTGTCTTTTTAACCATCGTTAATAATTTTTTTCCCCGTGTGTAATTACTCTCCGACGTAGTTATCCTTGAAGAGTTGACTGCGCTGTCCATTACGTGGCGTGATATTCTTTTGTTTCAGTCTCGTTGCGGCCGGGAGAGAGGAAGGAGTGTTGTGTTCGTGTTTTTGTGTTTTATAACCTATACGTGGTCGTGTGTGCTTCAAAATGACAACAGAGGAAAAATTTCGTGCTGCTGTCAATGTTATAAGGAATTTACCAAAAAATGGTGAGTAACTTACATCAGCATAATTGTGTTTTTATTTTTTTAAACGTTTAGCGTGTGACTTTAAAGATTTATAGCGACCTAGACCTACATTGCAATTACGTAAACTGTTTCTATTAAATTCTACAACCTAAGCAAAAATGCGATCATTTAACACAACAGGAAGCAATTGCATAAGGCTTTTATTGTTTATTGTTTATTTCAAGACATTTGAAGGTTATGTGTCTTAAATTTTCTTTCGGATTAGACTAGTGGGGCAGAGCTAATTACCTTTGATGTTCGGTGTTATGGAAAACTTTTCTAGGATACGTTGCTATTCAAAGAATAGATACCCGGTATGAAATATTGATTCTTGTGAGGTCTAGTTGACAAACCAGTTTTCTCACCGAAAGTGTAAGGTGGGTTTGCTTTTATTGACCTGAATTATTGTAATTTATTCAGTCTGATTGAGACAACTTTAAATTCTCGGTTGTCAACTTTCAGTAACCTGGATTAAAACTAGTATTTTTAGATGTCAATCTTCTTCAACGTTGCTCAGTTTCACTTAATGTGCAATTCATAAAAAACCTGTAACATGCATTCTTCTTCTCAATTTAATTTGACTGTATTTTCTACGATTGTGTTAGGTGGTAGTCTCAATTATCAGAAACTTGCAGAGGTCAATATGGGAGTGGTTCCTTCAATTTGGGAAACAAATCAAAGTCTGGTGGGCTCAAATCAGGACTGAATGATGGGTGGGGAAGTCTTTCCTATCCATAGACTTGGAAAACGTTTTGTTACAATTGATGAAGCTTCCAGTACATAGGCCTACCCACCCTGTCAACTCTCAAAGTTTGTTATGGAAGGGCATCCATCAGCTCCTTGTGGCATTTCGCTCTCTGAGAACGGTTATTTTGTTACATCCGTTCTGCAGGGGAATTACTATCACCTCTGTATGTAGCCTATAACCGTATATCTCACTGCCATCCAGTGACATCTAGCCTACGTCTCACTAACTTGCATTTTTTAAAGGTTAGTTTAAAATTTAATGGTACCGATACTCTATGAAAATCAGCACTGAGTATGCCTGTATGCAACCATTTCAATTCTCAGGTCTTTGTTCTGCCCGTTGTTTTCATTGATTAAGCCTGTACCATATAGGTCAGTTCTGGAGTTTATTTAACATGTCTATTGACAGTAAAAAAATAATCTACACTGAGGTCGACAATTAGTGTTAAACATACAAGTGAATTCCATCTGGGTAGTTCAGTTGGTAGAGCATCGGCACAAAAAACTGAAGATCACAGGTTTGAATCCCATGTCAGATTCTCATATAGGCTCATATAACTTGTACATATGAATACAGCTTATATCTGCATCTACAAATTGAGCAAAATCTTGACTGGAAGACACACATTGAAATGATAGGTCGAAAACTGAGTTCAGCGTGTTTCGCTTTAAGAATTTTGAATGATATATTACAACAGGATACATTACTTATGGTAACTTATATTTTGCATATTTTCACTCGGTAATGAGGTACGGGATCATTTTCTGGGGCAACTCTACCCATAGGGAGAAAATATTTAGATTACAAAAATGTGCAATAAGAATAATATGTGGAAAGAAAAAAAAAAGAATCTTGTAAACCGGTATTTGAAGTCCTCACTCTCACATGGGAGTATATATGTATATATACTCGGTAATGTGTTATATGGTAGATAATATTGATAATGGACGTACAACTAGAAACATATACAAGCTAATTCATTAAAACTCTTTCAGAAGGGTGCTTATGCTTCTGCAATACAGATTTACAATATGCTTCCAAGAAACATTTAATTATTGTGTACTAAAAGCCAATGCAAATCTTTCAAAAGATCTGTCAAGGAATTTTTAATAACTCTCACCTTGTACAGTATCAGTGCGTTTCTTTTTAAAGCAAGCCTGTAAAGCGCTTTACGAGTGATGCACGAGTGATTGACGACCGCTGCAGACAAAAAAGAACGGCAAAGTTGATCAGCTGACAGCTTGCTCAATGAGACCGGCAATGTTTACATCCCTCTAACATGGTTAAAACACGTGCAAATAACAGTTATGCCGGGATGGCAATAAATAATTATTGTACTATATGATGTACAGGTAAAATCACATGATACTAACTGTGCTGAAGAAGGCGTTCGTACTCGGGAATTTGAACAATGATGTTAAATCCATCAAGGAAATTTTCGATGATCACCTAGTCCGCCATGACAGTTTGCAGCGAAACCATGCAGCAGTCGTAAAGCGAGATTTGAGTTCGCTGCACGGGTAGGTAGAGTGGGGGTAAAGCAGAGCTGCAGCATAATGTAAAAAGAAACGGTTTTGATGCATCACTCGTAAAGCGCTTTAGCTACGCTTTAAAAAGAAACGCACTGTATGAATGAATATTTCCAGCTTAAATAAGTTTTTCAGCTTACAGTTTTGTATATTGTTCTTATAACATGACCTGTTCTATATCCTTGAGCCTCACTCAACATAGGATGTACAGAACGAGATATCTGCATCTACACAAGTTACATTACAATTCCTTTATCATAAGGCCACATTCCAGAATATGGATATTTGCGTTTAACATGATTTCTTGTTGTGGGATGGAAAAGTATTGAGTTTCACAGAGATGCAGCCGTCTCCATGATGGAGTGAAACTGGAATGACAAGTGAACAAACTGGCTTTCTAACACATTTCACCATGCAGCGAAGTGCAGGATAATTATTTATAGGCCTACCTGTAATCTAGTAGTCTTAAGAGAGCTCAAGGAATGTGTGTAATCAGCTGTAGACAAAGACCTTGGTTTGATGGAACTGGTTCTTCTGGTCAGTGAGTCTATCTGGACCACAGCAGCCAGTATTAGATTAGAGGAGAGGTATTAGTTATTATAGCCTTCGGGTGAAATGCAATAAGTCAATACTAGCCTACGTTATGCAGTCGGTCTATAATGACATTTCTTAAGACATGCACTTGTTTCGTAATTTTCATACGAGTGTCGTAATTAACTGGTGCCATTATATGCAAGTTGTATACGACTGTTTTTATTTGAACATGAATAAATGTTTCGGTTTTGAGACTTCATCAAACAAACGAGATGGCTGACCTTAGCAATCAGCTGTTAGTAAGTTTTCTTTTACGGTAGATGGCAGGTGATGGTGACTTCTCTTGGCATCTTACCTCAAAGTAATGCACGTTAAAACACGTCAAATTAACTCAATTCATTATAATGTTAACTCTTTCACTGCTACACATTCGAAGCTGCCAGCTGTGTTCTGACACAGAGTTACGTAAATCCAGTAAATTTTAACAGACCTGCAGTAGGCTACTGAAATGATCAATATCAAATCACTAAAATATACTTGAAGCCTTGATCGATTATCCTGTCATCCGTGACTGAGGCTACTCTCTGTAAAGAGTAAATGTGTACCACAACAGTGTTATAATAAAATTCTGTCTCATAATTCACATAATTTACCTTATAAGGTAAATGCACCAGCGCCTGACCACTTCAAGTTGAGACATGAATATTAAGTTGGAATTTGTGCAGTCAGATGAGCGAATTCAACATAGAAAGCTGTGGCAACCATGAAGAAACCAGTGTAATCATTATTCTTTCAATAATAATAATCTTGGCAGTCCGGGTGGTCCTTGTCATCATGCTTTGGTAAAGAAAGAAATGTAGTTTCTAATGGTGTATTAATCAACATTATATAAAAGCATTGGTGCGTCTACCTTACTTGTAATAAGCGTAATAATAAATCACAAGCATTTCATTAAACCTGAGTTGAACCAGTAATATACAGAACATGTTGCCTGTTACAGCCGAGTGACTGGGTTCAATGCCCCAGAGCACTCTTACATGTCATTCAGTATGGTGACGTGTAATCTGTATCAGGATAGAGAAAACGGAATTTAACAAAGTAATTAGGTTCACCATTTATACAATCGTTTATAATGACACTAGCGTGTGCCCGCGGCTTCGCACGCGATAATTATTTCAAAAATTAAAAATTAAGAGCATAATAGTTAAATCATTATATTTATTAACACCAAAATCACGTGGACTACATACCACGATTAGATAGCGTCGCCTGGTAAAAGCGACCTCAGATTCGAGTTCCCTGGCCCAGAAAACCCCTGCATAGTGACTTCAAGTTGTAAACAATACATTAATACTGGCACATGAATAATTAAGGAGTGTTTAAAATGAAAACATTTTAGCTTCAAAGTTAATCGCTAGCATTTATCTTTTGTTTCTTTGTTATGAACTGTTGAGAGGTGTTGAAATGAAATGTTCTGTTCGACTTTAAATTATAAAATTTAAATTTTTTAGCCAAAGTGGTTGTTAAAACTCAACGGTACGTAACTTTGTTAAACCAAAGTGATACCTTATACCGACTTTCTGTGAGAGCCAATCAAAATGCTTCGAACATGAGAAAATATAATAGATTATTATTTCTGTAACAGACTTAATACCCAAATAGAATTGTGTAGAAATGTTTGGAAATCACTGGCAAAGTGGCAATCACATCTTTCTGCTTAATAACAAACGTTTTAATCTTGAAAATGTAATCACTGATAAGTTTGAGATATGTTTAGACTTGTAAACAACTGAGTGTGAAAGTACAAAGCACAGTTCACAAGAGTTCGGTTAAGCATGATGGGTCCCAGGTTCAATTTGTGTCTTTTATTTTAGTGTAATTTTGACAGATGACTCTACACATCCTGTAACTTACATCTGTATTAAGCTTTGTATACATTTACAATCTGTATTTTCTCGTAGCACATGTTTGTCTTAACAGAACAATTACATAAGATATAAATAATTTGACGATGTTTACGGAATAGAAGTGGTGTGGTTAGTCATGGTGTGTAGTTTGCTGGTTTTCTTATTCACCACCTCAAGATCCTTTTAGTCAGTTCTTTGAATTCACATTAAAACTAGTTTCCTTTTCTCCAAAATTCCAGAATCACAACAATCAAAATAATACGTTACCCAACTCAGAAGATTGTCACAAAATCACAGAAGGCATGAAGGTCTTCTGTCACGGTTTGTGGATTATTAGCCAACCCTCCTTGTCGTGTTACTCAAATGCTTAATAGGAATATTATGTTGGGGGAGGGGGAGAAAATGTGAACTTTACAAAAATTACAATAATGAGTTTTGCAATAAGGAATGTTGAAGAACGATTAGCCTATTTAAACAAAATAACGATGAACTTCATGACCTGTACTCTTCACCGAATATAAGCTAGTAAGGGTAATTAAATCACGGAAGATGACATGGGGGAGGAAAGACATCTCAAAAGTATTGACTGGGAGACCCGAAGGGAAGAGACCACTTGGAAGACCTAGATGTAGGTGGGAGGACAATATTAGGATAGATTTAAGGGAAGTAGGATTTGCGAGGAATGGTTGCATGGAGTTAGGACAGAATAGTGTTGAATGGCAAGCTCAGGTAAGCGTGGCAATGAACCTTTGGGTTCCATAAAGTATACAATATTCCTTTAGTTTGCTTAGGAATTGTCTATTGCCATTGAGTAAGTAAGTAATATAACACAAGAAGCTACTTGTGTCATAAAGTCTTATTAGCCTGTTGTTAACAACTTATAAACAATTTGTTTCGGTTGTTATTCAGTAACAGGGTTAAGAATGAACGACACGCAGAGTTATGGAGAGAGAAACTCGTGCCAGAACCTTATGGGTCATCAGACGGACTCTCTCCGTATCACAAGTCATTAAGTCAATATTTGCTAAGAAAGCTATCAAGTAACCTTGAAGCATGTCAAGTACATCCTCTGCTGTATTTCAGAATTCTCACAAACATGCGTAGTTGCTGCTGATTTTCTTCTAACATCGATACTTGTCTTAGTTTTCCCTGGCATGCTGATGTCACACAGAAACGTAGCTGTTATGTTGAATGTAGCCTTTTTACACGTATTTGGTAGGACATTTTTTCTTTCTTAACAGCATTTTTTATTCATGTTGTCACTTTTAGTGCATTTTATTCAGTTTTGGGCAGACACCCTCAATAATAATATAATTTTGTGTTTTTCTAGTTACCTTTGATATTTTCTTTTTTCAGTTTTGCCATCAGAATCTGTTTTTGTAAACGTTTGTCATTTTTTTTTTTCTACACTTGAACATCTTCAATTTAACTTCTGCCCCTTCAATACAGTTTCGTCCGGCTAAAACTTGCACAAAGTTTTTATTGTTTACTGTCTGGAATCTATCGGTAATTAACAAATATTTTTCAATGTAAAATAACTTATGTACAACATTTACAAAAAATTAAACAAAATAAAATAAACTGGTGTATACAGTCTTTAATGTTGGGATGGCAAAGCAATTACTAATTCAAATTAGCTATCTAAATAGTAACAAAAGGTGTCTTTATCCACTAATTAAATTAGAATATGTACTTTATTTTCATAATTATAGGACATTTTTGAAGGGATTTTTAGATAATGAATTGCTTATAGGCTATGTAGAGGATTATCCTAGTCCTGGTTATGTGAGAAGGCTTGTGTTCAGCACCAATCGCCACCTACGCTCTACAAGAAAAATTATAAACAAAAATAATTACATTTTGGCAAAGAATGCACGATTGCTATTGTAATTTCATTCACAAAAAATTGCCCAAAACCTCAAATATTTATAATACGTAATATAGTCAATGTTTGATATTTTGGTAATTATGAATCATATGCTAAATTTCATTTAGGCCTATTTATGTTTACATTATGTTAATATTATAAACGTAATTCCTCTCAAACATTTGTTGGCCTTTCTAGGTTTGTTGCCCCAGGCAAATGTCCAGTCTGTCATTTATAAATCAGGGGCTGTGAATATGCGAGTCATAGCCTATTGTATTGTAAATACAGGCAGACAACAAAGCAAAGGATGAGTAAGAATAATTCAAATTAAATTGAAATAACAATAGATAATAAAATAAGGTAAACTGATGTAACAAAGTGCCAGAATGCTCGTGATAATCAGTGATAATTGCAATTAGGCCAATGATATGCAGAAAATAAGTTATTTTTGTAATCTGTCTTCGAGTTAAGCTCCAGATCAATTCATTAAGCAGGGATTACGGAAGAACAAAGGTCTAGTTTGATAAGCACACGTGAAGGAATATGTGGGTAATGCTATTTGTCAAAGCTACGTGTATTGCAACTTCCAAAGATGTATATGAACATTGTATAAAAACAGTATGTTGCCATGGGAACTGATTTTGCAATTGATAAATCCTTTCTAATAGGCACTAAATTGGGCATTACTTCTGTACCAGTCAACCAATTTAGTCCAATATCAATAGGCTTCTTTCTTTGCATGTTATAAATCCGTATACCAAGTTTCATGAAAATCCGATAAAGCATATTTTGAGTTATTGTGTGTACAGACAGATGGGATAAAGATTTCCCATCCCCCACACAATCTCTGGCACTTAATAATTAAGTGTTCATAATCTCTGTGTATTTTTAAGTTTTGCAATTACATAAAATTGCATTCGTCCTATTAAGAGACACCCAGACTCGAGGTTTTGGTGTGTGTTTGATTTAAAGGATTCTTATTTTTGTGGTCAGTGGGTCATGCCGTTTTTTGAGAACATTGATAGCAGTGCGATGAGATCAGTAATTTCAATGTAGGCTACTTTACGCTTAGAATGACCACATGAGACTGTAATTTAGTATTATTAGGAGGTAGGAAGTCATTACAGTTGGATGTGTGCAATTTGGTTAATGTGCATTTATTTCATGTCATTAGGATGGAATTGTGGCCTCATTGGTGTAGACCAGACCTGTCCAACTTTAGAGAAACCGGGTGCCAAATTAGTTCAGACAACTCATCTTGAGGGTTGCACAAAATCACTTAAATCAGTTGGCTTATCACTTATTTACACTCAGCACTGACTTAATGGTACTTGTTTTAAACAAACTTAAAATAATATGAGAAATAAAATTTCCTTCTGAACAGTCATGGTTACAGCGTAAACATGCAATAGGGTATGCGAATAATCTACTCTTATACAATTCAACAGCCCTAAATAGCATGTTCACTCGCTCGCCCACTTCGTGAGACATCGGGTATACTCAGCGATGTTCGTCTCTCGCAGTCTAAACTTTCACCAAGACTACAAAATTAGGAAAACAGTTTCTTTATTATATAAGGCCTAAGTGAAATGAACACAATGAACAAATATTCTAATTTTATTTTTACTTACAATTTTCATAGCTCTGAACCACAAACATTTTAAATAAACTGCCAGTGTAAATTTCTTAAAAATCCTGGAGTCAATTAATAATGGAGGGCACCAGCTATAATATATTGATAGTTTAACCCTGGAAGTATCGCAGACAATAACAGTCCAAATAAACCATTCCTTCCCTTGAAAAATTATATAATTTCTGAAAATTACACTGAATTTATCAAATAAAATTCACATCATATTCATCTGTCAACATACAGTTGAGAAACAATACGTATTATGTGTTCACAGGTAGCTTTGGAAGTGCATAATCGAATCTGTGATAGTTTTCCCAGGTGACGTTTTGTAATTGTGGAATGTACTCTGAAGCCGGAATTTTAGCTGTGATTTGATGGTTTAGTTTATGAATGATTCGTGTGCAAGTGTTAAAAATATAATGCTTTAATAATTATTATATTCTTAATTTTTAATTTTTCAATTAATTATCATGGGCGAAGCCGCGGGCACCTGCTAGTATTGTACAAGATATTATTTATGTTATTTATGATGTTTAGCTTTCATTCACTCACTGACTCGCACACTTGGGTACTAGTCAACAGTATTGTTACATATGGTATAGCTCTGTTATAAAATATTACAGAAATATGCAAAATGAATAAATGTGTTCGAAATTCACATAATTTTAATAATCTAACATTCACTGTTAGATTATGTATATTCATTATCAAAATTGAATCTGCATCACTACCTCAGAATTCTAAGTCACCAATAGCAATCTGGTGACCAGAAATTTCATGTCCTACTGTAAATGACAGGAAAATTCCAAAATTTCACATTTTCCCTTTTTACCTTATTCTTAATGTCAGTGCAAAGATTTATTGTGGTTCAAACAGACAGGTTTGGCGTGAGATATGCTATCACCTGTGACGTGAATGCGGAGCCTTGAGTTTGATAACAAGTCATTCATTACATTATCTTTAGGGGTGGTAGATTTTCGCAACTGCGATAAATGCTAAATGTCCCCAAAAGGAAACTAAGGTATTACTAGGACGTGAAAGGGCCGAGAAATGTTGTCCAGAGGCTCTAATTTAGGCTTGGAGTTCTACGGGCCCCCCAGCTTAAAGTCCCTCCGTGCCCAGGATTTTTACGTCCTGAAAAACCCATCGACTGCGGCCAAGTGCTAAAACCTACCATCCCTAATTATAAGTGCAATGACAAAACCATTTCATATAAGCTTAGTACGAAAATGTTCTTTTTTGGATGAAGTTCTGTTTTTCAGGGGAAATTAAGAGGATTTAATTGACATATTTATTGGAACTTGTGTACAATAAACAAAAGCAGGCATGTCAGGGATAAAAGTGCAGGATTCTGTCTGTTTGGTTTTATGTGAAACTACGAGGGTAAGCCACTGTCTTTTTTAAATTTATAGCAACAACAATACAAAGCTTTAAATTACCTCATTTTTCAACACAGTCTCCTTGCTTCTCAATGTACAAGCCTCCTGATGCCCTGAGTAGCAAGCCACATATGCACTTCGTCCTTCAGTTCTTGGCCTTTAGTGAATCAGCAGCATCTTTAAGTGGCCCAAAAACGATAGGAATCTGACGGGGCAAGATCAGGACTGTATGCAGGATGCTCTAACACCTCAAAACCCAGTTTCACATAGTTTGAGTGCAGTATGTGGGTGTGCATTGTCAAGCAGCAAAACAACTTCTTTCTACAATAGGCCTCGGCGTTTGGTTCTAATTACAGGCTTCATCTCTCACTGTAATGTGTATTGTTTATTGTTGAGCCCTTCTCCAAGTAATAGAAGTGTGAGCATCACTTTTCCTGCGGAGGGTTCACTCTTGAATTTCTTTTTGCCTGGAAATGCTGGGTTTATTCCACTCCATGCTTTGGCTCAAAGTGAGGGATCCACGTTTCGTCTCCAATGACTATTCGTTTCAAAAAAACTTTACCTTCGTTAGCATGGCAGTCCAGTAAGCGCTGGTATATGGACACACGATTGTGCTTGCACAGACTTTATGAAAGCCAAGCCTGTTATGAATAATGATATGCAGAATCATGGCTACTTTGCATATGGTTTGCCACTTCATCGACAGTCACTCTTTCGTTTGTCTGAATCATGATACGCAATTGCTCACTAGAGGATGCGGATGGGCGTCCTGTTCTCTCATTGTCCTTCACTCTTGTCTGACCATTCTAGAACTATTCAATCCATGCTTCACCATGGTAAAACATTGCCCCTATGTTGTGCAGAAAGTCTTTTATGGATTTCGGCTCCTGGTACACCTTCAGACGACAAAAAACGCATCAATATATAATCAATATTAAAAATTAAAATGAATATTGATTATATATTTTAGCATTCACGGTGGAAATCAGGACCACAATATGACTAATTGTAAATAACGCATCACTGCATGCTGTTCTTCTTTGGTGCAAATGCTGAGCGGTGCAGCCATGTTTAATGTGCAAAAGCGCATCACCCAGTGGAGTCAAAACAAACATTCCACAAGCGAAGACAAATGAACAACATAGCCACAATGCAGTACAGCCATCCTACAAAAGATTAAACTAAAAGCGTGGATGATTATTTACTTACCCTCATAGCTTAAAAATTCCTGTGTTCCCAGGTTTTGAAATTAAATTATAGACAACTTTTGAGTTCCAAGCTGTAGGAATCTACAGTTTGAGAAGAACTACTTACGACTCTCAAACTATTCGAGTGAAGGTTTCTCGGCTAGTCAGCCAGGTGTGAGCGCCCTTGAAAATGGAGGCAGCGTGGGCCTCCGAAATGTCAGGGAAAATTGACTTCCACACCTGGCTAGCCAACCGAGAAACCTTCGCTCAGATTCTTCGCCAGGAAAACCTCCGCTCTTACACCATAGAATATTCCCTCAGAAAACACCAGATATGGCTTTTATCGTAAAAAAACAGGACTTATAATTTTGCAACCCATTGCTTCTACACACCCCTTGTAGGGGTTGAAATAAGAAGAAACAGAAATTCTTGTACTAACATAACACTTTCATATTGCCTTACATCCGTTCTGGAGCTAAAATCAATATCACTTTCATACTTGCTTCTTGGGAACTAAAATTTAACATTTTTATTCCCTATTCATGACATGTATTCAGCTTCATTAGTAATCACACGTTGAATTAATTTGTGGCAAGTCATCTTCACTTTCAAATGCACTTCCTGTCTGCGATACATTTCACATTCCTGCAGTAACCCTCTGACTTTCCACTTATATTTCTTCCTTCCTCCTCATGTACTGAGACTTGGTCAGTAGTTTTATTTCATAACATAGAGACTCTCTAAGAAGTGATTTTTCAAAATTAATCCCCTAAGGGGTTTATAAATGCAAAGAGCCAAGAGGAGGTTCAGAGTTCATATGGAGAAACATTGTATATACAGAGTGTTAATGAATAACACCGAACTATTTTACCTGTGTAAAGAAGGGACATTGACAAGCAACTTTTACTTAGAGATTTTTGCTCTAAGACATATAATGTGTATGCTACATTCAAATCATTACAATTTGGTGCTCATAAATCAATAATGAAGCAAAATAAGATTTAAATTTTCATTTAATTGGCTTCATGCCTTCTTAGTGATCGATAGAAACCTGATTCTTCATCATTCATCAACAGCTAACTTATATCATAATTTAGAGTTTTCATAATCTGCAAAATTTACACACTAATCATATGCCTTGCCACCACTGTTAGTGTTGTATTCATAACTCCAGTGTTAACAACGAAGTTCCTTTGTTTTGCAGCTTTACAAATATTAGAAGTCAGTGGTGGCCTTGCCCTGAGAAATTTTATGCTGTAACAGGAAAAATTATTGAATCCATAGAGCAAAAATCTCGTAATAAAAGTTGCTTGTCTATGTCCCCTCTATACACAGATAAAATATTACGGTCTTTTTCAACAAGACTCTGTATAGTATTCTTACAGTTTCTCAATTACATTAGTAAGAACTAAGATTAGGAGTATCAAGGTCGCTAGTATATTATAATGTAGATCTGTATCAAAATCTCATACATTCCATTGAAGATCAAATCATGCTTTATGACAGTAAAGCTGTGCATATTGAGTAGTTTACTGTTCATTCATAGGCAAGTCACACTTCCACAGGACGGAAACCACAAATTACAAGTGGGAGTAGACCATTAAATTATTATGCAGCGGAAAACCAGAAATAGAATTAACTAACCCGTCATTACCTTGAGTGGAGAGAGAGAGAGAAGTGTAATTTAAGTAACTGGAAAACGCGGAGAATCATAAACTAGGAGGTAACAACATTGACTGCCTCAAATTACATAATTTAATAGAATATCACAACTGTGATTCAGATATAATAATATATCCTCCTTTTACTTTCTTGCATGTACATAGTAAACACAAAGTTCTGTGTTGTCTAGAAACAGAAAAAAGTTTGTGGAATGTCTGTCTGTCTCTAGACAAACAGCAGGTAATCGGTTCGTTCTGTTTACTTTTTTGAATTAAGAACTTTCTTGGAATTTTATCAACCCACCCAAAATTTGGTTTTTATAACTGAAATGTTAAGGCGACATTTCATTAAACCTTTTTAAAAAATATTAATTTTCGAAAAAATGGCTCTAACAATTTTAATAGAAATATAAGTTTTAATACTTTTGCCTATGCCTAATAAAAAGGCTAAAGGCTTAACTGTTTTTCTGTAAAATGACTTAGGGGGTACTTGACTTGTATCCATTTTCAGTTTTTCTAGATTATCTGAGAAGTTGCACAGTAAAGTTGTAGAGAAAATCAAAATGTGCAACCTAAAATTTGGATGTACACAAATGAATTACGTATTGTAAGAGACACATGACCTGAATGCAAAATAATCTTTAGGAGTAGTAATAATAATAATACAGTGAACACTGCTTAATGTAATCGTGGATAATGTTATCAGTTGGGTAATGTTATCACTTTCATGAAGTCCCATACGAATTAATTCTCATACGTTGAAAAAATGCTGTTTGTTGTGATGCACTGGCAGTTTGAAGGACAGCACTATTTATTCTTTTATTTAACAAAAGGTCCCAACGAGCCAATTGCTCACATTAAGGGACAGTATTACAAAGGATGACAAACTTCAAAGTTATTATAATAAAATTGTTACACAAATACATTGATTACAATAGAAATATTCTTCACTTAATCATTTAATCAAAAATTCTTTTAACTTTTTTTTTTTTGAAATTATTTAAGTTTTCTACAGATCTTATTTCCTGTGGAATTTCATTAAAAAGGTTTGCAAGATAATTTTTCAATCCCCTTAGTCCATAAGTAACCAATTGAGAATGTGTGACGAAAATATTTGATTTGTTTCTCGTGTCATAAGAATGTGCATTTTCAAGAAAACTCAATACAATGTTATTATGAACATGTCTGTTTACTACTTTATATATAAAGATTGCAGCACTATGACTAATTCTAATGGAAGAATTCCTGATTGCTCATATAATACTTTTTAGGGTGTGCTTAATTTATTGACACTAAAATACAAAAATCGCATTTTAAAATAAAAATGGCTAAATGAAGAATTTAGTCATCTCTTAATATTCTACCATTGTATCTTCCATTCTCTTAATATTCTATTAAAGGATTCCATTCTTTTTTCTTGTAAGGAACAGAACATGTTTTTTTTTAAAGTGTAGCGGTGATTTCCAAAACTGTTTCAGCTAACTTATACTAAAATTGAAGTTGACTTCAGAAACAATATAGTATAACGTACAACTTCTTTATACAAAACCCTGAGTTTTATGAATATAGATGACAACTCCACAACAAAACCTCTTCAAACAATACAATTGTTCTTTTTTCAACCAGGAAATGAAAAAAGTAAACACAATTGGCCAGGGAAGTCAATAACCTCGTTCTTAATAAACTACTGAAGTTTGTCTCCCACAATTAGAGTCGTCTTTACAGTTATAAAGCAGAGCTCTTGTATGAATACATATGACGTATTAAAGTGACATATCAGTAGCTTGAGAGGATTTGTGTAAACAATAAAAACTGTGGTTTACGACAGTACACCCATTTTGCATGTTTCAGTTTTCAGTAGTAAGTGGGTTGAAACTTAAATAGTGTCATCACGTCTTGGTTGGATATCCAGCGTACCTCTAGATAGTACACATCCAATACTGCCTTAATTATTATATTATGTGATGTAACAGCACATTAATGACAGGTGTGGTATCTATTAATATCGAGAGTAGCAAATGAAACTGTGCAATGAACAACCTGTATTTAAAATAAAATGAATTCTGTTTGTATTACTTTTAATATTACACTAAATTGAGCTCAATTTCATGATGTAAAAGTCAAGAAAACAGCCAAGACTTGACAGCACTCCATCAGCTGCCATCTATTAGAAAATATCGCAATGAGGAGAACTTACTAACAACTGATTGCCGAGGTCAGCGTCTCCTTTTAGTTGATGAATCTAAAAACTCAAACTTAAACATTTAACTAGATGGTATGCAACTTCTATATAATTTAGACACTTATGAAAGTTACCAGGTCTACAAGTAAGAATCAGCTTGAAAAATGTTATGTCATAACCGGGATTTGAACACGGATCTTCGGCTTAACGTGCCGATGCTCTACCATTGAGCTACCATGACAACATGCCAGTCTGACATCAAATTCCTCAACTGATTCAGAATACATAAAATTTTTCAAGCTGATTCTTACTTGTATTAATATCCCAGACATGGATTTAATGTCTATTTCCTTTCCTTCCACTTAATTAATAGTTACCAGATCTGTTTCCTAAACTTACACCTTTATAGGCTCGTTGCAGTAATGTACTATTATATTTCATAGATTCAAGATTTTTATTCGTTCTTTGGCTGTTACAATAACAAGCATCAACTTTGTCAACTTATTAAGATAATAATCACACAAATCTAGTAATTGTACATTAATTAAAATTAAACTAAGTTGTTTCTAGACAAATCTACACATCTCTATATATATAAGAGGCTTTTTCCTGACTGACTGACTGACTGACAGGAATCAACGCAGAGCCTAAACTATAACAGGTAGGGACTTGGAATTTTGACAGTACCTTCGTTTCATAATGTAGGTGCTCGCTAAGAAAGGATTTTGAAAAATTTTGATTCTAAAAGAAAAAAATTTAATGTTTTTGAGTATACTTAATCTCTTTTTACACAGAATTATCAAATCCAAATCACAGAACATATTGTTGCCAGTGTTCTCAGATGGGTTTGGAAATAAATGAAATGTGACTTTCACAAATTAGAAAAGCTATCAATATAATTCATGTTGTAAATAAGTATTAAAGAACGAAATCCATGAAAATAACGCAGTCACATAACTTTCTCTACCCTCGACATAGAGGAAACAGTACGAGGTATGGTAATATGTATATTATTATAACGCAGGTTTTTGGAGAGAGAAGTATGAAAGTGTTGTTGCATTTCTGTTTAATTTCATCCCTAAAACGGTTTTATGGTAACATGAGAGTGAAAAATAAATATTCCGCAAAGACAATAGAATTTTATGTTACCGGAAATTCTGTTTCTTCTTATTTGAACCCCTACCATGCTTGCTGTGTACTGTACAAGCAATGGGATGAAAAATTCTACATCCTCTATGAGCCATAAAAAGCTATATCAAGCGTTTTCTGAGGGAATAGTTTGAGTGTGATAAGTCGTTCTTCCTATTTCAAATTCTAAATACCTATATTAGGACCTATAATTTAAAAATTGAAAGTCCTTCATAAGTTAATTTCCAATTACAAAATAGAAAACCCTTTATAAAATTTAAACTTTATGCCGTATAAACAAATATGCATACATAATAAAACTGACTTGAGTAATACTTGGCTGCTGTTCCATGTTTAAGAAAGGTTGAGTTAGCACTGCAACTAGAAGATGCTGCAGGCATCGGATTCTGGTTTTTAGAAACCTGTTTAAGTTTTTCTAATCTGCGAGTCGCCACTTTCACTTATCGGATGTTCACTTTCATCTCTTCTATTTCCTAGGAGTATCAAAAAAACATTGACCTTACAGGAAGGTCAAGGGTAACCTCAAACCAAGGGTCAATTCTTTCTGCAGCGAAGTTATCTTCTGTTGCCAAGTAGCAAGCGATAAACAACTTCGTAGTGTTGTTATTGGAAATAAAGATTGTCTCTTTTCCATCATATTTCTGAATTTATATCATCAGGATTGGAGAGTAATCTAAGTGTTGTAGGAAGTTTACACAGTGAAGTTGATAATTAGAACACATGAGTGGAGGTATTATACACTATACTTCACTGTTGACAATGGGATAAAGACAGAATCCCGAAACATGTCCAGGTCAGTGGTAAAATCAAGTGAAGTAAGTGTATAATACCTCCACTCATGTGTTCTAAGGATTGGAGAGTGTTTTGTCTTCGTGTAAAGATTTGGCAAAATCCAACAAATTTTACGATTTTTTGTTGATTTAGTTTGCTTAATAATTATTATCAACAGAAATGTATTTTTGGAGAACAGAAAATAGAACTTCTTGGATGGAAGAATTAGAAATGAAGCAATTCGGGAACAAATGGAAGTACAACACACTATAATAGACGACACTAAAGAAAAGCAACTCGTGAGAAGGATGGGGGAGGAGAGGGTACCAAAGATGATCTTCAGATGGAAAGAAGAGAGGCAGACCAAAGAAGACATGGTTTATTTATTTTATTTTATTTGTTTATTTAACCTGGCAAAGTTAAGGCCATAAGGCCTTCTGTACCACTCAGCCAGGGCAAAAACATGAAATACATAGTAATAATAAAAATAATAAATCAAAACAGGAAATGATACACCTGAATACAAGAAATATACATTAAATACAAAGAAAAAATTCAAACATAAGTACTTGAATAATATATAATACAAATGACTAAAATAAAGAAATGAAAAAAATAAGATGAAAGACTGTACAAATACATTCTTAGTTATTACAAAATGTAGTGAAAATTAAATATATATATATTACTAATTAGCATCAATTCTTAAATGTTATTGTATACTAAATTTATTAAATGGCGCTTGAACCGTGAAGTCGTTTGGCAGCTCCTCAGATGGCTAGGCAGTGAATTCCAGTGACGAATAGCTGTTGTTGTAAACGAATTTGAATAATGTGTAGTTTAATGGGATACAAGAAAACATGAGGGATAAAAACATTCCCGAGAATGTATGGGAGGATAGAGAGGCTTCGAGATTGAGAATACGGAAGATAAACCATGGTGATGATGATGAGTTTGCTTAATAGAGGTATAGTCGGTGCTAAATAACTACCGTGGTCCATTCCAAGTATAATGACGGCCTCTACCTGTTTCCTGCGGAACACCACAACACTAACACCCAATAATCAATGAGAAAGAGAAAGTTAATATGACATAAGCACTAACTGTGTTGTGGTCAGCAGAAAATAGCTACTATAGCAGGGGTGGCCAACTAACCTTAACTTTGGGAGCCGCAAATTTATGAATCTGTTCGAAGCAAACCACATTGTTTTTACTATACACATAAACATTATTGTTCCATTACACAACAAGAAATAAGATTTTACTTTTGACAAGTGCTTTTTCGAGTGGTCATTTTTGCTGTTAGTTGTTTGAAATCTGGCTGATAATTGGTAAGCACAGTTCATCAGTTAGATTTAGAATGAACTTAAGCGTTCAGTACAGAGATTCACACACATAAGTAGTCCCAAATATCGAGATAAGTATCTTACAACACTCTTTTGTTAGTAGATATTTTTCTTCTGGAAGTTTCTTCCAAAATTCTATGGTCGAAACACTACTCCAACTTCGTATCCTTTGTAATTGGTGATGAAACAGGACAGCCATCACCCACAACATCAACAGCAAAAGGATTTTCCAAGAATGAAAATGAAGGTTTAAGTGTTTTCAAATCATTAAATCTGCCATTGATTTCTTTAACAATAACAGGCATTTTATACAATCTTCTGTTTCCACCTGAACGCCAGGAAAGCTTTCAGTAATTTTCTTCAAACATGTGAAATGAGGAAATGTTTTAATCTCAAGGTGTTTCCGAAATAGTCTTAATTTATTATTATTATTATTATTATTATTATTATTATTATTAAAATTACTGTTATTGTTCATAACTGAACCTAAAACTTTTCATTTCTTAGTAATAATTTACAAATTTTCCTTTATGAGAGAAATATAGTTTTGTCATCTGATTGCAAAGGCATAACAATAACAATTTGAAGGCCACAACACATTGTCTGAAGAGTTACAAACATGATTTCCTGTCGTGAAGACAAAGAGCGTCTTATGCAACAAACTCTGTAGCTGAACCATGAACTTCTCTTAATGACTTCCTCCCTCAGTTTGATGCTGATAAAGTTTGTAGCACTGCCTACAGCTTATTCCCTCGCCATCAGATCATAGAAACAACTGAATTCTGTGTCAGAAAGGTGTATTGCCCATGCTTTTGGATAGAGTTGTTATATTTTTGAAACTTCATCAAAAACTGACAATCCTTACAGAATATGTCATTTTTAATAACTACAAGGAACATTTATGCCAAATTGAAAGAAAATTGAACAACATAAACTGTTATGTGACTGCATAACAAACCGTACAAATGGTCAAATTAAAACAGGACCTTGCTTCACTTCATCAGTTAATTTATTTGTCAGTTTTTTGATGGTTTAAAAGAATTGTGGAGAATATTTTCTTGAGAAAATATTTTTGGGGGCAAGTGCTTCAGCCAGGTGTCCAGTAGTCTTGAAAATTGGGAAAATCGGGAATTATGCTTAAATATTCCACAGCGGGGAAAATCCTTGAATTATGCTTGAATTTTATGAACTGTTGGGGAAAAATTGATCAGCAGAAGTTGATGAGTTGATAGTTTTTACGAAAATTTAGTTTTTAGGGATTTAGTCATTATTTATTCAAAAGTAGTCAGACGTTTAAAACACTTTTAGCTCACTTACGTACCATTACTAGGACATGTTTCAAGAGGTTGCTTCCCTCCCATCGTCATCATTGAAAGTGTTTTAAACATCTGACTACTTTTGAATAATTAGTAAAGCTTCACTGTCTAAAAAACTTAATTCTAAACATTGTAGTTAGTCATTAATATTCATTCATTGTGTTCCATGTTTATCAATTTTTTAAATAAAATAAATACTAGTAAATTTTATTGTTTTAGTTAGTACACTTTTTTAGGTGTCTTGTTTCCCTTCTCCTTGTAAAAGGAGAAGGGATAATAGTTAAGTGTTTGGCCTTAATTTAAGAGGCAACAGGCAACTTTGGTCTCTATTTGTCATAGTGGCACACAGTCATAAGGGCTCTGTAAGAAAATCTGAAGAAATTATTCACATTAATGATAAGAAAAATTTAATACAGTGAGGATGAAACATAAATTGCAACTGCACCTTTCAGTATACTGTGTATTTCATCACAATTTTCAAGCTTTAAATTTTGGAAATTCTAGCCTTCAAATCTTTGAATTATGCTTGAATTTCTTCAGCTTGCCTGACTGGACATCCTGTTCAGTAAAATTCATTGCATTTCAAAAATATAATTGAATTCCCAAAAAGAATTATTGTATTTTGAGAAAAAATGAAATCTAGAGACCAGAATGAACACTAAATGTGCTGAAATTGAGAAATCAGCCCATGTGTGGAATATGGAGCTAGTTGAGTGCATCCAGGGACATAAGGAACTTAAATATTTTATCCATAAAAATGCAATATATGGAATATGATCTGTTTAAGAAGTTTGTTGGATGTCCACACGAGGGTGGTATTAAGTACGCTGAGGATGAAAATGAATTGTCCAGGTCAGTTTTGTAATTGTAGTGAAACTAGAGGATGTTTTGAGCAGATTCCACTGATAACTGAGTAACAAACAGCTGGTGGTTGTGAAGAAGACGACCTTGAATCCAGTGCCTCCAGTGCTGTCAAGTGCCAGAATGGTACTTTCTGAGATTGTGTGGTGGACAGGAAAATGTCTCTCTGTCTGTCTGCACCTGTGATAATTCAAATACGCATTATCGGATTTTCATGAAACTGGGTATACACATTTATAACGTCCATGGGAAGAAGCCTATAGATATTAGACCAAGTCAGTTGACCGGCACTGGAGTAATACCCAATTTAGTGCCTATTTTATGGTAATACATTAGAAAGAATTTATCAAATGCAAATCAGTTCCAATGACAACATATTGTTTTACAGTATTTATATATATGGCTTTGACAAATAACACTACCCACATATTCCTTCTCATATGCTTATCAAACTAGACGTTTGTTCTTCCATAAGCCCTGCTTAGTGAATCTATCTGGAGCTTAAATTGAAATCTATTACGGTACAAAAATAATTTATTTTCTGCATATCATAATTGCAATTATCACCGATTAAACAAAAGCATTCTGGCACTTTGTTACATCAGTTTATCTGATTTTATTTAGTTTATTAATTTACCTCTCAGCCAGGGAGAAATACTTGAATTAGGCCTACTTGTGAAATTGATGATCACACTGTGATATTGTTTGGGTCAGGAAGCTGAACGGCATCTTGAGCATGAGAGTGAATCTCGCCCTGTTGTCATACGAGAATATTTTTAAACTCATTTTGCAAGTTTGTAACCTTGCCATGACAGTATTTTTGCAGAAGATTCTAGAAGAATTCTTTGATGGGGATCAAATGAAATATTGTTCTGTCGGTTTTTTGATATACGAGTTTGTTGTTTAATCAGTAGGCAGGCTACATGTTCTATTTAAATAGTTTGACAGAAAAATAATTATAACATATTTATTAACACTGACGTAATTTTTACATAAATTGCATGAATTACATAATTTTATTGTTAATTATATTGAAAAGGTGAAGTCACACTGAAAAATTCAATGCCATAGCCGGGATTTGAACCAGAATCTTTTACTCTTACCAACTGATTTACCACGACAACACGCCGATACAGCATTAAATTCTTTGACTGTCTCATCAGGTGTTCTCGATATGAGATACCAACCAGTGGCGACTTACAGTCGTTAGTGCTTTAAAACCCGGGCTTCATAGTAAACCACTAGTAGGTCACAGTGGAATGATAATCCTTTCACACTGGCCGTGTGTAGGCTAAGATGGAATTATATTGTTTTACATAGTAAATATATAAATATAAATAATTAAATGAATATAACGTATCTTGTATTGCTCTTGAATAACCCGTGGGAGAAGATAGACCCCAGCAACTGTAAGTGATTGTCCTTATAGAGCAAGGCCACCTATCTTTAATTTCACAAAGTCTCGTCTTTCCTGCCAGTTTTTTGCTATAACTCATTAACAAAACTGAAAATTAAAAATCTTCATTTAAGGTGCATTCAAACTCCCTTCAAGTGTCTGCATACCCTAGATTTGGCTAGGCATTGCACATGAAACAAACAAACAAACACTTATTTAACAAATTCAAAGTCCATAAACTTTCCACCGGTCAGAAATATAAAATACTGTAAAACCAGACTAAAAGTTTTAACAACGGTGGATAACTCAAAACACTCACCATCAGCACAACGTTTCAACTAGATCCTTCTAGTCTTCCTCAAGCACTGGTTGGCAGATCAGCTGGGTTGAGTGTTGCAACCCCCTCTACGGGGGTTGCAACACTCAACCCAGCTGATCTGCCAACCAGTGCCTGAGGAAGACTAGAAGGATCTAGTTGAAACGTTGTGCTGATGGTGAGTGTTTTGAGTTATCCACCGTTGTTAAAACTTTTAGTCTGGTTTTACAGTATTTTAAACAAACACTTTTTGTTGTTATACAGAAAATATTCTCATCAGTCGTGTACTGTACGTGGAACATGTTAGATAGAAGAATGTACTTTCTACATATAAAGCAGCAGTGTCTTCCCATTTACTGTAATATCCTGGAGGATAATACTTCCTGCTTCCTGATTTTTCTTGTTACTGGTAATAGAGGTCATCCACTGAGGAAGCAAAGCTTCGGTTAGGGTCCAGCTAATACAGGAGATAACAACTTTCATAACGCTCTGAGAGGTCGTTAGCTTGATCTGGTTATTAGTGCATGCAAACACCACTTTCACTGCCCATTTCATAGCCTAGCACTGCAAATTATACACTAGTGCTGTCCAGTGACATCATAAACGTCGTAATAAAGTGTCTCCTAGTTCACATTTAATTTTATTTATTTATTTGAGGTCGAATTGAGTATGCAATTGATTTTAAGTAGTGCCAGATACTTACTTACTCAATGCCAATAGATAATTCCTCAGCAAGCTAAAGGAATATGATCTATTCTATGGAACCTGAAGGTTCATTGCTGCACTTAGCCCGCCATTCAACCCCATTCTGTGCTAACTCCATCCAACCATACCTCTCAGATCCTACTTCTCTTAAATCTATTCTACCTACGTATAGGTCTTCCAAGTGGTCTTTTCCCTTCAGGTCTCCCAGTCAATATTTTTGAGATATGTCTTTCCTCCCCCATTTCATCCTCCGTGACTTAATTACCCTTACAATATCCTGTGAAGAGTACAGGTCATGAAGCTCGTTGTTATCCAGTTTTCTCCAGACCCCATTTTCATCTCTCTTAGGCCCAAATATTTTCCTAAGCCCTGTTTTCGAACACACTCAGATTATGTAAGCGACCATGTCTGACATCCATATAATACAACTGGCAGGATAATAGTCTTATAAATCTAGAATATTATGATAGACATCAGAGGGATTGGAGTTATTATAGGATACAAGTAGAAATAAGGCAGAGGACCTAATATTGGTCCTCATAGATGTAAGCTATACCTCATCGCCCTATGTATTTTGTCAACCAATGAAATATATTCACAATCCCTTAGAAGGGGATGCATTAGCCAATCAAAACAATTGACACATAATGTAGGTGTAATATCGAGATTGTATTTAGTTAAGAGATTTTAAGTGACACTTAGATAGTAGAGTAGGATCGTGAAAGTATTAAATTATCAATTTATCAAATCCTTATAGTATAATACATCCATTCAGTGGAATACAGCGACATACAAGTAACATTTACAACTGAGGAGGAGTTAACTGTGTGTAATGTCTTATATGTGCGCATTAATTAATTGTGCAGCTGAGCTTGTTCAAGCAGCATCATACTTCATACCAACCCGGGACTGGATACATGGTCTAAGTTGGGATATCTTCCTAAGCTGGAGTCGTATAGGATCCTAGTTCTAAAGTCGCTAATTTATCCCCTGAATCTTGTACAAATACATTCAGGATCAGTAATGATGTATGACTCAGGTAGATGAGGCAGAGAAAGTGCAGAACTGAGTAATCATTGGAGATTGTGAATAAGAATTAGTACTTTTTCCTCTTAAATAAATGTTTTAAAAAAGTCAGCAATTATTGAAATAATGTTTTCCCTTTTGTAAACTAGAAATGTAATTCATCAAGGTGGGAAAATCTGTGAAATGTACAGTAATTTTTGTAAAAGAATAATAATTACATATTATTAGTTCAGTTCAATATTATATTGTGTTTTATTTTTAAAAAGTTTTAACAGTTCTTAGTTTTAACGTCTTATTTAGCCATTTTTAGTTTGATAAGATTGAACTGTGTCACTGCCATAATAATAATAATAATAATAGTAATAATAATGTCGATAATTATGTTCAAAATCACATTTAGTTAGCAAGGAAGAGAATAGTTGGAAAGCTAAGAATCTGAGCTGCAGTGAGTTGAATATAACAGTGTCATGTAACTGGAATTAATATCCGTGACAGGTAGAGGTCAACAAGAGGTCACAGAGAGGTACTGGTAATTGTAGTTGTGGTTGAGAAGACCTCCTTAGCTTTCTGCTTGCCTGGTGCCGACTGCCTCAGCAATCCCCCCGACCACTTCACCATCCTGCTCTCTAGAAAGTAGTCGGTCTGTTACACCTTCTTCTTTATAATATCCAAGATAAATAATAAAATCTAGTTTGCAATCTATTCTGTGCCTGTGGCTTCGCATGCTTTTATTAATTTGATCACTAGATGTTTTTTAAAACATTATATTATACGGCGCTGAAACTTGGACCATAAGTAGACAACAAGCAAACAAATTAATGGTATTAAAAATGGATTTTTGGAGACATTCAGCAAGAAAATCCAGGAAAGAAAAAAATTCGGAATAATAGAATAAGGGAAATAATACAAGTCGAAAAGAATATCTTGGAAATTGTAGAAGAAAGACGCTAGAGATGGTATGGACATGTACTCAGAATGACAGAGGATAGAATTCCCAAGACAATTTTGGATTGGAAAGTAGAAGGAAAAAGAAGAAGAGGGAAGCCCAAAGAGCGCTGGATGGATGGGGTGAAAAGGAGTATGGCGAGAAAAGGATTAAGTGAAGAAGATGCTATGGACAGGGACTTTTGGAGGCAAAAGATTGTTGTGGGATGAGGGAAAACCGTCGTATTGTGGAATAGTCCTTAATTTTAAAAAAATATTTATTAATGCAGACATCAATCAGGTTTTTGTTGATACTCCACATTTTTGTTCTTGGTTTTATTCTCAACACCACTTCTTCTTCTCTCTTTTTCAACGTCATCGACTTTTCGATCATGATTGACATATTTCAGCGATGCTCTTCTTACCCTCTTTGCCATGCCAGTTAACTTCACAATTGAATAAGGAAACATATTTAAATATTTTGGCAGAATTTCACTGGTCCAGCAAGTTTTAAGATCTCACTCAAGATGAGAAGGTAACTTTCTCCAGAACTTCCTCCTCAGTTATGTCACGCACTTCCTAAGTCTTGAAGGTCACCATGCTGACTTTCACCTTGCCTCGTTAACACCAGTACAGGGTGACCGTGAACCCAACACAACTTGTCCCAATAGAATATGTTGAATATGAAACATGTATGTACCACAGCAGGACTACAGAGGATATATCTTGTAGAAATGTTGAAGTAGATGTAATATCATTGCTCATGTAGACTTGTACTTTGGTTAAATATATTCCACAAAAGTTCCACCGGATGTAATTCTGGTACTTTTAAAAAATGATGAAAAAGTTAATTCCAAAACGTACTGTTTCCACTTAAAAAAAAAAGATTAGATATGTAAGGCTTTTAATACATTGCTTTGAGTGGCATTGATTTTTTGCAAGAAAATCTGCCAATTTGTACTCGAAGCATGAAAATTGTGTTTAACTTACATGGTGTAAATCTTTGTGCATTACTACTATGCCACCATAATTTAAGCATTCCAGAAAGTACTATATTATTTTATTACTTGAAGATATTTCCTGCCAAATAATACCATTAATTCTAAATAATTCCACTAAATCCTAATTTCATTCCAAAAACTAATATGTCTTAATTTTTCATATTATCAGTTTGCTCTCATTTACACATAAGTATAACTCTGAGCTGAAGCAATTCACCTTCTCAATTCAGTTCATACGTACATGAGGGACTGGCATGGTAATGATAGTGTATAATAGGATCGTGTGCGTGATCTCGTGGTTAGCGTCTCTGGCTACAGATCCCCTGTAATTGCTCAGTGTTTTCTTTGGTAGGTCTGGAATGGTGTGTGTACTCAGTCTCGTGATACAAACTCAAGAGTTACTTGATTAAGAAGTAACAGAAACCATCATTAATGGCCCTGGGCATTGGCACATTGACCACATGCCCCCAATCCTGACGTCTGCCTATGGTAGATGACTCACCGATCGGATGGTAGATATATATTCCCTCCAGGGATGTAGGGAGTTGACTGTCTAATAGAATGTTGAGAATAGCAATACAGATCTTGCCACAAAGCGACTATATTGGCATCTCTATGAGGGAATTTATAGCTCGCATTCTTTCAGACAGCAGCCGACATGACATAGCGAAGCTCAAGAGATTCAGGACGTTCTAGTAACGAAGAACAGGAATCATGCCTTGTTGTTGCAAATCGAATGCCATAAAGCTGGGAATGCTACTATGAAGTCAAGCATCTGGCATACGGTATTCACCTGCAGGATGAGACAGGAAGTTGTTGCAACTGGATTGCGATGACCAATGTGCATTTACCTGTTTAAATGATTTTAAATTGGTAAATATTATGTGAGGCATGTTTTCAGTCACAAAGAGATATGCAAGTAGTTTAATAATGTAAAGCAATAAAAAGAAACGTATATTCCTTACATTAAAAGCTGGTTGTTTATGTAGGTTTGCAGTTAAAAACTCTAAAATATTATGACTTAGAAAATGTTTCTAGTAGAATTGTTTGTTAAAGATGCCTTATAACTTTCGTGCAATTGCATTGAAGAGAAATGCAGAAAGAACTTTAATTTTTGCTTAATTTTCCATACACACAGAACTATTTTAAATTGCCTTATGATTTTTTAAAAATGTTTCTGTGATGTTTTAATTTTTATGTTAACCTAAGTTGCATTGTTTGTATCACTTATTTATTGCATTGTAGTTACTTTTTTTGCCATTTATAACATGATTTTAAGACTCTTTAATACCATGTAGTCAGCTATGTCCATTTTTATTTGACAAAATATACATCTTAAGGAACAGTTTGGTATAAGATTAACTTCAAAAAGTATGTGTGGTTAATTACTATGTAAAATGACAAACGGTAACTTTCTGTCCCACCCGTAATGATGATAGTTTTACTAAATTATTATTCAAGAGTTAAATAAATGTTCTGACAATCTGGAAACAGTTTATAATTTTTATTTATCCCCCATATCTTCATTAATAACAACATTAAGACCCTAACAGTAATAGCAGAACAGCACATGAACTTTTGTTTTGCATCATTCAAATCAGTGTTCAAATTATGTCCCACCCGTAACAGATTTTGAAAAACAAATTTAAAATATTTAAAATAAATTGTAAATAATGCTTTGCATGTAGTGTGGAGGAGAAGGCATTGTAAATTTTACAGAATGTGAAGAACCAATTCTACTTTATTATTTATGATATGTAATAAACAAAAATAGTTTTCATAATATGCTGGAATGTCTCACCAGGGTTGTAAAAAAGCCGGCTAAAATTGAAAAAGACCTGACCAGCGGTTTTTTTCAATTTTAGCCGGTTAAAATCATGATTTTAGCCGGCTAAAATCAAATTTAGCCGGCTAAAATAAATTTTTCCTGGTTGGGGGAGGTGGGAGCGGGTTGAAATTTTGAAAAAATTATATTTAGGGCCCTATGGGATTTAGAGGGAAACTTAGTATGCATAAATTAGACACCAATGATTCAGTGGTTGTGGGGGTGAGGGTGGAAATTAAAAATTTTTTAAACCATGTTTGTGGGGTATCGTTGAAAAGCTCTTGATGAGTAATCTCTAAATCAACAACTAGTTTCTCAATAGCGCTCATATAAGGAGAGATTTGAATTTTTGAAAGTCAAAAACACTTTAAAATATACCTCAGCCAATAGGCATGCCGAAATGAATTCATGAGGACCAACTGAGGCTAAAATTACCAATGAAATAAAGTTTGAAATATTAAAAATAATAGTTAAATATCTTTAGAACAATAATCCTTGGCCAAATTAAAAATGAAATAATAAAAGATATCAATTAATATATAATTAACAACTCTCTTTTTATAAAAAAATATTTCAGTTTTTATTCTACACTTACCCCAATAAATTCATAAAAAGCACTATGAAATCTACCTCAGCCTGTGCCCTGTAGGCCTACCTAAAGGGATTTTTTATACTTATTTCTCCATCAATTACACAAATCTGAAGCGTAATCACCTATCGCTGGAATTTAGTCAAGTCATAGAATCTTTACATCGTATGCCAGCCAGTTCTGCATCAATCGAAAGAGTATTTTCTTCATTTGGGTTAATACAAACAAAATTGAGAAACAGACTAGGCAATGAAAAAGCCCAGAAGCTTGTATACATCAACAGGCAGAATAAAGCAAATATGCAAGAGTCATATGATGAATGGTGAATTTACCATATTTACTTGAATATAACGTGCCCTATTTTTGTCATTTGTAGATTTCAATACTGAGGTGCGCGTTAAATTCTAGTACAAATCCGTTTCGTAGGTCGGAGGTAATATTGATCTACATAACAAGGCACTGCTATAATTCTTGACTTCGTTCATTTTATCGTTAGCCTACACCATATGAAATTTAATTTCTGAAACATCATGAAAAAATAGTTTTTGTCAGTTCTATAGTGCAAATGTGGAATATTGTGCATTGTCGATTTTAAACTCATTTAAGAGTGGTATCAGCTTTTATTGTGAAACATGCATTTAACATTTTGTTTGTCCATTTAGCAATAAAAATAAGCACCTCCGAGGATTCCAGTGATGAACACATAGTGAATATTGATGAGCCATGCCTATAGGTCTACTTGTAGGCCTAAAACTGGCAGTTAACTGTAAATGTTTATGTGTTGGTTAATTATTCTATAAATACTAAGACAAAATTCCAAATAAAATATCCTATTGATGCGCATTACATTCGCTAACAAACTCTTTTTTTATGATTTTAAGTTTCAAAATCAGGGTGCGCATTAAATTCGAGGGTGCATTATATTGGAGTAAATACGGTAATTAACTATTGCTGGGAATTACACAGTGAGTCCCACGCAAGAGTTGGCCAATGACGTGGGATTCTGCGAAGCGGCGGGCACAGCTCCAACTCCCGAGCGATCGGGTGAAATATCTACGCAAATAAAGCCGCGATTGGTGTAATGATTCAGGTTCTCATATTTACAGTTAAATTACAATGAAAATAACCACATACCTCATCACAAGAGCTGCTGGAAATGTTCTTCTCTTGCATCCACACAATACTGGCACCTTTTCAGGAAATTTTCTTTCACACGCATAATTTCAGCTTCCGAGACAGAGTTAATTTCTCTTGTGATATTGTTTTTAAGTTCTTCTAACAGCATGTGACTATTATTTATGGGGAAACTTCAAAAATAAAGTGTATAGGTCAATTTCCCATATGTTAGAAGAACTTGAAGACAATATCACAAGAAAAATTAACTCTATTTCGGAAGCTGAACTTAATGCGCGTAAAAGAAAATTTCCTAAAATGGTGCCAGTATTGTGTGGATGCAAGAGCAGAACATTTTTAACATCTCTTGTGATGAGGTACATGGTTATTTTCTTTGTAATTTTAACTGTAAATGTGAGAACCTGAATCATTACACCGATCGCGACTTTATTTGCTGTGCCCGCCGCAATGCAGAAACCCGTGTCATTGGCCAACTCTTGCATGAGACTGACTGTATTAAATTACACTAAATACAATTTTAAAGTATTTTTCATATGGGAAGCCTTTTCCTTCACCGCCAATCACGTGCACAGGCTAAAAGGCTGCCGCTGTCAGTGAGAGTCTTCCCTCCGTCTCGCCGTCTCTGATTGGACCGCGTATATATGCAGTTGAAGGACATAGGGCTTGTCATCTGCAAAGCACTGTAGGTTTCTGAGCTTGTATCGTGATGTTTGGAAATAAGAACATGAAAGAAACTTCAATTATTTTTACTCAATTTGATTTTATCCAGATAAAATGCCTGGCATTTTTCAAGTGGATAAGACTGGTAGCTCTGCATTTGCACTCAGTTCTGAGGCTGTAACTTTTAAATTTGTGATGTTTGGAAATAAAAACAAGAAAGGAACTTCAATTATTTTTATTCAATTTGATTTTAGCCGGATAAAATGTCTGGCTTTTTTCAAGTGGATAAAACTGAGGCCTACTACAGGTTCTGTGCTTGTAACTTTTAAATTTGTGATCTTTGGAAATTTAAACATGAAAGGAACTTCAATTGTTTTTATTCAATTTGATTTTAGCCGGATAAAATGCCTGGCTTTTTTCAAGTGGATAAAACTGGTAGCTCTGCATTTGCACTCAGTAGGCCTAAGCAGGCCTACTACAGGTTCTGAGCTTGAATCTTTTAAATTTGTGATGTTTGGAAATAAGAACATGAAAGAAACTTCAATTATTTTTACTCAATTGGATTTTATCCAGATAAAATGCCTGGCATTTTTCAAGTGGATAAGGCTGGTAGCTCTGCATTTGCACTCAGTAGGCCTAAGTAGGTCTACTACAGGTTCTGAGCTTGAAACTTTTAAATTAGTGATGTTTGGAAATAAAAGCATGTAAGAAAATTCAATTATTTTTATTCAATTTGATTTTATCCGGCCTGGCTTTTTTCAAGTGGATAAAACTGGTAGCTCTTCATTTGCACTCAGTAGGCCTAAGTAGGCCTACTACAGGTTCTGAGCTTGTAACTTTTAAATTTGTGATGTTTGGAAATAAAAACATGAAAGAAACTTGAATTATTTTTATTCAATTTGATTTTATCCGGCCTGGCTTTTTTCAAGTGGATAAAACTGGTAGCTCTGCATTTGCACTCAGTAAGTATTACAGGTTCTGAGCTTGTAACTTTTAAATTTGTGGTGTTTGGAAATAAAAGCATGTAAGAAACTTCAATTATTTTTATTCAATTTGATTTTATCCGGCCTGGCTTTTTTCAAGTGGATAAAACTGGTAGCTCTGCATTTCCACTCAGTTGTCCTAAGTAGGCCTACTACAGGTTCTGAGCTTGTAACTTAAATTTATGATGTTTGGAAATAAAAGCATGAAAGAAACTTCCATTATTTTTATTCAATTTGATTTTATCCGGATAAAATTGCCTGGCTTTTTTCAAGTGGATAAAACCGGTTAAAACCGGCCGGTTAAAATCAGGCCGGCTTTTTTCATAACAACCCTGTGTCTCACCCTTAATTATGAAATGGCTGATACATTATAGATATTTCAAAAAGTAAAAGATAAAATCCTCACCGCAATAAGCTGATCAAATAGTATTGTTATTTATATTTGATGTATTTAATTTGCTTAATAGCTAAGGAAAGCTATAACAGTTGACTGATTTCATGGGTATTAAGAGCCCAAGCTTAAGAGAATGGTCTGAGGTCCTCAAGAATGTCAAGGTTACAGAAGAAGTGAAAGCTACTGTGTGTGACCAGAATACTAGAATACCTAAAGCAATTAATTGTGTTATGAATACTGTGAAGTGGGCCCTTCACAGAATTTTTTACGAAAAATGTTGCAAATAAAAGTTGTACCTCTCATCTTAAGCACCTCATGTACAAAATTTCAATAAAATCATTAGACCTGTTTTTTTAAAACTAAAGTTTCTTTGTGTAGAATGGTAGTAAAGATAAGAGAAAATTGCCAGCAATCTTCACACACCTAAACAAAATCTGATCCTTTTCATTCTCACGCACACACACACACCACCATCATCATCATCTTCATCTTCATCATCATCATCATCATCATCATTATCATCATGCACACCCTTGATTTATTGTGGTTGGAACAATGACTATGGATACACAGTAAACATGTAACATAGTACACACACAATTTACAATTTACAATTTACAATTTCACAGACAGGCTTATTACAGTAACACTTGCCTTAACGGACACTTCCCAATAGCGAACTTCTCTCAATAGTGGACATTTTAAAATTCCCCTGATTGGCCCCTTATGATAAAATTCTTCCAAATAGCGTACATTCTCAAAAACGGACATGGACACTGAAATGTATCCCCAACAAGAATTAA
This sequence comes from Ectobius pallidus, assembly GCA_964059195.1. Lineage (NCBI taxonomy): Eukaryota > Metazoa > Arthropoda > Insecta > Blattodea > Ectobiidae > Ectobius > Ectobius pallidus. Next base: position 543,175 of record CAXKWD010000004.1, on the reverse strand, counting down.
AACTTCCAAATAACGGACAGCGTGAAAGAAAAAGACTGTTGTAAATTAAACTGAATTCTAACGGAATTCTTTGCAACAATCATTATCGTGCATTTTACTGTTACATTCAGTTCAATCACAATCTCTTGTTGTTAGCTGTGATACATGAGCAGTTTGTACATTCTTAGTTTGTGAAGTTGAGTGTTCGGAAGTGCAATCATATTAAAAATGTCACAGAAATGTAAACGTTTGTCACTAAAAGAGATTCTAGATTTCTTTGGGTAATGTGAAGTGGTAGTGACGGATGTCATAGAATTGTGGAATAAATTGAATTTGCCTTAAAAAAATGCATGTACTGTATTGTTGTACAAACTTTTTCTACAACTTAACTTTAGTTTTGATACTACTGTATACATAGACTTTTTTCTATAAATTTTCTTGACCGCAAACAATCTCACAATTTCACTGTCTACTGTACTGTAAACTATAGTGTTGAATAAGATTTTTTTGTACCAACGATTTTCTAAATAGCGGACACTTCTTAATAACGGACATTTAATTTTTCCCTGGCGGTGTCCATTATTGGGAAGTTTCACTGTATTCATATAAAATGGGACAGACTACATCCATTGCTTTACCTTCATTACAATGAATTGCTTGGCTGGAAATGTTTTCAAGTTTAGTGGAATTAATTAATTATTCCTACTTGCTCATATCTGAAGTAGTCGGCTGTCACAAACAACTCTTATTATAGTATATATATCACTTCATATTAGTTGCTTATAGTAATTTAGTTTACAGATTTATGTGTACACTACATTCCCTTCCGGGCAGGCATGTTTTTGTATTGCGCATTTATGTTGAAAACTGGACATGGAACACAGTACTTCTCGACGTAGGTGATCCTGTTTTTCTGGAGATGATTATGTCTCATCATGTTGAAATAATTATTTGAGTTGAGAGACACGCCTAACTAAGTGTGACAGCCGTTGAGATCAATTGGTTCTGTGTTGTATGAAGCATACTGAATGAGAATCTTCTGTTCCCAACACTCAATATAAGAAAGAGAGAAAAAATTTAAATAGAATAAAAAAATACACAAACACACTAATCAAGTAGTTCAGTTCCAAATTATTAAAAAAGAAAAATATTAAAAGTGATGAAAAACACACACAAAGGATTGGCATGATTCCCATGGTAGAGTAGTCAGGGACTTGAAGATTTCCTGGCGTTGGTTACTTATAATTTCCTCTGTTTTGCCAATGTGTAGTTTTTCACTTTCTAAAGCTAACGTACAACATACACATGAGAAATTTGATATAACTGTTTGGGGAAAACAAACACATACTTATGAATTTTGACATCATCAAGGACAGTGACCTCATTTTCAAATTTGTACAAACTTGTCACTAGAGATCAGCTGATGATGGTGGGGAATCCATCGAAATGTGTGTTCTAATTTGGCAAGTTTCTACTTATAATAACTGTGTAATATATAATACTTGCATAAAAGGCCCAGCGTTGCCCGGGTTTTGTATTTTGTAATTGGAAATTAACTTATAAAAGGACTTACGTTTTTCAAATTAAAGGTCCTTATTTAGAATTTGAAATAGGAGTTCAACGACTTATCACACTCAAACTATTCCCTTCAGAAAACGCTTGGTATAGCTTTTTATGGCTCATAGAGGATTTAGAATTTTGCATCCCATCGCTTCTACACACCATGCCTGGGAGGGGTTGAAATAAGAAGAAACAGAAATTCCTGTAACATTAAAATTGTATTGTCTTTGCGGAATATTTTATTTCTCACTCTCATGTTACCATACAACCGTTTCGGGGATGAAATTAAAAAGAAATTCAATATCCCTTTCATACTTCCCTCTCCAAAAACCTGGGATATAATAATATATATATATTACCATACCTTGTATGGTATTCTGCAGCACATTGTGCATTATTTTCATGGATTTCATACTTCAATATTTATTTTTAACATGAACTATATCGATAGCTTGTCTAATTTGTCAAAGTCCCATATCAGTTGTTTCCAAAGCTACCCGTGATCACTGCCAGCAATACACTGTTGTCATTGAATGTGATTTGGATTGGATAATTCTGTGTAAAAAGGGATTAAGTATTCTCAAAAACAGTTGAGGAATTTGATGTCAGACTGGCATGTTGTCATGGTAGCTCAATGGTAGAGCATCGGCGCGTTAAGCCGAAGATCCGTGTTCAAATCCCGGTTATGACATAAAATTTTTCAAGCTGATTCTTACTTGTATTAATATCCCAGACATGGATTTAATGTCTATTTCCTTTCCTTCCACTTAATTATTTGATTTTTAATTTTGTGGAATGGAAAGATAAGGTAGTCTTTTTAGTGTTTAATATTTTTGTTCCTTTTTTAGCCAAACCGTCAGCTTCTTCTTTTCCTTTTACTCCAATATCAGATGGGATCCATTGCAGTTGAATTTCCTTTTCACCTTTCTTCAGTTTTCCAAGTTGATCTTTAACCTCCATTGTTCTTGATGATATAGAGTATTTACAATTTGCTGCTGCTTTTAAATTGTTCCTGTGACGTTTTAATGTTCATGTTAGCCTAAGTTGTATTGTTTGTATCACTTTGTGCTTGTGGCAGCCTCTAATGTTAATGGAAATAACCTTTTCCAAACAGAATTGTGTGGAATGTGTTGAATACCAGTCATAATCTATTATTTCTCGACAGCCATAGAGACAGCAATCTACTAGCAATGGAAGTTTCCCAATATTGCCAGTAGCACAGATCAAATAGTATTGTTATATTTAATGTTTTTAATTTGCTTAATAGCTAAGGAAAGCTATAACAGTTGACTGATTTCATGGGTATTAAGAGCCCAAGCTTAAGAGAATGTTCTGAGGTCCTCAAGAATGTCAAGGTTACAGAAGAAGTGAAAGCTACTCTATGACCAGAATACTAAATACTCCACTTATTCCATACCTAAAGCAATTAATTGTGATATGAATACAGTGGGCCCTTCACAGAATTTTTACGAAAAATGTTGCAAATGAAAGTTGTACCTCTCATCTTAAGCACCTACATGTACAAAATTTCAATAAACTCATTAGACCCATTTTTTACAACAAAATTTTCTTCATGTTAAGTGGTAGTAAAGGCAAGAGAGTAGATTTCACACCTAAATAAAATCTAATCCTTTTCATTCTCACACACAGAATTATTATCATCGTCGTCATCATCATCATTATTCTTGATCTACTGTAGTTGGACCTATGACAATGGATACACAGTAAAATGTAATGCAGTACACTCACATGACTTACAATTCATGGGTGCGAGGGCAAAGAGAGTTAAGTCCACTTTCTTGTTACTGAGAATTAGAGTGACTTAACACACTATACTAGCCCAACATCGCTTTAGAGATGGATAATCCCATGAGGCACACATCCATAACTACCATACATTTTTGAATATGACTTACTGGACTTAGCGCAAATGTAGAGAACATTTTTATTTTTAACTCTATGGACATACAGTAGAGCCTCGGTAATTCGATCCCCGGTATTTCGAGGTTCCGTGTAATTCGAGCTGGTCTTTAGAAAATTAAAATTTTCCATAAAACTAGAGTAAAATCCCGTTTTTATACGGTGTCCACATGTAAGTTTTACGCACTTCCGAATGTGCTGCATTTTGAGCTTTCTTTCAATTTTTCCATGTACAAAAATGCAGGTAAAACTGTCCCACTTAGGGTTTCGTTCATAATACACAGAAATTATTTTAAATTTTCGCCAATATACACACAGGCGTAACACAGGTTGGCCTATGTAGGCCTATTATATTGTTTGCTTATGTATTTTTTAAACCATTACTGTGCACATTAAACATTTATTTATGATTTACCCATTGATTTAGTGATATTTCCGTATAATCCGAGTTTTTTGTAATTCGAGGTAGCCTCAGCCCCAATTAGCTCGAATTATCGGGGTTCTACTGTATCTCATTTTTTAAGGATGGTGGACTTAACTCTCTCTGCCCGCGCACCCGCAAATTTTACAGACAGGCCTATATTCATATAAAATTTGACAGACTATATCCATTGCTTTACCTTCATTACAATAAATTGCTTGGGTGGAAATGTTTTCAAGTTTAGTGGAATTCATTCCTACATGCTCATATCTAAGGTCGTCAGCTGTCACAAACAACTCATATTATAGTATGTATATCACTTCATATTAGTTGCTTATAGTAATTTAGTTTATAGATTTATGTGTAAACAAATTTCCAGAGGGGGCCCCTTCCGGACGGGCATTTTTTGTATTCAGGGAACCTTAAAATGTGCATTTGTGTTGAAAACTGAACATGGAACACAATACTTCTCAACGTATGGTGATCCTGCTTTTCTGGAGATGATGATGTCTCATCATGTTGAAATACTTATTTGAGTTGAGAGACACGCCTATCTAAGTGTGACAGCCGTTGAGATCAATTGGTTCTGTGTTGTGTGAAGCATACTGAATGAGAATCTTCTGTTCCCAACACACAATAAAAGAAAAATATTAAAAGTGATGAAAAACACACACAAAGGATTGGCATGATTCCCATGGTAGAGTAGTCAGGGACTTGAAGATTTCCTGGCGTTGGTTACTTATAATTTCCTCTGTTTTGCCAATGTGTAGTTTTTCACTTTCTAAAGCTAACGTACAACATACACATGAGAAATTTGATATAACTGTTTGGGGAAAACAAACACATACTTATGAATTTTGACATCATCAAGGACAATGACCTCATTTTCAAATTCGTACAAACTTGTCAGTAGAGATTAGCTGATGATGGTGGGGAGTCCATCGAAATGTGTGTTCTAATTTGGCAAGTTTCTACTTATAATAACTGTGTAATATATACTACTTGCATAAAAGGCCCAGCATTGCCCGGGTTTTGTATTTTGTAATTGGAAATTAACTTATAATAGGACTTACGTTTTTCAAATTATAGGTCCTTATTTAGAATTTGAAATAGGAACAACGACTTATCACACTCAAACTATTCCCTTCAGAAAACGCTTGGTATAGCTTTTTATGGCTCATAGAGGATGTAGAATTTTGCATCCCATCGCTTCTACACACCATGCCTGGGAGGGGTTGAAATAAGAAGAAACAGAAATTCCTGTAACATTAAAATTGTATTGTCTTTGCGGAATATTTTATTTCTCACTCTCATGTTACCATACAACCGTTTTGGGGATGAAATTAAAAAGAAATTCAATATCCCTTTCATACTTCCCTCTCCAAAAACCTGGGATATAATAATATATATGGGTCATTCCATGTCAAATCAACACACTTTTGATGAAAATTTAACCTCACCATCTCAGATTTGGATGAAATTTTGTGGAGAGGTAGTTTTCATGTATATTAAGAGAAATACAAACTTTTATTGAAATATTTCAACCCAGTTTGAAAATACAGCCATGTAAAGTATTACAAAAATTACAAAAATTGCATGAACAACGTATCTTTCAACTGATGTAGCAACTCTCCTAATTAACCCACAGGGTTGGGCAAGGTGTCATGTTTTAGCATTTTTTACAAGCTTTCCAATGATATGTAACACATAATAGTTCTAATGAAAATTGTTTTTCAAAATTCAAAGTGAAAATTTTGATTTTGAATTTTGAAAAAAGTACATTTTTTAAAATTCTCAAAAATTCCTAGGAAATAGGTTATATCAATGTTAAATGATGTACCAAGTTTGAGGATGGGATGGGAATGGGTTCATAGTTAAAATAATATAAAACAAAAGATGATTTCCCCTATAGTATGGAAATTTCATTGGAGGCGTGAGATAAAGGTTTTGTTCATTTCCTTTTCAAGTTATGATTGTCATAGACCTCTTTTTTTAAACTCTTACTAATATTATTTATGGTTGGCAACCCTTGTCTACATGTCTTTGCAGGCTCCAGACAAGTTCAGACAGGCCTATAATATTGCAGTTCTTTTGCTTGGGCAGTCTGAAACTGGAGTTGTGTTGTGTTTCAGAAGTGGTATAATTAGTGTGTTTAAAATCATTCATATTTTATATATCTAATTAGGCTACCTATAATATATACAATCAGTGAAAAAAGTGCACAGTTTTAAGTACAATATGGCTTATAGTGTAACAGTATTGAAATTTCAGTGTTTTAATCCGTTGAGAAAAAATAATCATCCTATTAGGGATGGGAAAAAAATTAAGGAAAGTTACTAATTGGATGTGCAGTTTGTATCCTAATTTGCCAAAAACAGCAAAAATTTGTGATAGTTGTAGAAAAGAAATAACAAATAATCAAAATGCTTCCACTTATCATCAAAATCAAGAATCGAGCTCAGATTGTGATAAAGATCCAATATTTTCTGCACAATCAGAGGTGATCGAGACACTAAGCACTTCATTGCAGGAGCTAGGGGAATCTCCTATTAATAAAAAGAATACCAAGTCTAAAAGTTATGCAACCAGAAAAGAAAAAAAAATATTTGACTCAGCAATGAAAAGAAAACTTTTTGTGACAGCCGAAGATTCTTCTGAACATGATGATGAGGATCTAGATGAATCAGATTTGCAAAATCTTAAAGCTAATTTTTTGAGTTCTACTAATAGGACCAAGAAACTTATGATTTTAACCTGCCTACCAGAAAAGTGGGGAGTAAGAAAAATCATGCCTGAATTTAATGCTCCAAATTACATGGTACATCAATCAAAAATACTTTTAAGAGAAAAGGGAATCTTAGAAAGCCCCAACCAAATGCCTGGTAAGAGCCTTTCAGTAAAAGTGATTGTAGCTGTACATTTATTTTATGAAAGTGACGAAATTAGCAGAGTGATGCCAGTGTTAAAGATGGATACCTCTCACAGATGTGTTATGTACAGTAAATCCTGTGACACCGACTGGAAGGAATTATGTGCTATCCGAAAATGACACTTTGCAAACCAATAAGGCATTAAACAAGTATTTCCATTGAACAACAAGATGTCAAGCATGTGTGTGTTATTTCCCTTATTTCAATTTATTTATTGAATTATTTTTTTTTTAGTTTAAGTTTATTTATTTTTATTTATTTAATATATATATATATAATATAATACAACCCCAAAGAGCAAAGCTCATTCAAGGGGTGACATAATTACATTGGTTCTAAGGAAGAAATTATAAAACATACTACAATTATTTTATTATGCTTTCCACTGGGGCATATAAGTTAATATGGCCTGATTTTTTTCAAAAGTGATAATGTTATAATTTTCTAACTATGAACCCATTCATATCCCACCCTCAAACTTGGTACATCATTTAACATTGGTATAACCTATTTCCTAGAAAATTTTGAAAATTTTAAAAAATGTACTTTTTTCAAAATTTAAAATAAAAATTTTCACTTCAAATTTTGAAAAACAAATTTCATTAGAACTATTATGTGTTAAATATCATTGGAAAGCTTGTAAAAAATGCTAAAAAATGACACCTTACCCAACTCTGTGGGTTAATTAGGAGAGTTGCTACATCAGTTAAAAGATACATTGTTCATGCAATTGTTGCAATTTTTTAAATACTTTACATGGCTGTATTTTCAAAATGGGTTGAAATATTTCAATAAAAGTTTGTATTTCTCTTAACATACATGAAAACTATGTCTCCACAAAATTTCATCCAATTCTGAGTTGGTGAGGTTAAATGGGTGTGTTGATTTGACATGGAATGATCCATATATATTACCATACCTTGTATGGTATTCTGCAGCACATTGTGCATTATTTTCATGGATTTCATACTTCAATATTTATTTTTAACATGAACTATATCGATACCTTGTCTAATTTGTCAAAGTCCCTTATCAGTTGTTTCCAAAGCTACCCGTGACTACTGCCAACAATACACTGTTGTCATTGAATGTGATTTGGATTTGATAATTCTGTGTAAAAAGGGATTAAGTATTCTCAAAAGCATTTGATTTTTGGCATTTAAAATAAAAAATTTTGCTAAATCCTTTCTTAGTGAGCACTTACATTATGAAATGAGCGTTCTGTCAAAATTTCAATTCTGTACCTGAGTGCATAACATTAGATTTTATTTGGGTTGTGTATCCAACACTTTGGTTCGTGCACCAGCGTTGAAAGATTAATTTCTTCATTAGGATTTGAATATTGTAATGTATGTGACAAGTCTGACAAGGTTGAACTGAAGACAGGTTTTCATTGTTTAGAATTTCAAATGAGGACATACATCACACTAGTCAAACAAGTCATAATCATGCATGTCATGTTACACAACAAGGCGACGCGTCTCATCAATTCATGTCTTCCTTTCAAACACAGAGATATTGGGACTTGAACCCAACTGAGCTAGTGAGGTTGCAAATGATTAGGCCAATTGTTAATAGCATGCCAAGGTACTAAATTCCATTGGTTAATTCCCCAGCAGCAATTCCAATGCAGTAATAAACAACAAACAATAGAAAAACAAATTAAAACGAAGTATTGTAAACAGTGGGGCAAATTGAACTAAGATAGTTGAAATATAAAAACACTTTGTGCTCCACTTACGTCTGGAATTAGAATCACAGGACTGGCTGCCAGCCATGATCGCCAAACTCCAACTCCAGTAGACCAACAGCCGATGATGGGGTAACTCCCGAAACTAGTCCTGTGATTCTAATTCCAGACGTAAGTGGAGCACAAAGTGTTTTTATATTTCAACTATCTTAGTAACAAACAATAGTATACCGCGATTCAAGAGTGGTAACTGTCATTGGAGAATTGAGAAATAGTTCGAAAAGATGAGCTGAAGGTCACATTTTTAAAATTCCAAGATTCTTCAATGCGAATTGCATACTATTTTTTCTACAGTAGTGTTTTAGCAAAATTATTAAAAATGAAAATAATTACTCATTAAGGTGGGACATACAGCTTTTGATGAAATTCATTGGTGAGAAATATGTGAATTTCATTTTTTTTTTTTCTCAGCAATGAATTGCTCTACAGTCTTGCAATCTGACATACTCTTTATTGACTGTTTCTACAATTGCATACTATTTTCAAAATTAATAAAGCTGTTACAGTTACGGGTAATTATCATTTCAAAATGGCTGCCACGTTTCATGCACTGAACAGCCGTTTCCCTGATAACTTCCACAAATATAGATATTTCTGTGTGTTTGTTAATATCATGTGAACAACATAATCTAGCATCTTTGAAATATCTTTAGTATAAGTATTTTTTTAAAATATATAGGCCTATAATTTAACAAAAAATAAAATTTCAAAATTATTTTAAAAAATACTTATACTGAAGATATTTCAAAGATCCTAGATTACGTTGGTCACATGATATTAACAAACCCACAGAAAAATAATCACTTAGAAGTACTTTGTTTGCTGCAAACGTGGCAACCATGATAGGAAATTAAAAAACAGGTACAATCTCGGTTATGGACATGTTATTCCTCCACAATGAAAAGAAACAAGTGACGTAAACTATCTTCTTGTAGACATACAAGCATTCATGACTCATGAGCCACAGATTATTGTCTCTGTTGGACACTACATGAGAATATTATAGGAGAAAAATTCCTCCGGCACTGGGACTTGATAAGGGCCGTTAATAAGGGCATTCAATCTTAGGAGGAAGGTTCCATTTGGCGCTGTGAATTGAACTCCGGCTTACATCAGTTGGTAGAGCATTGGCGTTAATAGCCAAAGGTCCTGGGTTCAAGTCCCAGTGCCGGAGGAATTTTTCTCCTATAATATTCTTATCTTGTTGTAATTTATTGACAGGTATATGTGCTTAATAACGTGTTTCTTATATTTGACATCAATAAACACAGTTTTAATTTTTAAGCCCATATTCTGGATAACTCAATGTTTTGAAAACTTGGTGCCCTGAGTTTGTGGGGCTCTATTGTTGTAGTATTTTCTTAGTTACTTTCTGATGACCTCCTTCCTTTGTTATTTATTAGCTTAATAATTTGCGAGGCCATATTTCATATCAACTATAAACTGTGGGAGGCAGCGATAACTCATAAAACTTGTTGTTATGATACACAACTCAACACATATCAGAATGCAACACAGTCAGTGAGGGGAAGTAATTGAGTAAAAGTAATCGGATTACAGTAACAATTCCTTTTTTGGTCCCATTTACTTGTAATCAATAATTTAAAAAAAAATTTAATTTCTACTTGTAATTTACTTTTGGAAATAAAATTGTAACCGTTACAATTTACTAGTCGTTAGTATTAGTATCATCCTCGTTTTCTATATCGTCATCACTACTGTTTTTGCAACTAATATCCAAATTAGAGTTAATATTAACAAAAAGTTACTCAATGTTTCCGAAAATATTCTCATTGATATGTTTTTTTGTTTGTTTGTTCATTAATAATTTGGGCTTGTGCCCAAAACAAACCAAAAACAAGGAATTTTTAGTTACCGCCATTTTTTAAAGTAATTGTAAATGTAATTGTAATTTTACTGATTACTTTTTGAAAAAGTAATTTGTAATTGTAACTAAGTAAAATGTCTATCAGGTAATTGTAATTCAGCCCAATTACATTATTTTTGTACTTTTCCCATCACTGAACACAGTTTGACCAACATAATTAACTTTCAGGGTAACCATCAACAAAAATAGCTGTGGTTGGCAATGATACTTCTCATATGTTCTTTTACATTTGTCTAGTTATTGTCAGTTTATAATTTCATCAAAACAGTGAAAAATAGGATACTGTACTCAAAGATAAGAAAGATACATCAGGGATGCTATGAAGTTAGAATTAGCCATTGAACATGGGAATATAATTGGATTTATTGGAATTAGTGACATCAGGTTTCTTCCCATCTAAAGGCCTTGTCTTCTTCTGTAATGTTCTTTCCAATAATTTCTTCTGTCTTTCATAAATATTGTGTTATCTTGAATTTTGCCATTCTCCCTAATTCTGTCTTCCCTTGAATAGACCTTAAAGTTTTCCTTCTACTTCTGATTTACATCGTATTGATTCTTTCAAAACAGTCGCAGTACATTTTGTTTTATTTCTGTTAAAGCAGTGGAGGGAGAACATCAGAGTTTTCATTTATGATTTATTTACTTATTTGTTGTTGATGATGAGACAGGCCATTGTGGCTTTTGATCTTTTTACTTCTACTGCCGTATAAATTTATCATCTAGAAATACTGTATAAATGGAGAGTTATGTAAATTTATTCTTATATCAACCTGTTTACCTCTTTGGTGTTACACTAGGTTTATTGCTGTTCTACAATGCCCTTGGTGGTTAAAATATTCTTTACTTTCTCAAGTTGTATCACGTGCTGACTGGTGACCATTCGTTATATAATTACACCTCCCATGCGTAAATATCTGAGCTTCAAGTTTATACAACTAAGTCTCCTCTTTGGGATCTTGTTTAGGATCTCAATAGCACATCTCATCGACCCATTACTTACCTTGCACATTCTGATCCTAATATATGCCCTAAAAGGATTAATTTATACTTTTTCGACATCTTTAACCATTTCAAGATTGGGCGATTGGTCTATCCTTGCCCATATCATCCTTCTAAATGGAGAGATATAAGTTAAGATTAATAGACTTGATTGGCATCACAGCCCATACCAACATTCCATGTTACAAACACACTCTTACTTACTCAATGGCAATAGACAATTCCTCTGCAAGCTAAAGGAGTATTATCTATTTTATGGAACCCGGAGGTTCATTGCTGCGCTTACCTGAGCCCGCCATTCAACCTTATCCTGTGCTAACTCCATCCAACCATCCCTCACAAATCCTACTTCCCTTAAATCTATCCTAATATTGTCCTCCCAATTATGTCTAGAATTAACTTGAAATAACAATAATTATACTGAGCGAGGTGACCGAGATGGTAACGTCTTGGACTCACATTCAGGATGTCCTAGGTTCAAATCCCATGCCCAGCCAATTTGACATGGGTTTTTTTCATGGTTTCTCCAGTCGTAAAGGCAAATGCCGAATTCGCTATTTACATACCATGAACCATCCTCACCATTTCATCCTGTATCATAATCATTGAAAATTTAATATAGGTTGAAATTTACTCCATAAAACACACCAATAATAGAAATAATTGACAATCAATAGTTCCGTGGCCTACTATATACAGACAAACATAGACTATATAGACACAGATCCAGAACTCCTGATATGGCCTGGAAGCTAAAAGGAGTATAAATACAGCTGAAATAAAATAAAATAAAAGAAAAACAATAAATAATAATGAACCATTTTTTACCATGATTGGTGAAGTAAATAAATAATAAAAATAAAGAAAGAAGTAGTTTAGAGTTTAATGATGGTTGTATAAGAGAGCCAGAGCGTTCACACTACAGTGCCTCGAGCGTGCACAATTAGGAGAGGCAAGGCCACATAATGACAGTGATTACACAACAACTAGAATACTTCATCAAAAGACAGTATCAGAGCGAATATTGGGGTCAATTGAAACGCCTTAGATGTTGAATGAACTGTTTGTAACTGCAAAACAAATTATAAATGGAACGATAATTCTTTCACACTGGCCATGTTTGGGCTAAGATGGAAAGGTGAAGTCAGGATTTGTACCAGGCATTCAATTTTTCATTCTTGTTCAGGATCCTAGTTCAAATCCCAGCTGTGGCATTAAATTTTTTCATTCTGACTTCACCTTTCCAAATTACAAATGGTCAATCTGTTTTATAAACATTAGCATCCATAAGTCCGCCTCCGTGGGTGAGTTGGTAGCGTGACTACCAGCCACATGGGCGGCCCAGGTTTGATTTCTGGCCGGGTTGGGGATATTACAGAGATGTAAAGTTTCCTTCCTGGGTCAGGACTGGGTGTTGTGTCCTCATTCCCATCCAGCGAAAAGAACTGGCCACCCTACGCGGTTTCATCCGGCTTTGTGTCTCTCGGCCGAGTCATGGGCCTCCCTCCACGGCTCAGTCCCAGGGCCGAACACTTCATCATCATCATCAGTACCCATAACTAGGGTAAGCAAGACTGGTACTTTACATAAACATTGATTAATATAGTTAATATAATGGGTAATTATAACATACAGTGCTACAGTAATATTGCATGGCCCACTCTATCCTAAACACAGCGTTCAAATTGTCGATCACTTTGATAGAGTAGCCCACTGTGTTTCATTCATTTCAACCATCTTTATAACATTGACACTGTAGATCAGGCTCGGGAAGTAATGCACTGGATGTGCGAAATGATCTACCCCTCATTCGCCTCCTTCCTAATTCTTTCTATCTGCCATGCGACTAGTCCCAGAAAGAACCGGTTTAGTTATCTCTATCTGTGATTGAAAGACAGTAGTAGGGACAAGAGAGAGGGTAGCTTCACACTTCCAGTGCTTTCCTTCCCGTCCCTGCTGTAGATAAATACAAATAAAATATTTTTAAATCATCTAGCCTTTAAATAATTAAACGCAGCTGCGGTTGATATTTTATATTGTGCATTGTATCGAAATGTACGGCTACCGATATGTACATTATATTTTAATATGAGTATTTTTCAGTTTAAACTCTCCTCACTTATATGCAAGCAATAGACCTAATAGATTGAATTTAATTCAGTCATAACCTATATGGCTTTAAACTTGAAACAAACATGTCAGCGAATCGTAGGCCTACACTTACATCATTAATATTATTGCCAGTGCATTTTGTGAAATGTTGACATATTTCAAGAATCTCTTGTATTACTGAATACGATTATGAATTAAGGTTAAGAAGAAGCATAGCTTTATTAACTACATTGCACTGATATCTATCAATTTCAGTCCAATATTCCTATTATAGCTGCTATGAATATAACCTTTTTCAGAAGTTGTAGATGTAATTGAAATAATATACTTCTTGCCAACAAAATGCAATATCATTCGTGTTATAGTTTCCTGTCTGTGTAGATGCACTGCATCCCACAATGGAACATCATTACCAACATTGTGAATCTAGCTAAATTGCAAGTCATCAAATTAATTAAATATTAACTTACAGGTTCCTATCAGCCGTCACATGAGTTGATGTTGAGGTTCTACGCCTACTTCAAGCAAGCCACAGAAGGGCCGTGCACCTTTTCGAAACCCAACTTCTGGGAGGTGGTGAAGAAGATGAAGTGGGAAGCGTGGAACAGATTGGGGAATATGTCTAAAGAAGAGGCCATGAACAACTATGTAGAAGAGCTCAAGAAGGTAATAGGCTGTAGCTAGAGCCCAGGCTCCTAAACATAGGCAGAAATTACACTCCTTCACAAGCAATTTTAACTATTATTTAATTAATGAAGGAAGTTTACACAGTGAAGTTATTAAATATGTAAGCATATGAGTGGAGACTTAATACACTGAACTTCACTAAATATTTGTACTAACCTGGACCGGTTTCGGGATTACAACTTTACCCCATTTTCAACGTACTCCCGCGGGCCGCGGGAGGGTGCCCATACAACACAAACATCAGTCGGAGTACGTTGAAAATGGGGTAAAGTTGTAATCCCGAAACCGGTCCAGGTTAGTACAAATATTTAGTGATGTTCAGTGTATTAAGTCTCCACTCATATGCTTACAATTTTAACTATATTTGATAGTGTTCATTTTGAGAGAAAAACAATTTTGCCTGCTTATTTTAGGATTCCGAATTAAAATAGCATCACATTAAAAGTGCTTATTTCACTCCTAGACGTCATTATCATTGGTTTCCTTGCTTTTGTCGGTTAATAGAATTACTGAAAAATCCCGGTTATAAAACACTGTCCGATTTCTAAAAAGCTTTCCGGTGAAGAAAGAGATATTGAATAACTGTGTTGCTTTTCACATGCTCCTGTGAACATTTTCACTTACTAACAGACACAGGAGCTTCCTTACACACTGTAATAGCCGTGAATAAGATTTCTATGAAACTAATTTATTTATTTCATTTCTGTGTAAATTTGTTTTCTTATTGTTTACATTTCCAGGCTGAAGTCATAATGCTCTTTATACTCGGCGTTTTTTGAAGTGAAACTTCTTTAGATACGCTAGGAGTAAATCGAGAGCTAACCCAAAGTTGCGTTATGCTCTAGCGTTATGAACAAAATCGTCACAAAAGTAGTGGGGGTAAATAACAAGCATAAAATTGTTATCGAAAGAGTGGGGCCACGGGAGCACGCAGGGGAAAGGTATCAGGCATTGAGTGGGGGGCTGTTACTGCTTCGAGCTAGTGGCATGGTGAGCCCTTCACCATTATAGACGGCTCTACTCGTTGAGTGAGCATCGTTTACATGTCACTAACGTTCTCGGAAACTTAACCAAAGAGTCCCGTTCATGTAAACAAACACAGTGGCTACGATCAGTGACAGTTTGGGCATTAGTTCATCACAACTGTGTTATTGTTTTATACGTATTCGATTTAAAATACCGAAATCAGATGATTTCCTTCTTCCGTTCAATATAATTATATGTATTCCTCTATTTCACTCTCAGCGTTGCCAAAGAACTTTCACTTCTGTCGTGTGGCGTTCCACGCACCCGTTTTTTTTTTTTTTTTATTAACAATAATAGTGTACATAGAAATTTTAACCCTTTGGTGACAGAACACAGATATAATCGGGTATTAGATTTTTAGTTCCTGCACTTAATTTTGAATTTCGTATAAGTTACTTTACGTTACCATATTGTGCGTAGAGAATGTTGCTTGGCTAGTCTAAGCACAATAAGATGAAATAAAGAGCACCTGGTTATATGAATGGGAATTTGCATTATTTAGGCTATTAAACATTTCCTGAACAAAAATCGTTCCGATATTATGAGAAGCTTTTGCACATTGGTTTTCAGATTGTAGAGACGATGTCGTACAATGATAACGTTGCAAACTTCCTTGGCAGCCTTGGCTCCTTCTATGATGCAGTGCCACCCGAAGACCTGGAGTTGCTGATTGGGCCAATCATCGAGCGAGTGCGATCACAGCCTGGATCGCCACTCAGTGGGTCTCCACTGGGTGAGTGTGATTCACCATAACGCTTGTGCTTGCGTAGATTTGCATGTACAAGACTTAGAGCGACAGCATGTGAAGATGTAAATACGTCCCTAACCCTCTTCCTGACTGCTAAGGACAGACTTATGCCCCTTGAGGGACAGTTTTATGCTTATAATAATAGAGAAAGACATAATTTAGGTTATGTTTCTGTTATATTTATCAACATATCACACGGTAGATCATCTAACGTCATGGCTACTGATAATCTTAACAGGATGCGATTGGTGATGGTGACTGGCGGTGATCAGCACAGTAAGTTCAGCCATTTCATAAATATTTCTAGCAAATTATAAAAACTATTTTTTTTTATTACATGTCATAAATAATAAACTAGAATTGGTTCTTCACATTCTGTGAAATTTACAATGCCTTCTCCTCCACACTAGATGCAAAGCATTATTTAAAATTTATTTTACATATTTTAAATGTGTTTTTCAAAATCTATTACGGGTGGGACATAATTTGGACACTGATTTTAATGATGAAAAACAAAAGTTCATTTTCTGTTCTGCTATTACTGTTAGGTTCTTCATCTTATTATTAATGAAGGTATGAGGGATTAAATACAAATTATAAATTGTTTTTAGATTGTCAATCATCAATAATAATTTAATAAAACTATCACCATTAAGTCACTTGATTGTTATTTTACATAGTAATTAACCACACATAGTTTTCGAAGCCAATCTTATACCAAATTGTACCTTACGATGCATTTTCTCAAATGAAAATGGACATAGTTGATTACTCTTGACTACTTGGTATTAAAGAGTGTTAAAATCATGCTAAAAATGGCAAAACAAAAAAGTAATAACAATGCAATAAATAAGTAAATTGAGAGATTTTACACACGAAACCACTTCAGATACACCTAAGCCCTTAATATTCAGAGAATTTGAGGTTTTAAACTTATTTTTGACCACCCAATTACAATAATTTTATAACTTCTCCCTTTGAGGGAAAAATTCCCATATTTTATGAAATGGCTGAGCTAACCATCGTGTTGTTATGCACTATTCAAGTACTGTTAAGGTGTAAGCTGGTTGTATTGGTTGTTTGTGTTGGACATCATGTTCAAACTAAGCAAGTGTCGTAATGACAGTGGGGTCTGCTCAGTTTAGTGCAAATAGGACCAGTGGCGGACGCAGAAGGGGGGATCAAGGGGATAAATCCCCCCCCCCCCCCGAAAGTAAAAAAAAAATAAAGTAAAAAGAATAGGCTATAAATGCGAATCACCTTTTTATATGAGAATATTATAGGAGAAAAATTCCTCCGGTACTGGGACTTGAACCCATGTAGTGTCCAACAGAGTCAATAATCTGTGGTTCATGAATGCCTATATATATATCTACCTTTTTATATCCATTTTCGAAAATATTTAAATTGCTTATTTTTCATCAATTGAAAAGAGAGGATAGTGAACTTTATAATACAGAAAATATTAGTCCTTAGTCAACTCTGTCCAGATCGAATTTCTACAGTCAGTCATTCTTAGATCTATCCTAACATTATCATCCCACCTCTAACGGTCTTCCCATTAAAATTTTGTTAAATGCCCCTCTCCACTCCCATTCTAGCAACATAACCAGCATTTAATTAATCTCAATAACCCTTGAAACACCATTCTTTTTTATCCAAATATTTTCCTTAAAACTTTATTTTCAACTCGTGTTCCTCCTGCAATGTGTTTCACATTCATACAAAACTACAGGAAAGATTACAGTTTTATAAAGTCATTATAAATATAATGAAAGAAAATTCTGCATCCGCCACTGCATAGGACACATCAGAGATCATAAACAAAATGACACAAATAGCCAATACAACCAGTTTGTATGTGGAAGCCTACGACTTGATCAGACCTGTTGGTCTTGAACACACGATGGGGACTCAAGTGCTATGTAAACGAAGTATTGAATAAAACAGGCCATTGAGTGCATAAAGTGGATTTTTTCAGTTGTGCATTTCAGCTTTCAGCTTGTAGGCATGTTGCGTAGCAAGATGTAGAGCAGACGCAAACAAAAGAGAAGGTAAGAGAGAGAGTGTGTGTACGTGTGCTGCACAAACCACATAACCACACGGTTCACATATGCACTCATGCCTGTTTCTGGTTTCACATGGGCACCGTGTCCGCCCACACAAATCTCAGTAACACTGTAATACATGTTGAACATGTATAGGACATTATGATTCAGTGCGTCAGCAGTAAATTGATGAATAGGGTCAATTATGACCAATTAATAAATATATATTCACCTCATATCCTCAAATTTCTACTTAAAATGAAATACACTAACCACTTGGGATTACTTTGAAATTATATGTAACAATTTATTGAATTAAAAATAGGGCTATGTGTGTGGTCAGATTAAAAAGAACTGGCAGTAAAATCATCACTCCACTTCTATTGAAAAAAATTACCGTATGAATTGGTGTGATAAGATCGACGCGTCACTACTCGTGAACTTTGTTTATTGCTTCCTGAAATTTCTAAAGGTTCCATACAGACCATTTTGAGTGACAAATTGATGTTCTGTAAGGTTTGTGCGAGGTGGGTTCATGGAGGCCGCACTTGGCGGGGACGGCAATCAGGAGATCCATTTCAACAGCACGATAGATTAATTTTCTAAACATTCGAGCATGTTCAGTCTATGACCTTAATTTCCAA
The DNA here is from genome assembly GCA_964059195.1 of Ectobius pallidus. Taxonomy (NCBI): domain Eukaryota; kingdom Metazoa; phylum Arthropoda; class Insecta; order Blattodea; family Ectobiidae; genus Ectobius; species Ectobius pallidus. The sequence goes on along the minus strand of CAXKWD010000004.1, from coordinate 524,463 downwards.
TGTATTTTCAATCAATATCACAACTGGTATGTAATACTACTGAATAATTTTTATCAATGACTATCAATAGATGTGGAGTGATGATTTTACTGTTAGTTCTTTTTAATCTGACCACACACATAGGCCTGTTTTTGTTAATTCAGTAAATTGTTACATATAATTTCAAAGTGGTTTGTGTATTTCATTTCAAGTAGAAATTTGAGGGTACAAGGAGAATATATTTATTAATTGATAACAATAGGCAGCAGATTACTTCACGTTGTAGGCTCACCTTCACAATATTATCCAGGACTAACTGTCTGCATGTTTTGTCTTACTAACACAGCATGTCCTGTCTCGTGGAGGGAACATCAGTCTCTATAAGTTTTTTCCTCCAAACTCACTGTTAAATATTCTGTTTTATCAAAATTTCTACATAATATTTAAATGGTGTTGTGCAGAAAATATCCAAGCTACAAAAGTACGCCTGAGAAGTGGTAAGAAACTTGATATCTTATTAGTTTTGGAGCAATAACAGTGGAAGACGAGCACATTTGAGATCAGTTCTTGTTAATTTTTCATACTGTAATTTGTGGGTGCTTTCTGTGGTTGAATCGTAATGTGACTTTATTCTCACACTAGCTTCCCGTGAGGCGTCTCCACACAGAGTTGCAAACGGTCGCATCACATCGAGCCTCGAGACGAGTCCTGCAAGCAGTTACTCTGCATCACCACTGCCTCCAGAGCCAGACGACGACGAAGAGGAGGAGGAATTCATTGACACAGTCGAGGTTAGTTCTTCTCTGATACTCCACATTTTGCCATAGCTTTGAAATTATATAATTAGAGGATTAATTAATCAAATAACTTTTATTAATAGAAGCTGAAGAGTTATTTGTGGAATAAAGCCTCTTGCACCTACCTATGCAAAATCGTGGGACATGAAGCAATCAAATTATCCGTAGGCTCCAGTATTATTCTGTGGGCTGTTGTTGTTTTTCTTCTCAGTTTTAACTTTTACATTATTACTAGGCAAGCAATTAATCTCTATCTCTATTATATACCTAGGTATAAGAGGCTTTGTCCTGACTGACAGAATGAATTACTGACTTAATGACAGAGAATCAATGCAGAGCCTAAACTATAATAGGGAGAGACTTGGAATTTTCACAGTACCTTCGTTTTATAATGTAGGTGCTCACTAAGAAAAGGTTTTGAAAAATTTTGATTTTAAATGCCAAAACTATAATGTTTTTAGAACACTTAATCCCTTCTTACACAGAATTATCAAATCCAAATCACAGTTCACATGACAACATATTGTTGCCAGTGGTCTCAGATGGGTTTGGAAGTAAATGAAACGAGAATTGACAAATTAGAGAAGCTATCGATATAATTCATTGCTGTAAATAAATATTAAAGAATGAAATCCATGAAAATAATGCAGTCACATAACTTTCTCTACCCTGGACATAGATAAAACAATACGAGGTATGGTAATATACATATTATTGTATCGCAGGTTTTTGGGGAGGGAAGTATGAAAGTGATAGGCCTTTTGCATTTCTGTTTAATTTCATCCCCGAAACGGTTCTGTGGTTCGTTTTAGTTGTCTCATTTTGAATCTGTTTGCCCAAATGGCAGCATAAGATTCGTTTTATTTGTTTTAATTATTTATGTAACAAAAATAAAATTATGTAATTCCTGCAATTTATGTCAGTGTTAATAAATATAATGTTTTAATAAATAAACAATTAAATAAAACATTTAGCAGTTGAGGGCACCTAGGAGGGTGTGTGTGTATGTCTAATGCTCTTCTCAATCTCCTTTGTAGACTGAACCTGAGGCACGAATTCCATCGTCCTCGAAGAAACCATCTCACTATACAAATGGCGTTGCTGTGATGCCGAAGAACGATCCTTCTGAAATCATTGCTAACGGCCATGTTAACAATGGACCAGTTGTCATGAACGGCATGAACGGACACCATTATCATGATGAAGAGGAATTACTCAACGGAATAAATGGGTGTGGTGGAAGAGGAGATGGATTGAACGATCGAGGCCGGTCCAGGGAAAGACCGAGTCCCAGAGTGTCTCGGAGAGGTAAGTGATACAAGTGAACAGTACAATTTGGCACATCAAGATAAGGTCTCCTCTATTGAGTCTTAAATGTATAAATACGGATAAATTTATATGCAAATGACACAAATTTAGACAAAACACTATTTTTAAGTATTTTATTTTGATCTTGATTTACATCTGCTGTTGACCGTGAGTTAACGGTTTAGTGACTTAGGCCAATCATGAACACTTCCGATCTCAGGCTCAGCACTTTAACACTTTCTTATGAAAATAACCTCCCTTTTTATAGAAAAGACCCGGCATCGCCCTGCTGCATGGTTTATATTTCTTCAGTGACATTTCAAGGAGAAGCTTTGTCAACAGCAATAAAGGAGGAAGGGCCCAAAGGCTACGTGTGCAAAATTTCATTAAGATCAGAATTAAACTGTGAAAAAGTAAAGTGATCCTGTACTGTAGAGGGAAGATCGTTAATATCCATATTAATAAAAGGAAGTGTTTGTCTGCCTGTCCGCGATGCCCAGTGAAATCTACTGAATGCAGAGATCTGAAATTTTAAACATAGGTGAACTGAAGGGTCGGAAAATACACCTCGAAGCCGGAATTTTAATTTTCGCTTTCGTTTGAGAGATATGAGAGAAAAAGAAGCAGAAAACTTGCATTTTTTGTGCTTTTAAGCATCAGTTTTCACTAATACATTTCATTTGTCAAATCAATTGCAGATGGCTTTGCCTACTTTTGTCATGATTTGGAAATGAAAGAATCACTTCATTTTATAAGCCCACGCTGGTCGATTCATTTGTTTAGAATATCAAAGCCCGCAGAGATATGAAATTTTCAACATAGTCGGAAGAGGGATAATCAATATAGGCATAAATATGGTCAAACATTGTTTGATTTGGACGGAACTCACTATACAGGGGTTTTCTGGGCCAAGGAACTCGAATCTGAGGTCGTTTTTACCAGGCGACGCTATCTAATCGTGGTATGTTGTCCACGTGATTTAGGTGTTAATAAATAGCCTATAATGATTTAACTATTATGCTCTTAATTTTTAATTTTTTAAATAATTATCGTGGGCCAAGCTGCGGGCACATGCTAGTATATTATAAAAAGGACAGGACCCATGACAGAGCCTTGAGGTACACCATACTCTACCGACTTATAATCTGATGCATTATCATTAAAGAGAACAGATTGATACCTGTTACTCAAATATGAACGCATAAGTTCTAAGCTAGATTCGCTGAAACCATAATAAACAAGTTTATTAATTAGTATGTCGTGGGAAACTGTATCAAAAGTCTTAGATAAATAGAACAAATGGCTTACAACAAGATCACCCTTCTCGATACCTTCAAAATATTTTTAATAAATGCAAGGACAGCTTCAATAGTACTACGTCCCATTCTAAATCCATATTGTGAGGGTGTAAATATAGAGTTGTTTTCAAAATACATGGTTATTTGTTTGTTTAGTAATATTTCAAAAACCTTTGATAGTACTGGTATTGATAGTAGCTTTTCAGGGAAACCCCCCCTTTCTGAAGAAATTTAAGAATAACTTAAGGCCTTCTTTGTGTACTAAGTAATGCTAGTCTACCTTCTTATGTAATGGTTCTTGTTTATGAAATGTTACTCATTCATGTGTAAATATTATAGTCTTAGTTGTAGTATTGTAGTATTAGGAATCGCTACCACCGGGTAGTAACCCAATTGCAATGAATAAATACATACATACATACATACATACATACATGTACAAGACTTATTGACAGAATTAGTCTATGTTGAGAAACATTGAAATAAATAGTGACTAAGATTCAATCTGTTTAACATTTGTACCAGGAATACAGGAAAAATGTACTAATAAGGCTCAAAATGTGCAGCACTTTACCTGAATGTCAGAGCTTGTTTTCTTTTTCCTTCAGCTTTTTTTGCAATCGCTGACATCTTGACCGAAGTCTACTTTTGATAATTTGAATTTTCAATCTTAAGGAATGTCTACTTGAATTCCGACTTCAGCATTGCCTGCAGATTCTTCAGGAATACTTATTTCGAACATTGATCTTTCGTTTTTGTTTGACTGCGTACAGTTTCAGAAAGTTGAACAGCACTATAATCAACAATGTTGTAGCAGAAAACGCAAAACAATCTGGGTGCGGACTGTGTCGCCTCTACTGGAGAAATTAGGCAATTGAGCAATACGTTCTACCCCATGTTAAAATAAAGCATAGGACAGGCAGTGTAATTCTCGAGATGGCAGTGGTACTGGGTAATACGGTTACTGACAGCAATAATTTGAATAGGCTTACACTGAATGCAGTTAATAAAAGACTTTAAAATCCACAGTATAATTGGATTAAAAAACACGCATTTTCTTAAGCTGGTGTCCCACAATCCAATTTTTTAGTTCAAAAAGTTGTATCAAGTAGCATTTCTGTGTGTCATAATGGTTATAGTCAAGCAGGGAGAGAATGATGCTCATTATTTGATTTCATATTTTTGGATAAAAAAATTAGAAACGTTTCTATTCCGTTGTATGCAATACAGTTGGATCAAATTGAGTGTATTGACAGTCGTTGATGTCACACAATCCACTTTCTTGGTTTGTAGACATTGGACGAATAATTGGATTGCAGGACATTGGCTTTGTTTAATTTAACCTACAGATGTTTGTGGCTTCCTCCATGTCAGTCTAGCACTATTAGTAACATAATTTTCCAATCTATCAAATTCTTCTTCTGAATAAATAAATTTATAAAAATGATCATGTGGTACATATGAATGCAGCCTTAAGAAGTACTCTCTTGTAACTAAGCGATGAATAGCCACGTGCACCATTTTTAATAATAAAAAAAGAATAACCAAAGATCCCGGGAACAATCAGACCTATCCAAACTCCCTTCTTTCACATACAATTCAAGTAAAATTGTGTTTTATTTGCAGGTAATCCTAGAATGAACGAACGCTGTGAGATGGACCATCACGACATCTCGGATCAGATCCGTGAGGCTGTACTGCATCTGCAACGAGATCTGGACAGAGTGACGGCTCGAGTTAGAAGTCTAGAAGTTTCGTCTCTGTCTGGATCCATACATACGTCTTTAGTAAGTCTATGTATAATCATGAATTTCTCCTACGTTTCCTTCTTCAAATTTGTCATAATATAAGCTGGAAAGGTTTTGAGATTCTCTGTTCTTTCTTGGTCATAATATTTTTACACAACACAAACTGAGCTTCTGTGAAACAGGCCGCAGCAAGAGAAAAGTAGGATCTTTGGGTTTACCAATAAGCCGTGAAATATTGATGTGCGTATGTTCATTTTAACTGATATTGAATGTTAGCTGCAGTAACTTCTGCATTTGTTGCATTTATGCCCGTAACTATACCAAATTAAAGGACAGTATTTTACGGACCATAAGACGCTCCAGACCATAAGATGCGCCTTAATTTTAGGATGGAAATTTAAAGTAAAAGAAATTTAATGTGATTCTAAATGAAACATTTTAAAGGGAACAATATACTTCATTACATAAACAAATTATAACCTTAATAATAAGATTAAAACTTTAAAACACTTAAGCACCACTTACGTCAAACATAAAATTAGTAGGACATGTTTCGGGAGACCTTCTCCCATCCTTGTAAAATGGAATCGATGTAAATCACTTCTAACTTAAAACATGCGTTGTACTAAAATCTCTTCTGTACAGGTGGCATCGTGTAAATTTTAACTCAACCAATTTCTCGTGAAAGGCTGAAAATACTTTTACACCCTCTACCCTCAATTCAGCGTATGGTAAGAGTAACGGGACAAGGCTGTTTAGAGGTCATTGCATTCATTTAAACCACCTGGCGAAGACACTCCTTTCTTATAAATGAACTCAACAATCCTTTCTTTTCGTATTTTACGATTGTGACAAGTGTACTGATGTACAGTCTATGCTAAAATTTGTAACTGTCTTATCGTTTACAACACCTTGTGTATAACTATGGTATTCCGGCATTATTTACCATAATTTTAATTTTTTTATTGTACTTCAGACCATTAGACACACACAGCATTTAGGCTCTGTTTTCAAGATTAAAAAAATGTATCTTATGGTCCATAAAATATGGTAGATGTAGATAAAGATCCCTATAAAAAATGTCCAATCCCATTTTTTCTTACGATTAACGTTTCAAAGTTATATAGACTTGACAAATTGTTGTATGCACTATATTGTAAGGTAGATACTGTTCTAGCCTTGTGCAGCTTATGAGGAGGACTTTTTTTTCTTCTCTTTTTAATTTTACCTACTTCAGTTTTGTATATGAATTGATTATACTCTTTCTTGTAGGTGAAGTCAAATGCTGGGCGACCCTCGTGGTGGCCGTTTCCTGACCTCTCCCCACGAACTTTCATCTTTGTAGTACTGTGGCCACTATTTGTACACACGGCCATCTTGTGGATAAGGAAGAGGCGAGCCAATCGCTTACATCCTCTGTGAGGATTATTATTGTACCTTAAACCTAGGCAATATAGTCAAGAGGAAGGGTTCTTATGTACGTAGTGGTAATACTGTAAGTCTAAAGCATCACAACCTCCCTCCTCTATTGCCAACTTAAATTTTTTAAATCCCTAGTTTAAGAAATTTATAGCGTAAGTGAGATGTTGTGCAGGTCTTTGCCTTGCTTGTTGAGCCTGCTTCATTGTTCTGCTTGAAATCGTGCCCCCCCCCCCCCCCCCCATTGTGCAAGGAAAAACTAAATTTTCAAAAAACAAAAATGATTAGTAAATATCTAAAATCCATTAAAAGTAATTACTTAATATGTATAAAAATAACTTTGACTACAACGTTTCAGCCCCGCCTTCGAGCCTTCATCAGGTGTACTCAAACCAGTAACTGCACTCCTGGACGAGGTAACATCCATATGTCTCATCGGCTTGTGACTGGATTGAGCCAACACATGATTCAAAACAAACATCACATTGGGGAAGTAAATATTGTGAAAGTAGAGTCCAACAAGGTTAAGCGAAAGGTATGCGAAGCATGGGATATTATTGGTAATCAACAAACTAGCATGAACAGATATGAAGGGGACTTGAGTGAAGAGTGGCTTAATTTGATAAAGACGATTCAAAAAGGTTAAACTGAGTTAAAATTTCCCTTCCCTCCCAAAACCTCGGTGGAAAACATAGGATACAGTATCCCTAGTGATTGGATAGATAAACATGCAAGATTTGCAATATATTTGATCGATAGTGACAAGCCGATGAGAAATGTGGTTGCTGCCTCTTCCAGGAGTGCAGTTACTGGTTTGAGTACACCTGATGAAGGCTCGAAGGCAGAGCCGAAACATTGTGTTTGAAGTTATTTTAATACATTCACTGTAAGAAATTACTTTTAATGGATTTTAGATATTAACGTGGATCAGTGAAAATTAGGATCAAATATGTAAAGTTTAATGATTAGTAATTTATACTGGATGAATGAAAAGTCCGAGACTAACTGACGTGTGCATTCTGCTGCCTCGGTCTCGGTTCATCACGAATGTTACTGCATAAATAAACGTGTGTTCCGATCCCAGACAGAAGCAGTAAATAAGTTCATGTTATTTTGAATAGCAAACGTTAACGTAAATGAAAACAAAGTGATGTAAACGGTGGAGTATACTCTGAGAAAAGTTGAAAAATGAAAACATTTTTAACTCAACTTACGTCAGTTTTTTTAAAAACTGGTTGCCGCCAGCTGATAATGGGAGAAACACTCCCGAAACTAGTCCAGTTTTTTTTAAAATTGCCATAAGTTGAGTTAAAATTTTTTTTCATTTTTCGACTTTTCTCAACAGAACTCTCTCTGTGTAGGTAAAGTTTGATTTTGCAGGGGAGGGGGGGAAGAGCTGCTAGCCCTTTAAGGGTGAAGACTGTTGTGGTAATTATTGAAGATGTCACTGTTGTTCCCTTCCCTTTCACACAAATAGATAACTATCCATTTCCTTCATTTTAACCACTACATATACTATTATTCCTACTGCTACTATTATCGTGTATCTATTAATGAAAATAACATAATAACTTTTTCAACTTCGAGAATTTGGTCCATAAATTAGATGGTTTCTGAGAAAACACAACAGTTTCTTTTTTCTCCATTCATTAAATGCCTACAATTCCTTATCATAGCATAAGATTTTTCTACATTGGTTCATTATTTGCTTTCTCGGTAATTATAGAGAGATATCCATTTCTTTATCAAAATGTTATGATTTGGATGTTTTTAGTATTACAACTAGGGCTGAAAATTGATTAAAATTTCTAATCGAGTTAACGCTTGACTTTAATCGATTAATCAACTGATTAATCGACAAACAGGTCGGTATTTTAAACAAAACCAAAGTGTACATTTAATATTGTTTTACACGTTTAATAACTACTACACTACAGATAATCAGAAGATCTTGAATTAATGAATACCATTATTAGTTAACTAGTGAAAAAATATATACAAAACTTACATTTCCGGTTACTTTTTCAGCCAAGACTTAGACACATGAGTTGAGTTTGTTGACTAAACTACCCTTCAGGTTTCTGAATAACGGGTCTTGTTTGGACACAATAGGCTGAATGTCACATCATGTGCCAAGGCCGGAGAAGCGAGAGAAAGGAGTTTGGTCATTTGACCCATTTCTTGAAAAAGTTTTTCAGTATTCGACTAAACCGATTAATCGGAAAATGTAATTTATCGACGACTAAATGTTTAATCGATTAATCGGTACAGCCCTAATTACAACTGTTTGAAACAGTGATCTGTTACCAATCAAAAGAGCTGAATACAAAATTACCAAAAAGTTTTTTTGATTACCCTTCTCGGCACAAGCAAAATGAAATGATTTTAATTTTAAAATTTACAATTGAAAATAGCATAAAACATGAAGCCTGTTGAACAGACCATGTAGATTCTCTCATACTCTCTCCTTGTCTTTCAGGTTCCATATTTCCAACTTGCCTGTATCCTCAGCATCACTAAATGATATCCTAATTGACCTTAGACATTGATGTGTGCCGTACATTTCCAAATTGAAGGTGCAAAGAACACAACTGCCATCTGTAGCTAAATCAGCTAAATCACTCTAAACTTCGGAGGAAGCTGACAAATTATTTGCAATTGTTTGTACATTTGTGATTACAAAGGAAATTTGCAAAATAATTCAGCGTCCCGGTTTACATAGCGAGTAACGTGTTAGCGCCTTGGCCAGCATTGGATAGCTGCTCTATTCAAGCGGTACTTTGGAAATTTTCTTGAAATAGCTTTTGAAATGTACAATACTGGTAGATTAGCTTTTGTATGTGATATTGTTTTCTGAGGTAACTACAGTATGATCAGATATACGCACTCTAATGTTGAGACCACTGACTATAACACGTATTGATGTGGATCAGTTTGCAGTCAGCTTGTCTATTCATAATTTTCACTTCTTTTAAAAATAGGTAATTTGTTGTATTTTCAATATCTTAATTTCAGCGTCTGTGATTTGTGTTCATTTTGTTTTGGGGTCGTGATGACCCCCTCTGAAATTTGAAGTTGATCCTCCTCAGTGCACAGAAGACAGAATGCAAATCCTCACAAAGTAATATATGGAATATATGTATAGTGCAGATTGTGGGTACACAACTGCATGTGAAGCTCAACGTATAAAACCCTGGAAGTTCGTTTAGGGGAGATTCTTATTCCCAAAGTTTCCACCAGCTCCCTATGGCATTCTCTGACATTTTCACTCTAAGAAAAACCTATTCTGTCATAAGAATGATGGTCACATCTTGTCACATCCACTCAACTTCATCCTTTGTACATATAAAAATGCCTCAAATTACGTGACCATAGAGATATGTGTGGGACACGTCTGTACCAAACTCTAAAGGGTTCAGAGAGCTTCGCATCCGTTAAAATTTGAACATTGTTGGCAATGTGCATGCGAGGAGTGCTGAAATGCCCATTTCTTCACGTGGATATGAAGTGGTTTAGAGAATGCTATAGGTGCTATTCAGAAAGTTAAAAGGGAAGGCATACGATTGGTACCTCATTTCAAAACCCGGAAAAGAAGAGAGATTATTGACATTGATGGCTTTGATCAAAGTGTTATTAGAAGGAATGTTTACAATTTTTATTTAACAGAAAGCGTGGAATTAATAAAACAGAATTTGAAGGAAACACTAGTGTCACGCGTCTATTAAAGAAGCTAGGAAAGAAGCTAGAATCTAATAGGGTTATATTGGTGAGAAAAGGATTGCAATAAGAAAATACACAGAGATAACATACGTTGTTATCACTTATAACAGGATCCGCACATGGTTCCTGAAACCTGTATCGAAGGGGAAACACTTATGCAGGCAGAGAACGTACTTCTCGTGTGGAAATCGCACCATCAAGTGAACCAGGCCAATTATGAGAAGTGGCTCAAAGAAAAACTACTTCCGAATTATTTAAGTTGTGGTATTTAATAATGCTGCCTATCAATGTGAAAATAAATAAAGCGTCAACATCTAATTCCACGAAACAAGACATAAAATATTGGCTTATAAAAGAAGAGATTCTGTTGTCGCATGATATATTAAAACGTAAAATCTTTTCAAGCGAATGAAACTCAGAAATTTGCAATATTGGATAAATAAAATTCTATGAAATGCCAGTCATGTTCGTCTCCGCCTGCCTCCCGGAGCTGAACCCTATAGAAAACATCTAGTCTATTGTTAAAGGGTGGGTTGCCTCTAGGAATGAAAATAGACTGGATTTCTTTGTGTCACAGTCCTGTCCATGCTTTCACGTTTCAGTATGAATGCATTAGAGTGGCACGATGCAGTCGTGGATGTCTGTTTCCTTCGCTAGTAGCCATAATCTGTATTATACGTACATTCCACATCCTGCCCTTTCATTTGTATATTTCAACATTTCAAAATGTTCTCATGTTTTCAAAAGAAAAAATAGTTGGTATGACTTACGCCCCATCCTTTGAATTTGTGTTGCTTAGTTATTCTGTTTGTAATATTTTGAGGTGTGCCTTACATATGCATTCACTTTTAATTTGGAAATGTATGAGAACTGTGGTAGGACAAACCTTACAAACTCCATCATCACAAGAGGGGAAAATGTAGGTACCTAACGAACTTCTGAGGATCTTTGACATCATTACCAACATGTTAAAATGAAATTGTCTAGTCTCCATTAACAACAGAGAATAGATATTATTGTGTATATATATAATATTGTTAGTTGAAAAAGGTGTTTGTTTATAATCATGTGCAATTTCATGGGAGATGTGTAATATTATATTGAAATGACCAAGACAACTAAGCTATGAGTGGGCCATGTAACTATTTGTGTGCATCCGTTTGCTATTGTTGATGTGTTAGTTTCAACTGGTATTTAATGCAGGTGATGAGTCAACATAAGTACGAGGGAAAGTCATTAAGTAAGTCACAAAAGATAATAAAAAAAAATTACGATGACTATTCCACTCATATGCCGCGTGTTTGATATTGACCAATAACGTTTAGCAATTCCTCGGATATAGACCAATCACGGCCGTTTATCTTACAATATTCTTGTAGGAATTGCGAGGATAGCATTTTATCGGGTAAAACACGCTGTTCGTTACTGAACTGTAACAGTATCGGTATGCAGTGATACTAGATTACGTCATCCATTGTCGGCGCTAAATTGAAAACAGAAATGGCAGCCTCAAGTTTGGTAATGCATCTGTTGACGAAATTGACATTATTATAAAGGAAGCTAGGCCACAAAATACCGAAAGAAATAGAAAATGCATATGGATTCAGTTCCAAAAGTTTTGTGAGGAACGTAAGTACGAATTGACTAAAGAAACTGAAATGCAACAGATTGCTCATATATTAAAATTACGTTCTTGAATTAAAATGTGTCTTTATTTCGTATCTTGATTTTTAGGTTAACTACGGTATTTTGTCAATATACGTTGGTAGCATTGATCAGTATTCCATTATGGAGACTGTTCATTTATTTAGTATGCCGTGATCTGACAACTGACAGTATTAATGATTTCATTTTAAACTAACAAGAAGAAACTAATTATTATTCATGTAATCTATTACATTTTATTCGTGAAATAGTCTTAATAAATCCAACTTGAGGTTACAAGTTTCATAAGATAAATTCGCTCCTGCTGCGCAGTCGCGAATCTATCGATAAACTCGTAACCTCTTGTGGGATTACCTATGATAATCACTTGGAAACAATTTTTACTTTTCCACGCTCTAGCGTCACAAGGACAAACAACTGAAATTCAAAACAGTCGGACAGAAGCTGAGGATGATCAGGAGGCTGATCGAAATCATGATTCTTAAAAAGAAACAAGTAAGTGAAGTTTGAGTTTAAACAACCGACCATATACTACATTATTTAACATGTTTACTGTTTTCTTCACACGCTTTAATTTATTTTTGAAAACTGTGATTAAAGATGTGGTGTAATTACTTATTCCAGTTTATGACGCACCAACAATAGCGAACAAATGCACAACAATAGTTAACATGGTTACTTTGGTACACCTGCTACGAGTCTGACTTAGAATAACTTCGTACTTGCCATGTCGAGGCTCTCCCATCTTTATGAAGGTCTGGTCTATGTATATATTATTGTGTATATAAAAACAATAAATGCATATATCACAAGAACAAAAGTCTTTTATTAACACATTTTTCAGACGCTATAGCTTTAACATCAAGTAGTCTTTGCGTCTATAGCATTTGTCATTTGTATAGTTATTACACATCGGTTAGGTTGCTTTGGACTATTTTAAAATTTGTGCTTGTGTAATCTGTTGTTATTTATTCTAGCAGGTGTCCGCAGCTTCGCCCGTGATAATTAATTGGAAGATTAAAAATTAAGAGCAAAATAATTAAAACATTACATTTATTAGCACGCGAAACATTCATAGGACTAAACTAAATGATCAGTAATTAATGAAACAGCTAAAAATCTGGCTTTAAAGTCAATTCCATGATTAGAAAGCGCAGCATGGGAAAAACAACCTCAGATTAGAGTTCCCTGGCCCAGAAAACCCTTTCATAGTGAGTTTCGTCCAAACCAAACAATGTTTGCCCATTTATTCCTATGTTCATTATCCCTCTTCTGTGTATGTTGAAAATTTCAGATGTCTGCTTGCCTTGACATTATAAACAAATGAATCGACCAGCGTGGGTTTACAAAATTCAAGTGATCGCGATGCTTTTATTTCCTAGGTATAACAAAAGTAGACAAAGCCACCTGCAATTGATTTGACAATTGAAATGTTTTACTGAAAACTGATGCTTCGAAAGCACAAAAAATGCACCTTTTCTGCCCGTTTTTCACTCATAACTCACAAACGAAAGCTAAAATTAAAAATCCGGCTTTGAGGTGCATTCGCCCACCCTTCGGTCCATCTATGTTTAAAATTTCAGACCTCTGCGTTCAGTGGATGTCCCTGGGCATCGCGGACAGACAGACGAACACTTTTATTATTGTAGATAGCGAAAATGACAACTAGTCAAAGTAGCTTGAAGCTGGTAGTTCTAACAAATTGATGTTAACGAAATACATTCAGCTGTTCTGCTGTGTGTCTTTAACAGCAATGGTCGCAGTCTCGCACGGATGACCTGTTTGGGGCCTGGTGGTACAGCTCAAACTGTATTCAAATTTAAGAAAAGTTCTTTATATTAAAATCCACCTGTAGTATTATTTTTTCTGCCATTCACATAGAATCCAAACTTACCCATACAGATGTTATGCATTGTCCTAAACTCTGGTGAATTTGCAACAGGAGAATAACTTTCTCTTCCCTTCATATGCCAGTGAGAGTTTGTTATTTCATGTGTAAATGTTGATATTATTGTTGCATGAACTTATGAACACTCCTCCATTAGCAAGCCGCACCCTGGTAATGGCGCATGCTAATGACATTAACCAATCACATTTTGTCACATGATGCGAGTTCTTTTCCCCTTTGTTTTGAACAGGATCAAACTAGCCTGAGACATATAATAGATTATTGAACTTTTGAAGTAGACTTTTAGCGTATTACCAATGGAAATATTCCAGAAAGTTCCAATGTTTAATTTTTACCCAAAAAAGAAACTTATAATTTCATGTCTGCATATTTGTACGCCTTCAGATGCTTTGGCAAAAATAAAGAAATACTTATGTGAGGAATTGATTGTAAATTCATTCTGTTAATATTGTTATTCCCTCGCATAATATGCTGATAAAACTGTCTCAAACCGTTGTCTAAAACTCAATAGTTTCTGAAATATAGCCTATTAACCACCCTTCAGAGATTTTTATTTTTTCAAATAAAAGTTTTAGTTCTTGGTATAAGCAACCAATGTCCAAAATTTAAAGAAAATCGTTAGAGCCGTTTTCGAGAAAATCGCAAAAAACGAAAGTTTCTTCATGTAAAGTTCCCTTAAGAATAAAAGAAATTTGTCGCCAATCTTTGGATCACATCTTCAGAAGGTACCTGGAGCCCGACGAGAGGGAAGGACAGCCGGGGCGGGGCAGACCCAGTTTTATTATTTACTTTCTAAATTTACTGTAAAATAAAATCGGTTATAAGTCAATAAACAGCTTAAATTATTTTTTATGTGTTTATTTTATCTGCTTTGTCCTGTTGTATAACTGTGACACTGAATTATCAGTTAATCTGAAACTGATTAATTTTGAAGAAAAATTGCTATTTTTGAAAAGTAGAAGCAGAAATCCTTTTGGACTCAACAGTAGGCCTCGCTAAAGTTCGACATTTGTAATCATAATTTTCAAAAGATTAAACTGGTACATACGGATAAAAGTGTTCCTAATTAGGACATTTTAATGTATTTTTCTGTTTCCTGCCCGGCATGAGTTAACCGATTTGGTCAAAAATCAATAGGCTTCATCCCATGGGCGTTATAAATGGTATAGAATAGAATTGTTTTATTTTACGTGGTGGAATTAAGGCCATTAGGCCTTCTATTCCATTCAACCAGGATTAATACAAATGAACTTTACAATATTACAATAGAACAAATAGGCCTATACTAAGTTTTATGAAAATCCGATAAAGCGTATTTGAGTTATCGTGCTTACAGACAGACAGTCCTGTCTACCAGACGTCATAAAGTACCGGTACCATTTTTGGACTTAATAATTATGCAATATCGTTACATTATAAAGGGTGAGTTGGATAGTGAATTTAATATTTGACAGGGGCCCGGCAAAATTTTTCCCTGGGTACCTGACCCAAATACGAAATTTTTTCATATGATTTTCCGTTTTGGAGCTAGCCTGTTCACAGACATGTTTCCAAAAATGTATTTTTGGATTCAGGTGGCCTCAAAACATGTATTGGCAAAGTCACAATGTGCGCGGTTTCAACGGACAGGTGAATTTTTTTTTTTTTTGTTTCTCAACTAGGCAGATTGACCAACATGACGCTTCTTGTATGTTGCTTATAAACAGTGATATTTATTTCGTAGGGCCTTCTGAATTCTCTTGAAATTCTAGTTTATTGGCAGTTAGGTTAGGAACGGTGTTACTAATTAGTGACAGGTTATGAACGGTGATATTAATTTAGTAGTGCCTTCTGAATTCCGCAGAAGGCGAGGTTTGTTGTGTTGGTGAATCTGTTTTCCAGAATTAGCGTGTTCTGCTGGTGTGACGTCACACCTCTAACGTCCAATCACGAGTTTCTTCATATAAAATATGGCGCAGTGTTGCCAACTTAGCGGAGTTCCCGTTAAATTTGGTGGATTTTTAACGTTTTCAACGGGGAAAAATATGGTTTTAGCGGATAGCGGATTTTTTAGTGGATGTTGTGCTTTGACGGAATATTTAAAAAAATCTAATATAATGCCATATTTTAAATTTTCTTTATTAAATTTTAACGTTTGAGCCTGATGACATTACCAATAATACTTTCAGCTAAAGAGATGAGGTTTCCAGACGACGCACTGTCAGAAATAAACTTCATTTATAGTTTCTATTCGACTGAGGCTATGACCAACAAGGAATGGACAAACACCAACTATGAGTTGAGACACACGATTTGCGATTCATGGTTTCCACCATAAGGTGTGCACTGAAAAGACGTATCACGACCCGGGTCCTGAATGTGAATGTGATGGTGTGGGGGTTGGTGCAGTAAATACCATGCTCTGACTTGCTCAAAGAGAGCGGTATCAATAGTACATTTATGTAGTGACTAAGTGATCAGTGACAGTTCTCTTCTTTAATGCCCATTGGGCGCATTTCATTATTTATTAACAGATCGAACTGCGAGTCAATCAGAAGGAATCGGTTCGTTCAAGAGCGTGGTATGGTGAACGATCTACTCTCAGTGAACTATCTAGTCCGTTAACAGATCGAACTGCGAGTCAATAAGAAGGAATCGGTTCGTTCAAGAGCATGGTATGGTGAACGATCTTCTCTCAGAGAACTAGCTAGTTCGTTAACAGATCGAACTGCGAGTCATTAAGAAGGAAGAAGGTCGTTCACGAGCTTGGTATCGTGAACGATCTACTCTCAGTGAACTAGCCAGTTCGTTAACAGATCGAACTGCGAGTCATTAAGAAGGAATAAGTTCGTTCACGAGCTTGGTATCGTGAACGATCTAGTCTCAGTGAACTAGCTAGTTCGTTAACAGATCGAACTGCGAGTCAATCAGAAGGAATCGGTTCGTTCAAGAGCGTGGTATGGTGAACGATGTACTCTCAGTGAACTATCTAGTTTGTTAACAGATCGAACTGCGAGTCACGATCTTCTCTCAGAGAACTAGCTAGTTCGTTAACAGATCGAACTGCGAGTCATTCAGAAGGAGTCGGTTCGTTCAAGAGCGTGGTATCGAGAAAGATCTTCTCTCAGTGAACTTAACTGCTAGTCATTCGGAAGGAATCAGTTCTTTCACGAGCGTATGCAAATTGTGCGAAGATGCCTATGAAAGATACCACGCCATCTCATGCGCAGCCGAAGAGTGTGGTCACTAACTAGTTTCTGCAGTGAATAAACACCCATGGAATAAACACATCAAACATGCATATTTTGCGCTATTCTATTATTAATTAGTTGAAATCTATAACTCTGGATTGGGAAAAAATCAAAATATAAGTGAATTTTTTGAATTAAATGATAATTTTTATACAAGTGATTATAACCTTTTCAAAGAAATTTCGGAATTGCCCTTATGCTTTTATTGCTGCCATGGACAAATGCACAAGTTGGCTTTCGGCTATTTGAACTTCAATTAATTAATTATTTTAATTTAGCGGATTTCAGCGAATTTTGAACACTGTGTTAACGGAACAAATTTTTTGGAGTTGGCGACACTGATATGGCGGAATTCATGCTACTTTTCGCTAGATCGTGTTATAAAAGAAAGTGTATCATTTAGGGCGAGTGGTTGGACCAAATAATTCGTCGAGGCAACATCGCCTCTCCAGAGAACTATCTATAACAAAATACGTGTGATATTAAGTGTTTTATGAGGAGAAAGTTGGTTTTCAAAGTGGGCCCCCTACAATGCGATTTTACCGGGACTTCTTCCAAGAAGCATGGTTTGCCCCTTTGTGGAATTGACTTGGAAATTAAGAGAAAACGTCAGTTCGGGAAATTTGTGTGTAAAGAGTTGCTGGACATGCGTTTTTCGGTGAATTCAATATGTCCGCCGCGAAAAACACTTTTTTTTAAGCAAATGTAAGCTGCCCGTCTCCCGAGTGATTTTCCTCGTGTATTGTTTTGCGCATAAATTCACCTGTCAGCAAGTTAACAATGAGTGTGGTGATCCAAACATGAGATCTTCTTCAACTACTCACAAAACTATATCGGACTGGTTCTGCTAAGTTACTTGAGGGGTGTATGCAAAGGTAGGTGTCACATAACTAGCCTATTATAGTTTTAATTAGGCTTAGTTTACATAGTATTAGAGTCTTTGAACATAGGCTTAGATATCTCACTGTTCTTGCATTGTTTTGTGAAGCAGCGAACGAAAAGTTGCTATAGGTTCGCTTTATAGACACTGCAGAGAAGGTGAAGCTATCTCAGATCTCGCTTGACTGATTTTGCAACTTGATCTAGGACAATACAACACTCTAGACATTTACTACGTTTTCATGCTGAATTCAGATCGATCTTGAGTCTCAAGGTGAATTTCCTAAAAAGTAGGGTCGGATCGGACTGAGATCGTATGCAAATGCCATGAAAACACTACCCGTTTTCAGTTCGATCTCAATACACTAATCAAATATTTCATTGGTCCTCGATAAATAAATAAATAAATAAAATTTTATTGTCATTAAGCAATTAAAGCAATAGACAACGTCAATGGATCTTAAAACTAAGTACAGTATATACAACAATAAGTTCTACAAAATATTTACAAAGTATACAAAGGGGCATAAAATAAATTTAAAATTTTACAATACAATTCTGGCTTCAAGATATTCTGTAATACTATAAAACGGATTAAGCAGTAAATAATTATAGAGTTTTCCTTTGAACACTTTCAACGAGATGTTAAAGTCTTGCATACACAATGGAAGTTTATTAAACAATTTTGGTCCAATTACTTCATAACTATTGATAGATTTAGCTAATCTATGGTGTTGTATACAAATATGTTTATTGTTTCTAGTATTGTAATTGTGTACATCTTCTCTGAGTTTCAGTTCTGGTAACTTCTTTTTTATGTGTAACAGAACAGAATAAATATACAATAATTCTACACTGAACAAATATAGGTCTACAACTGGTTCTATTGGATGATCCATTTATTACTCTGATTGCTTTTTTCTGTAATATTAAAACATCCTTGACATGGCTACTGTTGCCCCACAGTAAAATACCATATATTAATATACTTTGGAAAAAAACAAAGATAGGATGATCTTACATACTTGTCGGGTACACAGTTCTTAAGACTTCTTAATAAATAAATAACTCTGGCCAGTTTACCACTAATATAATTTGTGTGCTGAATCCAATCTAACTTGTCATCAATATATACACCTAAAAACTTAACACTTACAGATTCATCAGAAGGTAGCCTGTCACTTAAACTAAACACAACTTCCTGTGTCTTGCTTGCATTTATGTTCTTATGTATGGTGAGAAGGGTTTCCTTGGTTGTGGAATGTGGAGCTAGCGCATTCTGTGGATTCACTCGGAAATATTTTCAATATCGAAACAATAGTTTTGCATGAAAACTGGTTCATGTTCAGATCGGACTGAGTTCTGCATGAAAACGTAGTAACTGTTCATGATATTTTGTTTTTAAAAGCATGTAAAACGGCCAAATGTGATGAACTAAGTTACATTATTTAAAACCTTAGATTCCATTTACAAGCAAGTTATTCTTAAAAATTATATAGGCCCAAATAATACATAGAAAGGCAGATTGCCAGTAGAACAAGCTGGTTTCAGAAGAGGAAGAGATAAGTTAGCATACGTATGCTGGATCATGGAGAAAAGTTCATAAGAATGTTTACATTTTCTTTATACACTACAAGAAGGTGTAGAAGGTAAAGCATTAACATTTGTACAATACCAGTAGCAATATTAATACTATAAGGGAACATTCACACCGAAGTAGCGTAGCATGCGAGTCGCAATACTTGGATGCAGGTTGTGCGCTACTTATTTTAAATCCCAAATAAACAAGTTCAAGTCTTCACACTCAAGTAGCGTGGCAATAGTGCAGCTTGCAGAGTGCGACATTCATTTCTTCAGATAGATCTGGACTTATTTCATGCGACGCTACTTGGGATGACGCATGCGTACAGTTGCCTTTCCAGCTGTTTTATGATTGTTAAGAAAATTCAGCACATATTGCTTACCGTGTGAATGCTCACTGAATCACTTGAAGATCAAATATGGACATCATTTGCTCCAAGTAAAGTCATTACCATTTCAGAACTATTAATTTGCTTCAGGAGCTTCTGATTTTTCTTTCCTTAACAAGTAAATTTCTCTTCGGGTCATCACTGTGTACACATTTTCTGTTAGTGGCCTTCTCTCAAAAGAACCACATGAAATATATTAGTATGTTATTAAGTGCCAGTATGGTAGCCTACTGTATAAGATTGTTTGGGGGATGGGAAAACGTCTGTCCACATTTGTATGCAGGATAACTCAAATACGCTTTTGGATTTTCATGAAACTTGGTATATACATTTATAATGTCCATGCTAATTGATATTGGATGAAATCGGTTGACCGGTACCGGAGTAAAGCCCAGTTTAGTGCCTATTTTATGGTAACAGCCTATGTTAGAAAGAATTTGTCAAATCCAAATCACTTATCATGACAACATATTGTTTTACACTCTCCATATATGGCTTTAGAAGTTTCAATACAGTTAGCTATGACAAATAACACTATTCCTTCACATACGCTTATGAAAGTAGATCGTAAGCGAAGTAGCTGAGATGGTAACGTCTTCGACTCGCATTCTGGAGGTCCCTAGTACAAAATCCCAAGGCCAGCTAATTTGACATGTTATTTTTTTATTTAGTTTTATGTGAGAGTGTGATTGTCAAGATATCAAAAATCTGTATAGTTCAGCTGATGCTGGACGATGTTGCTCTGTTTATAAAATCTAATATATAAAGTCGAATGTGTGTTTGTGGGTATGTTTGTTCCTTATACAAATCCACATTTCTTCACCAATTTGTACGAAATTTTGCACACATACCCAGTTAAGCCCGGGAAGTTACGCGGTCAACATTAAAATTGAAATAAATCAGTCCTTCCCTTGAAAATTATATAATTTCTGAGAATTTTATACTGAAAAAAAAAGAAATGCTGTTTAGTTCACATGGCAACAATGAATTGTTTACTATGATTACATAGGGCCTTGGCAAGTATATAGCCTAATGCTGGAATTTAATGTAATACGAGTATATTGGCGAAAATAATTACTGAAAATGAAATCCACGAAAATAAAGCACAGTGTGATGTAGTCACGTAACTTTCTCTACCCTCGACATAAGAAATATTTACTCACTTCACATTTTGATGTAGAATAAGAGGGACAACTTAAGTGTGTGAGTATGCTATATCAAAAGTCTGTAAATAATCCTTTCCGCTGATAAGTTATCCATACCTGTAGGCTTTGTATTAGTTGAGAAATAGGGATGTTTATCATAGGCCCTAAGCATGGGATGGAACATTTTGACTCGCAGTATATTATGTCTCGGGTTCTAGGGGAGGAAAGTATGAAAGTGATACTGCATTTCTCTTTTATTTCAGCTCCGAAACGATTGTATAGTAACATGAGAATGAGAAATATTATTTTCCGTCAAGTCAGTACAATCTTATGTAATTTGTGTTTCTTCTTATTTCAACCCCTCCCAAGCATGATGTGTAGAAGCAACGGAATGCAGCATTCCACATCCTCTATGAGCCATAACAATTTATATCCAGCGTTTTCTGATGGAATAGTTTGAGTGTGATAAATCTTTTTCTTCATTTCAAGTTCTACATACATAAAGTCCTTCATAAGTTAATTTCAAATTAAAAAATACAAAGCCCGGGCGACGCCGGGCCTTTTCAGCTAGTAAAATATAAAAACAAAAACAAAAACAAAAACAAAAACTAGACCTTTGTTCTTCTGTAAGCAACCAGCCATTTCATAAAATATGGGAATTTTTCCCTCAAAGAGAGAAGTTATAAAATTATTGTAATTGGGTGGTCAAAAATAAGTTTAAAACCTCAAATTCTCTGCATTTTAAGGACTTAGGTGTATTTGAAGTGGTTTCATGTGTAAAATCTGTCGATTTACTTATTTATTGCGTTCAGTTACTTTTTTTTGCCATTTTTAGCATGATTTTAACACTCTTTAATACCAAGTAGTCAAGGGTAATCAGCTATATCCATTTTCATTTCAGAAAATATACATCTTAAGGTACAATTTGGTATAAGATTAACTTCAAAAAATATGTTTGGTTAATTACTATGTAAAATAACAAACAAGGGAATTTTTGTCCCACCCGTAACAGTGGTAGTTTTGTTAAATTATTATTGATGAGTTAAATAAATGTTTTGACGACCTGGAAACAGTTTATAATTTGTATTGAATCCCTCATACCTTCATTAATAACAACATTAAGACCCTAACAGTAATAGCAGAACAGAAAATGAGCTTTTGTTTTGAATCATTAAAATCAGTGTCCAAATCATGTCCCACCCGTAACAGATTTTGAAAAACAAATTTAAAATATTTAAAATAAGTTTTAAGTAATGCTTTGCATGCAGCGTGGAGGAGAAGGCATTGTAAATTTTACAGAATGTGAAGAACCAATTCTAGTTTATTATTTATGACATGTAATAAACAAAAATAGTTTTTATAATTTGCTAGAATGTCCCACCCGTATTTATGAAATGGCTGCACTGCTTAATAAATTAATCTGGAGCTTCACTGGAAAAACAATTTTAAAAATAACTTATTTTTTTGCATATCATAATTGCAGTTATAACTGATTAAACGAAAGCTTTCTGGCACTTTGTTACATGAGTTTAGCTGATTTTATTTATGCATGCATTTACAAATTGTTGGTGGGGAGTTCTTGAAACAATGAACTCTCGGTGCCTCGGTGCATGGTGCTGTGTCTGAGCTCAAGTGTAGCAATAACCTTTAACAACTGTAATAGAAGTTGGTGAAACTCATTCCACGGCAGATTAGCTCCTTCTCAACGTTTTTGATAGTGCAGTCACTTGGAGTCGTGCTATCGAATAGAATAATGTAGTTAGCTGTAAACAAAGAAGATGCAGTTAATTAGAAATTTTGTTAGGAAATACACTGATTAGACTACAACTTGATTGGCCAATGCTTTTCTTGTTCAGTATTTTCAAAGATAAAATTCTGTTAGGTTACAGTACCAACAGGACGATCAAAGAAAGATTAGAGAAAGCTTGGATTCACAATATACTATTCTTTTTTCATATTAAAACACATTGTTTTCAACTTTGTAGTTTCAACAAATTCAACATAGGCCTATAATAATTGGAATTGATAATAACACAGCGTAGGCTACACAGGCAATATTAAAATCAAATCTTGTTATATCATATTCTTATATAAAAATGTACGAGGGCTATTTGTTTTAAACCTCGATGGGGCATTAAATGAAAACCACAGTGAAAATCAAAACTGTTTTATTTGGAACGTTTAGGTACACCTACTAGCTACTTATCTATGTACTCGCTCTCCGATTGAGACATTTGTCGCAGCGTGGTACCAACTTTACTATACCCTCTCCATAGAAGCTTGCCGCCAGCATATTGAAAAGGGTCTTCACGGCATTTTGAAGAGTTTTGAAGTTCTTCGTTGGTGTGGAAGCACTGCCCTCCCACATCTTGGGTTTGTTCGGGAAATTTGTGTGCATCCATTATTTGGATTGTTCTTTTGATTCTGGATTGTCGTAGAAAATTTCTAGCCTTAACTGTGTGTGAAGTGTGTAACGGAATCTCAGAAATAGAAAAAGTCTACATATTCTTCCTCTAACTCTTGATTCTGTTTAAAGCGCTCTATCACTATATAGGCTACTATTAGAGGAACCACAGTGAATTAAAGAATACGCGATATATATAGTAAGGCATTTCAGCTTTTTATTTTTTATTTTTTTTCTCAAACTAAGGCAATGGTACCATGAGATGTTGTATGTCATGGGAGAGTGTGGCATCTCTAGTATGTGAACACATCATTTGGTAGCATTGTGATGTACGATTATACGAATAGAGGCGATGGTAATTTAGTTGTGAGTCAGCCAATGTGCAGAATGGATATGACAAGATGTGAACAGCATTCTTACGTCAAAATAGTCACTATCCAAAGGAGAAATGCCAAGAACACCACAAGGAGCTGATGGAAGCTTTGGGGAATAATGCCCATCTGTATGGAGTGGGTATGTGTGCTTTCATGCTTCACATTAGAGTGGCGTATGGATGTTTATGGGTGTCTGTTTCCTTCACTATTCTATATCTTGAACACATAATCTGCATTATACATACATTCCATAACTTACCTGCCCTTTCATTTGTATATTTCAGTGTATAATATTAATAAGAAATGAGTGTTTTAATGTTACCAGCCTATTATTACAACACTTGGATATATATTTTTTTAAATATATATAAAGATAGCTTGAATAAAAAATAGAATTCCTAACACAAAAAAAATACAAAAGAAAAGTTGCTTGTTATCAAACAAGAGCAAAAAATTCATTGTAATAAACTTGGTTTTTTCCCATGGAAAAAATCTTCTAGTCAAGAATAGTATGATTATTAATTAGAATCAGTTGATAAAAATAGAAAATGTTAGATTTCATTATGCCTTTTTTAAATTGTTCACAAAAATCAATACTTCATGTTTATCAACTTCATTCCTTATGTTGGCAGTCGTACACCAGCAAGTCAGTAATCTCTGTGTGTGCATATGTGTATGCGGCTGTAGACGGCAGGGCAGCTCAAGACTCCAATATGGCTACCCAGTACATAATTGTTAGAGAGAAATCTAATATTTACTATTATTATTATTATTTCACATATATTGATGGGTGTCTAAGAAATGTTACAGTTAGTAAAATGATTTTGCTGCTTTTCTTCTTATGGGATCGTTTTGCAAATATACCTACTAGCAAAATAAAATATCTCTTTTACCACTTGTATCGTAAATAACTATTTAGATTCTAATGTACTTACGTTTGTAAGAACCACGTTTACAAACTCCATAAATTGCGTAGGTTTTACCATCAGTTGCCAATATAACTATGACACCACCCAGGTCAGCTGGAAGAGAATAGGTTCTTTAAATTGTAATTCCGTTTTTAAATTTGATTATTAGTTATGTCTTTAATAAACTTGTCAGGCTTTTACATACTTGCGTTTACATGTAAATATGTTCGTAAGTGTATTGTTATTTTCTGAGGATGTGCCGCAATATGTAACAATGGTTTGGCTGCATTCACTGAAAATAGAAAAGAAAAAACTCTTGTAACTTCCTGTACCCAAAGAATGAACATTGCACACTTTGAAGAATTGATTTTAGCGTACTCTGTGCTCCTTTAGAACGAGCCTCGAAAGTGTAAGCAAATGTCCCACAGTCCAATCAGGTAGCATTTCTATACAATAATTATTTCTGGCTATATGTAGGCCTACTGTTAACTCTTCAGTATGTATACACTGCCAAATCTTCGTCATATTTTCTAACCTCAACATTTACACTGGTTATAATACAAAAAATGTAAAACAATCACTGTATGGGCCATGGAGACCCTTAGTGTTCTGGGAGGTTGTGGCTTGCAGAATAAGACATTTGACAAATGAAGGTGTTAGGTTGTCAGCCTTATGCATACTTCTGGTATTCATTTCTGTTAGAGGCTGAGTCAACCCCAGGGTCATAGTGCCATCAGAAGGGTTAGCAGTGGAAAAATCTCTGTTTGTAGTAGCATTGCTTAAAGAAATAGAAAACTTGAAATTCAGTTTCCTTTTCTTCATGTGGAAAGGAAATGAATGAAAGAAAATGTATTTTCTAAGTTCATCCATTGCTAGAAATGTTTTATATCTTCACATTTAATCACAAAAGGAATATGTTTATTGACCGTCTCCTGTCTACTGTCTTCAATACAAAGGTGCAGTCAACGGTTGTGATAACTTTATGGACCAATATTCTTTAATCTTAGCATTTTCAAACTAATTTTGAATCCATGTGCGATTAAACAGTACTGCAATATCCCGATGCGAAGCACTGTCCTCAACATCGTCGTCATACTAAAGAGGTCGTCTCAACTAAAATAACTTACTTACTTTTTCACTATCTCAGTCACCATTGTCAATGCGAGTCAGAATGTGACAAGTCCCACCATTAACATCTCTACTGTACAAGCCATACCAGGGTCCATTAAGCTGAAAAAAATTATTTCACTGTAATAATAATAATAGTAATAATAATAATAATCACGATAACAGAGGTGGAAATTGTGGTAAGAAAATTGGGAAAAAAGATCCTGAAAATATATTTAAAAACGTTGATGGTGAAATGGCTTAGTTAAGGTTTATCACACTTCAGTGTGTAGAATTGTAAATTTCCCTCTTCCTCAAATTGTCTTTTAATCTTAATAATCTCCAACGTGTCTTACAAAACATTTTTCCTGGTGGTTATTTTGAAAAACCGGGCTGATCTGTGGCTCTGTTGTCAAAGAAGAATGTAGGTGTTCTAGGAGCATCTGGATTGCTGGGAACCGACCAGTTGGGAGCCAGACTGTGGACTGAATGAAGTGATGGGGTCTAAAAAAATTTGTCAAAGTGTTTCCGTGTGTTTCCGTGTTATTGTCCAACTAAGCCAACTGCACTCTAAACTAGAGAGAGAGGGTCTGTATGTGAAAATCATGAAAATCTGTATAACTTTTGTGTTAAATATCTTTCGAGGATGTGACACAAAGATTGGCAATTACTTTTTTTTTTTCTCTTACTTTTACTACCAATTTTCATAAAGAAAATTTCATTTTATTCATGTGATTTTATCCAATAGCTACAGTGTAACGATTTTGTTACAAGTGGCACCAAAAATAAAACAAAAATAGACTTTATTTTTTTTTCTCTCTCTCTGGACCCTTTATGTGCTAGGTTACCTCGAAAACATAGGTAGGGTTCAAAGTGTTAAAACATTGCAACATACATTTTTAGTTACGTCGAACATCTCAAGTGGCTGAGGAAGGGTACACGTGCATGGAGATGGCCAGGAGTCACGACCAGCGTTTACCAGAGGACTGACCAACAGTAGCAAGAGCAGCATGGCGTAGCTGTTGAACAAGATTACATTATTACCAGTGAAGAGCTTATACACTTTCCAACGTGAAACACACACTATTTCGTAAGCAGGATTCATATTATAAACATCACGGCACTGAACGCAATAAACTTGGTCTTGTGCTCGCTGACACAATGCAATATAAACATAGAAAATACATTTCAAGTAAAACAAACATATGTGATAAGGAAAATAAACTTGTCATTCCACTGTGACCTACTAGTGGTTTACTATAAAGCCCGGGTCTTTAAGCACTTTCAGCTTGTAAGTCGCCACTGGGTTCGTATCTCATATTGAGAACGCCTGGTGGTATTCTGGGATTGTGAGTCAGTTGGAGAATTTAATGTTGTACTGGCACGTTGCCATGGTAGCTCAGTTGGTTAGAGCAGCGGCACGGAGAGCTGAAGATCCTGGTTGAAATCCCGGCTATGGCATTGAATTTTTCATTCTGACTTCACGTGTCCAAGCCTTAAAATGATACACGGCTTAAGAAAAACTGAAAAACATATGTGACCCCGCCAGGGAAACTCAACCGTAATTCATAAAATAAAATAAATTTTCTGATTTGAATGGTTTCAACTTCAGCATAAAATTCTGAGCATTCTAAAAGAGAAATTAGCTCAAAACTTGCTTTTATGACCTTTGGAACTTTATTGTCTATTGATCTCCAAAGACAAGGAACTTTTCTATGTTTTTAACGTGAGTTTCATAATACAAGTGTTTCTGTTGCGAAAAGTATAGCATTATAATCTTGCTGGTTTTCATGTATCTGCTGCATGTCTATTAAGGCTAAGACCACAGAAAGGTGTTTAAATATGGAGCAGCAGATACTTGGGTCCTGGAAGCCTACGATTGCATCTTAAGAGAGCGTTGCATATGATACAGGGAAACTCGACCGTAAGTCAGAAAAATAAAGATTCTGTTTTGAATGGGTTCAACATGAGCATAAAATTATGAGCGTTCTAAAAGAAATTATACCACTTGCTCAAAAATTGCTTTTATGACCTTTGAAACTGTATTGCCTATTGATCTCCCAAGACAAGGAACTTTTCCATGTTTTTAACACGAGTTTCACAATACAAGTGTTTCTGTTGCCCATGTTTAATGTTTCTTCCATGGGCCATGTTAAATTTCCATTGCGACCAACGAATGCGTTTCTATAAAAGAGCAGACCTCTTTTCAAACTGAAAATAGTAAGAATAAATCTTTCCCGGGTAGACAGCCAGGTTTGAAGATCAAGTGTCTCCGACGTTTCAGAGGCCCACGCTGCCTCCATCCTCAGGGATACTGAAGTGTCGAGTCTGTCATGCCGAGGTGGTATATATACAGATCACGAGTTGCGAGGAGTCGACCAATCAGGCGCCAGTTCATTTTTCCATCGTCTTTTTTTCGGCCAATCGGCTTCTACTGTCTTTTAGTTGTTTGAGACAGTGATTCCAGGCAGGGTTGATGCTGAGGCCTCCGTCTCTATTGAAATTGTTAGCCTCAAGCTTAATTTCGATCGCTTCCTTGATTAATCTGTCCCAGAACCTTGAAGTCTTCGCAAGGATTGTAGTGTTTGCGAAATCAATCCTGTGCCCGGATCCCAAGTTGATGGTATGTTCTGCCACCGCAGATTTATCGGGATAGAAGAGTCTGATGCAGCGGGCATGCTCAGAACAGCGCTGGTCAATAGTCCGTGAAGTCTGCCCGATGTAAGCCCTGCCGCATTCACAGGGGATGCGGTACACACCCGGTGTTCTGAGTCCTAAGTCGTCTTTCACCTGTCTCAAGAGACTTCTGGTCTTCATAGGTGGTTTGAAGACTGTTCTGATCTTCCATTTCCTCAGGATTCGGGCTAATCTCTGTGATAAGTTACCGAAATACGGCAGTACTGCAGTGCTTTTTGTGTCGTCAGGGTCTCGTGTTGGAGGTGTTGCCTGACGAACGGTCCTTTTCAGGGCCAATCGAATTTCCCTTTCATGGAATCCATTTTGTAAGAATGTCCTCCTCAGGTGGTTCAGTTCATCAGGCAGGTTTTCTTTGTCCGAAATGGAGATTGCTCTGTTGATGAGGGTGTTAAGTACTCCTCTGCGTTGCGCTGGGTGGTGATGACTATTGCCGTTGAGATAAAGGTCGGTGTGAGTCTTCTTTCTATACACCCTATGACCTAGTGTGCCATTGGTCTTACGTTGTATTAATATGTCAAGGAATGGAAGACAGCCATCTTTTTCTATCTCCATCGTGAAAGTGATACTCTGGTGTATGTTGTTGAGGTGGTCGAGGAATTCTTGGAGCTTCTCCTGTCCATGAGGCCAGATTACAAACGTGTCATCCACGTACCTGTAGAAGCAGGTGGGTTTATAGGGTGCTGTTTCAAGCGCCTTCTGCTCAAAATGCTCCATGTATTCCTCGACCACCTCAACAACATACACCAGAGTATCACTTTCACGATGGAGATAGAAAAAGATGGCTGTCTTCCATTCCTTGACATATTAATACAACGTAAGACCAATGGCACACTAGGTCATAGGGTGTATAGAAAGAAGACTCACACCGACCTTTATCTCAACGGCAATAGTCATCACCACCCAGCGCAACGCAGAGGAGTACTTAACACCCTCATCAACAGAGCAATCTCCATTTCGGACAAAGAAAACCTGCCTGATGAACTGAACCACCTGAGGAGGACATTCTTACAAAATGGATTCCATGAAAGGGAAATTCGATTGGCCCTGAAAAGGACCGTTCGTCAGGCAACACCTCCAACACGAGACCCTGACGACACAAAAAGCACTGCAGTACTGCCGTATTTCGGTAACTTATCACAGAGATTAGCCCGAATCCTGAGGAAATGGAAGATCAGAACAGTCTTCAAACCACCTATGAAGACCAGAAGCCTCTTGAGACAGGTGAAAGACGACTTAGGACTCAGAACACCGGGTGTGTACCGCATCCCCTGTGAATGCGGCAGGGCTTACATCGGGCAGACTTCACGGACTATTGACCAGCGCTGTTCTGAGCATGCCCGCTGCATCAGACTCTTCTATCCCGATAAATCTGCGGTGGCAGAACATACCATCAACTTGGGATCTGGGCACAGGATTGATTTCGCAAACACTACAATCCTTGCGAAGACTTCAAGGTTCTGGGACAGATTAATCAAGGAAGCGATCGAAATTAAGCTTGAGGCTAACAATTTCAATAGAGACGGAGGCCTCAGCATCAACCCTGCCTGGAATCACTGTCTCAAACAACTAAAAGACAGTAGAAGCCGATTGGCCGAAAAAAAGACGATGGAAAAATGAACTGGCGCCTGATTGGTCGACTCCTCGCAACTCGTGATCTGTATATATACCACCTCGGCATGACAGACTCGACACTTCAGTATCCCTGAGGATGGAGGCAGCGTGGGCCTCTGAAACGTCGGAGACACTTGATCTTCAAACCTGGCTGTCTACCCGGGAAAGATTTATTCATACTCTTCGCCAGGAAAATCTAAAATCTTGAAAATAGTAAGTTGGCAATGCTGTTTTATGTTTGTTGTGATCAGAATCTACGCCCTGACATGTTTTCTACTGTTAAGCTGAAACATATTTATTGACTTATGTCCCACACCTCACGCATGCAAGCTCGACAGTATTTATGTAGGAGGAGAATTTCAAGAATGCAAAGACCATAAACCACACCATTGCCATAAGCATTAAAAAGAGGAGTTACATCTTAGAGGGCATAACATGATACTTCACCCGAGATAACCAAAGTGTAAGAAGTTTGAGCTGCCAAACCTAAACAACTGTGATGGTAACCATGAGTAGAACACCTTTTATATGATGATAGATAATGCTCTAGAGTTGAAAACATTTTAAGTAATATGGATTTTAACATTAAAAGTCACAAGTTTATGCCGATGAATGTAATTTATGTTCCATTAGAAGTAAAGCTATTTGTTGTTTT
This sequence comes from Ectobius pallidus, assembly GCA_964059195.1. Classification (NCBI taxonomy): domain Eukaryota; kingdom Metazoa; phylum Arthropoda; class Insecta; order Blattodea; family Ectobiidae; genus Ectobius; species Ectobius pallidus. The sequence goes on along the minus strand of CAXKWD010000004.1, from coordinate 493,640 downwards.
GTTCTCACTTCTTAATCACAACTTTTAATTTTGTTTATGTATGACCTGAAAAGTAATTAGGGTAATTATCCCATAAATCAACTAAAGCCATATTTTGAGCGAAGCAGCAATTTTTATTTTAAATTCTTCTTCTACTTTATGCGCCATTTCCTATGAGAGGTTGGCTAGGACATTCTTCTACAACTGGACCTGCTGTTTGCCTTATTACAACTGTCACTTGTGTCTTCAATGGTAATCCGATTCCCTAACTTTTCATAAAGTCTGTTTTTATCATTGCCCTCGTTACTGAAATTTTAGTCCAGATCCTGCTGGTAGCAGAAACATTGAGTTTCAGTCACATCCTTGAATATTAACACTAAAACTCATCATCAAGCATGATTGCTTTCTCGTTTTATTTTGTTTTCGAATGTTTTTTGTACTGGATAAATTATATAAGTAAAATGTTGAGTTCAGTCACGGCAGGAAATTCTTCAGTGTGAACAATATTTATAAGTTTTTTGTTCAAATCAAACATCATTTTATCATCTTCATTTTGCTTTTCCATTTAATGCAACTGCTTCAGCACCAATTGCACTAATCGTCTTCCTTTTTCTATAACCTGAATTTGGTAATATATGAGGGATATATTGGGCATAAATTAAAAACCACAGTGAAAATCAAAACTGTTTTATCTGGAACATTTAGCTACACCTTCTAGCTACTTCTCTGTATAGTCTCGTGCTTTAATCAAAACATTTGTTGTAGCATGGTACCAACTTTCCAATGCCGTCTTTATAGAAGCTTGCTTCAATATAGTAAACAGCTGTAAACAAACTGTCGTTAGAAAACACACTGATTACTGGGAACATCAAGAATATTTTTAAGTAGCCAAGGAACGTGAGTTGTCTGAACTATTCGGGACTAATTCGGATTTTCCATTTGTTCAGCTTCGTGAATAACATAATAAAACTTAATAACAATAGAAATTAATAACTATACTACTTACGTACCTTAATGGAAAGAATCACTGATATTTCCTCAGACGGTTTGCAATCCACATTTATCGGAGGGTTTAGATATAGAGAAGGCCTTAACCATTTCAGAAACATTTACTCATCAATAGCATAATCATACAGCGAAGGGAGACACATGTACAACATTAACCACCCGTTGCTACCACCCGCACCCGCATTTACAGCTTTCTCTCGCCTCTTCCAGCTCTTCAACTGCTCCGGTTTACACTCTTTACAGTCACATTTCAATCAGATCAGATAAAAACTCTTATAAAAACTCTACTGAAAAATCATCAATAATATTTGCTGAAAAAATTTTAAGTCATTTATTATCAGTACTTGCAGGAATGTTTGTTTGTTTGTCATTTGCATGCGATGCCAAGCAGAGATCTGACATTTTTTTATTTACAAGGGAACTGTATAGGATGTCAGAATCAAGAACTTTATTCGTCATCAGGCTTTTACAGTTAACAAGCATTGACTTCGTCATTTCTTAACCTATAATACAATATAATATACAGGGTGTTTCACGAAGTGCATTATTGAGGATATTTGGAACAAAAAATGTAAATACAAAAATATGATCTGACTTGTAGTTACGTTGTTATAAGCATTTGAAGTTTCAATATTTGTGACAAAATAGCAATAAATCGGCACAGAAATTGAAAGTAACAAACAAAATGGGTTTAATTCACATACTTAACATAAATTTCATCCTTTGTGTCAGTTTGCCGTCAGATTTTCAAAGATGCCTCCCTCTATGTCCAAGCACTTTAACGTGCGGATATGAATGGCGCATGTCGCGTTCCATAATTTATCAGGACTGTTCTTTATTATTATTATTACAACAATCAGTAAGAACACACAGTCATCTGGTAGTCTACAATGGACGATAGTCAACTATCTAGCTTAAGATGGCTCTGGATACCAATAAAACGTGGGCATGCACGCATTGTACGTTCAGCTCTGTTCACACCGTAAATCATAAATATCTACATTACTCTGTAATTATTTGAGATAGGTAAAAACTTTTATTAGGAAAAGTTGTTCCAGATAACGTAAGGAACATGCTCTGTTACTGGCGGTAAAACTTCGTGAATCAATCTGTATAATCATACATGAACATTAACTGTATTACTAAGAAAATTATACAAAAGTATTAGGCCTACATGTTGACTAACTTCCTCAAACACACTTACAAATAACTGATGAATTCTACATAAGTTTACTTTTAAATTAATTGAGGAAAATTCATCTATGTTATATACACATTCAGTTTTAAGCATATTCTTCATTTTGTTTTTAAAGATGGTCATGTTTAATAGCTTAATGATATTGTACAAAGCTGCCCTCGAATTAAGCATTTCGATAAGTCTTCATTTCAGATTTACTGCTGATGTACTAACTGTAAATGAGGGAAAACATTTTTTCTTATTGTTGCGTAAAGAAACATCCCACTTGAGTAGTCCGCATCCTGGGGAGGAGGAACTACCTTGTTACTCGTTGAATGTGATTCACAAGTTAGTTAGCAGATATCCACTACATATCATTTCCACATTTTCGAACTATTTACTCTTATTAGACTTTGAGGGATTAAACTACTGTCTAAAATCTCAACAATGCTAAACGAGAAGCCTATGGAATTATTAGAACAAAGGAAAGAAACTAATCTCGGAGACAAAGTAAATGAATTAGAGGTAAATAGTAAAAATGCCACTTGGAAGACCTAGATGTAAGTGGTAGGACAATATTAGGATAGATTTAAGGGAAGAAGGATTTGCAAGGGATGGTTGGATGGAGTTAACACCAGAATAGGGTTGAATGGAAGCTCAGGTTCTATAAAATAGATAATATTCCTTTAGCTTGCTGAGGAATTGTCTCTTGCCATTGAGGGATTGATTTTGTTGGAGTTACGGAAGTGTGGCATCTCAATTTGCGTGATTAAACAAAGAACCAAAACACTAGCGCTTCAATCATCCTGTCCTCAATAGACAAACGCTTATTAGGTACTAATTATTACTTCACAGAAACAGAAGAGGGTATTAATCATTATTATAATATTATTCGCTCCCTTTGTGATAGGTCTACATGAGAAGTGGGGCTTTGCAATACTGTGAGTGTGACAGCCTAAACGGCGCACGTTTGTTAAACGGTGCACATTCGTTAACGAAGGTCAGCTACTGCCTCCGGCCAAAAACCATGTGAGGCTACTCAATATTTCAGATTTACAAGGTTCGCAATTAATTTCATTTCAAGTTTATATGAGTAGCTAATTTTTCGCATTTATCATCTGTGAAGATTTACCATACGCTAAATTTGAAGGTAGGTTTCGGCCTACTGTAAGCACAGGCGAACTGGGTTTATTCTCCCTTTAAAATTTGTGATTAAAAAATCATAAAACATTGCTAACACTTGTTTTGTTAACTTTGTGCTTGCTCTTAATGGTGTTACATTGTAAATAACTATTAATGGTTCCATGTGTGGTTCCATCATTTGAAGGGGTTCTACAATTAAGAAGTTGGAGAAACCTGTGGTGTTATACAAGGAATGTTAGACTGATAATACAATAATCTGCAACATCACAACTTATTTATTTACGTATGCAGATACAAACTGTTGGTGGGGAGTGCTTGAAACAATGAACTCTCGGTGGCTTGGTGCCTCGGTGCATGTGCTGTGTCTGAGCTCAGGTGTAGCAGTAACCTTTAACATGAGTATTGGAAGTTGTCGAAACACAATCCAAGCCTGGTTAGATCCTTCTTAACTTGATTCATAGTGCAGTCACTTGGATTCATGCTTTTGAATGCAATAGAGTATACAGCTGTAAACAAAGAAAATGCAGTTAATTAGAAATTTTCTTAGGAAGTACACTGATTAGATTAGAACTTGATTGGCCAATGTTTTTCTCATTCAATATATTCAAGAATAGAATTCAACATATAATAATTGAAATATAATAATAATAATATATTAAAATCAAATCTCAATGTATTGCATACTTATATAAAAGTGTAATTGTCTGTCTTTCCAGATAGAGCTGTTGGTGTACACTAGCCAAACCTCTCCGTAGTTGAGGCACGGGTTGTTGGTCTTCCTGCAATTCATGCTATTATGGTGTGAACTCGAGATTCCGATACTCAGTGCCGGTAACCTAACTTAGAGCATAGGTAAGCCTGCGAGTTTTGACACATTTATTATTGCAGAATCAAAATATCATATTTGCTAGTAGAAGTTGACATCTTCAGTCTTACCTGTGTTTACTTCCTCTTGTGTCTTTAATATTGACTTAAGTTAATTCGTCAGGCAGCTGGTTATGATGGCCTTGTATCGGCTATTCAAGTAATTGTTTTGTGATCACCACCAAGATTTAGTTTCATAAGATTGGTATAGATTAACCAAACCAATTGTAATCGGTTACTGTATTCTTAACGTATTTTCTAGTATTTCTCCTATCATAGAAAATTTCTAACCTTATCTGTGTGTGAAATGTGTAACAGAATCTCAGATATAGAAAAACTCTTCATATTGTTAAAACGCACTATCACTATATAGGCTACTATTAGGGGAATCACAGTGAAATAAAGAATTCGAGGGATAGAGTATAAGTCATGGCAACTTTTTTTTTTTCTCAAACTTAAGGCGATGGTACCATGAGATGTATGTCACGGGAGAGTGCGGCATCTCTAGTGTATGGACACATCATTACACAGTTATACGAATAGAGGCGATGGTAATTTAGTTGTGAGTCAGGCACTGTGCAGAATGTATATGGCAAGATGTGAACAGCATTTTTATGTCAAAATAGTCACTTTACTAGAGAGAAATGCCAGAGAATACCACAAGAAACTGATGGAAGCTTTGGGGAATAATGCCCACCTGTATGGAGTGGGTATGTGTGCTTTCATGCTTCACAATCTGCATTATATATACATTCCATACCTGTCCTTTCATTTGAATATTTCAATGTATAATATTAATAAGAGATGAGTGTTTAAATGTTACCATTATTTTATAAAGATAGCTTGAATAAAAAGTAAAACACCTAACACAAAACACACGAAGCAAAAGTTGCTTGTTATCGCACAAATGCAAAAACTTGACTGTAATGAACTTTGGTTTCACTCCCATGGAAAACAATCTTTTAGTAAAAAATATTATGATTATTAAATAGACTCAGTTTCATAAAAATTAAAAACGTGACATATCATTATGTCTTTTTGAATCTGATTACAAAAAATCAATACTTGATGTTTATGAACTTCATTCCTTATGTTAGCAGTAGTGCACCAGAATGTAATCTCTGTGTGTGCATATGTATATGCGGCTGTAGATGGCAGGGCAGCTCAAGACTCCAATATGGGAATCCAGTACATAATTCTTAGAGAGAAATCTAACAATTATTATTATTATTATTATTATTATTTCACACCTATTAATGGGTATCTAAAAAATAATACAGATGGTAATATTATTTTGTTTTTCTTCCTTATGGGCTCGTTTTGCAAAGTAAAATCTCTCTTTTATCACTTGTATCATAAATAACTTCAACTATTTAGATTCTAATGTACTTACGTTCACAATAACCAAGTGTACAAAATCCATAAATCCTATACGGTTTACCAACAGTTGGCAATGTAACAAACTCACCATTCCACTCAGCTAGAAGAGAATAAGTCCTTTTAAATTGTAATTCTGTTCTTAAATTCGATTATTAATTGTGCCTTTAATAAACTTGTCAAGCTTTTACATACTTACGTTTACATGGAATTATGTTTGTATATGTATTGTTTTGACCTATTGTGATTGTGCCGTAATATGTAACAATGGTCTGGCTGCATTCACTGAAAATAGAAGAAAATAAAACTCGCATAACTTCCTCTACCCAAATGATGAACATTCCACACTGTGACTGTATTTTCAGGAATGAGACAAGTATTTTTTAATGAGTGAGACAAGTTTTATATCAGTAATCATGGACGAAACCATTGATGTATCAAATAAATCTCAGTTGTCAACGGTTCTTTGTTACGTCACTAAAGGGACGGGTTGAAAAAAGATTTGTAGGGTTTTTTGATGTGAAAGGTGACTGCAACACAGTTGGTTTGTCCAAGCATTTGTTCAAACTCATGGAGGAATTTAAATATGGCACGAAACTCATAGCGCAAACATACGATGGTGCGGCCGTGATGGCTGGAGAGCAAAACTGTTTACAGTCAATTTTTAGAGGGAAATATGAACAAGCTTTATTTGTGCAGGAATCAACCAGTCAGATAAAGAAGTGTAGGGTATTTTTTCAATGTCAGGAATGTCTACGTTTTTCAAAATCGCCCAAAAGAACAGAACTGAAGTGAAAAAACGCATTCCATCGGTGTCTGCCACCAGATGGAACTACAAAAGCAGAATCATTGATGTCATTTTCAGCTTGAAGACTGAACTTGCCGCAGAAGATGAGGATGAATGGGATGCTGAAACAAGAAGTTGTGCATCAGGCTATTACCAGAACCTCCCAAGCTTTGATTTCAGATTCTTACGTTTGGTGTTTTCGCCTGTACTTCCTAAGTCTGAATCTTTGTTTAACATTCTTTGGAAAAAGATTTGTGATGTTGCTTTCTGCAAACAAAAAATCAATGACTTAAAAAACACTTGGGAGAAGATCTTCATCACCACAAACAGCAGCAGTGTAATGAACTTTGAAATACCGCCAATAGATGACGTCATCAACCTTACAGTCAGAAAGGAAGAGGGCAGCACGGGACACACTATAAACACCACCAGACATGATCGCCAAACGCCAGTTGACCAACAGCCGAGGATGGGAGAGGACTCCCGAAACTAGTCCTGTTTTACACATTGACGTAAGTGGAGCATTAAGTGTTTTTATAATTTTATCAATTTCAGTGAAAACTATACAGATTTGTGATATCTTGATAATTCCATACTCTCCTAAAAATACAAGAGAAACCATGACAAATTGGCACTTAATAACAGTGTAAGTTGTGTACGTACTTTTCCATTGTCTCAGTCAGAGATATGTTCATTGTGGTGTCCCCATTGTCAATGAAAGTCACGGTGCGGCAAGGCCAATTACCAGTATTGTACAAGCGAAACCAGGTTCCATTAAGCTGAAAAAATAAATTCACTGTAATAATAATAATATAATAATAATAATAATAATAATAATAATAATAATAATAATAATAATATATAAAAGGCTTTGTACTGTCTGACTGACTTAATGACAGAGAATCAACGTAGAGCATCTGTACATGCAATGACCCGAATACCTTTATCAAGTTTTCATCAAACTGAGTATACGCACTTATAACGTCCATAGGACAAACGCTATTGACTTTGGACCACATCCGTTGACCGTTACAGGCGTAACGACCTATTAATCGTCACTATACTACAAAGGCACGTGGCTGATCAACTAACTGACATAATTGTTGACAGATGACCCAGAAACTTGAAATTTGACAGACTTAATAGCTTTTAGCCTATAACTGTTGGGGAAATACCAAAAAGTTAAAACTTTTCATTTATTACCCCCTGAAGAAACTTTGTACGCCTTCATATGTTTTAACAAAGATAAAGAAATATTTTTGATGAGAGAAATTTGTTAATATAATATTCTAGCAATCCCATTTATTCCTTCACATAATATGCTGATCAAACTTTCTCAAGAAACCGTGGACTAAAACTCAATAGTTTCTGATCACTTTGTTAGATCAGTTTAACTCATTTTATTATTATTATATGAGGCAAAATACAAGAAAATTTTAGGACAGAAAATCCTCTGACACTGGGATTCGAACCCAAGATCCAATGCCTTTCAGTGAGGTAGACAATTAAGGGTAATCAGTCACAAAAGGGCCGTTCCATCTGACTAGTTCAGTTTGTTGAGTCAAGTTGAATGCTAGTGTTATGTAAGTCTCTTTTCCTCTCCTCTTCTCTCTGTATATATGAGGCTTTGTCCTGACTGACAGAAAATCAACGTAGAGCCTAAACTATAACAGGTAGAGACTTGGAATTTTGACAGTACCTTCGTTTCATAATGTAAGTGCTCACTAAGGAAGGATTTTGCAAAATTTTGATTTTAAATGCCAAAAATCAAATTTTTTTAGAATACTTAGGCTAATCCCTTTTTACTCAGAATTATCAAATCCGAATCACAGTTCACATGACAACAGTGTATTGTTGCCAGTGGTCTCTGGCAAGTTTGGAAATAAATGATACGGGACTTTGACAAATTAGAGAAGCTATCGATATAATTCATGCTGTAAATAAATATTGAAAATTAAATAATAATGCACAATGTGATACAGTCACATAATTTTCTCTACCTTGCATGTAGAGAATACCGTACAAGGAATGGTAATACAGGGTGTGGCATTTAAAGTTTCCCATTTTCAAAACCGTGTAACACATTTATTTAACAAATAAATAAGCTACATTGAACATTTTTAAATGCCTTACAGTCTTGGATTTGCAATTCTGGTCTTACTTTTTCAATATGATTTCCTTGAGATGCCCTCCATTAACTTGAACACATTGCTGCAATCTCCCTCGTACACTAGCCATTACGCATTGTGTGGTGTCTTGCGTAACATTTGCATTTTCCTGCAAATCCACGCATAATCCACAAGCGGCCACTTCACAGTCCTAAGGTTGTGGTGTGGTGTGCCATTGCAGCGCAGGGTATTATTGGCCCTTATTTCTTTGAGAGCGATAATGGTGCTTCGGTGACTGTCAACTCTGAACGTTACAATCACATGCTGCAAACTTTCTTCCTACCAGAATCGACACATCGTAACTTGGATATTGAGAGATTGTGGTTTCAACAGAATGGTGTTGTAGCACATACTGCACATCTTTCAATGGACACCCTTCATGCAGGTTTCCCCGCCGAATTCTTTCCCTCCAAATCTCCCGACCTTACTGCACCAGATTTTTTTTTCTGTGGGACTATCTGAAATCTAAAGTTTTCGCTCATGCCCTCCCTGACATTAACAGTCTTAACAATGCAATTCAGCAGGAAAGTGCAAACGTTGCGCAAGACACCACACACCGCGTAATGGGCAGTGTATGAGGGAGATTGCAGCAATGTGTTAAAGCTAATAGAGGGCATCTCAAGGAAATCATATTGAAAAAGTAAGACCAGAATTATAAATCCAAGACTGTAAAACATTTAAAAATGTTCAATGTAGCTTATTTATTTGTAAAATAAATGTGTTACATGGTATTGAAAATGGGAAATTTTAAATACTGCACCCTGTATGTATAATAATATATAGCAGGTTTTTTGGAGAGGGAAGTATAAAAGTTATACTGTATTGAATTACTTTTTAATAAAATATTCCGCAAAGACAATGCAATTTTATGTTACCGTAATATCTGTTTCTTCTTATTTTAACCACTGCCAGGTCTCCATAAATTATATTAAAATTTTTTATTTATTGACTGTTGATGTTTCTGGGCTGATCTGTGGCTCTATTGTCAGGGAGAATTAAGGTGTTCTAGGGGCATCGGGATTGGAGGGAAGATTGCTGGGAACCGACCAATCAGGAACCAGACTGTGGTCTGAATGAAGTGATGGGGTCTAGAAAAATTGTTCAAAGTGAGTAATAAAAGACCAAGCCCTGTCTGTTTCGATGTTATTGTCCAACTGAGCCAACTGCACTCTAAACTAGGGAGAGAGGAAATATTGAAAATCCATGTCAAGTCTCTTACTTTCACTACCAATCTTCATAAAGAAAATTTAATTTTGTTTCATGTGATTTTTTCCAATGGCTACAGTGTAATGATTTTGTTACAAGTGGTACCAAAATAAATTGACTTTATTTTTTTCTCTGGACCCTTCATGTGCTAAATTTCATCGAAGACATAGATAGGGTTGAAAGTGTTAAATCATGGCAACATACAGTTTCAGCGCTGCTGATGATCTGAAGTGGCTCGGGAAGAGTACACGTACATGGAGACGTCCAGGAGTCATGAACAGAGTTTACCAAAGGAGTGACCAAGAGTAGCAAGAGCAGCATGGTGTAGCTGTTGAACAAGATTACATTATTACCAGTGAAGAGCTAGTAACACATGCTTATACACTTTCTCATGCTGGGAGAAGCGAGTGTAAAGAATCTCGTTTACCTCTCTCTACAGACAGGCTTTCATGTATTTGCACCTTAAATATGGAGCATCAGATACTCGGGTCGTGGAAGCCTACGATTACATCTTAGGGAGCATTGCATATGATAAAAAACTTGATACTTCACCTGAGAGAACCAAAGTGCAAGAAGTCTGAGCTGCCAAATCTAAACAACTATAGCGGTAACCATGAGTAGAACTGCTTTTATATGATTTAGATAATGCTCTAGTGTTGAAAACATTTTAAGTAATATGGAGTTTAATGCTACAAGTCACAAGTTTATGCTGATGAATGTAATTTATGAAGACAAATGTTCCATTAAGAAGTAAAGCTATTTGTTGTTTCGTTCTCGCTTCTTAATCACAACTTTTTATTTTATGTATCACCTCAAAAGTAATTAGGATAATTATCCCATAAATCAACTAAAGCCATATTTTGAACGAAGCAGCAATTTTTCTTTTAAATTGTTCTTCTACTTTATGCACCATTTCCTATGAGAGGTTGGCTAGGACATTCTTCTACAACTGGACCTCTTTTCCCAATAATTTTATCTTCATGTGTTGCCAAAATATTGTGATACTTGTATTTTGTCATTGGGCCTTCAAAATCAAACACAAACGTATTACAAATGAAGTTACAGTTGTTAATGCATATTCACTTAGCTGAAAATGTGTTACAATGTACAATGTTTAGTAATCACAAAGCAAATCAATTATAAGAATAAACTTCACTAATTTATTGTGGTCAGAATTTAACATGAATAATATGAATAGTTGATCTTGTTTTGCCTTGGAAATTTTGGACTGTTCAATATACAGATTTCTTGTGGAATTTCCTTCCATTATTAGTGTGTCTGAGCTTGTAATGAATTGTACTATTTTTATACAATACGGTAGGGTCTCCAACTTTTTTCCCTGGCCTGATGTTCGTGTTGTAGAATTGCTTTTCCTCATAATTTTTTTAAATTGTGGCGATCGATATAGTTGTATTATTTCTTTCTTGCTTGTTGCTTCTCTAATGCAACGTTGTGTGACTGTTTTTGAATATCAGTTGTTCAATTTTAATTATGTACTTTATTGACAGTGAACACAAACTATTGGCCAAAATTCTTTTCTTATTCTGAAATTATTGTGATCTTTCTGTATGTTCTAGAAATGAGTCAATTTCATTTCCACTCAATGAGTATAAAAATAAAACATAAATAATTTAATTATGAACTTGCAACTAATAATTTAGGACATATTTCAACATCAACAGATACAACGCCAAAGAAATAGGAAGGCTTTTAGCCTCATAAGCTTCCTCTTTCTCCTCACTAAAACTCACACCTTTTCTTAATTCAATATTACGCAAAACTTCTTCCTTTTAACTGATTCATGGTTGGATTCTTGGCACCATGCTTCATATACCTGGTGAATTAAATGTAGGCTCAACATATTTTGTAGAAGAATGTAAAGTTCCATTAGAAGTAAAGCTATTTGTTGTTTTGTTCTCGCTTCTTAATCACTTTTTATTTTGTTTATGTATCACCTGAAAAGTAATTAGGGTAATTATCCCATAAATGAACTAAAGCCATATTTTGAGCGAAGCTGATGAATGTAATTTATGAAGATACATGTTCCATTAGATGTAAAGCTATTTGTTGTTTTGTTCTCGCTTCTTAATCACTTTTTATTTTGTTTATGTATCACCTGAAAAGTAATTAGGGTAATTATCCCATAAATGAACTAAAGCCATATTTTGAGCGAAGCTGATGAATGTAATTTATGAAGATACATGTTCCATTAGATGTAAAGCTATTTGTTGTTTTGTTCTCGCTTCTTAATCACAACTTTTTATTTTTTAAATCATTAGGAAACATTATCATTGTTCAGTGTTAATTTTAACGTTATTATTTCGCTATATGTTTCATTATTCGTAGTAAATAAGCTTATATCCAACGCTGTGTGCTTACAGAACAGTTATTTGCATTTCAGCAGAAAATTAGAAATAATAGGAAAATGTCCAGTTATTTTTATTATTATATGTTTATGGTTCAATATCTTCAGCCAAAGAATAATTAAAATTTTATAACATATATTATTTCCAACAGACTTTGCTTATATTTGGGATTTCTTGTGGGACACATCTAACTAGGACTTCACTTTTTCTCTATTAATACATTTCATAATTTATAAAGAAGTTTTGTATTTTAAAACTGTTTCTACATCTCAACAATGGAAGTTAATTACTACCACGTGTCCTAATGTAGGAAGAAAATCGACATGTCAGATTTAGCACATAGCGGAAATTGAAAGGCAAATTCACTTTGTGGAACTTGCATTATAGCTTATAAAATTGCCGCATTCAAGGATAGAGGAGTAAACACTGATTAAAAAATGAAAAAAACTAATTTTCACCCAAAAGTGCACATAGCAGATTTTGAAGGCGCAACGACGATTTGTTGTTTCATGTCACTTACCCTTTTCACTGGTACAGACGCATAAAAGCAGAGATATAAAATTCACAAAGTAATGCTTTATGAGATGCCATCCGTGAAAACCAGCTATTGCACTAACGTTTTCTTAATTGATTTCAAACTTACAAATCCGCTGATATCTTTTTACGAATGATGATGATGATGATGATGATGATGATGATGATTATTATTATTATTGTTATTGTTATTGTTATAATTAAATTTCCTTGTCTGTCTCTTTATCTGTCCATTTACCTTACGCTTTCCTGTATGACCACATTTCAAAAGCGTTTAATCCCCTATGTAAATCTTCTGTAAGCGATTCCGAAGTTTACTCTTTAAATCACTGGCATGTTCTATTCTGCTTTTGATTTCAGAGGTGCGTTTCTCAATTTATATTATTGTGGTACCCCTGCCTAAAGCAGGAAATGGCCATTAGTACAGGTGACCACTAAATTCAGGTTACAAAACGTTCGAATCTTTCAGTGTGATTTGCATCTTTTTTTAACAGCACAGATTTCAAAGGATTCTCGCTGCATCTGACTGTGTGAAGGTTTATTTGTAGTGGTATGACGAGTAGTTTAATCCAGATCATTTGACCGCTGTGCGAGGTGGCCATTAAAGGGAGGGGATAAATTAACATTGATCTTATGGGAAAATTAATCGGTTCCACAGGAAAATGATCGTTATCCAATTATTGAGGTGACCACTAATGAACGGGCTAAGTAAGACTGTATTTGTAGAACTTAATTCTTTCTGTTTTGTTGGTACCATTTCTTTTCTGTTTTTTAAATAGGCGATGTTTCTGGTACCATAACCTTGGTTTTTTTAATTAATTTGTAACCCATGATAAATCGAGACATGCATTGTTCACATAATAGGATTGTTTTTCTGTATCTTCAGCATCTGTTCATTGTTATGGCTTTTTCTTTCCCCTGTATTGCTTCATAGAGAATCCTTTCAGAATGTGTTTCTTTCGTCTTTCCCATGGGTGGTATTTTTTCTATGAAATGTCACTATGTGATAGGTTGCTCTCCCATATCTGTAGTAATTATCTGGAGTGTTAACCCCCCCCCTCCCAAATTTACAGTCAGCGGAACAAAAAATATTTCCGCTCACGAAATGAAGACCTATGTACATCTGTATGCAAACAGTTTCAAATTTTGTCAGTGCATGACTGATATATGTCCATTCCTGAAACATCAGACTGCTGTGTTCTTAGCACGTCAAACCAGCTCTTAAGGGTCAATATACTCATCCCTTCATTTGTAACATAACTGAGGTGTCATAAAATCCCAGATTGGACACACAATCGCATGATTGCTGCTGTTGCTATTGCTAGTATACTGTAACAATATATACATATAAAAATATACATATTATATATTCAAGGTGGCTCAGAAAGGAATAATATGTATATTTATATATGTATAAAATTATATATATATATGTTCAGTATATTGTTATAGGGTTTGCAACAATGCTCTCAGAGGCAGAAGTGGCCTTAGAAATTCAGCTGAGATGGATCACTTGAGCAGTGTACAGCATACCTTCTGTTTGCAGACATTTTACAAGATCAATTCTCTTATAACTGGTTCAGCATGGACGTATTGTAACAATGATTGCAAATCGATATCATGGGATGATAAAAGCGTATTTTGATCCCGCACTTCAGAACTTGGAAACCCTTCTCACCATACATAAGAACATATCGAGGACCAATGAAATATTTGATGAGTGTATTGAGATCTGGAAGTCACGTATCGGGAGGAATTGTCGGCAGATGGTAATACAGGCCCAAAGTCTCTTAAATCTATTCCAATATTGTCCTCCCACCCACGTCTAGGTCTTCCAAGTGGGTCTCCCGGTCAGTACTTTTGAGATGTATTTTCTCCCCCATTTCATCCTCTGTGATTTAATTACCCTTACTATATCCGGTGAAGAGTACAGGTTATGAAGATCGTCGTTATGCAGTTTTCATAATTCCTAAGCCCCCTGCTTTTGAATACTCTCGGATGTACAAATGGTTGGTTAGGTTGGTGGTGAGTGTTCAGATCATGTGGTCTGGTCTGAGTTTAGGTATACTAATGTTAATGAAATCGTTCATACATATTCCATATTCGTTTACAGCATAATGCAGTCATTGCGAATTCAATATAGTAAACAGCTGTAAACAAAGAAACTCTTGTTAGGAAACAGACTGATTACTGGGAACATTGGGAATATTTCAAGAATAGAATTCAAGATACAGCAGCCAAGGAACGTGAGTTGTCTGAACTATTCGGGACTAATTGGGATTTTCCATTTGTTCAGCTTCTTGAATAACACATTAAAACATAATAACAATAGAAATTAATAACTGTATACTACTTACCTACCTTAATGGAAAGAATCACTGATATTTCCTCATACGGTTTGCAATCCACATTTATCTGAGGGTTTAGATAAAGAGATTTCAAAAACATTTACTCATCAATAGCATAATCATATAACTTGAAACCGCCAGCAAAGGGAGACACATGTACAACATTAACCACCTACCACCCGCACCCTCATTTGCAGCTTTCTCTCGCCTCTTCAACTGCTCCGGTTTACACTCTTTACAGTCACATTTCAATCAGATCAGATAAAAACTCTTATAAAAACTCTACTGAAAAATCATCAATAATATTTGCCAAAAAAATTTTAAGTAATTTATTATCAGTACTTGTAGGAATCTATGTTTGTTTGTCATTTGTGTGCGATGCCCAGCAGAGATCTGACATTTTTAACTTACAAGGGAACTGTACAGGATGTCATAGAATCTAGAATCAAGAATCAAGAACTTTATTCATCATCAGGCTATTACAATTAACAAGCATTGACTTCGTCATTTCTTAACCTATTATACAATACAATATATAGTCAAATACATGAACATTAACTCAATTACTAAGAAAATTATACAAAAGTATTACATGTTGACTAACTTCCTCAGGACACACTTACAAACAATCAATGAATTTTACGTAAGTTTACTTTTAAATTAATCAAGGAAAAATCATGTATGTCGTATACACATTCAGTTTTAAGCATATTTCATAATATATTACGTGGGATTTTTTACAGTGAAGTGATACTATAAATAATGTAGTATATGGTCGGTTGTTTAAACTCAAACTTCACTTACTTGTTTCTTTTTAAGAATCATGATTTCGATCATGTTTTCCCGATGTAAATTTTGTCACAATTTTCACAGCTTATTTGAAATTGCTAAATTGTGACAAAATTTACATCGGGAAAACCAAAAGGAACTTGAGGACTAGGAAAAAAGAACACTTCAGACACATAAAATACCAACAGTATGACAACTCAGCTGTAGCAGCACACCACTTTTGGAATGATGGCCACAACATAAGTCAACAAACAAAATTACTAAAAAGTATCCAGCGACCAACAGAACTCACAGCATGGGAGAACATCTTCATTCAAAAACACAAAAAGAAATTGATGAATTTCGACACATATATAGAGAGTAGCCTCATTCAAAATTTCTACCCGCCACAGAAGTCACTGAACACACAACCCGCTCTAGCGTCACAAGGACAAACAACTGAAATTCAAAACAGTCGGACACAAGCTGAGGATGATCAGGAGGCTGATCGAAATCATGATTCTTAAAAAGAAACAAGTAAGTGAAGTTTGAGTTTAAACAACCGACCATATACTACATTATTTAAGCATATTCTTCATTTTGTTTTTAAAGATGGTCATGTTTAATAGCTTATACTCTGCTCATATGGTATTGTACAAACCTGCCCTCAAATTAAGCATTTCGATAAGGCCTTTTACCATATTTCAAGTGTTTTGTTGGATGTGGAGGAGTTTCTGTTTTTAAGATTCATGATTAAAATATCATAAAACATCCCTCGTTTTGTTAACTCGATGCTTGCCTGTTAATGGTCTTACATTGTAAATAACTATTAATGGTTCCATGTGTGTCCTAATCATTTAAAGGGGTTCTACAGTTAAGAAGTTAGAGAAACAAGGAATGTTTGACTCATAATACAATAATCTGCAACATTAGGACTTATTTATTTATGTTTGCATATACAAATTGTTGGTGGGGAGTGTGGAACAATGATCTCTCGGTGCATGTGCTGTGTCTGAGCTCAGATGTAGTAATAACCTTTAACAATTCTGGTTGAAGATGGTCCAATCCAATCCAAGGCAGGTTAGGTCCTTCTCAACTTTCTTCATAGTGCAGTTACTTGGATTCGGGCAGCTGAATTCAATAAAGTAGCCAGCTGTAAACAAAGAAAATGCAGTTACTGTCTAGCGGTGAGCGGAAGGCCGAGCTTGTGGCATAGTGGGGGAAAGACATAGACAGTAAATGCAAGCGCATGGTAAGGTAGTGGGGCAATGCTAGCTCGGCCTTCAGCTCGCCGCCACACAGTAATTAGAAATTTTGTTGCGAAATACACTGATTAGATTAGAACTTAATTGGCCAATGTTTTTCTCATTCAATATTTTCAAGAATAGAATTCAACTTATAATAATTGGAATTGATAATAACGCAGGGTACACAGGCAATATTAAAATTAAATCTCGTTATATCATATACTTATATAAAAATGTAATTGTCTATCTGTCCTGATAGAGCTGACGGAAGCTCTGGGGAATAATGCCCGTCTGTATGGAGTGGGTATATGTGCTTTGATGCTTCACATTAGAGTGGCACGATGCAGTTGAATAAGGATGTTTATGGGTGTCTGTTTCCTTCACTCTCCTACCTCTAGTACCCATAATCTGCATTATACATACATTCCACACCCTGCCCTTTCATTTGTATATTTTGATCTATAATAATAACAGGAAGTATTTGTCTGTCTGTCAGCAATGCCCAATGAAACCTACCGCACCCAGAGATGTGAAATTTTAAACATAGATGGACTAAAGGGTGGCCGAATGCACCTCGAAGCTGGATTTTTAATTTCAGCTTTCGTTCGTGAGTTATGAGTGAAAAATGGGCAGAAATTATGATTTTTTTTTTTTTTGTGTCGAGCATCAGTTTTCTGTAATACATTTCAATTGCAGGTGGCCTTGCCTATTTTTGTCATAACTCGGGAATAAAGCATTGCGATTTTTTCAATATGTTGCTTGGAATTATTGATTCTATGAGCTCACCCTGGTCGATTCGTTTGTTTATAATGTCAAACACAATAAAGGCGCTTTCTAATCGTGGAATGCACTCCAAAGCCGGATTTTTAGATGTTTCATAATAATTATTAATAGTTTAGTTATGAATGATTAGCATTTAAGTGTTAATAAATTTCATGTTTTAATTATTTCGCTTTTAATTTTCAAGCTTCAAATTAATTATCTCGAATGAATCCATGGGTACCTGCTAGGGTATAATATCAATAAGAGATGATTGTTGAAATGCTACCATTACTACACACTTGTATATAACTTTTTTATAAAGGTAGCTTGAATAAAAATAGAACTCCTAACACAAAACACACAAAGCAAAAGTAGCGAACTTTGGTTTCTCTGCCATGGAAAAAATCTTTTAATTATTATTATTATTATTATTATTCTCCTATTTCACCAAGTGTAGGTATGCTGGGGCTGTATGTTGTACACTTGTTTCATATATACGAGGGTCATTCAATAATTAAAGAGACAAATTGGTCTGGGGAAAAGATGGTTGGTAGTACAAGTTTAATACATTTAGGATTTTAAGTTGGCATCACTGGGATGAGTTCTAATCAGCTGATGGAGCAATGTGGCTCTGTTTATAACCTCAAAATTAAGTTTAACGATGCCGGGTCTTCTTGAAAATTCCACATTGGTTGAACAACATTCTGTGATTCGTCTTTTGATGGAAAACCAGCTAATATATGCTCTAGAATGACTAAAGTGTATGGTGAAAGTTGTATGAACCGTGGAAATTTTTACAAGTGGGTAGAACTGTTCAAAAGTGGTCGAGAATCAGTGACTGACGAACACCGTTCTGGCCGGCCTGCTGAAGTTGCAACTTCCTCACTTGAAACTCGAATTGTTTGGTCCACTGAAGGAGGCATTATGTGGGAAGAAGTTCCAGGATAACGAGGGTGTCAAGAAATCTGTGGGAAATTGGCTCCGACACCAAGACAAAGAGTTCTTTGCAGCCGGTATAAAAAACCTAGTAACCTGTTGGGACAAATGCATAAATGTTGATTGGGATTATGTTGAAAAGTAGGAAAAGTCTTGAATTGCAAAAATAAACTGTTTTTTCTCCAGGTCAATTTGTCTCTTTAATTATTGAATGGCCCTCGTATATATACATATGTTTGATTCAACTGATAAATTTGTGGTGGATAGTAATGAAAAGGACACATATATTACAGTCTCAGTCAAAGAGTTTTGAAAATGTGAAAGATGAAACTGAGAAAGGAAGATGCTCAACATTTCCGTCTAAATATTCCATTTAGTGGTGTTTTGTATTGGAAGCCCGCAGAAATCTAGATGATAATCGCTTCTGCTCATAGATTGGACAGTCGAACAAACGGTAGATGAACTATTGGTTGCAGAAGCACAAGAAGGTGATGGTATATGGAATCGAGAGAAGTAACTACCAAATTTCCCATATCCTGTTACAAATTGTGTAAGAATGTAGTTCATTTCGAAAAATTTAGGTTGTTTCCTGTCATCTATCGTTGGAAAAAACAGATTCCACCCATTTAGGCACTGTAAGCGTAGTTCAAATCTGATATAGCTGCAGTCTTCTCAAGTTCGTCTACTCTCTCATTTCCTTCCACTCCAGTGTGGCCTTTATTCCAAGTGAAGCAGATGTGATACGCCTGATTTCTATGGCAATGGGGTGGGATAACAGAGTCCCTGTGAACTCGCCCACTACACCTGTTCTCGATACACCATAGAGCTGCCTCCTTCAGTGCGAACAACTGCTTGGAATATCGTGCATGTTGGTGCTAGTAGAAATTTTAGTGACTTCACAGCTCTTTTTGTACACAAGAAAAGCTTAGCCAACTGATGAATGTTGTGTTTGTTGATCTTCTGTGCATGATCTGTCTGAGAATATATGATCCTGGTAATCATTGTCGCATGAGTCAAGATTTACAATGGTCTGAAAGATAGCTGGCTGTCCGAAATCTAAGTGCCGTATTTTACGGACCATAAGACGCACCTTAATATTAGGATGTAAATTTAAAGGAAAAGAAATTTAATGTGATTCTACGAAAAATTTTGAAGGGAATAATATACTTCATTGCACGAGCATATTATATCCTTGCACAATGGAATCAGTGTAAATAACTTCTAACTTAAAACCTTTCATTGTACTAAAATCTCTTCTGTAGAGGTGGCATCGCGTAAATTTTAACCACTGAAGTGATTTCTCATGAAGACTGAAAATACTTTACACCCTCTAATCCAGAATTCATCATACGGTAGGTGTGACAGGACAAAGAGAAAACAACTCTTTTCGTATTAAAGAACTCAAAATTCCTTTATTTTCGCATTGTATACCTGGCTTCCAACTACCCTCATTTTAAGATTGTAACAAGTGCACAGATCTACAGTCACTGCCAAAATTTGCATCTAACCCATCCTTACAACACCTTCTTTATGTATATGGTATTACCGCCAATATTTGCCATGATTTTAATTTTAAAAAAATGTATTTTGGACCATTAGACGCACCCAACTTTCAAGGCTCTCTTTTCAAGGTAAAGTGCATCTTATGGTCCGAAAAATATGATACTTACCAATTTTTTCAATTCTGCAGTGTTGTGGTAGTCTGCTGGTTCTCATCCTTTATTGATATCAATTATTTTTGCCCTAGAATATTATGATTATTAAATAGACTCAATTTAATAAAAATTGAAAATGTTAGATTTCATTATGTCTTTTAAATGCGATCACAAAAATCAATACTTGATGTTTATCAACTTCATTCCTTATGTTGGCAGTCGTACACCAGTAAGTCAGTAATGTCCTTGTGCACATATGTATATGCATATGTAGATGCAGGGCAGCTGAAGACTCCTATATGGCTACCCAGTACATAATTGTTAGAGAGAAATCTAGTATTTACTGTTATGATTTCACACATACTGATGGGTGTCTAAAAAATGATACAGATGGTAAAATGATTTTTTCTTTGTTATGGGTTCGTTTTGCAAATATACCTACTTGCAAAATAAAATCTCTCTTTTACCACTTGTATCATAATTAACTACTTACATTCTCATGTACTTACGTTTGCAAGAACCAGGTTTACAATATCCAAAAATGAAATAGGTTTTACAATCAGTGGCCAATATAACGTAGTCACCAGACCAGATGGCTGGAAGAGAATAAGTTCTTTTAAGTTTAATTCTGTTTTTAAATTTGATTATCAGTTATGTGTTTAATAAATTTGTCATAATTTTACATACTTACGTTTACATGAATATGTGTACGCAAGTATATTGTTTGGACCTAATTTGTTTGTACCGTAAGATGTCTGGCCACATCCACTGAAAATAGAAAGAAACTCGCTTAACTTCCTCTACCCAAAGAGTGAACATAGCACACTTTGAAGAAATGATTTTAGCTTAAGCGCAGAATGAGTCATTTGACACATGAAGGTGTTAGGTTGTCAGCCCTATGCATCAGCTGTTCCCCCCCTCCCCCAGAAATACTTCTGGTACTCTTTTCTGTTAGAGGCTGAGTAGACCCCAGGATCGTAGTGCCACCAGTGAAAAAATCACTGGTTGTAATAGTATTGCTTAAAGAAATAGTAAACAAGAAATTCAGTTCCATTTTCTTCATATGGAAAGGAAATGAAAGAAAGAAAATGTATTTTCTAAGTTGCATCCATTGCGAGAAATGTTTTATATCTTCACATTTAATCACAAAAGGAATATGTTTATTGTAACGCGATGCTTATGTCATGTCATATACGACCAGCATCTGATCGTCTCCTGCCAATGAAAGGCAGTTCGCAGCATTTTGTCTACTGGCTTCAGTACAAAGGTGCAGTCAACAGTTGTGATAACTTTATTGACCAATATTCTTTAATCTTAGCATTGTCAAACTAATTTTGAATCCATGTGCTATTAAACAGTACTGCAATATCCTCAACATCGTCATCATAATTATAACAATAACTATAGAGTTAAAACTAAATAACAGTGTAAGTTGTGTACTTACTTTTCCATTATATCAGTCGTAGACATATTCATTGTGTTGTCACCAGTGTCAATGTAAGTTTCAGAGTAGCAAGTCTGTTTAGCAGAACTGTACAAGCCAAACCAGGTTCCTATAAGCTGAAAAAATAAATTAATAATAATAATAATAATAAGTGAAGGGACTTTAAGGTGGAAATTGTGGTAAAAAAATTTGGGGGAAATGAACCTCAAAATACTGTATATACAAAAAGGTGCAATGAAAGTGAGATGCCGAAACTGCTTGTAAAAAGCAAATTAAAATACAAATTTGTGAAATCTGTTACGAAAGTGAACGTTTCAGAATACTTGGACAAAATGGTGTCATGAACAACCAAGAGATATCATGCATATCTCGCTGTGAAATCACGCATAGGCAACTAGCCATATGGCTTATGCTGAAGTATTGTCTAAATGTAGCATTATATTTTGATACGAATTATGATAAAAATTAAAATTATATTAGAAGAATAATAGGGAAAATCAACCATAACCCTACCTACTTAATTATAAAACAGTTTTCCAAACGAGTGCTTTAATTCTAATTGTAAGTCATACACATAATCATTATTGCCAAAGTGAGTCTATTTTCCTTCACAAATGTATCCATCTATCCTGAATATTTTTATCCATAAGAAATCTGTTCCTACCACCGTTAATTTTACCTCTATTTCAACATGTTACACTTTGACTCTAAAATAACACCAATAAGACACTTCACCTCAATAAGTTCCATACTTTTCACACTACTCGCAACATGTTACGTAAGCTTGCCACTGTATACAGCTACCTTGTGAATAACTAGCATAGGCCCATGTTGTAAATTTTACAACGTACGCCTGCTCATGTGACTTAGCCAATACTTCAGCAAAATTAGGCCAGAAGGTTAAGAAACCACCTGAATGAGCACATGCTCATTAGGGTTGCCACCTTTTGGTAAGGCTAAGGAGAGACACTTATCGAATATATGCGTATCGCCGATCGTCATACCTAAATTTGTACATGGAACAATTTATTAATAAGGGAAAGATGGTATATATTCATTACAAAGCCAAAACTGAATGGGTTATGTAACGGTAACACTAACATTAGAAAAGAAAATGCTAGCAAAATAATTAAAAATATATATAATGCGTCCCTCTTAGGCATAATTTGGGACGCTGATAATGTTCTTAAAATGTGGGATGTCCCGCCAAATTCAGGAAAGGTGGCAACGCTAATGCTCATAGTCAGTGTAAGTTTGGAAATGGATATAAATATGGTACATTAAATAAAAATACATTCATTTGCAGTAATAAAAGAAAGAAACGTGCAACAAAATTATTTTAAATAAACTTAATTATTTCTTCAATTTGTAATTGTTCTGACTAATTCAGGATTATTTTTAACAGTGGAATTGAATAATCCCAAACCAATTATATGTACAATTTATGTTTATGAAAACAATGGCAGAAATTCTGTTTGTCTACTGTAGTAAGAAAATGTCTACATCTTAACAATATAAGCAGTAAATGTTTTAAATACGAATACTTTACCTTGAGTTTGTCACACTTCATTTGTTGCTGCGGTAGTTCAGGTGACCAATATGTAAAATTGTAAATTTCCTCTTTTCCTCAAATTGTCTTTTAATCTGAACGTAATTTTATAAATAATTATGAACAAAATATTTTTCCTGGCTTGTAACCAGGTGGTTATTTTGAAAAAAAATTGACGTTTCTGGGCTGATCTGTGGCTCTATTGTGAAGGAGAATGAAGATGTTCGAGAGGCATCCAGATTGGAGGGAAGATTGCCCAACTGTGGACTGAATGAAGTGATGGGGTCTAGAAAAATTGGTCAAAGTTAGGAACAAAACAGACCAAGCCCTGCGTGCTTCCATGTTATTGTCCAACTGAGCCAACTGCACTCTAAACTAGAGAGAGAGGAAATATTGAAATTCCATGTCAAATTGACTTTTTTTTTTTCTCTGGACCCTTCATGTGCTAAGTTACATGGGTGGTGTTAAAACATTGCAACATACATTTTTAGTGCTGTCGACCGTCTTAAGTGGTTGAGGAAGAGTACATGTACGTGGAGATGGCCAGGAGTCATGAACAGCATTTACCAGAGGAGTGACCAACAGTAGCAAGAGCAGCATGGTGTAGCTGTTGAACAAGATTACATTATTATCAGTGAAGAGCTAGTAACACATGATTATACACTTTCCAATGTGAAACACACACTATATCATAAGCAGGATTCATATTATAAACATCACGGCATTGAACGCAATAAACAAGGAAGCAAGCTCAACCTGCTTCTCATGCGGGGAGATGAAAAATTTTGAGCATTTAAAAGAAATTATACCTCTAGTGATGTTTTTATGGCCTTTGAAACTGTATTGCCTATTGATCTCCAAAGACAAGGAACTTTTCCATCAGTTTCAGAATACAAGTGTTTTTGTTGCCTGTGTTTAATGTTTCTTCTATGTTAAATTTCCATTGCAACTTATGGGTGCATTTCTGTAAAAATGCAGACCTCTTTTCAAACTGAAAGTAGTAAGTTGGCAATGCTGTTTTGTGTTTGTTGTGATCAGAGTAACATGGCATCAGAATCGACATCCTGACAAATGTTATCTACTGTTACGCAGAAACATATTTACTGACTTGTGGGGGGAGAAGATTGGCTTAGAATTTCAAGAATGCAAAGACCATAAACCACACCATTACCATAATGCAATAAAAAGAGAGATTACATCTTAGAGCGCATAGCATAAGATACTTCACCTGAGAGAACCAAAGTGCAAGAAGTCTGAGCTGCCAAATCTAAACAACTATAGCGGTAACCATGAGTAGAACTGCTTTTATGTGATGTAGATAATGCTCTAGAGTTGAAGACATTTTAAGTAATATGGAATTTTGCATTACAAGTCACAAGTTTATGCTGATGAATGCAATGTTCCATTAGAAGTAAAGCTACTTGTTGTTTCGTTCTCGCTTCTTAATCACAACTTTTTATTTTATGTATCACCTCAAAAGTAATTAGGGTAATTATCCCATAAATCAACTAAAGCCATATTTTGAATGAAGGAGCAATTTTTCTTTCAAATTCTTCTTCTACTTGATGCACCATCTCCTATGAGAGGTTGGCCAAGACATTCTTCTACAACTGGACCTCTTTTCCCAATAATTTTATCTTCATATGGCATTTATTGTTTAATGTCACTTACCCTTTTCACACGTATATAAAATTCACAGCGTAATTCTCTATGTTACAGTATGACAAATTTAATCCACGCATTAGGATTACCATTCATGAAAACTGGCTAAAATTTTCTTCATTGATTTCAAGCATATTATTATTATTATTATTATTATTATTATTATTATTAATATTAATATTATTATTATTATTATTGTTGTTGTTATTGTTATTGAATTTAAAAAAAAAACAGAACCTATTTTACCAGCTGGCATATTAGGGTTATAGATTAAACTTACATACAGAGTATACAGTAGACTACACATACATATTACAATTTTGAAACTTGAAACAACTTTATAACTTTGCTTATTTAAGAGGAGACGATAGATTGGTGTAGTAAACTAAAAATTTAAGAAAATCAAATATAATAATAATTGATAACGTTCATACGTAAATAATGGATAATTAAATAAGAGATGCCTAACAGACTGGCTTTTCTCTTTACATTTACAATTTGCAGATGTAGAAATTTTAAGTCTATGTAAGGATTCACCCGGTTTCCCATCCCCTGTTAAGAATTGTGTCATAATATAGTTCGGAATCAAAAGTGGGTAAGCTATTCTATCTTGTATTCTTGGGAAAAACAAATCTTTCTAATTAAGTGGAGGGAAAGGAAATAGACATTAAATCCATGTCTGGGATATTAATACAAGTAAGAATCAGTTTGAAAAATTTTATGTCATAACCGGGATTTGAACACGGATCTTCGGCTTAACGCGCCGATGCTCTACCATTGAGCTACCATGACAACATGCCAGTACGACATCAAATTCCTCAACTGATTCAGAAGACAAGGCAGACCACGGGAGGTTTCTCCGTTGAGAACACGCATCCAATGGCGTCCTACATTTGTAGGTACTTTGAAGCCAAGTTATTATTTATATACTATTAATTAAGTGGAGGGAAAGGAAATAGACATTAAATCCATGTCTGGGATATTAATACAAGTAAGAATCCGTTTGAAAAATTTTATGTCATAACCGGGATTTGAACACGGATCTTCAGCTTAACGCGCCGAGCTCTACCATTGAGCTACCATGACAACATGCCAGTACGACATCAAATTCCTCAACATCGACGCGTTAAGCCGAAGATCCGTGTTCAAATCCCGGTTATGACATAAAATTTTTCAAACTGATTCTTACTTGTATTAAAATCTTTCTAATTTCGGTGAATGCTTCAGCTCTCAAAGTGTTGACTTGGTTTCTTTCTTTAAAAATTCCTAGTTTGTTACTTTATCTGTCTATTTAAGTTTCAACATTCTCTTATATAACCTCATTTCGAAAGCGTTTCATGTTCTACACAGCATTCAAATAATTTCTTCCTTAGTTGTAATTTTAGGCTGTCATCGCTAAATATTTTAATTTTTCAAAACATTTCTAGCATGTTCTATCCTACTTTTAATTTCCTGTTATTGTTGTAGCCTACCCAAATATTTGTAGGGCTCGATTCTTTTTATTTTGTTGATATCAAATTTTTTGTTTTTTTCTTAGTAATAGATGATGATTCTGTTACCATAAACTTGGTTTTTCTAAATTTATTTATAATCCATAATCACATAAAGTGATCCCTATACAGGCCATGGAAGCCCAGAGGGTTCCAAGAGGTTTAGGCCTCCAGATTTTGGACATTCGGCACATGATGGTGGTAAGGTTGTCAGCCTTACACACCGACCGCCTTTACCTCCAGGATTGCTCCTGGTACTCATTTCTGTTAGAGGCTGAGTCGACCCCAGGGCCATAGTGCCACCAGAAGGATTAGGCCAATTGAAAAACTCCAGCGACCTCATCAGGAATCGAACCTGCGACCTTCTGTTTTTTAGCACAGTGTCTCAACACTAAGCTACATCATACCCCCACATAACTGAATAGTTTTATAGTGGTGTACATTAGACATGGGTAATTCAGCTTGCTGTGCTACTTGTAATAATTGCAATTGACATATCACCAATATTTCACAATACAAAAGACCCTTGCACCTCCACATAATATTTCACAATTATAAAAAGACCCTTGCAACAAAATAGGCTATTTTACAATAAAAAAATACCCTTGCACCATACATAATATTTCACAACTATAAAAAACGCTGTATTATAACATAAAAGATGGTTAATTGATTCAGGAAATTTCCCTTGCACCAACACTACTCTTTTCATAACTAACAAAATATCTCAAAATTATAAAAATTGATTCTTGCGTTAAGATGTCTCCCCACCCAAAACCCCTACTTTCCAGGCGGGTCCCGTTAGAGAGTGTGGGGGACTCGGTTGTGGCACATACTACTATTTTCCCAAAATCTGTCCCTTATGCAACTAATTATGCTTCCTCGCCTTCCTGTAACACAGATGGTTCTCAGAGTGGGGACCAGGGATCCTCGGTGTTCTTCCTATGGTCCTTGAATGAATGTTCTGGGTAGGGAAATTTTTCTCTTCCTGCCAAAGGATTTTTGGTTCTTCTTCGACCCTCTGCACAAATGCCATTATGCCATTTTAGTTCGTGGAACAAAACAAAATATAAGTTATTTTTTATAGGTTCTAAAGAATATTAGAACCTCAAATATCATTGGTGTTAGTGTTTTTTAAAAAAGAAAGTAGGCTACAGCATGCAGAGTGTCGAAGATTCCCCAGATTTTTCACTGAATCAAGTAAACATCCTTAAAATATGCACTTATTTAATTTAATTTTCTCTAAAAGAATGTTAGACAAATAATGTAACAAGAGTATTGTTTAGCTTCAGCTCATACGAGTGAATCCACCATTTCCTGTCGACTAGAATGAGCTCCTGCCGTACATATTGATGTTTTAATGTTTTTACTTATGTACATTTCTGGATAAGGGATATTTGTTTAAAAACAAGATACAGTCCTAGATTTCCATCAGCCGGTTAACGTCAGTGAGTACCTCGTTGGTATGTGTTGCATCAGCAGGGATAACATGTTTGCTTCCTACTACGCAGTCCGTTATCTTGGTATTGCTGCCTATTTCCACGTAATCACAAAACACACTGTTCGACAGCACACACCCTTCTCTGACCTTCACCCCATTCATCAGAATGCAATTCGTCATCCTAACTTTGGATTCCACCAAACACCGAGCTCCAATATTACAGTTCTTAATTGAAGTTTTCTCAGCAATTTTCGTCTGGTCTCCAACCATAGAAGTGCTGTCCATTTGGGTAGATTTTATTTCGCTGGTTGGATGTATTGGAGTGAATTCGTAATGGCCACGTGTTATAGCCTCCCACTTATCTTTGACCTTCCTATTGGCTTCACAGTATGCAGCAACGGTGTTAGCTCGAATGCCAAAATTTTCTTCTGGTGCTACGTATGCATAACAGCGAACAACGTTGCCATGGTATACGCTTCCTGGACCACTGTGGTCGTTGTAAAACGACAACTCTCTAATTTTCCACACCATAGGATCTTCTTGGGCAAAATCAAATAAATCTTTCTTAGTTGCTTCCGCTCCCATCAAGTTCAACTCTGTTTCACGCTTTTGCTTGTTAAGCTCTGAATTCTGTTTCTTCACAATATAGGGCAGTGTTTCTCCTTTCAGTGTGCCGAAACTCTTCTCTTGAACCAAGAAATCTAATACCCATCTTTTAAGTAAATACATATGGCCATCAGTTAAATGACTGAACATCTTGATCTGAGGATGTTTTTTGAGGAGACTTCTAGACAAGGGCACAGTCTCTTCAAAATCAGAAACAGACGAAAGAAATACCAGTCTACCAGTTTCTTCATCTATCCCAACAAGATCTCGCTCAGGTTTTTGTTTTGACTTTGGTCCTGGAGTTGAAATTGGCACAGAATCAGCGTCTTGTGGTTGGATAAACAAAGCGCAAAGACCTTTATGCAGAAAAAATATATCAACCATGGGGAACACTGTCAAGTCTGTTATGAAGTCACAGCTCACAACCAATATATCATACTTTATCCTATCAGCTAAAAACCGCAAAGTGTCAGCAGTTCCCCAATCATTTGCAGCTGGAATTCCTACAAAATCAATTTTTATCTTCAATCCTGTTTTTTCTAAGGCAGTTTGAATTTCTGAACGTGCTTGTTCTACAACCACTACAATCGTATCTTTTATTCCTGTTCTTTCCAACATCTGCAGTGGATACCACACCATTGGTTTATTGCCAATTGGAAGAAGACATTTTGGCTTACCAGCTGTCAATTCAGTCATTCGTGTGCCTTTACCTGCTGCCATCACAACAGCCTGGAATGGTTTAGGTCGAACCATCTTTCTTAATACATGTGCCAATAACGCTAAGAATGTTTTGGTAATCTTCTCGCTTCAAAGTTTGTCTTTCGCTTTTCGAGCTATCAAATGTATGAATATTGAATATATTAATGAGATAAACGTGTACTCCACAAACTCATATAAACAAACAAGTGAAACGAGAAACTAACAGCGTAGCCAACGCCATGCTGAAATATTTCGCCAGATGGCATTTTCTGCTATGAAATACGATTTTTTAAAAGTGACATACACATTTTATCGATGGATAGTACGCATAACTGATAATCTTATTAAGCGAATATCTTTAACATTTTATATAACAGTGAAATCACTGATAATTTGTCAGTCTACACTCCTCATATTATTGTTTATTTGGTAAAAATATTCCTGCAACAAATCAATAATAATAATTTTTAGCTACTCGGAAAAAAATAATTTGGATATAAACACACTTCAGCCTAATTTATTATCTAGATAATACAGGCACAGACCTACTAGAATAGTATTATTTTGTTTAAATTGTAAAGAATAGATTCAAGTTTATATTTCAGTTCCAAAGCAATAGTGCAAATATAATATAATGAACCATTAACTGCATAAGAGTGTGTTGCTTCATTATCTAAAAACTAATATTTCTCATTCCACAGATTCTCGCGATTCCACCAGACACACTGCATGTACGGTAGCCTACCCCACAGAACAGTGGCGATGTAGCGAAAATGCGCTTCGTTGGCTGCACTGCAGGATAGAAAAACAAAACACAAGCGAAACTACAAGTCAAAGTAATGTGGAATTGTGGAAGGATTGCAGTAGTAGATTTTTCTTGGCACAATACCAGTGACGTATTTTCCTGGTATTTAAATTTTTAAATAGGGTCCAAGCTCGAATTAGTAATATATTTTACGGTGTATAAATGGGTCCACGAGGGATTGGTTGGGGGGGGGGGATACGTAAAGGTTAGTATTTGTGTTTTGGTGCCATTTGGTTGGCTGCAAGATTTGTGGGGGGGGGGGGGAAGGAAGAAGAAGTAAGCTCCGCCCACTGAACTTAATTTTGAACAGTGAGAGACATCTAGGAGGCATTGGTAAAACTATTAGCTGCACTGAAAAATGTGGAAAGAACATATGATACTTTCTCCTTCTCTTCTTATCTAATCTTTCCTCCTTTTCTTTCACTTTTTCTTCAACCTATCTAACTATTTGAGACCTAACTTCTAAAGTCCCTTGCACCAAACATAATATGTCACAACTATAAACAAAATATTTCATAATAAAGAAATGACCGTTGCACCAGAAATCATATTTCGCAATTATAGGAGTGGGAGTGGCATAAAATACCCTTTTCCCCCCAACATCTCTTATGATGAGGTACTTGGTTATTTTCATTGTAATTTTAACTGTAACTTTGAGAACCTAAATCATTCCACTTTTAGCAGCTTTATTTGCATTGATAATTCACCCAGTCGCTCGGTAATTAGAGCTGTGGCCGTCACGACGCAGAAACCCGCAAGATTGGTCAACTCATACATGACATGATTAGAGTGCTAAGTTATGTTAAAGTACTTTCAATAGTGGAAGTTGTTATTCTCCATAATTTAGAAGTTTCTTATAAAGCAAGTAGCCTACATTTGAAATACAAGCCAAACTAAAAGGATTTAAAAGTTCTTGGTTTGCCGCTGTCCTTCCTCCCAGTCCTCGCTCATGGCACCATCCTCAAGCGACGAGCGAGTTCCAATCCTTCCGCATCTGGAATTAAGTCATATCTTGGTTACTGAGTTATGCTTTTCTAATTCTAATGATTGACGAAGAACAGACCACATTCAGGGAATTAATTTGTCACGTTCATGTGAACATATTATGTCTGATTTTTTATAGTTTCGTAGATAATGATTACGGTAGTGATAATTATTGATGATTCACAATCTTGTGAACACAAGAGAGGAGTTGAAGTACGCCCCCAAACAACGCTGTATAGCATATGTTCACATCCCCAGGTAACAGAAGTACTGCTTCTCTATAGCACACAAGATAATGTTTTCTTTCTCTCCTGTAAAAAACAGAAAATTTTCCTTACAGCATTGTTTGGGGGCATTAATGCAGCATAGAGCACATCTTAAAATGTGTTTAACTCTTTCATACATCAGTAGACTTTCGATCAGTGTTCAATTAATAAGTTATCCTTTATTTAACCAGTAGAACTTTTCACAGAGAGGTAACGTAATGTAGCCTATATTAAATAATCTGCGATATTGTTTAAGGTGCAGCATTAACTTATTTGTGCCCAGTTTCTATAAATAATTCACGACATACCTATGGGTAAATTATCTAATGTGTGAGACAAAGGAAAAATGAGAAATACCAGCTTAGTTTGGACTGACTAAAGATGTCGCTGACCACGCAGCCGGTCGGAGGTTATTCAACATTCAGCAAAAATTGTGGAATAATTTCTGAATGATGTGAATTGCTTAGACTGCAAATTGGAAGATAATGTTTGATACCTGCTGGTTTGCTGGAGGTTGAGAAGAACTCGCTTGCAAGCTGTGAGCGCTGTCTGCTGTATCTTCTTGCGTCGGGACCACACCTTCACTGCATGTTGCAGATCGTACACCTCAGCTATCTTCTTTATGTAGTCGAGCACGTCTGGAGCCTGCAGCATTGCACAGTGATAGAGTTAGCCTCGGTAGGAAAGTAAAGAAATGAAAACGTGCAGAATAGGATAGGAGTGATGTTTACCGTGTAGTTTGCGATCATGTTTCTCATGGTTTTGCACTTCTCCTCCGCAGCGTCTGCCTCGGCGTCCACCACATCGGCCGCCTCCTCGAAGTTCTTGCCTCGCTCCTCCAATGCTTTGAGCTCGTCTTGCATCCCAGTGAGCTCTGCTGTCTGGTCCTGCATCTTCTTCTTCTGCACCGTCAGCAGCAGATTGCAACGTCCTGTCAACAAGGTCAGACACTAGTTATCACAATTAGTCCATGTGCCAGACCCATCGGTCATTATAATTTGGGGGGACTGAATGAAACTTATACCACACGTTCCTGGGGTCATGTGGAGCAAAAAAGTCGGGGGGGGGGGCATCATGAGGAGGTAGCTTTCAAACATGGCGGCCATTCAAAATGGCGGACGACTGTGAATCTTTAAATTCAAATATCTCGGGACTGGGTTCATCAATAGAATCCGAGATATCCAGATTCAAAGCGGGTGGAGCAGGGTTGAGCGTGTTGACCGAGCGCTCGGTGCAGCCTAGCGAGAGGCGAGACATGGCGTAAAATCCTGCGCTTTATTTATTTTTAACCTCAGTAATTGCTTTATTACTAGATAAATTATCATTACCTACTAATGTGCACTATTTGTAACATGATTATTAAACACTTACTCATAAATACAATTTTCAATTATATCATTTATCTGGGAAATGGACATCAATAGTTACCAACTCATATAATATGCTGTCAAGGCTTTTATCTTCGATTTTTAAGATGAAATCGTTAAAGGAACTTCATGTTTGAAAGCTACCTCCTCATGATGCCCCCCCCCCCCACGACTTTTTTGCTCCACATGACCCCAGGGACGTGTGGTATAAGTTTCATTCAGTCCCCCCAAATTATAATGACATGGTCAATTTTGGGGGTCTGGCACATGGACTAAATATAGTCATTTTGCATTGTGGAAAAATGTGAAATTCTATGTGTTTGTGAAATTTTGGTTTTTAATTTTTTTCCCCTTAAGGTAAATCTTGAATTTTAAGAAAGCATTTTAAAGAGGACTTAAATGAGCTTTATGTGTGTTTGGTTTTAATGCAAAATAACACAAAAATTAACCCAACTGTTTTCACCGGAATTTTAACATTTTTATTCACAGTAAAATAGGATCCTCAGCTATACTACAATTTTCACATAAACCTCTGGTAAATATTAAACGTCCGGGAATTCATTTTCAGTTTATAGCTATTTATGTATCAAGTATGCAAAATAACACTTAGCACACGAATCTAGGATAAGTGGCCAAGCCGTAAGCTGAGGCTGAAATACTGGATGAGTCCGATAAAGATTTTGCATATGTGATGCATACAATATTTTGTGCACGGTAGCGAAAGAGATTTACCAGTCATCTGTTTCATCTGCAGGAGGTGTCTGTTCTTCTGCTCGATTTTCTCGAGGTACTTCTTGTTCTGTATCTGGAGCTGCTCGAAGTCCACGGGATGCAGATTCTCTCCCAGCTCCTCCTTCTGTTCCAGCAGTTGCTGCAGTCGGATGTTCTGTGCCCGCAGCGTGCTCGTGCGGAGCCGCATCTTCTCCACCATGGAGTCTGCCTTCTTCAGCCACTCCTCCAGATGTCTGTATGCACAAGTTCAAATGCATTTTAAGAAAAGAAACGTGAAATGTATAAAGCAGAGGGACAAACTACAAAAATACAAAATTTGATACAGACCACTCCACTTATATACCACGTGTTTCATATTGACCAATAACGTTTAGCAATTCCTTGGATATAGACCAATGAATATCATTTATCATAGGTAATCCTACGAGAGTTGATGAGTTTATCGATAGATTCGCGACTGCACAGCAGGAGCAAATTTATCTGATGTAACTCGTCAACCCGAATTGGATTTATTAAGACTATTCCATGAATAAAAATGTAACGGATTATACAAATAATAATTACTTTTGTGCTTTGTTGTATAAAAACAAAACTAACAGCTGCGAGTTCACGGCATACTGTGACTCAACCATCCATCAATCAATTCGAGTTACCATGTCCTTGTTGTGACCAGTGCTTCGATTTGAGTTACCATGTCCATGTCGTGACCAATGGTACCAGTGGTGCATATAAGACATAGTTAACTTCATTCAGTTAAGCTAACAGCAGAAGAGATTAAAAGCACACGAACTGGCTTGCACCGAATCGAAATTTTGTTTTTAATCAATGTACATTTCTATTATTTCAATTTCCAAACAAGTTATGTTGTATTATGTGCTGCTTGATGGCAACATGTGACATATTAATCACTGCACACTGATGCTTTCGTGTCCAGTAACATTTTACCCAATAAAATGCCATCCTCGTGATTCCTACAAGAATATTGTAAAATAAATGGTTGTGATTGGTCTTTATCCGAGGAATTGCTAGATGTTATTGGTCAATATCAAACACATGGCGGATGAGTGGGATAGTCTTATAAATGCTTGCTATTAATATGAGGATGTGATTTTTTCTGATATTCTGCCATTCAGCAGTATGAAAACACATTATTTTATACAACATAATTTTTTTTAGAGATTGAAATAATATAAATGTACATTGATTAAAAACACATTTTCAATTCGGTGGAAGCCAGTTTGTGTGCTTTTATAGCGTTTTGATCTAAGCAACTACCACAACACCCTCCATCTTGTGGTATGCACTATTGGTAGCCTTGGGAACTTGGATCGATTCATTGAATCAATTCGAGTACATTTCATCCATTCCACGTATTTTGCATACATTTTCTTACAGTGTGATAATGCCCTTTCATATACTATTGCTTTGCAACCCCACAGAGTTCTAAATCCCGTCTCCTTTCATTCTTTAATGCTCTTTGTGTTTCTCGCTTTTTCCTTTGGCGGTGTTTTTTCTACGACGTTATTTGCGAGAATTCACTGCCTCCCATATCTATTGAAAAGGGAAGTAGGCTACCGTAATTAGCTGGAATGTGAACAAATGGTGTGTGAACGAAACCAGGAATTTCTTCTGTATTGCCAACTATTAAGCCCCTGGAATTTAGTTATCTCTGCTTGTGGACTGAGGATCTGGGTTCATGACTGCTTTGTCAGTGTCAGTTACAGAACGTTACTGAGTTCAGTGGACAGTTATTGGAGGAAACAGAAAGGCATGTTAGAAAAATGGGCATTTCGAAGTCACCGAGAAATGCAGTTATAAAGACCTCTTTTTAATAAATCTGTCATTTTTCGGTGACGAAATTGCCCAAGGAAATACGGTAGATACAAATCTCACCGGACAAACTTCTCTGCAGGAATGCGGCCTGTGATGGGATCAACGCCTTGCTCCACCTGCTCCAGGTTGGCATTTGCTTCCCGGATCTCTTGCAGCGTGATCTCGGTCTCCTGAAGTTTGGCCTTGATGTTGGCACGTTGGCTAGTAGACGTCTTGTGCAGTTTCTCCAGGGCTGCCTTCAGTTCGTCTGTCTCACGGCTCGCAATGTCTTCCTTATTACTCATATTGATCCTGCAAGCCAAGGATAAACACCTTAAGACATTTGTGTAGTTTATTGTGAGGTACATGTAGTCATGAGCCATGGAACATCACATCAAGTCTTAACTGTGAAGGTATCCGTACAAACAACATGTGAACTTGTGTAATTCAGTCTGATTTTATTCGCCTCTATTAACCCTTTTTGGGCGATAATGTTTTGATGCCATGGGTGGAGTATCACTTCATCCTGAATGCTATGTGGTGACATTAAGTATGAGAAATTCCCGGTTATATTCAAATTTCACTTACAAAGGATAGGCCGAGCTAGAAGAGTGCACATCAATCTGTTTGAACAATGACACAAGTCTCACTGCCGGTGAAACATTTGGACTTATTTGATTCTTGAAACTTCTTGAGATATGAAGAATCATATTAAAAATATTAAAATGATTTAATACCAGGAGAAGTGTGCAGTTAATTTTGTTAACGCAGTAAACGGGGTAGTTCAGTGTTGTCAGACTGCCACAACATCTGGCAGCATGGCATGAAACTAAATTGAGCCACACCATTGCAGGAACCAATAGCAGTAACTTAGATCTTGTAACACGAAATTGCTGAATTGAGCTATCAATGGAGACAGTTTTTAGTAGAGAACAAATTCTGTCCATCGCTAATTGGTAAATAATATTTCTGATACTTCACTTTCACTTTAAGACATTTTCTTGTTGCCGTTTTACTGATGTCACTGTGAATGTTTATTGCGAGTTGAAAAGAAGACAAGATTTAGGAAGACTCTGGCATTTGTGGGAAACAATTCAGCATAGGTTACCAGATGTCTAGAATTCCCTGGACATGTTTTCACATGTGAGTAATGACCAGGGCCCGGATTTTGATGACATGTCATCTTTTAATTGGAATATCATGGTGGACGTTGCCCACTAATGCATATATTCTGATCATGACTCCTAGATTATAAAAATTGTAATTTTTGGGGTCTTTTTTGGTCATTTTCTCCATTTTTTATTTCTAAGTCTTTTTAAGAATTCATTGTAAGTCATTTTAGAATTCACTGTCATTATTTAGTAATTTTTTCGCCATTTACGGTCTTTTTTTCCACATTTCATATTTTTGGTTAATTTTTAAAATACAAAGTCATTATTTTCTTATTTTATGTTCTTTCTCACATTATATGAGGTTTTTGTGCATTTACTTACATTGAATATTATCGGAACTCTAAATAAGCATAAATAAATATATCTTCTTAATTTGCATACAGAAAACCAGTATTTGCTGTTTGCATTTAACCGTATGTAGCCTATAATTGCGTCAACATAAATGTAGAATAGACACAATTGTAATTAATAAACAAATATTTTCATACAGACTTTTGGGTCAATTTTTTAGTTTTTTTTTTGTTATATTTTGTATTTTTGCATCATTTTATAGGTAATTTTTTAAGCATTTTTAGGCCATCAAAATCCTGGCCCTGGTAATGACCAATAACATCGATTCTACTAGTATATGCGAGGTGTGTGTGGTACCTATTTTTAAAACTGCCTACGTTGACTGTTGCAGATGTAAACTGAAAAGTAATTTAGACTGACCTTGGCCCCTTCTCCAGGATGATGGGGCTTGGAGCGATGGCAGCAGGCGGTTGAGGACGATAAGACAGGACGCTGCCAAGATGAGACCTGACAGACATGGAGGATCTGCGCGATCCCGCAGGCACTGCAGATCCTGTAGTACAGTAAGCACTGCATATGTTTTATTTAAATCTTTTAACAGAAAGATAATTTAACACTGACATCATTTTTACATAAATTGCATGAATTACATATTTTCATTCATAATTATATTGTTTTACATAGCAAACGTAAGTAATTAAACAATTAAGACAAATCTTGTGCTCGCAAATGGGAATACAGATTCAAAATGACACGACTAAAATGAACCAGAGATTCATGAACCTTACTCAAATCTGTTGTTGTTGTTTTCTAATGGCGAGACACTAGGAAGCCATCCATGAGTCTTCTTGCACTCCAATACAATTCTGGGAGGTCCTTACCCAAATCTTACATAAACAATTAAAACGATTGATGATTAAAAACCTAAACTCCCAACTTGGAGGTGCATTTCACGATTAAAGTGCACCGTCTGGAGGGAAAAGGTGATGTGTCTACACGGAAACAGCAGCTCAAATATTATATGAGATTATTTTGTGGTTGTATATCCTACTCCCTCACTATTTACATGGTATTAAATCTAGAGATAAACATTTCTACACCGAAATATTGTCATTTTTTGTTCATGAAAAACAAAATGTTTATTTCCATTTTTTTTAAACAAAATTATCTATTTGAAGGCAATTCTCGAGTTTTAGAAAGGAATTTTTAAGAGGACTTAAACAAATTTTGTGATTGAAAGTCGCATAATTACACAAATTATAATATTCAAGTAAATGTTGAGTTGGCAGCCATGCAAGTGATATAAGTATACAGTTGTTCCTGTTACAGCATAGGGCATTTGAATTTAGGACAGTTAATTTATTTTATATTTAATTTTAATCTAGAAATAGCTATATTTAGGTGCCGAGTAGTTATATGGGCTCGATATTGTGTCACACTGAATGTACCAGGTTCTGGTGTTAATGTTAAAAGCACCACATATGATTATGTTACCTGCAGCTGTGAGGACAGAGCCTGCCTCGGGCGGGACGGGTGCTGTCAAGGACATTCTAGGAGTCATCAGCATCATGGCAGACTGTATTGCATATGTAGGAGCTTGGGATCTGCCCGGTGTGCTCGCTGCAGTTTCCATCCCTGAAACACATGGACATGTGGTCAGCACTGTGCCAGACTCCCTGGATCAGCTTCTTGATCGTAGTCTAAATCTAAAACGAAGACAAAAGTCAAGGAATTTTGTCCAGAGGCTCTGATTAAGGCTGTAAATTTATGACATGGGACCCAGTGGACTCTGTGCCCTGGATTTTACACCCTGAAAACTCTTTTCACCACAGCTGGGTTTGATCCCATGACCTCTGGGTCTTAAAATCAGGATGTTACCTCCCTCTACCTCCAAAATCATGTCAGTTAGGATTTAACATTTTTGTTAACTCTTGGTTACCTAGGTGGGATTTTTTTATGGTGTTTTTCCTCACCTGTGTGACAAATGTCGGACAACTTTAGGCCCTTGTGGTCCCCAGATATCATCTGGCCGTCATTATCATCTTCATTCCATCCTCGCCTTGTTTGGAGTGAGTGTGTGTGTGCATGGTGTGTCTCGTCCTATGTGTTCGTGTTGTCTCGGAGGTGCCCCGGTCCTTGTCTGGTCAAAGAAGTATGTATGTGATCCAAAGATAATCCCTCTACTGACAGATCGTGGCCCTGTAAGGCCCGGGCGGCTTGGGTCGCTTAAATCCTAAAAGGGAGAGGTAAAACTAGGATAAAGGAAGAAAAATGTTAACTCTTGGGTTGAATTTTTCAAAAGATGAAACCTTCTTGCGAACCGATCATCAGTGGATGACTTATCCGCTCATTATTTTAACACGTGCATTTAATGCCCTCAGAAGATAAATTCACCTCTGATTAGCTTCTAGCTGATCTTAAATCTCTGCAGCTGTGGTTCGAGCCATGGCTCAAAAAGATTAGAGAAAATTTGTTTTAAGTGTCGTAATGTGGTACTGAACCATTGCCATGGAAAAAATCTCATTTCAGGAATTGACCTCTGAAAAATCCGAGGAGGTTGCTGAAACAGCATTTGAGAGGTCCTGGGATCAAACTTTATGACTGGACAGTTAGACTTGATTTTTCATGGTTTCCCCAATCACAAAGTCAAATTCCAAAATGGATATTTACCATGATGTATTGTTTGAAGTGTGTACCTGAGAGGAGATCAGGTTCCATTGTTCTGAGGTATGACTCAATGACCCCATTCTCGATGGCCAGGTACTTGTTGGAAGCTTCAAGCAAATCTATTCCTCTCTCCAATTCTTCATTCGACATATCTGTAAATGAGGAACAGTTGTCGTGAAATTTCCTTCCCCAACATGATTTACCTTATCTGCATCCCCTAATTTTTAAAGAAATATTTTGAGCTTTATTTTCACTCTGCCTGTTTCACACATTTCTTTTTTTTTTTCAGCATGATGCTATAAGCACTTTTTTTTTTCAGTGTATCAGGAATTTTAAGATTGTAGTCCTCAGGAGCAAATCCAGGATTTCTATTTGGGGGGGGGGGCACAGAGGGGTTCAGTATGATAGTAGTAAAAAGATACTAAAAAATTATGAATTAACATCATTGAAGTGAACAATCCTATGATGCTTACTGACATTAAAACAACTCTTAACTTGAGCAAAAAAAGCAACGTATGTGGAAAGATGAAGTCCTGTTCTGTTTATAACATCTTCAACACGTACTTGATTTTACATATGTTTTTATTTGAAATTTTGAACACTTTTTCATTCAGTGAGAGCCTACCCCCTCACACCCCCTCACACAACATGGATCCCCTAAGAAAGAGTTTTACAATAGTTTATAATAATAAAAGGAAGTGTTTGTCTTTCGTCTGTGTGCGATGCCCAGCAAAATCTACTGAACGCAGAGATCTGAAATTGCAAACGTAGATGGACTGAAGGGTGGGCAAATGCACCTTGAAGTCGGATTTTTTTATTTTCACTTTCATTCATGAGTTATGAGTGAAAAACTGGCAGAAAACATGGTTTTTCCAAGCATCAGTTTTCAGTAATACATTTTATCTGTCAAGTCAGTTGCAGTTGGCTTTGCTGTTTTTTTCTTAATTTGGAAATAAAGAATCCCTTCATTTTATAAGCTCAGCCTGGTCGATTCATTTGTTTATAATGCCAAGACCCGCAGACATCTGAAATTTTCAACGTAGTCGGAATAGGGATAATGAATATAGGCTTAAATGGACAAACATTGATCGATTAGGACGGAAATCACTATGCAGGGGTTTTCTGGGCCAGAGAACTCGAATCTGAGGTTGTTTTTCCCAGGCGGTGCTTTCTAATTGTGGAATTCACTTCAAACCCGATTGTTAGCTGTTTCATTAATTAGGCCAAAATTAATCGTTTAGTATATGAATGTTTTGCATGCAACGTTAATAAATATGTTTTAATTATTTTCGTCTTCGTTTTTAATCTTCCAATTAATTATCGTGGGCGAAGCCGCGGGGATCTGCTAGTGTTGAATAATGATGACACAGTGTCTTGCAGATTAAAAGTGATGTTTTCTGGAACAGTTGCGCAACTGAGCAGCAGAAACAGAATTGTGCATTATTGCAGGAAACATAGGGAGGGAGCGTGAAAAATGTAAACAGTAACATTTTTTTTTTAATCTATATTTTTATATATTTATATATATTTATATATATTTATATATATTTATATATTTATATATCTATATTTTTATATATTTTAATTTGGGTTTAGAACAGGGAGAGGAACTAGAGAAGCAATTTTAGCCCTTAGACTAATTCTAGATAGAAGAATTGAAGTAAACAGAAGAACCTTTGCCACCTTCATAGACCTCGAAAAAGCTTTTGATAACGTAGACTGGGAATTACTATTCCAAACATTGAAAAAATTTGGAGTAGACTGGAGGGATAGAAGACTTATTCTAAACTTATACAAAACACAAACAACTGAAATAAATATTAATGGGAGCAGACAAGAAGCCAGAATAAGAAGAGGAGTGAGACAAGGCTGCCCATTATCGCCACATCTGTTTAATATGTTCATTGAGGAAGCAATCAGAGAAATGAAAAGAAAAACAAAGGGTATTAAAATAAATGGAGTCAGTATTCATAGCATTCGATTTGCAGATGACATAGTTATTTTGGCTGATTCAGAAAAGGAAATGAATAAAATGCTTAAAGTTCTATCAGATGCATTGAAAAATTTTAAAATGAAGATCAATGAAAAGAAAACAAAAACCATGGTGATCGGAAGAACAAATGAAAATTTTAAAATCAACATACAGCTTGACGGTACAGCCCTAGACCAGGTCGAAAGTTTTTGTTACTTGGGTAGCATTATCAATAAGTTTAACAAGTGTGACACAGAAATTAAGAGAAGAATAAACCTGGCTAAACAAGCATTTCAGAACAAAAGGAATCTTCTCACAAATAACCATTTAAACATGGAAGTAAGGAAAAAATTTGCCAAAACATTTGTAAGTTGTGTATTAACTTATGGATGTGAAACATGGACAATAGGAAAAGCAGAAGCCAAGAAACTAGAAGCAGCAGAAATGTGGATATGGAGAAGGCTAACAAAGACGAGTTGGGTGGATAGGAAAACAAATGAAGAAGTGCTTAATGAAGTGATGGAAGAGAGATCCCTTCTGAATTCAATTAAGAGTAGAAGAGCAAAGTTAGTGGGTCATACATTTCGGCACAATGGTCTACTCATTAACATTTTTGAAGGGAAAATACTGGGAAAGAAATCAAGAGGACGTCCAAGAAATTCATTTATTAAAAACATGATAAAGGATATGGACGTGCTGTCATACGAAAATCTAAAGAGAACAGCGATGAAGAGGAAGACATGGCTACTACAACAAGGCATTGCCTTTAGATCCTGATGATGATGATATTTTTATTCACTCCCATTTTTCGGTGACCAAAATAGGGTAAAAAGTGTGGAAATGACTTGAGTTTTCCTACCTTCTGGATCCCTATTGATAAGGTCGGGAGCCAGCGTGGACATGCTGCTGTCCCTGGAGATGTAGATGGACATGATGACCTGCAAAGCAAGCAATATAGGGTTACTGGAATTCATGCAAAGAAATTATAAAACCATTACAAGAATTGTTTGAATAAAAAGAAGATGTGATGACTTCAATTTTATGAATAAATTTTGAATAGCACTGATGCTCCACTTACGTCACAGTTTATAAATCGCGGGACTAGTTTTGGGAGGGAGTCTTCTTAGGGTAAAGAAAGTTACATGAGTGTATTAATCAGATTTTAAGAGGGTTGTGTATCCTTTGGGGATGTAATGTGATGTGGTAATGACATTCTGTTCATTTTTACAGCTAATTTACGTGAAGAGAATGTCATACATAAAATACTATAGAGCAGCGTGGCTTCTTTTGTTATTGGTGCCTATTATGTCCACTGTTCCATGTGTCATTTAACTTTTCTTATAAATAGCAATAAGTGTTATAACTTGGGTAACGATTTCTTGTTTAAGTTGGCAAGTAAACAGATTTGCTAACTAGTTTTTTCGGTGATAAAATAGCGTGAAATGTGATTTTTCGTTGGTTTAATATTTAAAAATTTTCTAGGTTGGACCCCCCCTCCCAAACCCCTTGGCACTTAAGATCCTCCGTGAAATTATTTTCTGGCTACGCCTTTGCAGGGAGGGTTTTAGTCCTCCTTACGTAGCAGATAATCAAAATATGTATAATTTATTTTGCCCTTTTGATCATAACACAAACAACACTTGGCCTGTCTAGTAAGTTGGGTCTCTTTATCCACAAACATGTGTTTTTATTGATTCATCTGTCAAGTAATCTAAATGTAAAACTGAAAGAAATGGAGCAGTGTCATTAGATTTGCTGGTATCAACACCACTGCTAATGTAAATATAACACCAGGTTTCATTAGGTTGCAACAAAAAGCTAAAAATAAAACATTAACAATTATTACTGAAAATAAAATGAAAATTCAACACTTACGTTATTATGCAGACCACACGTATAGCCTGTGCAATATAGGCCTACTCATGTGGCCTAAGTAAAACATATTGAAATGCTTGCAATAGACAGCATGGCTTGTAACAAATAAAGAAGGCAGTGGCAAGCTTGACCTACCTCCTTTCTGTCAAAGATGTGTACTAGTATACTGGGGGCCTAGGAATGACTTTGAAACAAATGACAAGCAATCACAACAATGTCATCTCTCATCTCTGCAAGATGTCAGACTCAGCAGAGCTATTACAACTATCCGAATCAAATTCTAATGACACAAAGCCAGGAGAGACAGCCAGCATTGCAGAGAAAGGGTTTGTACCTTTGTCCAGGAGAAAGATTGCCAAAAGACCTCGTTTTTTGCTAATGTTATCATTAATTTTAATTGTTTTCAAGTCTCAAAAACTCAACCTAATGTGGGCTGAAGCTGAGTTACTGTCGACTCTGGGTCCACAAGTGGTAACGAGAATTCTGAGCCAAGCGACGAAGATTGAATTTAGAAATCTGCCATATTATTTATTTTTATTATTTTAGTTTCTGCAACAGAAAGTCAGATTTAATGGTACAGTTACAGTTACGTATATTTTGGTAGCAACATTTGCTAATTCCCATTACAATAATTGTTATTTATACATATTCCTCTTTTCTCATCTAATTTTCGTAACTGTCTTTGAACTTCTGAACAATACTATTTCTAAAATTATTAACCAGTGTAGAGGATCTTAGATATTGCTACAGACGGTTAGCTTCTTATGTTAACATCTATTTTGGTGGATATTTTGCAAAATAAATAATTTTTTTAGGCTCCTACCAGTACATCTGACACTGAAGACTCTTACATTAATATTGAAATACAGTGATGAGAAATAGAACCAAAATTATTATAAAACATTAGTTCATAATGTAAAGATGAAAGCTGATTAAGTACGGTACATTGTGCATTATGCCTTTGGATCATATTTTGTGATCTTTCAATTTGCATTTTAACATAAGTTCTATTGATATTTCCATTTCCGGGCTGTGTGGCCGTGGTCTGTACGTTAATATGACGTTTCTCCATGAACTGCGTCTGGC
The DNA here is from genome assembly GCA_964059195.1 of Ectobius pallidus. Lineage (NCBI taxonomy): Eukaryota > Metazoa > Arthropoda > Insecta > Blattodea > Ectobiidae > Ectobius > Ectobius pallidus. The sequence continues at coordinate 449,395 of CAXKWD010000004.1, read as the reverse complement.
ATCTTCAGAGCTCAGACCTATTAGAAGAGAGGATGGTTCGCAATAGCCGAGCGCCAACCAACCAGACCGCAAAGGGGAGGTTTAAATACCAGTTGTTTTTTAGAGCTAGCCAGCGGTTTGCAGCCGACCACCTCGCTGTTACGAGCTCTGAATGTGCCAGACATAGTTCGTGGAGAAACATCAGCAATATTAACGTACAGACCACGACCACACAGCCCGGAAATGGAAATATTATTGAACGCCGGCTGTGAAAGCCTTAGTAATTATATAAGTTCTATTATTTGTATCTCTTGTCCATGTGGCAACCTCTAATAATAAATAGCCTTTTGCAAACAAAAGTGTGAACCACATTCTATGAAATATGGAATCTGTTGAATAGCGTGAATCAGTTGTTCCTGTAATAGATCACAAGTATCTGTAAGTTCTCATCAGTTATAGAGACTGCATAAAAGAAGAGGAAGCAAATCCTATTCATGTAGCTTACAAATTTCTCATTATTCGTCTTGGAGGGGCATATTTTGTACTTAATTACACATTTCATGAAATCCAATAGATTTCACGATATTTTGTGGTTATTATTTGCTTGATAGCAGCCTAATATTTTGAGTATATATAAAGGTCAGAAAACCTGATTTGCAAAAACTCATGCTTATCGCTAACCAATGATACTACATTGGATTGTGTCCTCTTTCTTCCTGACCTCTTGTTTGTGTGTCTCAAGGTCATCATCAGAAGAGGCACGCGCTGTAGTTGATGCACTTGTGGGAGAACCGAGCAGTGCAGATGAAGAGAGCAGCAGCTTGTTCCGGTCACCTCAAGGATGCAGCGATGACCAGGTGGCAGCAGAAGAAGACAGGATTTACACCCTGGAGGATTTCCATATAGGTACAAGTCTAGGTTCCATGCATGATTATCATATTTAATAAGTCACTCCCAAAGGAATTAAAATCGCTCACAGGTGAAAGATTTAAAACAGAATTAGAAAACTGGCTTATTCAGTTACGTCCTTACTCCCTAGACGATATAAGAGAACTATATCAATTATAAGTATACTGAAAAAATTATCTTGTATCTGTAAAACTCACACTATGTTTTTGTTTTCCTAGTTCTTTATTTGTTATCCTATGCCATTACTAGTGGTCTACAGGATTGCTAAATAAATAAATAAATACCAATTAGAACATAACTAATAAATAAAGATTTTGTGAAGCAACTATAATAACTTAAATTTACTTTATTAGTTGCTTTATGATCCTAATGGCTTTAAAATTGGCTCTGCATTTTGTAGATCTATTCATAAAAACGGTGGGTCCGGTATATTTCTTAACAAGAGACTAAATTTTAAAGCTATTGACATTGTTGACAATTGTATAGAAAAAACTTGTGAGGCTTGTGCAGTTGAAATTTTAGATTACAATATTATTGTAATCGCCTTATATAGATCTCCAAATGGCAATTTTTATGATTTTCTGAATAGTTTTGAAGCACTACTAAAAGAAATATGTAAAAATAGGCCTAAACTAAGAATTATCATTGGAACCGATCTAAATGTAAATATTCCAGAAGGAAGCCGTCAGGCTGGCCAACTTTTGGATCTGCTCAGGACTTTTATGCTTCACTTACCATATTTTGGTATGACACGTTTCAAGGATCTTCCTCCTCATTTTCAAATACAATGTCAACTGCCAAATCCTTCTCAGGAAGATCTTAATGCTCACCTGGTGGTCTTTTTATGAACTTCTTGATCATATTTTCTTCTTCAGATTTGAATTTGGTATGTTCAGAAAGAACACACAATCTGACAATTATATTAAAGCAGATAGATCACATGAAAAGAAAAGGAGATCAACTCAAGATTTATTAGCCAAATGTAAAAGGTTTACAAGGCTTTGTCAAGTACATGAATTGAAGAAAATGAATTTTAGTTACACAAATATACTTATTTTCTAAACTTATATTAAAAATAGTAGAATTAAAACACTTTCCGTAACATACTTTATTTACCTTGGTAAACTTCTGGGCGGCCATTTCACAGGTGGTGTTCGTGCATCATCAGCAGAGTGCCAAGCCATCACAAAGTTTACCAAGGTAAATAAAGTGTGTTATGGAAAGTATTTTAATACACAACGCTAAAGTTGGACACAAGAATGAATTATATTAAAAATTAATGAATTGGTATAATTGCCTGAATATAGCCTACATATCTTATAATTAGTCCTGTCTGTGTTTTATACTTTTTTAAAATTCATCTATAATTGCAGAATTGAATTGTTCAATAAAAAACAGAAACAGATATAAGAAACAGCTTCACTTTCATTCATTTGAAAGCTTTACTGATCACCCTTGGGCTTCTTCAAAATTTCAAAGATTTTGGGAACACTTTAGCCACAAAAACAATTACGGTATTAAAAATTTAATAAAAGCTAACCATGTTGATGGCATAGCTCCTGGGAAAAATCAGGAATATACAAAATTAATTGCAAAAATTATGATTGGTTTTACACAGGAAAAACAAAAAGAAATGTTGATACAAGAGCAAAAGAGCATATGAGAAACACGGGATACAATCAGATGTTTGGGAATATGATCATGAAATCTCTAATGACCCATTCAGATAGAAACTTAACCGTAAACTTAAACGCAAACTTTAGCATGACACTGAGCATTCACAGTGAAAACTTAAATAAATTAGATAACAACCAATCGCAAACAAGAAAGTGAACAGCTGATAAAATGGCTGGCACAGACAAAAATACTTTCCTGTTTCTATTAAACACGTGTAGGTCTTTAAAAATTGAAATCAAGTGTGCAGACAAATACAAATTAACACAATAATATATGAGATGTATTTACTTCATTTCTTGGGGAACTAATGTTCACATAGTTTCCTTCAATGCTGCATATTTATACAGTGGATGCCTTTTATCATAAAGACAGGGATAGGATACAACGTTACGAGTTTCTCATTCTTCGCTACTTCCACTTCCGTCTCCTGTTCTGTTCTCTGATTGGTTGTATCATTGTTTTTTGCATAAACTTAACATAGAAGCTTGGTGTTTGCAAGGTTCTAAGTTAAGTTTAATTTTACGTTTAAATTTCAAGTTTACGTGATGCATTGTGAATGGTCACATTGAAAAACATGGCCCCAAACTTTTAAGTTTACGTTATGTTTAAGGTTAAGTTACTATCTGAATGGCCCATAAAGAAGAAAATTATTCAAGTCAGTCAAAAACCATAAAGATCTGGAAATATGGGAGAAAATTTATATTCCAAAATATAAGAACTCATTAATGAATTTTATAATACATGAAGAAGACAATCTGATGAAGAAGTTCATAAAAAGATCACCAGGTGAGCATCAGCTCTGCCTGAGAAGGATTCAGCATTTGACATTGTATTTGAAAAGGAGGAGGAAGCTCCTTGAAATGCATCATACCAAAATAATGGTAAGTGAAGCATAAAAGTGTCTATAGTCAACTAATATAGTAAATTAAATTTAGAACATATATGTTTCAAAGGCTCTTTTTTAGCTTTTGTCATTAGCTGAGGTCCACTGGAATTACCGGAGAAATGTCTTGATTTTTCAAACTACAAATGTAGACAGAAAATGTAGAATAACGTTTTGTTTGTGCTTTGGAGACAGTTTCAGTTAAATTTTCTTATAGTTGCCATTCATTTCTGCCACTTGGTTTTTGCATTTCACCACATATCCTGGTCTCTATTCAAATGGGCGAGGTATGGGATTGTGGCAAGTCCCACTCGACAGAATACCAAGAAGTGCACTCTTTGACGACTATCCTTAGTTCCAAAACAAAGCAATGTCACAAGTTTTTATTATTATTATTGTTGTTGTTGTTATTGTTATTTTTATTATTATTATTATTATTATTATTATTATTATTATTATTATTATTATTTCATGGTAAAAGCATTGAACATAAAGATCGACCCTGATGCTTTCCGCTCTAGATACTTGTTAGTTTTATGAAAATGTAATAAATAAAATTTACTTGTCTCTATAATTTACTTTTTTCTGTGCTACATTTTAACATGTATATGCAAGAAAGTTTGTGCAACATATTTTTGCACCATTTATTTATAGTAGTCAACAGGTCATGTTTATTATTATTATTATTATTATTATTGTTTTTTTATTGCTTTTTCCCCCCTAATCAGTTGAATGGGCATGCCCCATCACTGTTAGCAATACTATATGCCTTTCAGATGCCTGCTATAATTATTTTTTACACATTTATTAGTGGTTTGAACTTGTTCCCAGTTTATTCTTATCACTTCACTATGTTGTACTGTTTGTTCTTCGTGTAGGCAGACGCAGGTAGGGTTCTGTATTATTCTGAGCTGTTGTAAATAAGATTTCGTTAATCCATAGCTGTTACTGCAAAATTTAAATTAATTTGTATTTTCATTCTTTGTATGAACTCCCTTTGTTGTGTAGGACCACTCTACTTGCCTTGCTCTTTAATTTCATTGATGATTGTTGTTCTAGACTTTCTGTTGTACACATGTCCTTTGAGCCACTTCTGTTCTCTGATGCTTCCGAATTCCTTCTATTATATGATTCATGTCCTTAAGTGTTCCAGTGCTCTTAAGGATTGCAACTTGATCTGCCTGATGGCTATATATGTATTCATGAACCACAGAATATTGTCTCTGTTGGACATTACATGAGAATATTATATTGCCCTTAATGGTCTACCTCACTGACAGACAAGTTATGTCGTATGCAGTACTGTGAGACACACTGGTGATTTTTGTGACCGGGCTTCCACTCTTATTGTACAGTAACATTCAAGATGGACCATTAAGGGCAGTCAGTCATAGGAGAGACGTTCCATCCGGCGCTGTGAATTAAACTCCGGCTTGACTCAGTTGGTAGAGCATTGGCATGGATAGCCAAAGATCCTGGGTTGAAATCCCATTGTCAGAGGAAATTTTCTCCTATAATATTCTCTTGTTTGGCCTGGTTTGATTTCCTTGCTTAAATATTATCGCTGCTGCTCCAACTTTTCCTTGAATTTTGCTTCCATCCATGTAGGTTTCTGTATGGTAAAATTTGCCTTCATTGACTTCTTCTGTCAGCTGGATGGGGCCAATTTGGTAATTGTAGAGGTGCGTCGTAATCGGCATGCAATTGTAATGTTTCATATCTAGGGCCTGCTGCTGATGTGCTTGTTATCCCTCGATATTTGAGTTTTGTGACTTGTTCAAGTGATTCATAATTGAAATAATAATTATTTGGTTCATTTCCAGCATTCCTCCTCTCCTTTCATTTTGAATCATTAAATACAACTTTGTTTTGCTTAGCCCAGATCAAGTCTGTTTTAGCATAGTTTTGTGCTTCTTTGTTCCCGTTTCCTTTTGTAAGTAGCAATAGTTCGTCAATAGCTTTGACTGGTTTGTAAGTTGCTGTTATTAAGTGCCAAAATGGTACTTTATGAGATTATGTGTTAGACGGAAAATGCCTGTCTGTTTGTCTGGACACACGATAACTCAAATACACTTTTATTACATTTTCATGAAACTTGGTATACGCATGTACAACATCCATGGGAAGAAGCCTATTGATATTGGACCAAATCGGTTGACCGGGGCCACAATAATGCCCAATTAAGTGTTTATTAGAAAGAATTTATCAAATTCAAATCAGTTCTCATGACAACATACTGTTTTACAGTGTTCATATACTGCTTTGGAAGGTGCAATACAGTTAACTTTGACAAATAACACTACCCACATATTCCTTCTCATATGCTTATCAATCTTTAGACCTTTGTTCTTCCATAAGTCCTGCTTAATGAATCGATCTGGAGCTTAACTCGGAAATTGATTAGAATAAACTTAGGTAAACTGATATAAGAAAGTGCCAGAATGCTATTGTTTAATCAGTGGTCATTACATTTATGAATAACTGGCGATTGATGTGTTTTAGAGGCGGATGCTGTCAACTCGGTGGTGTTCAGGGAGGACCTGGAGATTGTGCTGTGGTCAGACCCAAAGGAAGTGAATGGCACGTTCGAGATCGTTGTGACAAGGATAGAAGGCAAAGGCGATGGACCTCCAACCTGTTTCCTGGTGCGTATCTCGGGGAAGGCGTTCGAGTGTGGAACCTCCATCACTGCGTGTGTTTCCACAGAGCTGCTCACTGTTCATGAGACGAGATGCGAGTGAGTTCATTCTCCTTACATTGTTGTTATTTCCTTGTTCATTACTACATGATTAAAATAATGTTAACAGTGTAAAGACTGCTCTTTAAGCGCCTGTCATTGTGTGGAACTTATTTTACTAACCTTGATATTGAGTGCGAGATAATATGTCAAACTGACTGTTTTATGACAATATTGTGTAATATTATTACCAGGGCCCGGATTCTAATGACATGTCATCGTTTTATTGATGCTGTACAGACATAGCCAACTAGTAGATAAATCCTAATCATGGCCTCTAGATTATAGAAATACACTCTTATTAGGTCATTTTTTGTCATTTTATAATTTTAGGGCATTTATTTCAATTTTAGGTCATTATTTTGTCATTTTCTTGTCATTTGCTTCCTTATTTGGTCATTTTCTTGCATTTACATTGAGTGTATTAACTTTTTTTGTCGCTAGCGGTGCTGTCTTTCAAGTGTTGTTTGTTTAATGCAAGAAGGAAAAGTGTTGTCATGTCTCAGTCGGAAATAAGAATCCAAGAAACGCCAAAATTTTGTATTATATTACTATTATTATTAGATTGACTTGGCACCTTCTTGGATTTGAGAGTGCAAACTACTGTTTACCCTCAATTAAACAACAATATAATCCGGCAGACCGGAAAAGGAAATGCCGAAGTTTGACTCGCCAGTGCCTCAGTGCCAGTATAAATTTCCGTGAGAAAAGAACATTCACAACATTACGGTTATTTACAGTTTTTACAATTATGTACAAACTAGTCTATAACTTTGTGTGTACAATAATCATTTTTTATAAATAAAATATCAGTTTTTAGGTCATTTTTTATAATTATTAAGTCAGTTTCTTTAAAATTTAGGGTCATTTTATAGGTCATTTTTCAAACAATTTTAGGTCATCAGAATCCGGGCCCTGATTATTACTTACGACTTCACTCCTAAGCGTATTTGTACTAATAAGTTATTCTCAAATCCATTTGATGCAGATTTTGTGTTCTTATAATATTATTGTGCAAATGAATCTTTCTGATTCAGTTATCATTCTGTTTGTGTTTACCAACAAAATAATTTTATTAACAATAATAGGGTTACCAGATCGTTGAGGAAGAAAAAGAGTGAAGGGCCCACTTTTTTTTACAGTTGAGTTGAGGTTTTAAAGTTATTTCTACATTCCAAAAGCACGACAGAGAACTTTATTTCTACGTTATTGCACAGACATAACTTTAGGTGAAGGCATCAACTTTACCTTAATTTCATTTAAAAACAAGTGGGAAGAAACCAGAGATGCTATGCTGTCCCAAAATTTTTCCCTCTCATACCTCGATTTTAAAAAAGGTTACAAGATAATTATAACGTGATATGCAGGAAATAGTTCTATCCCTTTAATGAACTTCCTCCATGAGCAAGCAGCCCAGCTGTGTAGATGATCGCCAAGCAAGAGAACAAAGTCTCAGACATCTTGTACTGTTGATTTACAGACCTTTATTTATTTGAATAGAGATATTTTAAATGTATTTAATACCTACTTAAAGAATATAATATTTTGTTACGGAGAAATGTTTTTGAAACATCAAATCATTAAAATGGCATCAAAGGCCATCACAAGTTATGGCCACCAGTGGACGAATGATCACGAAAAGTAATAAATAATATTACGATGGCCTACTCTTTGCTATAAAGATATTTGTTACAGGGACACGCAGAATAAGAAACACCACATGTATGTTGGATGTGAAGGGCACCAGTACCACTGCGTGACGCAAGTCTTTGTCGATGATGAGCTGCTCGACAGCACAGCCAATGAGATCTCAATCATGGATGCAAAGGTAATCTCTACCATATTGATAAGAAGTACACAACTACACTTTCACCAACTAAGGAAAGGGCCATTTTTTAAGATTGTGTTTTCATGAAATATGTTTGAAATACAGTCCAGATTCTGAACTGCATATGAAAGTAATTAATCGTACTTGAAGAAACTGTAAATGGAGTTCTAATTCATGTTAAGGAGTATATGCAAATTCCAAACAGATACATTTTTACAAAATTTTCTTATGAATAAAACGTAAAAGAATTTTGTGAAATATCTCAAGAATTGACCGACTTATATGATTTTTACCAAAACAGTATCGAGGCGGCTAATTAGCTTGAGTTTTAATTTCATACATGTAGGCACTAAGAACAGATGTAGGCACATTTTGTTTCTTGCGCACGTCCGAAATGCAACCGCTTGCGCTGTATGACAATGTAGTTCTTACTAATAACCCCGTGCCTTCGGAACTTAGTTATTAATTAACTTCACTGTCATACATTCGTTTACAATCACACAACAAATGCACTGGCAATTAGTAAAGCTTACATTATGATTCACTGAACATGTATGTTATAAATATATGCATATGCAGTCATGAACCATAGATTATTGTCTCTATTGGACATTACATGACAATATTATAGCAGAAAAATTCCTCTGACACTGGGACTTGAACCCAGCTGAGCTAGTTGGTAGAGCATTGGCACGGATAGCCAAAGGTGCCGGGTTCAAATCCCAGTGTCAGAGGAATTTTTCTCCTATAATGTTATCATACCTTCACAATATTTATTGTACGGCTTTTAAATATCTCACACTATACAAAATCAGTAGTTTCTGTGAAAAATTATGAATTTTTATTATGACACTCTTCAGGTAACTGAGAAATTTAAATTTTATTTTGTGTATATAAAATGCATCCCTAGTAGATTTCTAATGACTTTATTGTGACATTGTTTTGTTGTGTCCCCACTTGACCTGTCCCAGTTAGCAGGGCTTTGGATGTCTTATTTACTTTAGTTTATGTTTTGCAGGATCTGATAGCAGAAGGTGCCAATTTGATCCTCCTCAGGCAGATGGCTTTGAAGGGTTTTAAAGGCAAGCTCAAGACTAGTGCAATACTCGCAGATGGAAGAGTTTGCCCAAGTATATATGTAAGTGAAACTCTATACCCTTAATCCCAGGTGCAATGAATAATATTAAGTATTGATATATTGTATTATTGATTCTATTGATTTATAATCAATCCTTCTGTGAATTTTCACAGTTGACAGAGTTAACGTATTTTATGTCCCTACACTATTAACCCACATTTACTTCCTGTATTTAACTTTTCCTCTTTTTTATAATACTTAGATTACCTAGGTTCATAATGTCTTAAAATCCCCAAGTTAATGTCATGCTTCCTGCTGTTTACACTATACAGGCAGTTCGAGCAGAAACACTTTGAGTAAGCAGGCACTGAACTTCTGCTTTCCCTAGGCAAGCATAACATTTAGTCTAAAAAACCTCACTGCTTGAAAAATGTGCGGTCGTTGCCAACCAAAAAGCTTGCATGACCTCAGATCTTTTTCAGAAGCAGTTGTCAGCTCTTATGCAAGAATAAGTGCACAAGATAGGAAGATTATATTAAGTAAGGGAGATGGTTGACATTTAAACACTTTAGACTTCTTTTTTACCTAATTTTTTGCAGAACGTCATAACATATGTGAGGAGGCTAAATTATTGAAGTCAGTAAATGAACATAAAGATCTAATAGTTTGGGAAAATATTTATATAAAAACGTTTGAAATACCGCAAGAGAAAAACTTGATCAAGAGGTTCATAGAAACTATACCAGAGAGCACATGAGTATTCTCCAAGCAAGGATTTGACAGTTGATACATCTACCAAGAAATCAAAGAGCAAATAAAGAAATTCTATCTCCGTCTTCAACTTAGCCCAAACCAATTCATGCAAGAACTGGACAATTACAGTGTTGAACAATGTATTAGGTACAGGAATCCAAAACATGCCTTGTAACATGTAACTTGACATGGATACGTACCTCTCCTGATGTATCAGGAAGGTTATAATATTGTTTTTTCTTTATAAACTTATTCCTGTTGTAAAAATGTTGTAGTCTGATATTATTGTCAAATGGCTAAGAGGAATATATATATAAACTGACAGTTGAAAATGTGGGCAAAGCCCATGAAACGTGCGTTCTGCAAAAATGTAAGTAAAAGTGAAGTCTAAAGTTTTTAAATGTTAACCGTCTCACTTAATTAACATAGTATATTACTTCACTATATAAAATTTCCATTATTTTATGGTGTTTTAAAGCAAGATCCTGCACATCCCACTGATTTATACTTGTCTTGTTGTTTGCAGTCTTGCCCAGGGAAGACAGTTGTCTGCAGGGACGGAGAGGAGCTCACGCTGTACACCATCAAGAGAGAGGTGGGGTCACACACACTCATAACATCCCTCACATGTGCAGGTCAGTCGTAATATTATACATTTATGCTAAGTAGTATCTCGTAGACTATACCATTCATTGGATGCGTACTTGATATTGACCAATAACATTTAGCAAATTCTGGGGTCTGTCCATGAGAAGAGGTCCAAAATATGTTATTTTGAGTATTTCTCCATGTTTTTGAAGCCCAAACCTACATTTGAATTGTGCAGCAGGATCTTGACAAAATTTGTATAGCAACAAAAATTATATTTTAATTAAACAACCAAGACATGGGACAAAAACGTTTGCTGATGTGTTTTTTTAAGGTTTGTTTAATAACATTTGGACGTACGATATTTTTATGTTTTTGCTATTTTAAGGGGAATATGATGTTTTATGATTTTGACTACAAGGCTCTTAGGCTGATATATAACAAACAAATACAAGGGAGTAGGTGGACCTAGTGCGTAGAGCTTATCCTTGTGTGGAACACAAGAGCACCAACAATAAAATCAGGTAAACTGATGTACCAAGTGCCAGTATGTTTTTGTTTAATCAGTTATGACTGCAATTATGATATGCAGAATATGTTTTTTTTTAAAATTGATTTCCAAGTTAAGCTCCAGATTTATTCATGAAGCAGGGCTTACGGAAGAACAAAGGTCTAGTTTTTTTAATGAGATTAAAATCTTCCAGCATCACCTGAACTGTATAGATTTGTGATATTATGACAATCGCACACTCACATAAAAATACCCAAAAAAATTCAAATTGGCCGGTTTCAGGTTTTGAACCATGGACTCCAGAATGTAAGGCCAAAGCGTTACCATCTCGGCCACCGGGGTCATTTTAATAGTCTAGTTGGATAAGAGCATGTAAATCAATAGTTTTTTTGTCATAGCTACCTGTATTTTAATTTCCAACGCCTTATAAGATCCCAGTAAAACAATAGGCAGTGTTGTCAAGATAACTGATTTTCATTTTTTTTATAAATTCTTTCGAATACGTATATTACCATAAAATAGGCACTAAATTGAGCACTACTCCGAAACAGGTCAACCGATTTTATCCATTATAAATAGACGTCTTCCCATGGACATTATAAATGCGTATACGAAGTTTCATAAATATACGATAAAGCGTATTTGAGTTATTGCGCCTTTAAAGTAGACACTAAATTCGGGGTTTACTCCGGTACCGGTCAACAGATTAGGTTCAAATTCAATAGGGCACATCTCATGAACGTCATAAATGAGTATACCAAGTTTCATGGAAATCCAATACAGCGTATTTGAGTTATGGCGCCTTTCTATTAGAAAGGCACCATAATCTATTAAAATAGGCACTAAATTGGGCATTACTCCGGTACCGGTGAACCGATTTGGTTCAATATCAATAGGGTTCTTCCCATGGACATTACAAATGTGTTTTCCAAGTTTCATGAAAATTCGAAAAAGCGTATTTGAGTTATGGCGCGTACAGACACATGGACGGATGGACAGACAGACGGACAGACATTTTTCGTCCCCACACACAATCTCATAAAGTACCATACTGGCACTTAATAAAAGGAGAAATGAATTGAAATTGAGGATAGACCACCATGCTATTATTTTACATCAAATCCTGGGATAAAATGAGCCATAATTTGTAATCTTCCTCTAAACCAAACTCTGTAGAATTCATGGTCCATGACTCACTATGGCCTATGAACTATGAACTGGGTACCACACTTCGATAATATAAGTAAAAAGATAACTAAAATAATATATCTAATAACACATCTGTCAGCATATGTTGGAAAGGGCACATTAAAAATGATATATTATGGATTAGTATATCCCCAAATAATATACGGAATAGAACTATGGGGAGCAGCAGCTATGACATATCAAAAATGAATTCTTACACTCCAGGAACGCTGCATCAGGACAATCTATAAGTTAGGACTTAGAGAATCCTGCAAGGACACGTTTCGTAAAGAAGAAATTCTCACAATACCATCCCTATATGTCTATCAAGTGATTCAAATGGTAGTATATTCAAAAATGTCAAGTAACAGAAATAAAGATATACATAACTATAGTACAAGACAGAATAATGTCGAACAACAAGAAGTCTGTGATGAAAGATCCATATGTAGCAGGTAGAACTTTCTTCAACAAATTACCAAGCGATCTCAAAGACAGCAGCAAAAACACAAACTTTAAAGGAAAACTGAAAAGATACTTAATTAACAAATGTCTATATGATGTAAATGACCTTTGAGACTGTACCTGTTTTTGTATGTTTATATGTCTCTTTAGTTATAAGTTAACAATGTTTGTTAGTAATAAGTTCACTATGTCTGACACCATGTATATGGTCTATAGGCAATAAAGATTATTATTATTATTATTATTATTATTATTATTATTACTCTGGAATGAAACAAACAATGTTATAAAATTCAATGGTTCCGTACAACTTCAGATGAAATAGAAAATTACTTTGCATTTTCCATCCTCGTGGCCAAAATAGACATACAAAATTCCATTTTCCTGAAAATATTAATATTTATGGGTAATACTGACAAATCCTCTTGAGTTCCTTTAACACAACTCAACGTGAATAACCGAGTTACTAGAACACACTAATACAAGCGCATTATTTCCTATTACAGGTCAATTAGTGGAGCACGAGTGGGTGGGCAGCTTGGGCATGGTGCGAGTGTCTCCCCACAAGAAGGTGACAAACATCGCTAAGGGGTTTGTGGAGAGACCCATTCCTTTGGAGGATCAGTGGGAGAGCGACATGGAGCTCGCGTCTTGTTTTCTGGATCAGAAGGTGATGCATTCAAGTCTCTGTTGGACATTTCATGGTAATTTTATAGCAAAAAAATTCCTTTGACTCTGGGACTTGAACCCAGGACCTTACTGTATCTTGTAAGTATGTAGACACTTAAGTTGGCTGAAACAAATTTAACCTCAAATTTTGATATCAACAGAGGTTACAAACGATTTTAGAAAGTATACTTATGGCCAGACAATAATATTAATTTAATCAAATTTGGAAAATGTGTTTTAGGATCAACAGATTGCATCCCACAAGTCCTACTTTGCAGACAACCCAGAAGTGAAGGCATTGATTGCGGACTTTGTTCAAGGCGTCCTGATGTTCAAACCAGACGACGTCATGCAGTTTGCTGTGGATTATTTCTCTGCATTCACACCCGACGTGGGTAAGTTTCTGTCTAACAGAAAAATCTTGCTTAAGATATTGTAAACTATTTTTCAATTTACTATGCGAGTTACTTTTTGCTTCACTTACCATATTTTTGTATGACGCGTTTCAAGGAGCCTCCTCCCCATTTTCAAATACTCTGTCAACTGCCAAATCCTTCTCAGGAAGATTCTTTTGCACACCTGGTGAGTTGCTTCACTGTATAAAGTTCCACAAAGTCTTTATTTATTGTAAACTAGCTTAAAAGACCCGGCGTCGCCCGGGTTTTGTATTTTGTAATTGGAAATTAGCTTATGAAGGATTTTAAATTTTAAATTCTAGGTCCTTATATAGGCATTTATAATTTGAAATAGGAAGAACGACTTATTACACTCAAACTATTCCCTCAGAAAACGCTTGATATAGTTTTTTATGGCTCATAGAGGATCTAGAATTTTGCATCCCATCGCTTGTACAGTGCACAGCAAGCCTGGTAGAGGTTTAAATAAGAAGAAACAGAAATTCCTGTAACATAAAATTGTAATATCGAGGCGGGAAATTTCCCACTCTTATGTTACCATAAAGCATTATCACTTTCATACTTTTCTCTCCAAAAACCTGCGATATAATATAATAATATACACATTACCATACCTCGTTTTGTTTACTCTATGTCCAGGGTAGAGAAAGTTATGTGATTCCATTATTTTAGTGGATTTCATTCTGTAATATTTATTTATAACATGGATTATTTTGATAACTTCTCTTATTTGTCAAAAGTGCATTTCAATTGTTTTTTCCAAGCCCATCTGATACCATTTGGCAACAATATATTCTGTGATTTGGAATTGATAATTCTATGTAAAAAGGGATTAAGTATTTTCAAAAACATTTAATTTTTGGCATTTAGAATCAGAATTTTTCAAAATCCTTTCTTAGTGAGCACCTACATTATGAAACGAAGGTACTGTCAACATTCCAAGTCTCTACCTGTTATAGTTTAGGCTGTACGTTGATTCCTGTCATTCAGTCAATCAGTCATTCATTCAGTCAGTCAGGACAAAGCCTTTTACATATATAAGAGATTATTCTATAATTTGTTGTGGTTGGATCTTGATTAGTGTGAATAGAGTGAAGCGGCAATGCACTTGTGTGCAGCGTGGCAGCTTATGCAATTGGTCAGCGAGAGTTCAGCTCCTGGGTTTGTAGCTTTAAACTGGTAATTCTGCTTGAAAGAAGAAAGGTGGTACTATAAAACACTGTAGGCTTTCACGGCCGGAGTCAATGTTAAAAACATTATTTGGGGATTGTAGACCATGGTTCAGTTGATGTTTGTGTGCCAAACGTTTCGTCCGAAACTACAGTGGACATCCTCAGTGGCGGTGGAGTCTCGGGCAAAGCGTTCTAGTCGGCGTCTGGCTGCAACAGCCAGGGGATGTAGGCAAGCAACTTTTATTGGGAGATTTTTGCTCTATGGATTCAATTGTTGCTGCAACAACATAAAATCTCTCAGGGCATGGCCGCCTCTGACTTCTAACATTACAAGAAAATGTAAAAAAAAAAGGAACTTTGTTGTTAACACTAGAGTTATCAATAACAAAATTAATGCAGTGGCGGCCAGTCATGTGATTAGTCTGTAAATTTTGGAGATTACGAAAACTTTAAATTTTGACATAGCTGTTGATGAACGATTTGTATCTATAACTAAGAAGGCATGAAATCAATTCAATGAAAAATTTAACCCTATTTTGCTTCATTATTGACTTATGAGCACCAAATTGTAATGACATAAATGCCCTGTAGCATACACATTTTACGTCATAGAGCAAAAATCTCCTAATAAAAGTTGCTTGTCTATGTCTCCTTTATACACAGGTAAAATATTTTGGTGTTATTCATTAACATCCTGTATGTTTACTTTGATTTGTGTTCTTATGTGATAGAGGTGAATAAATCTAGTGATGCCCAATTTACAGCCGCACCCTGTATCTGTATCTGTGTATCCTCAGTCCACAAGCAGAAAACATATTTGTTGTTTTGCTAACTACAGCTCATTACTGATACAAGAGGGCTGTAAACTCTCGAAAACAGAGACATTTCGTAGAAAAATGCCACCCACGGGGAATAAATGATAAACACAGGAAGAATGAAAGGAGACAGGAATGAGGGGTTAAAGAAACATTCATATCGGTCCCAAATTTCCACTGAGTCAAATCCAATAAAAAGATGTGTTTAAAAATATTACAAGTCAGTGGATAAAAGTTAAAATTACCACACAACGTTTCAACTCTCCCCTGGAGTCTTCCTCAGGTGACTTCTCACACAGAGTTGAAACGTTGTGTGGTAATTTTAACTTTTATCCACTGACTTGTAATATTTTTAAACACATCTTTTTATTGGAGGGGTTAAAGATATTTACAAAGCCTTGAGCTGAGTGTACTGCTTGTTGTTCCCACAGAAATGACGAGGGCTGAAGACTACAAAATGGCTGCCGGACTCATGGACGAGATAATGACGATAGTGATGAGGCACATCAACGAGGACGAGATGGCTGAGCTGCTGGACGAGTTAGTGAACCGAGCTCTGAACAGATGTGTGAGCAAAGACTTGTTGGATTCCCTCCAGCACATGATCTCGTCCACAAAGAAACTGTCGGAGATCGTGCATGTCGTCCTGGACTTGTTCATGGAAGAAGCAGACGGTGGAATGGTGTCTGGCTTCCTGGCCATCATCTTGAGGTCTGCCGTCAAGTACGAAGGACCAGAAGAGGTCTCCAACAAGCTCAAGGAAGTCCTGAGCACCGACGCAGAGCGAGAGCTTGTGGGTCAGGTGGTGCAGTGTTTGCTTCTGGAGGATAGCGAACAGATTGTGGCGGAACTGCTGCAGAAGCTGCTCCGCCCAATTGTGGAGAAAGAGGAAATAGCAGCAAAAATCCTGGAGGAAGTTATTGACTACGCGGTGCCAGGGGGCGAAAGCGAGGCGGTGGTTTCCGGGATTCTTGAAAGACTTGTGAAGAAGTCTGTGAAGCCAGGGGAAGGGGAGGAAGACTCAGAAGAAATAACAGAGCATGTGATTGCAGACATTCTAGAAAATGTCGACAGAGAACTGGACAAGTCTGTTAAGAAGACTGTACAGATACATGAGGATGAGTACTCACTAAATTAAATAAGTCAAATCTTATATACGTACTTACCTGCCCCGTCCCTTGTATTATACAGCTACATGTTGAATTAGGGAGATGTCATGTTATGGAAATTAACTCACGTTTATAGCAAATTTTTGATAGATTATCATATGCATGAATAACCTGAATGTTAGAATAATTACTATCCTAGCTTCAGACAATGTATTGCCATTAAATAAGCTGTAAATGCTACTAGAGTTGTGAGTTTCGTTAACAATAATAGTACATATATGTAAATGTGAGTGGAATGTGGATATAACCACGATGAAATTAGGTTTCGTAACTAAGTTTCGCAACTGTTTTGCATGAGATGTATTGGCGACAATGAGTTACGACACTATGCAATTTCGGCTGATTCCAACTTTTCACCAAATTATAATAGTAATTTTGATATTTTACGGTTATTTAGCTTGTTCACATTTCGTAAAATGAAGTGAGGAAATTGTAAAATGTTTCAAACGTGTATGTGGGATTTCAACTTCAGAAATAAGAAACACAGGAAAGTAGACATGAAGCCACTCATGCTTTTACTGAAACACTCTTATTTAAAGTGGGGCGTAGGAAATATGTCTCATCAAATTCACATCATTATGTAAATGAGGAGGTAGCTGGAAGAAGGGCTCAGTTTCAATAGTCTAGAAAGCTTTTAAGTACAATAAGAAAAAGAAAAAAATTGTCAAATTGGCTGGCTATGGGATTTGAACCAGGGACATCCAGAATACAAGTCAAAGACGTTATCATCTCGGCCACCTCACTCGGTTTAATGGTTTAGTTTGATAAACATACACGAAGGAATATGGGTAGTGTTATTTGACAAAGCTAACTGTACTGCAATTTCCAAAGCCGTATATGAACACTGTAAAACAATATGTTGTCATGAGAACTGATTTAATCAATAATAATAATAATAATAATAATTTTCCTTTGATGAATTCTGTCTAATACACTACCATAAAATAGGCACTAAGTTGGGCTTTACTCCAGTACCAGTCAATCAATTTGGTCCAATACCGTGGGCTTCTTCCCATGGACGTTATAAATGTGTATACCAAGTTTCATAAAAATCCGGTAAAGCGTAAATACGCTGTAGTGTGCGTACAGATACACACGTCCCTCACACCATCTCATAAAGTTCCATTCTGGCACTTATAAAGAAATTAGTGTAAACTGCTCTTACCTTTGAACTTGTACCCAGATCAATACCAGCAGCTGTTGTCCTGGAGACTTTGTTTGTTGCCATGGAAACACATGATGAGGACATCCACAGGAGTAGGACATGAGTACATCCATCCAAAGCAGCAGATATTCCAGGTACAGTTCTCAATACTAGTGCAAAGGAACTATTAATGAGATAATATCGAAACTTAACTTCAAATTTCACTGACAGAACCTGCTTCTTATAGAAACTGGCAAGATGGTAATGTGTGCCACAGCCTGCTCACCCTTCCATCAGCGTGGCCGCTTTCCCCGTCTGGCTGCTAGCCCTCATGCCTTCCCCGCAGCACATTCCAATATGCCTGTATCCACCGCTGGCTGCTGCTCAGCACCAATAATGCAGCTTAATATTAATTTAAAAGAAAAATTACCCTTGCACCAACAAAAACATAATATTTCACAATAAAAATGACCCTTGCACCATACATAATATTTCACCGCCGCTAGATGTCTCCACTGTTTTAAGTTTCTCCCCACCCAAAACCCCCTACTTTCCAGAAGGGTCCCGTTAGAGAGTTGGAGTGGGTGACTCGGTTGTGGCATATACTACCATTTTGCCAGAAACTCGTTTACCAAAAACTAGCTGCTTTTTTTTGAAGTGGAAAGTTCCCAATTCAAGGCTGCAAAATTGCCTGTAGCATTTGGACATCCCTCACTGCTTACCAACGCCCCTAAGTGTTTTAGTGCAAATTTTATTCCACTTTTCGGGAACTTCAAGTAAATTTTTAGTACAATAGGATACAGGTTGAAGGTAAGTTTCGACATGAGAATAACTACGTATAACAGTATAGTGCGATTGATTCTAAACTTGTTTCAATAGCGCTCAGAATGTGCTGTGTCAACCAAAAAGAAGCTGCGGGATCCGGAGCTGCAGACCGAGTCGTACCACACGACTACACAGGATTCTCATTGCTGGAAGTACCAGATCCGCAAAGACACAGATGTTGCATCCAAGTCAGGACAATGCGACCGACAACATTTCATGAGGAACATCGATGAAAAGGCAAGTCTACAAATGGCTTTCATTAAAAGTTTGGAGTGTATGTATACCAGTGAGAGAAATGAGGGAGCTGTGTAAGCTAATCATTTCTTGGCCGTGACGGCCAGCCGGCAGTTGGTGTTAACCTGATGATTATGAATGACGAGGGTCTTCGAAACTAGTACAGGTATTTATAAAATAAGTGAAGCATAGTGCTAAACCCAACTCAATATTATTAAATTATAATCATTTCTTATTTTTGTTATGGGGATGTTTTGTTTACAAAGAACCTTGTGAAGTTTCTGGTCATGGAAAGTCAGGAATTGATTTACACTCTGTTTGTTGATATGCGCAGTTGAAGCTGAACCCGTGGTCCCCGCTTGAGTTTGGTGAAACCGAGTACACGTCGCAGTATGTTGAGAAGGAAGTGGTACCCTTGGTCGAGAGGGAATTGGCGCCTGCTCGTATTGCTTTCTGCAGGGTAAGTTATCTATGTTGTGTTGTCAGTCTTCCATCTCACGTAAGAAAATACCCAAATGAAAAGAAGAATTTTTAGTATTTAACTCACTTATTTGAAAATGCGTCTCATCTCAGCTGAACAGGGATCCTGCATCATCCGAGAACAAGCATTCGTTCTTTATATTACTCAAGAACAGATTACTCGATTCTCAAAATCATTCCATTTTGCCTTTCACTACCTCAGATTATAGGAAGCTCTGTACATTTTCCACCATGCTTCTCCTAGCATTAAATCATTCCATTACTTTTTATATGATTCTTGGTATTTCGAAAATTTTGAAGCATTAGATAATTCTGCACTCCCTCTTACACTTGAACTCTGATATGCATTCACAGATGGCGACATTTTCAACATCTCCTTTAAGAAAGTTGATGAATTTCATATTGGTTCCAAGGGGGAAAGTATTTATTTGAAAAATGTTGTCGCTCCTGTCACCCCCAATTTATATAAATAAGGAAAAAAACTAACTTTAATGACACAATTTATTATGTTACTAGTGTAGGCATATAGGGCCTAGTTAAAAATCTATTAAAACTTTTCACATTTAAAATTGTCATTAAAATTTTATTTTGTGCGGCATGGACTAGAATTGCCTTGTAAACAACAACACAATAACAACAGTTCTGAATAGTCAAGAAACATTAAAATATTAAAAACTTGTTATCCAAAGAGTGAGGCTGACTAATTGCTTGGGCCAAGCAGAAAGACAATGAAAGTACGCTGTATAAATATGATGATGGCAAAGTCTTGTTAAAGTTCCATTGGGCTTATTCTAGTAGTTCATGAGATGAACTCTTGTTGATGTCTTGCGTGGTTTACTTGTTTCCAACTTTAACAAAAGGACTTTGCCATCTTCAGTCCATGACACACAAAAATCTTACAAATGTGAAAAGTTTTAATAGATTTTTAACTATATAGATATACTAGCTGAAAAGGCCCGGCGTCACCCGGGCTTTGTATTTTGTAATTTGAAATTAACTTATGGAGGACTTTCGATTTTGAAACTCTAGGTGCTTATATAACATGTATGTAAAACTTGAAATGAAGAAAAAGATTTATCACACTCAAACTATTCCATCAGAAAACGCTAGATATAGCTTTTTATGGCTCATAGAGGATGTCGAAAGCTGCATTCCGTTGCTTCTACACATCATGCCTGGGAGGGGTTGAAATAAGAAGAAACATAAATTACATAAGATTGTATTGACTTGACGGAAAATTTTATTTCTCATTCTCATGTTACCATACAACCGTTTCGGTTCTGAAATAAGAGAAATGCAGTATCACTTTCATACTTTCCTCCCCTAAAACCCGGGACATAAAATACTGCAAGCATAGGACTCAAAATGTTCCATCCCATGCTTAGGGCCTATGATAAACATCCTTATTTCTCAACTAATACAAAGCATACAGCTATGGATAACGTATAAGCGGAAAGGATTGTTTACCTACTTCTGTACTCACACACTTAAGTTATCCCTGCAATACGACCTCTTATTCTACATCAAAATGTGAAGTGAGAAAATATTTCTTGTGTCGAGGGTAGAGAAAGTTATGTGACTGCATTACAATGTGCTTTATTCTCGTGGATTTTATTCTTCAAGAATTATTTTTACAAAACGTTAGCATCAGAATTCGTTAAAGTCCAATGTTATGTAATGTCCAGAGCCCTATATGAACTGTGTAAACAATGCACTGTTGTCTTGACAACTGAATGGGATTTCATTTTTTTTTTGCATAATATTCTCAGAAATTATATAATTTTCAAGGGAAGGACTGATTTGTTTCAATTTTAATGTTGACCGCTATACTTTCCGGGCTTAACTGGGTATGTGTGCAAAATTCCGTGTAAATTGGTAAAGAAATGTAGATTTGTATAAGGAACATACATACATACATACATACATACCCCCAAACACACATTCGACTTTATATATTAGATAAGCTTTCATGAACCACAGATTATTGTCTCTGTTGGACATTACATGAGAATATTATAGGAGAAAAATTAGGGCAATCAGTCATAGGAGAGAGGTTCCATCCGGCGCTGTGAATTGAACTCCGGCTTAGCTCAGTTGGTAGAGCATTGGCGCGAATAGCCGAAGGTCCTGGGTTCGAGTCCCAGTGTCGGAGGAATTTTTTTCCTATAATATTCTCTTTTAACTATATGCCTACACTAGTAACATAATAAATTGTGTTGTTAAAGTTAGTTTTTTCCTTCTTTATATAAATTAGGGGAATAAGGAGGGCAAACCTTTTTCAAATAAATAATTTAAGAAAGTTACTAAAATCTTTTTCCATTTGGATATTTTCAGCAAGAGATGGAAAACTGGTCGCTAAAGAGAGGTTTTACTGTACTATAAGAAATTGCTTTTAAACATTTTTCGGACCACTCCACTGTGGTCAATTATTATTTATTATAATAATAATAATAATTTTTATTATCTGTTTGCCGTACATACAGTACAAATAGAATTCTCAAATAAGAAACGTAAAAAAATAACAAATACAATACAATACAATTAAAAACTAAAAAATTCATTTAAATCATAAAACGAACTGTTACATAAAAATGTCTTTAGTCTTAACTTGTATAGATGAAGATTATTATTACTAGAAATGCTGTTTGGAAGTTTGTTTACTATCCTACTAATGAGGCAAACTTTGTAGTTGAGTAATGAGATATGTGCACATGATTTCTTTGTCTTGTTTCATAATAATGTACATCCATTTTAAGTCTAAAATTTTGGAGATTCTTCTTATAAAACACACCAAATTTAAAAATTAAAATGCTTGTGACAGTTACAATGTTATGTAATTTAAAATACTCACGTAAAGAATCTCTAGGTTTAAGATTCTTTTCTGAATTGTAAAAACCCTCTGAATATTAGATGCACAACCCCATACTAATATATGATAAAAAATCGTAGATTGTACAGAAGCAAAGTACTCGCTTAGTAAGTAATTTATATTAAGAGAATTCTTTAAACATCTGATAGCATAACCTGCTTTGTTTAATTTACAACAAACATTATCAATTTGCAAATTCCAAGTTAATTTAGAGTCCAAATAAATACCTAAAAATTTACATGAATCTGAAGAATTTAAAATAAAATTGTCACACTGAACAGACAGTTGGGTGATATTTCTATTTTGGAATAGCAAACAGACAGTTTTTTCAACATTAATAATCAGATTATTCTTATTACACCAGCGTTTAAATAACATGATGACTTCTTGGGCAGGAGTTGGCAGACTGACATCTGTAAAAGGGGGATAGACTTATCAAATACTTGATGACAAAGTTATTTAATTATTTCTCAGAGCCGGGGTCTGGGTCGTGATGAGCAGCCGGCTGTGCCACCAGGTGTGAACAGCTACGCCAAGCATCTGGATCCATACGTCAGTACTACGCATCTCGATCATGCGAGGTTCACAGATGCACAGATCTACGGCGTTGCTAAGCAAGACCACATCACATTCTATAGTATGGACATGTCACCAGAGATAAGCATGCGTCAGGAGCCTGTGTACGACAACCTCGTGTTCTCCAAGAGAGCCACCTTGAGGATCCTGTAACGACGCAAATAGCGACGTGCATAATCAACGATAGGAGACCATTCCTAAACAAAGGAAGGGTTGGGGGACCGCAACTAATCGATATTGAACATTTTTATGATTATCGATACTGCCCTGAATTTTATTTGAATTACAGAAAAGGAGAGGTGCGCATGCGTCGACGGTGAATCGACGAGGCAGACGTGCGGAACCTAAAAAGACGGTTAGTAGTACGTGCCTGACCACGAGAGAGAGAAGTTGAAAAGGCAGAAGGGAGAAGACGAGATTGGGATGTGTGACAGCGGTAGAGGCGTTCTGGCATAATGGTGTGTCAGACTTTCATCTAAAGGAAATTCTGGTTGTGAACTTCCTTGACACGGCTATATGGAGATAGTCATTAATCAGAAGAATACACCAAGTCGGCCAGTACGAGACACCGCTACAGCGAACATCAGCTGTGAGAGTGAGTCGTGACTGCTCGCTCTGAATAAGAGCAGATATGGACATCAGGAAGTAATGGAAGACAACTCAGGATCGGAGGATAAGTTGGACATCACTGGTTGAGTATAAGCGTCTAGACTTTTTTTCTTATTGTTTGGGGAGTGAGAAAATTGAGATATCCTTTTTTTTTAAGGATGGTTTCTAAGTCATGTATGGCGATTAGACACCGTATGGAATAATAGAATAGAATAGAATAGAAACATAGAAGTGAGAATTCTAGAAGTAAAGTGATGAAATCCAGTAATCCAACTATTTTCTATTTCTGGTCTAAATTAATTATAAAAGAGCAGTCTAGAGCCTAACAACTGAATGCCACAGATATATCTCTTCACTTTAAGTTTTTTTGGGTAATTGTCCCACGAATGAATACATAGCTAGGGGCAATTGGTGATGCTCATATAAACTTTGTTATTTTTGAGACAGGACGCGAGGGGAGTAAGGAAGAAAGGTAATTAAGGGGCATGCTTAGTACTTCTTACGAGGGCCCCTCCCTCTTGGGTTTCTTTCAGGTGACGGGTGACTATCTATAAATAGATTTCATGCTGGCCTGTAATGTTAAGTTATGTTTTTTTATAGAGATTTATCTACAAGCGAAGGTGTATGGAATATGGTAGAGGGGGATAAGAAGTGGAAAGATTGAAGGGCAAAAGAAGGCCTACGAGTGGTAGTGCATTAGGTGTGTACCATTGGAAAATTTACATGTTAGGGTAGAAGTAGAAGTCACTAAAGGGGTTATAGAGAAGCTTACTAATCTGGGCGTGAATTAGTTTCAGTTAGAATTCTAGGGAATTTAGAGACAAAAGAAGATTGGGTGCCCATGCTAAAGAGTAGTAACGTAAGAAGTAGGAAAACTAGAATAACCACCGAGTGAATTAAATCAATGGTATAAGCTGAAGGGAACTCTACTTAAAGAAAGAAAGGGGTTAAAAGATAATAGCTGATGACTGGTCAGGTTAGAAAGAGGAGAGTGAGTTGAAAGATAACAACAAATGATTGGTTAGGTTAGAAAGAGGAGAATAGGAAATTGCGAGTAGTGTACTGATGATAAGTAGTTTATTAGCAAGTACTAGAGATTGTAAGGGTGAGGTGAGGGAACGCCGGAAGTATCCCGAATCAAACAAATAAAATCTGGTAGTAGGCAAGGCCTATACCAGTAACATATAAAGAAAAGAAATTTATGAGAGATTGTGAAAGCCATCGATGTTGGAGGCGAACAACGGCCCCACGTGCCTCTAGGAGAGAGTGTCAGGGACCTCTGACGTCGATTTACAAAATTGTATTTTTGTTTGCGGCCCATTAATATTTTCCCGGTTGCAGGAGAGGAGTCAGATTGTTTGTAACTCAAGATCTAGACGTCGCTCCTGTATCGGTGGTCTATCGCCACAGTCACTCTGTGGGTATAGGCCTAAACTTCTATTTCTTTCTTCATGAGACTGTCTTTTCTATCTATCTTTAAATACAATTCTTCATGGACTAAGCTGACAAATAGACTAATATAGGAGACATAGGTGGGATTATTGAGTGTAATCTGTAGAGTAAGGACTGGATTATGAACTGAAAACCTTTATTTATTCAAGAGAAGAAAAAAAAAACACCCAGTATAATATATATATTGAACTATCCTGAAGTTGCAAATGTAAATGACTACACAAGTCAGTAGTAAATTAGAAGAACAATACAAGACGTTCTAGTAGATACCTGGAAACAAAAAAAAAACAAGAAAATTAAAGTAATTAATTAAGGATTTGTTATTGTTGAACAGAGAACATACTTATATAGTTAAAATTGGGTATACTAACCTTGAATAATCAAATATTATCCTACCAATAAAAATGTTGAATGGTTAATGTAGTGTAAATGTAATTTATTGTATATAAGATTGTTATTGTTGAAAAAAAGAAAGAAAATAATATATTAAATAAATTACGGTCGTTGTAACTTAAAGCAAAGTTAACGTGAAGTCCCCTTCAAAAGTTTGGCGCCCATATCGTGGGGCTGAGTAGTGTTAAAACAAAACAGTATTGCTAATTGTTGCAACTTAATTTAGTTAAAATTGTTAAAAAAAAAAAAAAGAAACCTTTATTCAGTTGAAGTTCCATATTATGATAGCCCATAGCGTGAGGCAGTGATAGTTTGATATCCTAACGTGAGGCGAGATAGGGTTAAAAGAATTTTGGGAGTTAGGTTAGTATAACTGAAATTTATTCTCAAAAAAAATAAATAATAATAATAACATATTTTTGGGAAAAGAATAATGACTATTGACAAGTAAGGACTTCTATAGATGACTAAGACAGACGACTGAACTATTGTGTGTTCTAATCTTTTTTTCCAGTGGTATTGTTAATATATAAAAATGGCTACTTATGTTGATCCGTATGCACAAATAAGAGCAGCTGAGCTAACCCAAGCTATTAGGAAGTTGAGGAAGGCGGATTTAGAGGCAGAATGTGATAGAGTAAAGTTACCGACCACAGGTACAAGGGATGAGTTAAGACAACGCTTGTTAGATTATGCCCGTAAGAACCCTCAGTCATTTCAAGTGTTAATTACGGCTTTTGCTCTGAGTCAGGAAGTTTTGGAAGAAGATTTAGTTGAACATAATATAACGGTACCACAAGATTCATATGGAGATGTAGTGTATACATGGGTTAAGTTAATGCGTAGGAAGGCCATGGCGGTAGCTGATTCAGAAGAAGTTGTACCAGTAGTACCATCGTTTACAATTCAGTTAGAGCCACATAAACCAAATACTTTGGATCTGGTTCGTAAATGGAACATTAAATTCAAACCTGGGGATAGTATTTACTTATTTTTGGAGAGATTGGAAGATTTAAAACAAAGTTCTAAGTTACAGGGTGTAGAGTTATTGTCAGTATTACCCGAAATTTTACAAGATTCAGCTTTACTTTGGTACAGGAACAGATTAACAGATTGGCCTACATGGGAAGCTTTTTTGAAAGAATTTAGAGAATATTACTTGCCTATTGATGAGGAAGACGCGCTTTTGGATGAGATTAGACAGAGAACGCAAGGTCCCAAAGAATCGATTTTTGATTATGTTAATGCTATTCAAACGTTAATGAGGAGGCTGAGTACTCCAATGAGTCCTCAACAAATGTTGAAGACTGTTATCAAAAATTTGCGTCCTGATGTAAAATTGTACCTTAGACCTGCAGAGATTCAAACTATAACAGATTTAATACGTGTAGGTAGACAGTATGAACAAATATTGTTAGATTCTGAGAGATATATTCCTCCTCCAACGCAGGTTAGAGCTACAATCAAAGAAACGGCTTATAAACCTCAGAGACAAGTTGTTATACCTTCAGTTCATACAGCGCTAGGAATTCAGGGAAAACAGGAACTTCCATCGTCCGAGTTACAAAAGAAACCCAATGTTAGTTTTTCTGCAAAGACGTGGGATAAGGAACGGAATTCAAGTCCTGTAAATGATTCTAGAATGGTTAAAGTAATAGAAAATAAAGAGAGACAGGATGAGTCGAGGGATAATGGTAAAAACACCACTTTGCGTTTTTCAAATAATCAGCGATGTTGGAATTGTGATAAAACAGGACATAGGCAGTTCGAGTGTAAAGCACCTCGTAGAGTTACTCCACGCGCTACGATTAAATGTTATAATTGTAATAAGCTTGGACATAGGTCTATTGATTGTAGGATGCCCCAAGAAAGAAAAGTTAGGCCTACAAATTCTTTATGACAATTAACTAAAAATCAGGCTTGTGTGATGTTAGATATAAATCCTACAGATTTAGTTAATGGAGATAGATGTTTTGTTGAAATTTTGCTGGAGGATATTACATTTATTGCTTTAATAGATTCCGGTTCAGATAAAACTTATGTGGGAGAGAAAGGTGACTTTTTATGTAAAATGTTAGATTTAGCAGTAGAAGAATCTGAAGTTAGGGTGGTGCAACTAGCAGATAAAACTTATAGTTCTATAACAGGAGAGAGAACTTTTGAGATGAAATTGCAGGACAGGATCTTTCAGATAAAATGTAAAATTATGCCAAATTTAGCAGTAGATATGATTCTGGGCATGGACGTTTTGAAACAAATTGGGTTAGTAGTAGATTTGCAAGATGGGACTTGGTATTTCAAAGATGAACCAGCAAAAATTTTTCAATTTGTTAAGGCTATAGATTTAAAAGAAGAAGATCAACTACATAATATTCTTACTTTACCTACACCTCAGGAAAGGGACAGATTGAATGTGTTTTTGGAAAATCAGTTACAGAAATTTGATCAGTGTACTGGACTTACCGATCTGATTTCTCATGTTATTGATACAGGCGATGCAAAACCTATAAAACAAAGATATTATCCAGTATCACCCATTTTGGAAAAAGTTATACACGCGGAAATAGATAAAATGTTATTGGAAAAAGTTATAGAGCCTTCAAATTCACCTTGGTCGTCTCCGGTAGTTATGGTAAAGAAACCAGATAGAACATGGAGGTTCTGCGTAGATTTCAGAAAAGTAAACAATTGTACTAAAAGAGATAGTTATCCTTTGCCATACATTGAACATGTTTTGAGTAAATTACGACATGCTAGGTATATCAGTACAATAGATTTGAAAAATGGGTATTGGCAAGTTCCATTAGATGAAGCAAGTAAAGAAAAAACAGCATTTACCGTACCTGGTAGAGGATTGTATCAGTTTCGAGTTATGCCTTTTGGAATCCATAACGCACCAGCCTCGTTTCAAAGATTAGTTGATACTATATTAAGAGAAGAGATAGGAGAGAAATGCTTTTGTTATTTGGATGATATAGTACTTATTAGCGAGACATTTGAAGAACATTTGTCCTTGTTAGAAAAAGTCTTAGAGAAATTAAGAAAAGCTAACCTGAAAATTAATAGGGAAAAATCAAAATTTTGCAGAAGTGAATTAAAATATTTGGGTCATATCATTACTCCATTAGGAATTGCTGTAGATTCAGATAAAATCTCGTGTATCCTTGAGTATCCAGCCCCTACAAAAGTCAAGGAAGTACGAGCATTTTTAGGATTGGCTTCTTGGTACCGACGATTCATTCCATTTTTTTCTGAAGTTGTAAAGCCCCTCACTGCACTTCTGAAAAAGAATCAGAGATGGCGTTGGACTAAGGAATGTCAGGAATCTTTTGATGAATTAAAATCGAAATTATCTAGTAGTCCTATATTAACTTGTCCAGATTATACTAAACCCCTAGTGTTACAGACCGACGCTAGTTTTTCAGGACTAGGAGCAGCATTAATTCAGACAGGAGAGGAAGGAGAGGAAAAAGTAATAGCTTATGCTAGTAGAACTTTAACGGTAGGCGAGCAAAAATGGGCAATAGTTGAGAAGGAATTGTTAGCTATATTGTGGGCAGTTCAAAAGTTTCGTCCTTATTTGGAAGGTTATCATTTTAAAGTATATACTGATCACTTTGCTCTGAAATGGTTAAACACATTACAGAATCCGACCGGACGATTAGCTAGGTGGAGTTTATTGCTCCAGGAGTATGATTTTGAAGTAATACATAGGCCTGGTAGATTACAAAAAGTTCCGGATGCTTTATCTAGAATACACGAAGGGAAAGTTCAAGAGAAAACGGTAGAGGAAGAATTTTGCCTCTTGTTGACTGATAACTCTGAAGTAGTGGAATGGGAAAATATACAAGATGCTTGGTATATTAAGCGGAAGGAGCAAGTACAAAGTAAACCTAAATTTTGGCCAGATTGGAAGGTCGTAGATGAGAAGTTGTACCATTTAAGATTAGATCAGTTAGAACAAACTTTAGAGGGAACAGTGAATAGGTGGAAATTAGTTATTCCGCAAGATTATAGGATTAAAGTATTACAGGAATGTCATGATGCACCTACTGCAGGACATATGGGGATAGCTAAAACTTTCTTTAGAATAGCAAACAAGTATTATTGGCCGGGAATGTTTAGAGATGTTGCTAAGTATGTTACTGCTTGTGAAATATGTCAGAGACAGAAAGTGTTACAGACGGCTCAAGCAGGACCAATGCATTTTTACCAGAAAGAGAAACCTTGGATGACTGTAGCTACTGATTTGTTGGGACCTTACCCACGTTCCAAAAAAGGGAACCGATACATTGTAGTATTTCAGGACACCTTTACCAAATATGTAGAATGTAAAGCGTTAAGGAAAGCAACCAGTAGAGCAGTTACGGAAGCATTTTATGAATTGATTATCCTTAAATGGGGAATTCCGGGATATTTGCTGATGGATAATGGACCGCAATATACTAGTAAATTAATGCGAGAGATAGCTAAAGCTTTTAATATAACTCCTTGTTATTTACCTGTATATTCGCCACAAGGAAATCCAGTAGAAAGAGTCAATAGAGTATTGAAAACAATGATTTCTAGTTATATTCAAAAGGATCAGACAGTTTGGGACGTGTATTTGAGAGAATTTAATTTTGCTATAAATACGGCTAAGCATAGTTCCACTGGATGCACTCCTTATATGCTAAATTATGGGAAGGAGCCTGAAATTATCAGTAGGATTGAAAAGGTGGAAAACCAACCGATTCATAAAGAAATTCCAAAAATTTGGGTGGAGAGACTCAATAAATTGAAAACGGTACGTTTAATGGTTAGACATAACTTAGAAACCGCCTATAAGAATTCGAGTCATTATTATAATCTTCGGAGGAGAGAGATGAGATTTCGTCCAGGAGATCTAGTGTTAAGAAGAAACTTTAAATTAAGTGATGCCTCACAAGCTTATACAGCAGGTTTAAGTGCAAAGTTTGTCGGGCCCTATATTATAAAGAAAAAGTTCAGTGAAAATAGCTACGAACTGACAAACCGTTTTGGTAAAAAGTTGGGGAAGTGGCACGTCAAAGACTTGAAACCCTTTGTTCCTGGATAAACATTCTTTAAGGCTGGTAAAAGAGACACGCACAAAAAAAAAAAAAATGAATGTGACCTGTGTCAACATTATTTTTTTTTATGGTGAGTGAGGGAAGAATGTAACGACGCAAATAGCGACGTGCATAATCAACGATAGGAGACCATTCCTAAACAAAGGAAGGGTTGGGGGACCGCAACTAATCGATATTGAACATTTTTATGATTATCGATACTGCCCTGAATTTTATTTGAATTACAGAAAAGGAGAGGTGCGCATGCGTCGACGGTGAATCGACGAGGCAGACGTGCGGAACCTAAAAAGACGGTTAGTAGTACGTGCCTGACCACGAGAGAGAGAAGTTGAAAAGGCAGAAGGGAGAAGACGAGATTGGGATGTGTGACAGCGGTAGAGGCGTTCTGGCATAATGGTGTGTCAGACTTTCATCTAAAGGAAATTCTGGTTGTGAACTTCCTTGACACGGCTATATGGAGATAGTCATTAATCAGAAGAATACACCAAGTCGGCCAGTACGAGACACCGCTACAGCGAACATCAGCTGTGAGAGTGAGTCGTGACTGCTCGCTCTGAATAAGAGCAGATATGGACATCAGGAAGTAATGGAAGACAACTCAGGATCGGAGGATAAGTTGGACATCACTGGTTGAGTATAAGCGTCTAGACTTTTTTTCTTATTGTTTGGGGAGTGAGAAAATTGAGATATCCTTTTTTTTTAAGGATGGTTTCTAAGTCATGTATGGCGATTAGACACCGTATGGAATAATAGAATAGAATAGAATAGAAACATAGAAGTGAGAATTCTAGAAGTAAAGTGATGAAATCCAGTAATCCAACTATTTTCTATTTCTGGTCTAAATTAATTATAAAAGAGCAGTCTAGAGCCTAACAACTGAATGCCACAGATATATCTCTTCACTTTAAGTTTTTTTGGGTAATTGTCCCACGAATGAATACATAGCTAGGGGCAATTGGTGATGCTCATATAAACTTTGTTATTTTTGAGACAGGACGCGAGGGGAGTAAGGAAGAAAGGTAATTAAGGGGCATGCTTAGTACTTCTTACGAGGGCCCCTCCCTCTTGGGTTTCTTTCAGGTGACGGGTGACTATCTATAAATAGATTTCATGCTGGCCTGTAATGTTAAGTTATGTTTTTTTATAGAGATTTATCTACAAGCGAAGGTGTATGGAATATGGTAGAGGGGGATAAGAAGTGGAAAGATTGAAGGGCAAAAGAAGGCCTACGAGTGGTAGTGCATTAGGTGTGTACCATTGGAAAATTTACATGTTAGGGTAGAAGTAGAAGTCACTAAAGGGGTTATAGAGAAGCTTACTAATCTGGGCGTGAATTAGTTTCAGTTAGAATTCTAGGGAATTTAGAGACAAAAGAAGATTGGGTGCCCATGCTAAAGAGTAGTAACGTAAGAAGTAGGAAAACTAGAATAACCACCGAGTGAATTAAATCAATGGTATAAGCTGAAGGGAACTCTACTTAAAGAAAGAAAGGGGTTAAAAGATAATAGCTGATGACTGGTCAGGTTAGAAAGAGGAGAGTGAGTTGAAAGATAACAACAAATGATTGGTTAGGTTAGAAAGAGGAGAATAGGAAATTGCGAGTAGTGTACTGATGATAAGTAGTTTATTAGCAAGTACTAGAGATTGTAAGGGTGAGGTGAGGGAACGCCGGAAGTATCCCGAATCAAACAAATAAAATCTGGTAGTAGGCAAGGCCTATACCAGTAACATATAAAGAAAAGAAATTTATGAGAGATTGTGAAAGCCATCGATGTTGGAGGCGAACAACGGCCCCACGTGCCTCTAGGAGAGAGTGTCAGGGACCTCTGACGTCGATTTACAAAATTGTATTTTTGTTTGCGGCCCATTAATATTTTCCCGGTTGCAGGAGAGGAGTCAGATTGTTTGTAACTCAAGATCTAGACGTCGCTCCTGTATCGGTGGTCTATCGCCACAGTCACTCTGTGGGTATAGGCCTAAACTTCTATTTCTTTCTTCATGAGACTGTCTTTTCTATCTATCTTTAAATACAATTCTTCATGGACTAAGCTGACAAATAGACTAATATAGGAGACATAGGTGGGATTATTGAGTGTAATCTGTAGAGTAAGGACTGGATTATGAACTGAAAACCTTTATTTATTCAAGAGAAGAAAAAAAAAACACCCAGTATAATATATATATTGAACTATCCTGAAGTTGCAAATGTAAATGACTACACAAGTCAGTAGTAAATTAGAAGAACAATACAAGACGTTCTAGTAGATACCTGGAAACAAAAAAAAAACAAGAAAATTAAAGTAATTAATTAAGGATTTGTTATTGTTGAACAGAGAACATACTTATATAGTTAAAATTGGGTATACTAACCTTGAATAATCAAATATTATCCTACCAATAAAAATGTTGAATGGTTAATGTAGTGTAAATGTAATTTATTGTATATAAGATTGTTATTGTTGAAAAAAGAAAGAAAATAATATATTAAATAAATTATGGTTATTGTTATGCAAAGTAAATTAACGTGAAGTTCAGATTTTTGACCCTTATCCTTGTAATGGTTTGAGAGTAGCTGGTTTTTGTGCTAAGTTACATACTTTGGTAGTGAGTATTGGAAAAAGGAGAAAAAGAAGAAGCAGAATAAAAAAAAAAATAAAACGAAAGGTAAATCCGAACCCAACTCCCGTCTCCACTGTTAACTTAAAAGCTAGTCGAGGGGCATGTAGGTACATAGCCTGTGTATCTATAATTTAATTTGTGTCTGGGCTGATACATAACAAAAAGAAAAGCCCGTCACAATCCTTCCTAAAGCAGCGTGCCACGTACCAGGGTAAGCCTGCCTTGATTATACACCAAGGCATTATGGTGAACTTTATTCATTTTGTCACCCTGAAAGATTCATATAAATTTCCCTGTACAGTCAACCCTCAATATAATGCCATCATCCGTTCTCTAACATCTACTGGCACAAAGCAAGGGTGGCACTAAAACAAATTAAAAAAAAAATAAAAATGACCTAATACAGTGCTGCATTAATTTACTGTACTGCATTATGAAAGGAAAATTAAATAAAAGGCATATAACTTGAGCACAAAATAAAATACTGGACTAAAAGAAGTTAAAGTTTGGAATGTCTCAATGTATGAAGGGCTCGTTGTTGTCTGTCTGACGTCTTAACATAGCTTCCTCATTCCACCGCATTACATTTACAGTCACTTCTAGGAAATAAGAGTACAGTATAGATATATAAGCATTCATGAACCACTGATTATTGTCTGTGTTGGACATTACATGAGAATATTATAGGAGAAAAATTCCTCCAAGACTGGGACTTGAACCCAGGACCTTTGGCTATTCACGCCAATGCTCTACCAACTGAGCTAAGCCAGAGACAATAATCTGGGAGCCCGGTCACAAAAATCACTACTTAGTGTGCCTCACAGTACTGACTTGTCTGGCGCTGTGAATTGAACTCCGGCTTAGCTCAGTTGGTAGAGCATTGGTGCGAATAGCCAAAGGCCCTGGGTTCAAGTCCCAGTGTCAGAGGAATTTTTCTCCTATAATATTCACAGTACAGTATGTTTCTTAAATAATCTTCCTAACATTCATACCAGATTTAAATGAATTATGCAACTGAAAAAAGAAATCATTCAACCTATAATTTGTGAAAATCTTATCTGACATTCACTGGCATTAAATGAATTGGCACAGTAACGAGGTTTCTTATGTATTTTATATGGGAGAAGATCCGTTCCCTTGCAGTTATTGGCGCAGTTCGAGGGTGGCACTGTAAAGAGGGGCGTTATATTAAGGGTTGACTGTATCTTAATTTTACATGTTTAATTTTCTTGTGCCATTTTTATCAGCCTGATTAATTTAGGTGGAATATCAAACTTTTTAGAATGTGATATAGATATGTTTTTGATATATATATGTAAGCTCTCATGAACCACAGAATATTGTCTCTGTTGGACATTACATGAGAATATTATAGGAGAAAAATTCCTCCGACACTGGGACTTGAACTCAGGACCTTTTGCTATTCGCACCAATGCTCTACCAACTGAGCTAAGCTGGAGTTAAATTCACAGCGGCAGATTGAACCTCTCTCCTATGACTGATTGCCCTAATGGTTCAAGTCCCAGTGTCGGAGGAATTTTTCTCCTATAATATTCTCAGATATGTTTTAGTTATAGAATCGTATGCTTGCTTAAAATCAATAAATAATAAAAATGCAATTCTGTATTACATGTTACAGAGGCATGGAGAGCGAGATGCAAGGCAGGTACGTCCATCCGTACAGACACGAGTTCTCCAGCAAGACGTGGGACTGCGGAACCGAGTTCCCTGTCACAATACCAATAGCTTCTCCATGGGAAACCCAGGTGGCACCCAACATGTACTGCACAGAATATTGTCACATCGGCACTGGATGGCCGGTCAGAGCTGCTGTCGCGTGACCATTCCTATCAGTGGATCAACTAAGTTTTCAGTAGGGGAAAAAAAAATCTGGATTGCGATTAAAATATTGGGCAAATTTGCAGAATGTGATCATCTTGATTAAATCAGCTCATGTGATGTCATAGAAATATATATTTGATTCATTTTAAAATTTACTTAATATTTTGGAGAATTAGTAATCTTTAATAATAGTTAATAATCCAATGAACTTCTAAAATCATAAAAAACACACAAGAAATAAAATTTATAGTCAGTGGATAAAACTCAAACTCACATTAATTATCGTGACGTTTCCGCCTGAACCTCCAGGCCTTCATCAGACGACCAGTCGTCTGATGAAGGCCTGGAGGTTCAGGCGAAAACGTCACGATAATTAATGTGAGTTTGAGTTTTATCCACTGACTATAAATTTTATTTCTTGTGTGTTTTTTATGATTTTATAATACTTCGGTGGAAAATAAGGACCAACGAATTTTTAAATATGTGTGCAATGAACTTCATCAATAAAAAATATATTCCACTTCCACTGAATTATTTACGTAGGGGGATTAACATACAACATCCTTAGAATAGTGGGATTGCAGGGTTTACCCCCTCATCATCATCACTGGGTCTTGGCCTCCCCATCTGTCACGGTCAAGTGCAGCCATCTTCCAGTTCCTCATTCCATAACTTCTACCATCACCATTCACCTTGTCTAGCCACCGCGTTCTTGGTCTTCCCTTCTTCCTTCTGCCCTCCGGTTGCATTATGAGTGTCCTCTTCGGTATTTCAACATCCTCTTTTCTGATTACATGTCCTGCCCATCTTAATCTCTTAAGTTTTACATACTTACTAATTTCAGTATCCATAAAGAGTGCAGGTAGGAGGGCAAGTAAATAAGTATCCACACTTTTTGTTTAATCTTTTGTAAGTTGGCTGTACTGCATTGTGTTCAATTGTCTTCACTTGTGGAATGTTTGACCATTATGACTCCACTGTGCGTTGAGCTATTGCGCTTTAAACATGCCTGTACCGCTCAGCGTTTGCACCAAAGAAGAGCAGGGGGCAGTGATCTGTTTTTTGTCATCTGAAGGTGTTCCAGGAGCCGAAATCCATCGAAGACTTTCCACACGATATTTTACCATGGCAAAGCATGTACGAATGGATTGAAAAGTTTAAAAATGGTCGGACAAGTGTGAAGGACGAGGAAAGAACAAGACGCCCATCCACATCCACTAGTGAGCAAGTGTGTAACATGATTCAGACAAACCGAAGAGTGGCAAACCATATGCAAATATAAGATTTGAATTTTTCTCGGCGAATAATATATAAAAGTTCTTCACAGGCTGACAGCCGAGTCAATGGTTTAATAAACTCCGAGCTTTCGGACTCCATAGCTCTGAGTCCTTCTTCTGGGAAAGTGGTGAAATGGCGGAAGAGGCCTGTATATATACGCCGGAGCAGTTAGTGGGTTCCAGCCAATGGCAGCGTCAGTAAAACTCTCTTGAAAAATTCAACCCACTAACTGCTCCGGCGTATATATACAGGCCTCTTCCGCCATTTCACCACTTTCCCAGAAGAAGGACTCAGAGCTATGGAGTCCGAAAGCTCGGAGTTTATTAAACCATTGACTCGGCTGTCAGCCTGTGAAGAACTTTTATACATATGCAAATAGTCATTGAGACTTCAGTCCAAGGACTTCCTTGTGAAACGATGGATCAAGTGCATTGAGAAGCAAGGGGACTATGTTGGAAAATGAGGTAATTGAAAGTTTCCCCAGCTGAAGATGGGAAACACACTCCTAAAACTAGTCCGGTTTTTTTTTTTAATTTACATAAGTGGAATCAAAAGTGTTTTTATTTTTGGACTTTTCTCAATATTCAGTTTGCTCCACTGTTTACATCACTTCGTTTTAATTTGTTTTTTGCACGACGTAACTAATTTGTGGTACTTACGAATATTGTTGCCATGGATTGTAACTTGACATTCCCGCATGCAGTCTGGTTGCTATGAAAACAAAATAAATCTCCGTGCGGTAAAAATTACAAAAAGCACATGTGCCGTAAGTAAAATCATCATAATACAAGCCTTTATGGAAGACCGGAACCAAGGGCCCCCAGTTTGTGGCGACTTTAACAGGACAAATATTCAGTCCCCATAACAACCAACACATGCGAATCACTTTCTAAAATATAACATTTATCTTCAATAATGTATATACATAATATTTTCAGCTAATATCTCAATTAATATAATTAAATTTATATTGTGCAAGCGCCTCGTTTT
This sequence comes from Ectobius pallidus, assembly GCA_964059195.1. Lineage (NCBI taxonomy): Eukaryota > Metazoa > Arthropoda > Insecta > Blattodea > Ectobiidae > Ectobius > Ectobius pallidus. The sequence continues at coordinate 412,157 of CAXKWD010000004.1, read as the reverse complement.
TTCAAACTCTTTCCTCAATCCGTATGCACTGCTTACGGCACTTGTATCGCAATATACTATTGTAGTATTGTTGTTGCAGTCAATTTAAAAGAAGAGTGTTTGAATACTTATTGACTTATCCTCGTATTACGAAGGAAATAATTAATTTCTGAATAGGAGTCTTGTAAATCAGTAATACCATATTACTTGAATCTAATGCACCCCATCTGTAGCATTCAAAATTAGATTCGAGTGCAAATCCATTCCATATTTTGGCAGTAACTGGGATCATCTATATAATAATACATTGCTGAAATCCTCAACTTGGTTACATTTATCATTGGCCTGTTAGTGGGCTGAAGTTAACTCAACCAAATTTGTTGAAAGGCTGCACCCCCTCTGTCCCACCTAAACCTTTATTCATCGGCATTCACAAACCATTGTAGTATAAAAATAAAATACCTACATGCATTACATTCACCAGCAAACTCTTTTTTGATTATTTAAAGTTTCAGAAATGTATTAGATTAAACGGTGCATTAATTTTGAGTATATATGGTAATTCAAATCGGTGACATCTGTGAACAAAGTTGCAAACTACTATATTTACAACCCCTTTGTTCAGTGGATAGAGTGTTGGACTGCTAATCAGAAGGTTCATGGATCAAATCCTGAACCATTTCAATTATAAAGAATATTATTAATTTAAAAATTTGAATGTAATACATGCAGTAGCATAGAGAAAAAACATGAACAAGGCTTCGGATACGCTGGTCCAATTTATTTTCCTCAGTTATATGTTTTACTGAAATCTATAATGCTTATTTTTTAGAGAAAAACTATTTTACTTGCTCATTTTATGGTATAGGATTAAAATAACATATTTTACTCAAAATTGTCACATTAAAAATTATCATTATCGCTGGTTTCCTTGCTTTTGTCAGCTCATAAAATTACTAAAAAGTCTGGATTATAGACACAAGCTTTCCATCACTGTGTGCGTGCCATCCAGCTGCCGACCAGAACACTTCGCCCGAGACTCCACCGCCACTGAGGATGTCCGCCGCAGTTGCAGACAAAACGTTGCACACAAATGTCAACTGGATCACGGCCTACAAGCCCAGACATTGTTCTTAAAATTGATAATTTATTGGTTATTTTTTTACTTTTTAGGTCATAAATTCATTTATTATTTTGCGTTTTTTTTTTCTTCTATTTTTGTAATTAACTTTTCATCTGAAATTATGCTCACCTTTCCGCTATAGACCTTCAATAATTGATGGAAGTTTAGAATCATGCTGGTTAAAGAGGTATCGTTCAAATCCTGTAGCAAGTAGTTCCTCACTAAATTGAATGATTACCAGGGCTCGGATTCTGATGACATGTCATTGTTTTATTGATGCTTCATAGATATTGCCAACTTGTAGATAAATCCTAATCATGGCCTCTAGATTATAGAAATGCATTTTTATTAGGTAACTTTTTGTCATTTTACGACATTTTATATTTTTAGGGCATTTATTTCAATTTTAAATCATAATTTTGTCATTTTTGTGTCATTTGCTTCCTTATTTAATAATCTTCATGCATTTACGTTAGTGTACTAACTTATTTTTTTTTTATCGTCCCCAGCTCTGCTGCCTTTGAAGTGTTGTCATGTCTCATTCATAAATGAGAATCAAAGAAACGCCAAAATTGTTCATTATATTACTGTTGTTATTAGATTAACTTGGCCCCAGAGTCTGCCACCTGCTGGGATTTGAGAATGCAAACTGCTGTTTACCCTCAAGTAAACAATAATATCCGGGAGACCGCAAAAGGAAATGCCGAAGTTTGACTCGCCAGTGCCTCAGTGCCAGTATAAATTTACGTGGGAAAGAACATTCACAACAGTTACAGTTATCAGAGCGATTTTACTTTTTACCATATTTAAAGTATGCACCCATTGTTTCGGCGGATGTGGAGAGGAGCTTCTCCATGTATAAATTTATCCTTTCAGACAATTGGAGATCATTTACTTTCGATAATCTCTGTATGGTGATAGTGATTTACTGCAATCCTGAATAAGGTTGGGTTTACGAGCTTTTTTTCCCCCATATGCATTATTTAAATAGATTACTAGGTTAATATAATGCAGCATTTTTGTAGGATCTACTTTAAAAACAATTTTCTTACTATTCTTCTCAGATGCTCTCAGAACATAGCTTTTAGATGTAAAACATCCTCTCGGCTTTTACAGTTTCTACAATTAACTTATGTATAAATTACTCTATAACTTTGTGTGTACAATAATAATATCTATATATAAAATTTCAGTTTTTAGGTCATTCTTTATAATTATTAAGTTATAATAAAAGACTTGAGACTTTCCCGGCGTTGGTTATATATAATGGTCTCTCGGGCTTCCAACCGGGTTAAAGTATGGTTTATTTCCGAACTTTCGGCTGCTGTCAGCTCTGCAGCCATCTTCTGGGAGAGAAGTGCGCTAGTTCTGTGTCTGGCTCCTTTTTATAGCTGGCGGAGTTTGCAGAGCTGACAGCAGCCGAAAGCTCGGAAATAAACCATACTTTAACCCGGTTGGAAGCCCGAGAGACCATTATATATAATTATTAAGTTATTTTAATAAAATTTAGGGTCATTTTATAGGTCATTTTTCAAACAATTTTAGGTGATCAGAATCCGGGCCCTGATGATTACAATGAGGTCTGAAAGGATGACAAGTAAACTAAAACATCCCACATTTAAGTAACCTAGTTCATAAAAAATAGAGGGTGCTGCCAATATTTTAAGTGGCCTTGTGTAAGTAAGTCATTTGCTTTGGCCCTGTGATCACACCCTCTTTCCGCAAAAGTAATACGGGGACATTTTTCTAAAACGCCATGTGCCATGGGCATCAGCACATTCTGAGTGTAATGCATTACACAGGACAGGGGTTGCCCAGACCTAACAGTGCATGATTTTTATTTGTGGGGTGCCCTAAAGAGTGTACGCACATTAGATGAACTGAAACACGAGGACGTAAGGAGTGAGTCAGAAATTGTGAAATAAGCATGGCCGCATTTTGTATGCAGGGCCAGTCAGCAAGACGCTGACAGTGGTGGCAGTTTAGTCAGATGTAAACAGATTATTAATTGCATGTTTATCGTCTATTGGTCTTGTGGTTAGCGTCGCTGACTACAGATCTGTCGGCCCGGGTTCGATCCCCAGTACCTCCTCGGATTTTTCTGAGGTAGGAAGGTACACTCAGCCTCGTGATTCAAATTGAGAAGTTACTTGATAGACAAGTAGCGGCTCCGGTCATGAAAACCACCATTAACGGCCGTGGATGTCGGCATGCTGATCACATGCTCCCTAATCCTGCCATCTGCCTGTGGTAGATGATGTAGCGGTTGGGTGGTAGTCAAGTCCCTCCTGGGATGTAGCGCCACGGAGTTAAGTTTATCGTCTATTGAAAATGAAGGAACCCTATGGCATGTGATCAGCACGCTGACAGCCAAGACCGTTTCAAGTGGCTCCTCATTTGGTGTCATGAGGCTGAGTGCACCCCGTTCCAGACCTCCCTAACACAGAAAAATCTGAGGAGATACCGGGGGTCGAACCCAGCCCCGCGATTCATAGTTAGCAATGCTAATCCCTAGGATTGGTCCAAGTTGATAAAATTTTAATATTCGCACGGGTCTGCTGATTGCTATTTCCCTTCAGTCATTGATCGCACGTTGTACATCGACCTCGTGAGTGACGTCATCAAAACAAGTCACGGGAGGAGGGATTTGTTTTTGTTTGGGACGGATCCACCAATCCCGACTAGGGAGATGAGACAGTTCTCGGTATTGGTGCATAGTGTGGTTGTCATTTCCTTACTGTCACCAAGGCCCCGTATTAAACGTGACACGCTGCTACAAATGAATTCGTAAACAAGTCGAGATAATTTTCCACATATTCGTCGTGTTGTCTGTTGGTGAATGCACCTGTTTTCTTTAAACTGTACCATAATGCGAGGTGAAGTGGCAAATTCTTGTGTAAATTCATCCTCCAATCAGAGTCTCGTTTAGAAGTGTAGAGCCTCGGAAAATATTTCGTCTGGTATTTCGATTCTTTGTTGACCTTCTGTTTTGAGCGAATTATTTGTAAATAAAGGAAGTACCGCGGGGTACAAGTATGATACATACCAACAGAAATAAACTGGAGGTAAGATTATGCAAAAAATCATGTTCATTACGCATTGTTTCAATTTTATATAAACATTTAAAGTGCTGGATACTGTCGACCGATATCCGCCATTCCCAGGGCCGAGTAAACAGCTGATTTTGAGCCGAAGGGAGGCCTGGGCCAAGGTTGCCTCGTTTGTGTTTTAGTAGCTTATCATTTCTTCATTTTTACTTGAAATGATAACCTTTTGCCGCAGTTAGATGCCTGGATTATCAGTTATCCATAAGTAGTGTTGCAGCTTCGAAGAGGTAAAGATAACACTAAGGGGATACGTAGTTTTGTGGTAGATTGTTCGTGGCCTTGATAGTCCATGTTCTCTTCTCCTTTGTTATGACTTAACGTTGGGCTATCCCGGATAATAATTCATTCTTCCGGTTAAGTGCTTATTAAGTTACTTTTATTTATTTCTAAAAGTGTGCTCAGCTTAACATGAAAGGTGAATCTGCTGTCATAGATCTGATAATTTCTGTTCGAGCTTTTATTTTTGAGTTGTGTTTCCACATGGATTTGGTATTTTAGCAATTTTATTAGCCTAGTGTTTTTGTTTTTGTTTCATTTGTTTTTGCGCAGGCTGCTGTGAGGCCTTGGTGGGTGCCGTCTATAGTCCGCAACAAGAAAGAGCGCTCTAATTTCTCAGTGAGCACAATGAAGCAAAGCTACATGCAGGTACAATAATCCGTCTGTCGCTAACACTTGTTGCTTTTTAACAACCCTGTTTGCATTGTGTGTGTGTATATGTACGTACGAAGCTGCAACATTGCTGGGATTTCTAGCATCGCAATGTGTCTGCAGTGCGAAGGGCGGGTAAGTAGGGGGGGAGCAAAGCGATGCTCATAATGTGTATTACAAGCATTGCATAGCCTTGGTCTTTCTTCTTGTTCACAGCTTGCCAGAGTTTTCTCAGATGACGATGCACAGATCAACAAGAAGTTGCCGAAAGAACTCCTCCTGAGGTAAGTTCCCTAGCAGGGGCCTCATAGTTCCAGTAGCTGTCGCTGTCTGTTTTCTTGTTGTCAGATGTTATTCACCTTCAGTAAAATTTGTTTGATCTCCTGATGATTATTTTCCATCGTGTCACATACAGGCACTCATATCACCTCAGGACGCTATGGTGATAACAGTACGAAATTGGGGAAAAAATAGTTTTATGCTGTGCGCTAGGCTCCTCACATCTAATGGGACCTGCCTGGGAAGAAGGGGTTTAGGGTTTAGCCTATTAATCGATTTTAGTTTGTGTACTTTTGATATGGTGGCAGGGTAATATTCCTAACACTGTGGTTTTGTATATTTTTATGCGTTTATGATGAAGGGTACAATCATGGCTTCCTGAGGAAGCGACTAGTACAATAGGAGGTGCATGTGCAAGGGGAAGCTGCCGGCGGGCATAGCTTGGCTGGTGCCCATCCATCTAGTGACCGTAGGAAGCAATCAATAGCTATGTAGGCTATTTCCATAACTTAGAGAAGGAACATTTCCAAAAACTTGTCGCTCAACGTATAGAATCGACAAAATATAGATCTATTAATTAAGTGGAAGGAAAGGAAATAGACATTAAATCCATGTCTGGGATATTAATACAAGTAAGAATCAGCTTGAAAAATTTTATGTCATAACCGGAATTTGAACACGGATCTTCGGCTTAACGCGCCGATGCTCTACCATTGAGCTACCATGACAACATGCCAGTCTGACATCAAATTCCTCAACTGATTCAGAAGAAAAGGCAAACCACGGGAGGTTTCACTCCGTCGAGAACACATGTGTGTTCAAATCCCGGTTATGACATAAAAAATTTTTCAAGCTGATTCTTACTTGTAAAATATAGATCACATAGCTATCAAATCCATAACTTGATTTGCTAGAAATTGGGCAATATTCCATTACATTACATTACAATAAACTTGTAATCTCTTGTGGGATTATCTACGATAAAATCCAGACCTTGATAAAATGAAACTATAAAATTATGATATGCACTTGTGATGGTTGAAATTCCACATATTCTTGAATACACGAATAGAGAGATAAGCAGGGGATTGAAGTTCACACTTTCTACGTGTCAACTCCTTAAACATATCTGTAATCACCCCTCCCCAAACAGGCAAGCCAGGAGATAAGTATTACCGAAACATAGCCTATGAAATGTTGGAGCGCTGTGCCGACCCAACTTCAACTCTGGATAAACAGGCGTTAAGAAAATGGAAACATGCATTTTAACTAATCAGTGGAGAGAGGGAAATATTTCTCTAGAAAGGGGAAAACATTCCTAATATGTGAATTTAGCAGATATGGATTTTAAGTAACTTAAAAATACTTCTTATGACTTTTAACATTGTTTCTTTTTATATAACTTTTAAATATAGTTGAACTAGAATTGGGACTCGCTGGTTTGGAGCTTGTTTATGTAGGAACTCAATTCCTACACCACAGCAACAGAAACAAACACGGCATTACAAGCTTGCAAACCTTGATCCATAGAATTCCTTCTCATTGTGCAAACTGGTGGTGTTGAATTAATTTGGACACACAATTGCCTACTTCCAAAACAAGACTGATTTAGTCCAATACTGTCGTCGCAACACAGCAGTGTTATAGTGCTTTTTGATGCTGGGAGACCTAAAGGGAAGATACCCCTTGGAAGACCTAGATGTAGGTAGAAGGAAAATATTAGAATAGATTTAAGGGATGGTTGGATGGAGTTAGCACAGAATAGGGTTGAATGGCGGGCTCAGGTATTATCTACTGTCATTGAGTACATAAGTGTAATACATCACCTGAAATATTTAGCTACAGGTGGCAGCTCAAGGCAGAGAACAGGGAACTGATGGGTGAGGATGTAGACAACACTGATACACTTTGAATCGCTCTCAAGGAGAATTTATTTCGTGTATAGACATGCAAAGCGGTGCATAGTATATATATTTGTGTCGGTGGCCAGCAATGATGCATACTGGCTGCATGGTAACAGAAAAAATTAAAAACAAATTAAAATGAGCATACTTAATATTGAGAAAAGTGGAGAAATGAAAACATTTTTAACTCCACTTACGTCAATTTAAAAAAAAAAAAAACTAGACTAGTTTTGGGAGTGTTTCTCCCATCATCAGCTGGCGATTGACCGTCTATGTGTGTGTGAAAAACATAGCTTGAGAATGAAAAATCTTATCCAAAAGAAATTTAATGTCCGAGTTAGATATTGTTATGATTATACTAAGAGCCAAAACATTTAACATTGTAATAGACTCAAGCTTTAAGACTTGCATGGCCAGGATGTGAAGTGAGGAAGTTAATCTGGCATACGTCCATGTGGTGATCCCATTCATTCCAAACTCTCTTGCACATGTCTTGTGTGATTTTCCTGATGGCTGCAGTAATGCGCCTTCTCAATTCTGGCAACACCACTGTCCTTAACGTAACCGTGACCCCACACTGTGAGGTCCGGTGATCAGGGTGGCCATTTTACAAGCAATTCATCAATCTGGCAGGTACCCTCACCTACCCCGCGTTGTTGGAATATGTATCGCTGTTCCTCTTCATCCGTGAGTTGTGGGTTTAACCAATTTTCCAACATGTCAGGGTAAACATTGGTTACGCAGCCATATTCTCCAAACAACAACAATGTTTCCCCGCTACATGACAAATGAAAATCAGATGTTCACTACAAATTTTAAACTTCACTCTTTCAAATGGTGATAATAAGTTTTATTTATGTCAAGTATTAGTGAAAATATAACCATATGAAATTATCCAAAAATTTATGGACTTTGTGTATATCAGACTTTTTAATACATACTTCAACTGATGTCATAGACATCCTATATTGATATGCTTCTGATGTTGGGGTTGTGGCCTATGTTCGTTAAGCCTGACACAACACTGAAGTTAACTAGTGTCTGTTGTATGGAATCTATATCAACAAGCAACATTAAACAAAATTAAAAATTAAATTTTGACTGAACCGACTGTATCAGTATATAATTGTACCATACACACATGTGTTAGTTTTAATATATAATCATAAGATTTTATTTACAACCTTATACATTTGTAGACACTTGTAAACAAGGTTGGTACATATTGCACTTAACATATTCTTAATTTTTCTATTTTATTTGTAAATATATATAATACCAACTGGTACTTTATTGTGATTTTTAATGATAACTTAATTTTGTTGTAATGATTTGATTATCAGTACTTGAATAAATTAACCAATAATAACTGTTTTTATCATTAGGTCTAACCATTTTTTATCTGTCAACTAGTGTCTTACATTTATTTTGATGTTATAGCCTAATAATGAATAATAGATCTATTGTATTATGATACTTCACATATGTTTTATATGACATTTTAACGTTTTATACGTTATTAAATATTGTGTATATTAATATCTTATATTCCATCAGGTCTTTCTAACCTAACTGATTATTTGCTAATGTCAATATAATAAAATACATGCTGAATAATAGTTCAATTCATTTTCTATTATCTTCTTATTATCATAATTACAGCAAAAATTTTTTTAGATTTTTACAAATCAATACACGTTTCTTTATAGTCTTTCACTTCATTGGTTAATTGATTTTTGAGGGTTTAGGCTAAGAAATTATTCTTACAACTCCTAATGTATTATCAGGATGAAATTTGAGACACATACTCCCCAGGTCATGGGGAACATATGGTGAAAATTTCAGACCTCTAGGTCAAAGGATCTCAGAGGAGTAAGCGAGCATCGTACATCTCAGTATGGATATTGAGTTTTAATGATCACGATATAAGGTTAAGTGAACTCAGTTCTATTGCTTGAGTAGCTGCACTGAATCCTTGATTAATAGGCTAAAATATTCTGTTAGCTTTCATGATGCAAAGAGGTCAAGCAACTTCCTAGAAATAAGAAAAACAGAAGTTTGTTTGGTAGAGAAGCAGATGACCTTCATATCAAAAACAAGCAATGGAGATAAGATTCAGGTGTTGCACTTCAAACTCAAACACAGCAGAGTTCGGATGGACTCCCTCTGTGTCGTAATATTGTTTTCTGTTGTTTCATCTGCATACATCTCTTTTACCAGAAGGTAGAATTGGTTTGCTAGCCTTGTATTGGCCACCCTTCAACGATGTAGTCATGTATTATTTTATTTCTTCTCTGATTACCTCTTTACTTATGTGGTTCGATTAAGTATATGGTATTCTTTTGTTTTCTGCTTCTATATCTTGTTCTTTATTTTTCTTGTCTGTATCCATACATTAAGATAGGCTTAGGATAAAATTTAATTCTAGTATCTCATCTTGTTTTATTTTTCAGTGTCTTATGAATTGTACCACCATAATAAGTTAATCAGGGCCCGGATTCTGATGACCTAAAATTGAATGAAAAATGACCTATAACATGACCTTACATTTTAAAGAAAATGACTTAATAATTATAAAAAAATGACCTAAAAACTTATATTTTATTTATAAAAAATTATTGTTGTACACACAAAGTTATAGACTAGTTTGTACATAATTGTAAAAACTGCAAATAACTGTAATGTTGTGAATGTTCTTTCTCACTGGCACTGAGGCACTGGCGAATCAAAATTGGGCATTTCCTTTTGTGGTCTGCCGGATTATATTGTTGTTTATTGAAGGTAAACAGTAGTTTGCTCTCTCAAATCCAAGCAGGTGGCAGACTCTGGTGCCAAGTCAATCTAATAACAATATTAATATAATAGGCCTACAAAATTTTGGTGTTTTTTTTTATTCTCACTTCCGACTGAGACAGGTCAACACTTTAACGCCGAATTTTTCCTTCTTGCATTAAACAAACAACACTTCACAGACAGCACCATTAGGGACGAAAAGTTAATACACTCAATGTAAACACATGAAAATGACTAAATAAGGAAGCAAATTACACAAAAATGACTTAAAATTGAAATAAATGCCCTAAAAACATAGAATGACAAAAAATGACCTAATAAAAATGCATTTCTATAATCTACAGGCTACATGATTAGGATTTATCCACAAGTTGCCAATGTCAATGCAAAAGATGACATGTCATTAGAATCCGGGCCCTGATAATAACATGCCCATTCGGCTTTTAATTTTGTTGGATTTTCGACTCACATTTGTGCATGCACATGTGTATATTGTTGTTTAAGAGCACTGCTATGGTCTAGTCATTAGGAATGCTGACTCCGGATCCACTAGAGTTCGATCTCTAATACTTTCTCGGATTTTTCTGAGGTAGGGAGGTCTGGAACAGGGTGTACTCAGCCTCGTCATTCAAAACTGAGGAACTAATTGATGGAGAAGTAGTGGCTCCGGTTCAGGAAGCCGTGGGAGTTGGCATGCTGACCAAATGCCCCCAATCCTGCCATCTGCAGGCCTAGTCCCTGATGATTCAGAAATGTGAGAGTTTGGAAGCTCCTAGTTGCAGGCTGTACTCTAAGTGCTTGCATATTAAGTGTTTCACTTATATCTATTGTAGACACGTGGGCTTAGTACGTTAATAATAATAACAGTGTGTCCAGCAGTTTTTTTTTTAAGGACTGCCCTTTAATATGGTGACTATTAAAAAAGTCCTTTAACTGTCCTTTTTTTTAGTGTTCTCCTTTTTTTACATAATGTATTCAATTTATATACAAATAGCCTTTCAAGAGCCCATTAAAAAAAATCTTTTTCTTTTTTTAACATGTCTAAACACAGATTTAAGCTGAAAACGTGCAGAGTTTTGTATTCTTATGTTATTGTATAATGTGTACTGTCAATTATAAATGTAGAAAATAAACTTATAAAAATAAAAAGTAAAGAATTAAAACTGTGGGAAGAACGGAATGGCTATGAGGGGTGAAGAGGAGGCCATTTTGAAATAGATAATAGATAATGTGTTAACAAACTTAAATTTAAGCTGAACTCTGCAGGTTTTCAGATTGTTCAGACTCTTATTCAAGGTCCATTTTCAGTTGCTACAGATGAAAGCAGTGATAAAAACAAACTCCAAACTTGTGCATGTGCAAAATTAGTTATTGTAAAACTACACTTTCAGCACCCTAACAGTTTTTTTCAGAAGAATGTTGTTCATAATGTGTGAGATTGGTTAAACAATGGTCCTGATGACATGGTTTACTCCCAATGGCCTATAATGATATATGAGAACAAATCTTACATGGGAACAGAGTTTTCATACTATACCTTATAAAAGTTCAATGAGATCACCATTCGTCGCATGGCACAAATCTAGCCGATAGTCAAATTCCTCCCAAACGGTGGTCAGCATATCTGGAGTGACGGACTCAACAGCAGCAACAATCCTGCTCAAGTCTGGCAGGTTGACGGGTAGCGGTGGTACGTACACACGGTCCTTCACATACCCCCACAGAAAGAAATCCCTAGGTGTGTCCATAGTGTTTTAAATAGAGGCACCTATTTTCGGTGAAAATTGTTGCCACATTTTTCACTGTTTTTAATTTTGTCACTTTTGCTATTTTTGTTGAGATTTTTAAATGAGTCTTCTTGTTTTGTTTTGTTTTGTTTTCTTTCCCCCCTTGGTGTTAAAAGCCCTTTAACTCTGAGCGGTCGTTTGGACCTTACAACCATGGTTGTTGAGTTGTAATATAGCGATGATGTTCGGTTGTTGCAGGATATTCTCGTACCTGGATGTGGTATCGCTGTGTCGCTGTGCCCAAGTCTCCAAAGCGTGGAATGTGCTTGCTCTTGATGGAAGCAACTGGCAACGGATAGACTTGTTTGATTTCCAGACTGATGTAGAGGTGAGCTCATCACCTTCAGTGTTATTTGTTTCAAGCTCTTTTCCTGCAAACTACATTTTTTTTTAACAGTTTTCTGGATACTGTAGACCTGCAGATGTTTCTTTTACCATTGCAGGGCCCAGTTATAGAAAACATTTCCCGGAGATGTGGAGGATTTCTGCGCAAGTTGAGCTTGCGTGGCTGTCAGTCCATAGCCGACGGATCTATGAAAACATTTGCTATGCTATGTAGCAATGTAGAGGATCTGAACCTGAACGGCTGCAAGAAAATAACTGACAGGTAGACGCTATGTAATTAATATCAGTAGCCTGGAAAATCTGATTCCCAAAGTGACCTCGTGATTCTTTTAAGGGGGGAAAATGGCATATATCCATGTATTTTTTAGTTTTGTTTGTATTTATAAGCAATTGTTTGTCATTAAAATTGGAATTTAATTGGGAGTGATGGTTTCAGTTTTACAAGTTCCGTGTGCCTGTTTGTTTGTGTACAGCACATGTCAGTCGCTGAGCCGCTACTGTCCCAAGCTGCAGCGTCTGGATCTCGGCTCTTGTGCCACCATCTCTGACCTGTCTCTCAAAGCGCTTGCAGATGGCTGCCCGTCTCTCACACACATCAACATATCTTGGTGCGACCTTATCACTGAGAATGGTGAGTCTAATGCTTCTACCTGTCACTCTAGTATTAAATCTGAATGCAGTTTTTTTCCCATCTCCTTACATTTGGCAATGGTGACTATTGTCCAGGTAAAAGCAGGTAGCACAAACATACACACAATGGTGTACATGTTAAAGTTAGTGCCTGGAGAAAAACCACATAAAATTCTTGGTGCTTTTGGAAAAATGCCATGAGTAACTTGGAAATCTCCGATAAATTTCCGAGGGACGAAGTCGTGAGGGGAGTCGCAAGTCACGAGTAGCATTTCTAATGATTATTTAATGAATATTATCTAATGAATAATTAATAAAATGTATTGAAATTGAATTATTTGAATAGCGTTTTACATTGACATGTTGATAAATTTCATGTTGTTTATCTCCTACAGGGATTTGTAAGTCGTGTATAAAATAATTCCACCTATTCCCTCGTATAAAATGTTTTTGTTAAAATATCAGCTCATAGCTTTGTCAAATCTAAAATTTTTGTATTTGTCAATATTATAAAACATAATTAAAAATTATAGCTGTCAATTTTATAAGAAAATTTTAGTACATAAACAGGTCACATAGGCAGCGATCAATCATTCAGTGTCATTCTGAAAATTCAGTTATTTTCCTTTTTTCCTTGTAATCTGAGGTACCATCAGCCCCAATTAACTCAGATTATCGCGACTCTGCTGTATATTTTCAAGTATTACTTGCTGAAATTTTGAAGATATCTTGTGAAGCATCCTGGTAAGCACTGTTTCTTGAAATATAATATTATGCAGTCACCTGGCTGGACGACTCCCAAATCAGAGGAGGGAGGCAGTGGCGTAGCAAGCTTAGGGGGTACCCGGTGCAGAAAATTTCTTGTCACCCCCCCCCCCATTTAAGTTATGAAAAGATGGAAGTTCATCGATAGATGCAGCTGCAACGAATTTATCTGATGTAACTCGTAAACTCGACGGATTATGCAAAATTAGTAATAATTACTTTGTTATATAAAAACAAAACTAAGCTCCGAAATCATGGCATACTATGAATCAACCATCCATAAAGCGATTCGAGTTACCATGTTGTCACCATGTTGTGACCAGTGCTACCAAAGGTGCATATAAGACATGATTAACCTAATTCAGCCATTTTTTTAGGATTAAGGAAAGACATACATATTAAGCACAGTATGCTGCACATTGTACATTGTACTGTTAAACGACAATAAATGCTATTATTATTATTATTCTAAAGTACGTTATAGACGTTATATACACTGTTTTCGTGAGCGACAGATTCACAAATTGTTGGAGTTACCATTAATAAAGCGAACATCTAGGCCAAAATACACTCCCGAAATTGTGCAAAGTTTTATTTTTGGAGTGATTTTTTTTATATTTTTATATTTTGTTTTTGAAGCGCAAAATTTTGTATCTATGTCAGGTACCTTTCAAGATGTGAACCGAAGATTGGAGACACGTTTTCCTTGTTTTTACATAAAGAAAGTTTTCTCGAAAACGGCTCTAACGATTTTCTTTAAATTTTGCACGTGGGTTGCTTATACTAAGAGCTAAAACTTTTATTTGAAACACTTTTCCGAAAAAAATTCTCTGAAGGGTAGTTATAAGCCACCCACTCTGAATACGTGCTCTTTGCAATACGGCCTCTTGCAATGGAAAATCGTACGAAAACAACATTTTGTATTTGGGTTAGGTACCTTTTGGGGATGTGACACAAAGATTGGCGATGAATTTCTCTTGCTTTAAGGGGAGATTAACTTTTATTTGGGCAGAGGAAGTTATGTGAACTATACATCAGATTTTTTGTATAGGTTGATCCTAATAAATTTTATAAACAAGTAATGTAACTATTTTACGGAACCGTATTATTAATAACCTATTCTTAAATATGCGCACATACCAGTTCAAAATCTAGATTGCCGGAGACTTCGTAGTCAACTCACATTCGAAGTTTATTTTCGTCAAAGTCTTGACTGCAGCAGCGGGTAGAATTGGTTGCAGCTTGAGTGATATAAAATATCACCGATTGTAGAAGTCTCATTTAAATTAATAAAACTGCAAAGACAAGCATCGGCAGAAATAAACACCCCTCCCCCTAACCATAATATTATTGTTCATATCAACACAGCGGCCAGTTGAGCCGCGTTGTATTACCTTTGTTGACATAATTTAAAACTAAAAGAAGTTTCAACACGCATATTGACTTGTAGAAAGTTGTTAAGCTTAGTTAATTGTTTTAAATAATATTATTTTCTTTAAACTCCCTTGAGCGATTTTTTACTTACAAAGACATGTTATTTTGTCACCCCCCGGGTGATGGCACCCGGGGCGGCCCGCACCCCCCTTCCTACGCCACTGGAGGGAGGAATGATTATCTCATCTATCTGAATTCATCTCCCACCTCTCCAAGGCGTTTCCCTTCACCCTTCGTGCTGTTGAGATTATGTGTTCGTAATGTTACAGGAGGTGATTACAATTAAATGCCAACGTTGCTGAACTATGGAATACGTTTCCTGTAAAATATTATAATGCTGATTCCTGAACAGATGTAAGTGTAAAATTCACTGCATTTGTAGAATAAATCTTAATGTACCGAGACAATGGTGACGTCACTGCCTTAGAGACCTTTGACTTGATTAGACAATAAAGAAAAGAGGACAGTCTTTATTGCTTTCTTTAGGATGATGAAGCAAATTCAATAAATATTGAGTGAGTCAGGTCTGATTGGCTGATTTCAGATTCATTCTTTCATTTTATTGATTCAAATCTAGAGAAAGACGTATGAGGTAAATATTGCACCTTAAATACATGGGGAAAAAAATGAAATTTAGAGACCAGAATGAAAGAACACCACAGATATATTAAATATGCTCAAAATGAGAAATCAGCCCATGTGTGGAATATGGAGCTAGTTAAGTGCATCCAGGGAGAAAAATGCAGATCCCCATGGAAGATGATTTGTAGGAAGTCCACGAGAGGGTAGCCTAGTCTGATTGGAGAATGAAGTGTAACATTTCCATTTTATGTGTTCGTACAGGTGTGGAGGCGTTGGCGCACGGCTGCCCCAAACTTAAGTCTTTCATCTCAAAAGGCTGCGTGCATGTCAACGACAAAGCAGTGAGTTGTCTGGCTCACCACTGTCGCAATCTGGAGGTCGTCAATCTTCACGGCTGTATGGTGAGTCATTTCCCACTTCCCTCTTTTTTTAATTTACCTAAGTAGTTTGGTTCACCATTATACAATTGTTTATTCAATAACAGATTTGCATATGTTTCACTGAACATGTAGGTTGTGTATCTTAGGCTACAATAATACAGCATAGCAAACCACCTTCAAGCTGTAAACAGTACATTAATACCAGCACATAAATTGTTTAAAAACAAACATAGGCTACTAATATCAATTATAGCTTTAAAGTTAACCATATCGCTAGCATTTATATTTTGTTTCATTCTTGTGAACAGTATATCGAGTGAATTGTCTATATCAAAACAAAACATTCTGTTTGACTTTAAAATAAAACCTTTATGCAACTTAGTTAAACCGGAGTGGAAAATATTTTGATTGATACCTTGCATGTACATAATGATCCAGTATTTGCTTTAGAAAGTGTAATTCATTTACCGGTTTGTGACTGACTGTCTTTGAGAAGCAATAAACCGAACTTTGTAAAATATAATTTAGATGTAATAAATACCATATATATTTTTTTGTCCCTAGATTAAAACTGATGCAACATAGCTAGCTGATCTACCCTGCTTCCAAGCATTGATAACTACCGTAAAATAACCACGGCCATTTTGATTTCCACCTAGCTTTTGTGAAAACACTCCAACACATGTTTTACACTAATGCTAATTGAAACTGCGATGAGAAGTGTAAAGTACTCCTGCCCATAGGCACTCATCTGTCGAAACTATATTATGAATATGATCTCTTTTTGTAGATTTTAGGCTTAAACTTGGCCTGTGAGCTGTGAAATCCTTAATGATTCACTACTGGAGTGAGTTTTTACCCCCTTACCCACAGTTTTACATATATTACTAAATACGATCCTAATTTCAGTTTGAAACCCGTAACTCATGTCCTCACGGCTAATAATATCATGTAATAGGTCTGCTGTTTGCAATTCAGAAGATCAGCTTCAGGAAGAGGGAAATGTTATTGTTTTGTTTCTCTCAACCGTCAGGTGAGAAAGAAGGGAGCGTGTGAGTTTTCAGCCTGTTGGAAGAAATGGTCATGACAGTATTTTATTTTTTACTGTAATATAGAGGTTCATTTCAAAAGTTCTTGAAGAGAGTAATTTATTTTGCAAAATACCTTCAATATAATCTTCATTTTTGCTTATGACAGCATCTCTCAGAAGCCAGAACTGAAGTCTCAGTCGTCACAATGGAAAAGTTCAGACTCTCCGTGTTTGAAAAAATTCTGCCGCCAACAATCAAAGGTGAAACTGATGATGATCTTTGCTTATGACATGAATGGAGTGCTCCAGGGGACGACTGTAACAGGCTTTACTCCCGAAAATTCTTCAAAGAAAGCCTGACATGCTTGCAACTGTTATCCTCATTTTGCACGATAATGCAAGACCGCATATTGCCCTACCAGTGAGAGAAACGCTCGACAAATATGGATGGGGAAGACTTCTCCACCCACCATACAGTCCTGACTTTGATTTGTTTCCCAAATTGAAGGAACCACTCCGTGGAAAACGTTTTATTACAATTGATGAAGGTGCCCTATCCAGAAGCTGTCATAATTAAGAATGAAGATTATATTGAAGGCCTGTAAAGGTATTTTGCAAAATAAATTATTTTCTTCAATTCTAACTTACAGTGCGCAGAACTTTTGAAATGACCCTTGTAAAATTGAAGATTTGTGTTTCACTTGATGCCATGGTATTACTCCCTCTTCTCTTAGGCCTAATTCGTTCTTATGTTGGTATTACTGCAGTAGACATTCTTCTGCTTAGTTATTAGTGAACAATTCCATAGAAGACACAGATGTCAAACCTATGTTAATAATCTTAAATGTAACTCAGTACAATGATGAAGCTATTTTAGAAATACCATTTTACATCAATACTTTGAAATAAAATTGTTATTGCAAAGCAGTTGCGCTTAAGAAGGGCACATGACTGTATTCATTACAAGTCTTTCATTTCTTGCTGTTATTTTTATTGTAATTTAGTTACTTTTATATATATATATATATATATAAATTTTTATTTTTTTATTTCTTGCTGTGAACTAAGCTTTTGACCATCTATATGGTCTTGTGGTTAGCATCCCTGGCTACGAATCCACAGGCTCAGATTCGATTTCCAGTACCTGCTTGGATTTTTCTAAGGTAGGGAGATCTGGAACAGAGTGCACTCAGCCTCGTGATTCAAACTGAGGAGCTACCTGATGGGGAAGTAGCAGCTCTGCTCACCACATGTCCCCAATCTTGCCGTCTGCCTATGGTAGGAGTTTAGTTTAATTGCTTCCTGTTTGCAGAACATACAAGATGAAGCTGTGCAGAGTTTAGCAGAGAACTGCCCTCGACTGCATTACCTATGTCTGTCAGGCTGCACACACCTCACAGACACGTCCCTTATAGTTCTCGCCCAGCAGTGCCACATGTTGAGCACCCTCGAAGTCTCTGGATGCTCGCAGTTCACAGATGCAGGCTTCCAGGCCCTCGCACGGGTGAGTGCAACATTAATGGCTACAGTGCATATTTATTTTCAGACACGTAAACATGCAGAAATGTTTAATATATAACCGTAGGCTTCCATGGCCCGAGTTGACCATGAAATCTTCTTGGCTTCCGGGTATGTGCCGCATCATGTGTAAGTTTTCTGCTGCAACCATCATGCCGTGGTCTTTATCAAGGCTACTGCAGTAGCTCTATGGATTCAATTTTTCCTGTTACAACATAAAGTCTCCCTGGGCATGGCCGCCACTGACTTCCAACATTTGAAAAAAAAAAATTCAAAACAAAGGAACTTTGTTGTTAACACTGGAGTTATGAATAAAAACTAATGCAGTGGCGGCCAGTCATGTGATTAGTCTGTAAATTTTGCAGATTATGGAAACACTAAATTATGATATAGCTGTTGATGAATGATTAAGAATCAGGTTTTATTGATCACTAAGAAGGCATGAGGTCAATATAATGAAAATTGTAACCCTATTTTGCTTCATTATTGACTTATGAGCACCAAATTATAATGATTTTAATACCCTGTAACATACACATTTTACTTCATAGAGCAAAAATCTCCTAATAAAAGTTGCTTGTCTATGTTCCTTCTATATACAGGTAAAATATTATTCATTAACACCCTTTATATGGAGATAAATATACATATTAGTACCATATCACTATAACTTATAAGTAGGGTTCGGATGTTTATGACCTAAAAAACTGGAAAATATGACCTTAAATATGCCCTTAAAAAATGACTAAATATGACCCAAAAAATCGTAAATATGACCTAATAAAAGAAAGTATTTTCTAATAATATGTTCCACTTTTAAACGTTTAATAAAACTAAATTACTACATCGCATGAATGCAATCAGGATCGTGTTTTTAAGAATTTTACATATTATTCACAGTTTTACTTGTAATGGACATCTAATTTTAAAGCATTTGCTTCTGTGTGATTGCTTCACCACTTCAATATAATATTTTGGAGTCCATGCGTGTCCCTATAAAACATGAAAAATTGCATTAATTTAAAAATTAAATTACCTATTAATTGGGCATAAACATTAAATTAATGTAATAAATTTCAAAGTAGGATATTACGTACCAGTTTTCAGTCTCCATTTTTGTCTGCATTACAGTATACAACCACGTGCATTTTAAGATTATCGAATAGAAATCTTCTCCTGTTGTCACTTAATATCGTCTTAAACCGCGAGAAGCTCCTTTCGACGTTACAGGATGTCACAGGTGCATATTTGAAGAACGTCATTAAATCGTTTTTCAGCCATCACTTTAATTTCACACACTTTTTCAATACAAAATTTTCCCGTCGGTGCAGAAGTGGTTTTCTTCAAACTCCTTAACAAAACTTTTTAGTTTTACACTCTCAGAACACTTATTTTTCGGCAATTTGATGTTTCCCGATACCACTGTCAGTGTGAACTGAAAATCTTTTAAAACTGTCTCTATTGAAAGTTGTTAACAACAAGGAGGAAGGAGGTAAAACCCCGTGCATTGTGCTCCAACTACCTGCACTAGTTATTGTCCCTTCACATTCCAGTTACAGTCAAACCAAAATATTAGTAACTCTTTCTCGAAAAAATGTTAACTCTACGATTTAGTGCCTACAGTATACTGTGCAATTGTGGTCTGTTACCGAATTTATGACTTTAATATGACGTTAAATTAAAAAATGACCGGAATATGACCTAAACTATAAAAATGTCCAAAATATGACTTTATATGCAAAATAAAAACGGTCCAATTAGGATAACAAAAGTGCAATTCATGTTTAATTTCAGTTTGCGGCAAGATTAGAGGTCAGGATAAAAATATGATATGTCATGAACATCCGAACCCTACTTATAAGTATAAAAATTGTCGACCAGAGGGCAAAACCCTGACCTTTGTGATGCCCTGACGCACTTAGGCAGATAGAACCAGAGTAGAAGGCTGAAGGGGGAAGCCGATCATGTCAGCATAATACAGATATACATTAGATAAAATATATGTCTACATAAGTATGGGTAGTTGGGATCGAATGCAATTTGAAAACAACCTTATTTCCTACTTTGAACAAAATTGTGAATTGTGGACCAATTATTTACCATTTATTCTACTGTAACCTAACAAAATGACACCATGTCCATTTTGTGTTGCAGAGTTGTCGACTGCTGGAGAAGATGGACTTGGAGGAGTGTGTTCTCATAACAGATGCGACTCTCATACATTTGGCCATGGGTTGTCCTCGTCTCGAGAAATTGGTTAGTGTAGAGTATCGTGAATTAACTTTGCAAGCAGAATACAGATATAAACCTGGCGTGATAATTTCAATTATTATTAATTATTAATTATTCGTGCATGTCTCTCATACATCAATGTTTTCATAAGTCTGGCTTAATCTTGATTAATTACGAATGACAATGAACATTAAAATAACTAAATAAATAAATAAATAAATAGCAATATGTTATTTTATTGGTGCTGTGCCAGCTCTACTACTGTACTACAGTGTTTTGCAGATGACAAGCCCTTTCTTCCTTCTCCTGCTTAGATACGCGGTCCAATCAGAGACGGCGAGACGGAGGGAAGACTCTTACTGCAAGCGGCAGTCCTTTAGCCCGTACACGTGATTGGCGGTGAAGGAAAAGGCTTCTCATATGAAAAATACTGTAGTTTTAAATACATCTATTTGTCTACAGTTTTTATAAGAATTAACAGATAAAGTATCTTCTTTCATAATAGCACACATTTCGCAGTTGACAAATAAAGCACATAGTAGGCCTACATTTCTGTCAGACATAGGTAACTAAATGCATGATCTTCAAAGCATTAATTTTGTGGCAATCTCTTGACAGGGAAAGTGATATGGAATGTGGGTGTTTCAGAGCCTATCGCACTGCGAGCTCATCACCGACGAAGGCATCCGTCACCTGGGCACATCTCCATGTGCTGCGGAGAACTTGACTGTACTGGAGCTGGACAACTGTCCCCTCATAACGGACGCCTCTCTGGAACATCTCATCTCATGCCACAATCTGCAGCGCATCGAACTCTACGACTGCCAGCTCATCACTCGAGCAGGAATCCGCCGACTCAGGGTAATATCAAGAATCTAATGAGAAAGTTCTCGGATGAATGCAGGATTCGAGTACTCACGATGCGAGATATGCATCGCTACGTGTAAAGCTTTGTTTCACCACCAGTCGTGTGCATAAGAAAGCATCTTCTTTGTCTCATTTTCCTTTCATAACAGCTTCGCTCCTATTATGCTATACTGTGATGCTACTACAAAGCATCGAATGCTGAAATTCAGAAGAGAGGAGTCCCATATTCAAATAATACCCACACCCTGGTTTTTCATTTGCAATTTATTCGAGTATATACAGTATCTGCTAGATGACATTGGTTTCTTCTATGAATATTAGGGATGGGTCCTCGATACTCTCAATATTTGCATGGTATTGGCATTGAGCGATACTTCAGAAAACTCGCTCAGTACTTTTTTGATACTTTGGTAATTCTGCAATTTAAGGAAATGCTTTTAGTAGTCTACTAAATATAGTAAATACTTCTATTTCTCCTTGAAATGGAGAAAACCACTCTGTGACTTTTGTCTAGTCATAAATAAAGACTTTCCGACCCAAACAGAAGAGATTCTTAATTGTTTTGTTTACTGTCAAACGTTTCAATAACAACCAACAAGCAAGCAAGCAAGCTGTCCAAACCCCATTGTACTCATACGTTGCTCCGTTGCGGAGATTAAGTTACTGCTTATTCTGCAAACCTTAAAACAGTTTGTTCATTGTTCTGCTCTGTGATCTGAGTAGAACGTCACATGATTATTTTATCCATTCATAAGCAATCTAAGCTTTTAAAACAATACAAGTAAGAATCAGTTTGAAAAATTTTATGTCATAACCGGGATTTGAACACGGATCTTCGGCTTAACGCGCCGATGCTCTACCATTGAGCTACCATGACAACATGCCAGTACGACATCAAATTCCTCAACTGATTCAGAAGACAAGGCAGACCACGGGAGGTTTCTCCGTAGGACGCCATTGGATCCGTGTTCTCAACGGAGAAACCTCCCGTGGTCTGCCTTGTCTTCTGAATCAGTTGAGGAATTTGATGTCGTACTGGCATGTTGTCATGGTAGCTCAATGGTAGAGCATCGGCGCGTTAAGCCGAAGATCCGTGTTCAAATCCCGGTTATGACATAAAATTTTTCAAACTGATTCTTACTTGTTTTAAAACAAGTTTGCATGCCGGCTTTCAGTTGATAATTACGTGACGGAAGTCTGTGTGCATTGCGGTATAACATAATTCTTTTTCAGTCAATACGAGTGAAGTGTGGAACTATTTTCAAATAGACTCTCATTGTGATAATCGCGCTTTGTGCCTATTTATTGAAACTGGAAATGTTGATGGTATCGAGTATCGAAAAAATCATGTATCGTTATCAAGTATCGAGATACTCTGGTATCGACCCATCCCTAATGAAAATTTTTAAGGATCAGATAATAAGTAGACAAGATTTGAGCTTTCGAAAATAAAAATTTTCAGTAATTTGTGAGTAAGTTGCAACATGACATCTGTTCTGTTTGTTTTGCTTTGGGTTGTATTTGGTTGTTTAATTTAATTATTTATTTATTTATTTATTTATTTATGTTTGTTGGGTGGGGACTACAGAAGGGTTTGTTTGCTTTTCAGGAAATGCAGAGTTTGGTTTTCTTAGGGTGGTATCCTTACTACTCAGTTTATTAAATGTTTGTTGAAATTGTAGAACATAATAAGAGATACACGCCAACACATTCCACACAAGCACACACACACACAGATCACTTTCAGAGGTGGGTAACAAATCATAAGTAAATTATCATTAAGTGAATGACTTGGTCAATGCTATTCCAAGCTGTTGGATTCCAGCCTCATGTTTAGAATGGAGCCTACAACAGTCTAAACACATGATATGACTAGACTTCAGATTTTAGGTATAAACCTATTTTAATCCTTAAACGATATATGGACGAAAACTTGTATATGCATGTTTCATAAGTGACTATGCCTAAAACTGGTAATTTTATAGGACCTAAAACAGCCTATTTTTACGTTAGAGCCTAATATTGTCTTTTTGCTTGTTTTTCCTCTAAAGTTCAAAATAAGTCATTTTTTGTTATAAATTCTAGCGTTTATTTTCAGTTCGTACTAAATTTTTAGCTCGGAATGTGCAGTACATGACACATTTGTGACGTGGTTAAATAGTAAGGAATGTTTCGTCTTCAGCAGAAAAATTCCTTGGAATTTCCAAGAAAATTTAGTGTTTTTCTCCCGACTCCCACTTCAGTAACAAACAACAAAAAAAAGTAGTTGTCTGAATCACTGAGGGACACAAGGGGTTCAATATGCTAGCGTGCGTAGCTTCTGGGTGCAGGGATTAGGTTTTCAAATACAGACCCTAGTAATAGGTCTATATAATTCTGTGTACAATAGGCCTATATCTGTGTTTTATCATGATTATTGATTAATGGTGACTTCAGTAAATATAATATTCTGCATTGCAATTGAGATATTTCAGAAAATTGGCAACTTAACGATTTTATAAGAGACTATTTTCCATTTTCAGAGCCTATTTTAGGTACCTAAAACAGCATTTTTAGCGACCTAAAAGTCCGAAGTCTAGATATGACCCATATACGGTTAATAACTTAAGTAATATTAATAATAATAATAATAATCTATCTATCTTGAGGGTTTCCTCAATGCAGAGGCTTTCCTCCAGCCAAACAATACAAATTATAGTTGATTAAAGTTTTGACACATCATATTTCAACATAATCAATAACTCTCTTCTGAGATTGTCTCCATTTTACTCTGTCCTGTGTATCTTTTTCCACTGCACCAACTCTTTCCATTGATATCTGTACATTGTTGATCCAGGTAGTCGTAGGTCCTCTTTTTCTTTTCTTTCCAATTTCCCATTGAAGTATATATTTTGGTATCCTTCCTTCTTCCATCCTGCGTACGTGACCATACCACTGCAGTCTCTTCCGTTCAATGGTCTCGTTAATGTCTTCTTCCACTTCCATCCTTTGTCGTATTTCTGCATTCATTACTTTGTCTTTTCGCATATTGCAAAGTATAGTGTTATATGGAGCAGAGGTTTGGACAATGAACAGGAAACGTATGAACAAACTGAATGCACTAGAAATAGACATACGTACATATTAGTGCTAAATAAAGCAAAGTATAACATTAACATAACATACATAATATCTGTAGCAAGATTGAGATCGGAAATATACACACAAAACTTCACTAAAAAGGTATATTTACCCAGGATGATCATTTCAACGGGTCTTCCCACCATCATCAGCTGATTCCGACAGCTGATGATGGCGGGAAGACCCGTTGAAATGATCATGCTGGGTAAATATACCTTTTTAGTGAAGTTTTGTGTGTATATTTCCGATCTCAATCTTGCTACAGATTTGAACACTTCACTGTAAATTTCCATCTAATATTTATATTGAAACCACTCCGAGAACTGAGATTTGCAGATGATATCATCCTATTTGCATCTTCAGCAGAAGAACTAAGACGGAATATCCATGAACTATCCCACAAGAGCAAGGAAGCAGGACTGGAACTGAACCCTCACAAAACAAAAGTAATGACAAACAGTACCGAAAAAATTATCAAGGTTAACAACGAAGAACTACAATATGTCAATGAATACATTTACCTTGGCCAAATTATGTCATTCGGAAACGCCACCCGCAAAGAAGTTCAGAGACGCATCACTACTGCATGGTCCAAATTCTGGAGTTTGAAATTTATTCTCACAAGTAAGGCCTATAACATCAGATTAAAGAAAGACATATTGGACACTTGCATCTTACCCATCCTTCTGTACGGAGCCCAAACCTGGGCCCTGAGAGTTAAAGAAAGGAAAATGTTAAAAACATGCCAGAGGAAAATGGAGAGAAAAATCCTAGATGTTAAACTCCAAGACAGAATCCGCAACGAAGACTTAAGGGCAATGACAAACATCAAAGACATAACAACATCGGCCATATCTCTGAAAAGAAAGTGGGCAGGCCACGTCATGAGGATGGATCACAACAGATGGACGCATATAACAACAGCTTGGGACCCACGAATCGGCCACAGAACAGTAGGACGACAGAAGAGAAGATGGGCAGAAGACCTAAAGCTTCACTTTGGGACAAACTGAACTACGAAGGCCGAAGATCGAAGGGAATGGAGGCGACTGGCAGAAGCAACATAAGAGGAATGAGGATCTTTCCCGCAGTGGCTAAGTGGGACTGCCGAAACAGCCACCTTGCCAGTCAAGAGGCCCTTGCCCTTTAGGGACGAAACGGGCTAATTCTAATTCTAATTCTAATTTATATTGATACATAATATGTTTAATTGTTTATGTGTGTGGTGAAGAATTTTAATAAATACTAGGGATGGGACCTCGATACTTGCATGGTATCGGCATCGAGTGATACTTCAGAAAACTCGCTCGGTACTTTTTTGATACTTTGGTAATTCTGCAATTTAAGGAAATGCTTTTAGTAGTCTACTAAATATAGTAAATACTTCTATTTCTCCTTGAAATGGAGAAAACCACTCTGTGACTTTTGTCTAGTCATAAATAAAATGTTTTAATGTAGAGTTTAAAAATGATTATAGGTTACTGATGATATTAAATTTTCTCTCATTAAATATGCACACTTAATTAATTTAATTGGTATTTCACAGTTCTCTCAACTTTCAATTTTTAATACATAGCTATTTATTGAAACTGGAAATGTTGACGGTATTGAGTATCAAGGAAGAAATCATGTATTGGTATTGAGTATCGAAAAAATCTGGTATCAACCCATCCCTAATAAATGCAATATTAATAACACTATATATTATTACTGGTACCAAGGATTTTGCAATGCACCTTCTGGTGTTGGCTGTTTTGTTTACAGTGACACAAATAGGGATGTATTTTATTTATTCATTACATGCTTAGTTCTGTAAGTATTTGCTAAATATCACAACAAATATAACTTGAGATAAATTGAGGCCTCTTGTTGTTCTGATGCTTGTTTATTTCCTGTGTTGTCAGAACCACTTGCCTAACATCAGAGTGCACGCCTACTTTGCACCTGTGACGCCTCCACCGACGGCCGGCGGCTCCAGACAACGCTACTGTCGCTGCTGCGTCATCTTGTGAACTAGTCGCTTGTCATCGCACGTCGCACAACCGGACCTCAGTGTTGAATGTGCAGAGAGCAAGACACGAGTGACACTCCTATCTGTGTGGTTCGTTACGGATTGACACTCATCAAAGCCATATTGGTGGTCCGCCTTGTCAATAGTTTTCATGCCACCTGTGCCCATCTTCAGTTAGCTTCAGGTAGTGGCAAATAAGTAGCATTTCATCGGCTAATTGAAAATAAATATGAAAATATAAAAAAATATTTTTATAAACTTTAAAATGCAGTACGTCGTGATGCTGGTGGGAATTCGGTTTGAATGGGGGATGCTGCTTGAGCACAGCGCTACATACTAGAAGGATGTGAGTTCAATTATCTATGAAGTTACAATTTTTCCATTGGCCTAATCCTTCTGGTGGCACTTCGGCCCTGTGGTCGACTCAGCCTCTAGCAGAAATGATTTCGAAAAGTAATTCAAGGAGTAAGGTGGCCAGTGCAACATATTGCTGACACCCTTACTACCTTTACGTGTTTAAAATCTGGGAGTTTCAACCTTCTGGATGATATTTTGTGTGCTTAACATTTCGATATTTATTATGGATTATGAAGATGAGAAACAGACGTGCACAAAATGCCATTCACTTAAGTATTTGTTACTTAGTTTAAGTGAAGAGTTAGATGAAGATGGGCAGAGGCTGTGTGTTGACAAGGCACTAATGCTTACAGAGCACAAAGTGAAGGCAGCAGCACATTTACCATGGCCTCATTCATTCCGTGTATAGAAAAGACGAAGGAAGGCTAGGTGTAGCACGACCAATGAGAGAGGTCAGACTACAGTACAACCCCAGATCTTAAAACTTCAGAGCAGCAAATAAAACTGCAGGTAAACTGATGTAACAAAGTGCTGAAATGCTTTTGTTTAATCAGTGATAATTGCAATTATGATATTCTCGTATGCAGAAAATAAGTTATTTTTGTAATCCATCTCCGATTCATTAAGCTGGTCTTATATACACTTTAACCTTCACTTACGTCACATTCTTTCCTGGACTAGTTTTGGGGAAACAACAACAACGCGTTTATCGTTTTATTATATCTTTAAGCTGGGCTTACAGAACAACAAAGGTCTCAAGTTTGATACTTAGTCTTAATTCAAACTCGTATACACTGATATAAGAAATTCTTAAATTATGTCAACATTTCACAAAATGCACTGGCAATAATATTAATGATGTAAGTATTCGCTGGCATAGCAATATAAGAATTGAGTCAATTTTTGTGACACTTACTTCACTTCAGTCCTCTATTTCGAGACTAGTTTCGAAAATTTTTTTCTCCCATATTCATTCCATTTTGACTGCTGCTTGTTGCTGTTGCTCGTATGAAAATTATGAAACGAGTGAAGCAGCCTTAATAAATAACGTAATCGTGTCTTAATAAATGTCGTCAGACGACACCAAGAGTTGGAGTTTGTTGACAATGGGATAAAGACAGAATCCCGAAACATGTCCATGTCAGTGGTAAAATCAAGTGAAGTAAGTGTATAATACCTCCACTCATGTGTTCTAAGTAAATATCTTGTTTTGGTTATGCAGATGTCTGAGGAGACACCAGTCTTTCTTCATCTTTTCCAATTAGCTGGAAGCTCAGAATCAGTTTTCCTACTCGCCTGATTGGAAGTCTGAGTCAAATCACAAGTCAGCTTTTACAGAGTGGTTGTTCCTCGACATGGTCATGCTGCGATCCCGTGCACCCAGGAGGAAGGAAAATAACAGTATTGCCTATGAAAATTGTGCTTACTTGAAGTGCTGTCCCATGCAGTCTTCTCTGTAAGCACACGTGGTGGATGCGTTTCATTAAACTTATTTTCAGGTTTGCATGTCATCGGCTTAGAATGAAAACCTTGTATCTCATATAACACATACGTGGTTTTGTCACTTAATAATGCTTCCTAGCAATACACTAGGTTTCGTTTTTCCTCTCTAGAGGGCAGCACACATGTTATTATTGTAATATTGGCTGACAAATAGTTGAGATACGTGTTTTTCTATCTAATAATAAATTAAAACTACTTTTGCTTCTCTTTTGAGATACGGGGTTTTCTTTCTAAGCTCACGATATAGTGTTTCTATTTGGGACTGGATAGACTTTCTGCAAACTTTTTTACAATTACATTTTTTTAAATACTGTATTGGCCCTAATATAAGACGACCCTGAATTTTTTAAGGATAGTTACGCAAAAATAAATAAAATAGCTTATTAGAACATTTTCTTCACATAAAACATAATTTTGAAGTTCATGCCGTTCGGTGAATTTCCGTTTGACTTTGATCTTGGGTCGGGCACATGTCATTGCATGGGGATTCCCGCTACACAGCTGCATTCATGAATGGAGAG
Organism: Ectobius pallidus; assembly: GCA_964059195.1. Classification (NCBI taxonomy): domain Eukaryota; kingdom Metazoa; phylum Arthropoda; class Insecta; order Blattodea; family Ectobiidae; genus Ectobius; species Ectobius pallidus. The sequence continues at coordinate 383,242 of CAXKWD010000004.1, read as the reverse complement.
TTGTTGAAAGTGTTAGTCTGCTCGTATAAGATGAGTATAGTTATTATAAACACATTTTGAGGAAGAAAACATCATCTTATAATTCAAGAGCATTTTGCAAGATTAAACAAACCCTGGGTGCACAGCCACAGTCTGAAACTCTCTCTGTTGCCAGTAATGAAGCCGTTGTAAATGTGTCGGCTGCCGAAGTGACGTGTCATGTGAAGAGGAGGTCCAGTCGCTGCTGAGATCTCACGTCAGTGTTCCTAGTGTGTGGGCCCCTCTCACTTATTTATCATGTAATGCTTAGAGTGGTAGAGATTTATGACATCGAAGCATTCATAGGTGAGAGAGTTACAGACACTACTATTATTATCATTATTATTATTATTATTTGTTCTGCATTCCTGCAGTGAACCAGGGCTTAATTTAATTTATGAGAATATTGTAGGACAACAATTGCTATGGCACCAGGACTTGACTTCCATGCCAATGCTCTACCAACTGAGCTAACCAGAGTTTGAATCTTTCTCCTATGGTAGTCTTAATAATCAGTTAACATAGTACGAGGGCTGATTAACAAAGAATGAGACTAATTTTTTCCTGTAGCTTCCTTGATGGTTGTCTGTACCTTGAATATTTGAAAAGGTCGATGTTTCATGTATAATGTTTGTAGGTGGCAGCACTCTCATATCGGTAGATTGGTAGTAATGCTATTTGTTGTAGGCCCTGCTTGCATTTCGCACAACAAATGGAGGCTGTGCGAATAAAGACATATCGTTAGGGGTGTCTCTGCTGATGGAGGGAATGCGTTTCTGGAGTCAGTTGTCAGTGGCGTTGAGTCTTGAAGGAAAATAAACTAGCAAAGTATGGAAATCGCCAGGTTCTCCAACACCAAAAACACAACCATTTCCAGGGAAAGTGATGATCACATTTTTAGGTCGATTCTGAAGAAAATTTTACCTATTGCAATGGATACCATGTCATGACTTGAAAAATTCTTTCATATCTTTACGTTTCATGCCTCCCTAAGTATGAAACCATTGCCCGTTCAAATTTATATATATATATCTTTACATGCTAGCGGCCATAATTTTGAAGATATTGGAACCAAATTTTATTATGTTATTTCTAGGCCCAATTGTTCGGACAAGTTCGTTAATGAGCAAAATTGGCCCAAGGGGGTGGTCGGGGGAGGGGGTTGAAATTTTTAAAAATGTATATCTCGGCCCCTATGAAGTATAGAGGGAAACTTTGTTTGAATAAATTCGAGTACTCCCTATGGAGTTCACTGTGACACCAACAATTCGGGGGTTTTGGGAGTACGAGTGGGGGATGGAAATTCAAAATTTTTGAAAAGCATGGACCTCATGGCATGTCTCCGTTCAGCCAATTGTGTTATGCAAAACTGAAGCAGGGTCTATTATGAACCTACCGAAGTGAGAGTGTTGCCACCTATGGATATTATACATGAAACCTCAACCTTTTCAAATATTCAAGGTAAAGACATAACTATGAAGGAAGCCACATGAAAAAATCAGTCTCAGCCCTTGTAATTAGGAAGGCTGTGCGTCAGTGCAGGAATGCAGTCTCACTCGACATTGTAAGGGATTTATAATATTAGTTTGTCTTCCTCGCTTGGTTAACAGATGTCATTGCTCATAACCTTGGTTGTCCTCACAACTTAAATAGCACTATTTTTGTAAACAGCTTGAGGTTCAGACCATGTGGTGTATGGAATACAGCATTAATGTTCAAGGTGATACCTTAATACTTACTGTATCAGCCACACCTGCCGATGCCGATGCCGAGCTGATGTTGTGTGGATACTCTTTCTATCTCTTTATTCCCTCTCTAAACTCTCTATGTTGTGATAGGGGATGTCAGACAAAATTATTTTTCAGTATGCAAGTGAAAAGTAGCTATAGCATCTACACAACAAAAGTCAGTAAATCTCTAAATAAAATTAGTGACAAAGAAAAGCAAATATATATATATATATATTAAATAAACTTGGGTAAACTGATGTAACAAAATGCCAGAATGCTAATTGCAGTTGTGACATGCCGTGTTATTTGTCATAGCTAACTGTATTGCAACTTTCAAAGTCGTATATGAACACTGTAAAACAATATATGGTCGGTACAACGCCAAAGTGAACTAAGCGCCAAACTCCATATTTTGAGAAAACTGAAGTTGAAGTTTGAGTGTTGTAAGAAAATCTTGATCAAAACGAAATTTCCTTTTTTCTCAACTGATTTTACTATCGTAGTATCGCTTAGTTCGTTATTGCAGACCGTAGGATATCAAAATCTGCACCATGGACTACCAATAGTCTATATTTTGACAATTGGCGCTTAGTTCACTTTGGCGTTGTACCGACCATATATTGTCATGAAAACCGATTTGCATTTGATATATTCTTTCTAATATATTACCATAAATTAGGCACTAAATTGGTCAATACTCCGGTACCTATCAACCGATTTGGTCCAATATCAATAGGCTTCTTCCCATGGACGTTTATAAATACATATATGAAGTTTCATGAAAATCCAATAAAGCGTTGATGAAGTTTCATGAAAATCCAATAAAGCGTTGATGAAGTTTCATGAAAATCCAATAAAGCGTATTTGAGTTATCGTGCATACAGACACAAGGACAGACATTTTCCTATCCACCCTACATTCTCAGAAAGTACCATTCTGGCGCTTTATATAATTTAATTTATTGCAGTTTTCTTAACATCCCCTCAATATAACAGTAACCCCGTATAAAATCGTTACAAGTGAAGTTTACAATCGTCTTCTGAACGTGTTCAGTATACGTTTGGGCACCGAAGTAGGATAAGGTACCACTTTGATAATATTGCTGTGTTTCCAATCACATTGGCATCGTGTTCCCTGTAGAAATGACTGCAATTGAATCTCCTCTTGCTTAGCACCGTGCCATCATATTTAGTCAGTTTATGGAAGAAGATTCTTTTGATTCAGTTTCATAGATCGCTTTGTTTAATATGTAAACAGTTGTTGTGTGACATGTTTAACAAATATTGAGAAAAGTCTAAAAATAAAGACACTTTTCACTCCACTTACATCAATTTTTAAAAAACTGGACTAGTTTCAGGAGTGTTTCTCCCATCATCGGCTGGTGGTGACCGCTGATGATGGGAGAAACATTGATGTAAGTGGAGTCAAAACTGTTTTTTTCTCAGTATTCATTTTGCTCCACTGTTTACATCACTTCATTTTAATTTATTTTATGTTTAACAAAGCTAAACATAGACTTCCGCCATTGTTGAAGAATGGTAGACCTCGTATCCCCCCCCAGATAGGAACTAAGGTCTGTTGTACATTGCAATCAATAGTCAATGTCCAGGGGAACCGTTTGGCTAGAATCGAAAGAAATTGAACATTACATGAATTGGAACCATTAAAAAAAACCATTACACATATGTCATTTTTAATTACTTCAAGGACCAATGATACCAAACAAATCTACAAATGGATGAAATCTGTAGCAAGATTGAGATCGGAAATATACACACAAAACTTCACTAAAAAGGTATATTTACCCAGAATGATCATTTCAACGGGTCTTCCCGCCATCATCAGCTGATTCCGACTGGCCCTCTGGCGGCGGCCGCCGCCAGAGGGCCAGTCGGAATCAGCTGATGATGGCGGGAAGACCCGTTGAAATGATCATTCTGGGTAAATATACCTTTTTAGTGAAGTTTTGTGTGTATATTTCCGATCTCAATCTTGCTACAGATTTGAACACTTCACTGTAAATTTCCATCTAATATTTATATGGATGAAATGTGTCGCTTCTCTCGGTCATATTTACTAAACCTGTAGCTGAAGCTGGTACATTTGCAGTCAGTTCAGAGGGAAATTGTGAGCAAAGCGTGAAGTTGAGGTGGTTAAAAATAAAATAATTATTGTGAAGGGAAAATTGTCAAACTGGATGGCAGTGTGAGGATTTGTGAAACAGCAATGTTACAGTAAGAACCTAGGAGCTCGCTTCTGGCATGTGGTAGTACTACTCAACCAAGCAGAGAGGTGTGTAATGAATGTGGCCGGCTTGTTCAGTAGCGTTAAGGAATTAGACTCCAAGCTGGCCAAAGAGTTAATATTTTTACAAAAGTGGATATAAAAAGCAAAATTCTGATGTAGTGAATTAGCATATGCCCACGATTACTCACTCAACTGCTAGATGTTTTATTTAAATTATTTATTTATGGGCATACAGATTCAAAATGAAATGATTAAAAGGTACCACAAATTTATGAACCTTGCCCAAATCATGCATAAACAATTTATTTCACTTTAATCAAGTGAGATGCCCCGGGACAAACGACTGCAGATTTGAGTTCCCTAGCCCAAAAACCCGCATAGTGAGTTTCGTCCAATTGCTCTTTGTTTCAGAGAAAATTGAAAAATTGTTTGTCCATTTTTTATTACAAAAGAAATTTGCAAATTAATTCAGCACAGTGAATAATACATTAGCAAATAGGCCTAATGTTTGTGTTTAAATGCATGCAATATACTGCTTCGCTTATGACCTACTTATCTGGATTTCTGTATTTTAATCTGTTATAAACTTAATTTTTTGTTCATTACGAGTGCACATCATCAATCCTCGATGACGATCATGAAATAATTACATTCCATTTTAAAACAAGTTAAAACGAAGTGATGTAAACAATGGAGCGTACTGAATATTAAGAAAAGTCGAAAATAAAAACACTTTTTATGCATTTTGCACTTAGGTCAGTTTAAAAAAACTGACTAGTTTCGGGAGTGTTTCTACCATCATCGGCTGGCGAGAAAAACGCTTCCAAAACTAGTCCAGTTTTTTTTTAAATTTGCTTAAGTGCAAAATGCATAAAAAGTGTTTTTATTTTCGACTTTTCTTAACATTCCATTTTGTTGGAAATAACTTTGAGTGCAGTGTATGTCGATGCACAACCATCTAACAGTATAGTACAAAACTTCATAACACAACACAGTTTAAAATTCACAATGGATGTCACATAACCTATTAAAACTCGACGTTTTGGCCTTCTTCAGGAACACTAAACGAAAGGAATGGAAGTCTACACAGACTATACGGTCACCAGACGTCAGCAAACTCATGGAATCATTGATTCGGCTTTGTGATCGCGAGTCGCAGCCGAGGATACTCCTCCACGAGTTTGCTGACGTCCGGTGACCGTATAGTCGGTGTAGAGCAACAGGTGGGACTTCTATTCCTTCCGTTTAGTGTTCCTGAAGAAGGCCAAAACGTCGAGTTTTAATAGGTTATGTGACATCCATTGTGAATTTGAAACTAATTATATTGTGTTTTGAAGTTTTATTGTGCATACAATGGAAAAAGGACTATCTGCAATTTTGTGCACAGTACAGTATAGAAAGAGTACACTTTTCTGAACAAGCGGAGTTAGCTTGGAGTTGCAACGTCCATAATCTTCACACTGCAATCCATTATTTGTACTTGGCAACTCTTCATTTGTAAAGCTCTCTTTAAATTCGGTTAGGTTTTCATTGCTTAGGAATGTACACATCCTTCAACTACCAAAAAAGCTGCTAGAAAGTTTAGAACACAACAACAAAAAAGAAAGTTTTGCCTCAATAAGCCTGTGATAATGTAATAATAGAGTTAAAAATCATTGCATTTAAAAAATAGTTTAAAATACTGCATGCCAGATATAGCCAATATTTTTATCCTGAATGAAGAAGGCACATGGACCTACATCTTGTAGCATTGCTTAAATGTGTGTTCCATTTATTATTATTGTTGTCTTATTAGTGATATTTTATGCAGTTGTTGCATTATATATTATTATTATCGTCATCGCAATCTAGATGTTGTGAGGTGCGAAAGGAGCCACCGTCCCACTGAAACTGCCACTTCTGTCGTGCGCCAGGCTATCTAAACTATAAATATTCTTAGTAATGTGTTGAATAGCCTGTAAAAATTAGTAATAATGCATCCTTTGGAACCCTCACACATGTCAGGGGTTGCGTTGCTGTGCTGCCCTCTGCAGTTGCTTGTTTCAAACTAAAAAAACAAACAAGCCAGCCAATTTCATGCTTTCCCCAGCCATAAAGGCAAGTGCCGATTGATCATGACTATGGGGTGGTTTTCTATGACCTAAAAAATAGGATATATGCATGCATTTATTACCTAAAAACATAAAATATGACCAGTAAAATTTAAAATATGACTTTACCACTTACACATTGTGTATATTTTTTTAAGTTTCATTGCAATACATTTTATTAAAATATAGTGTTAATTATTTAAAATATCTGTAAATTCTCAAAAATCATCATTATAATTCAAAATTTACAAAATATGATATAAAAACTTCCAAATTTCTTTAATATGCACACAAATATGCCAAACATATGACCTAAATATTCATATTCATACTAAATATGCTACAATAGTTGAAAATTTCCTAAATATGCAGTTATATGCACAATAAAAGCCGTTCCATTTTCACCAGGATGCTTGGAATCGGGTTTAAATTAGTCGGAAACCTGAAATAATGCAAAGGGGAAAAATATGACATGTCATAGAAATCCGCCCCCTAATCATAACTCATCACTGCTATTTCATTGTGTATCGTGTTCATTAAAATTAACAAGCCATAGACATGAACAATAGCAAACAGATTTACATCATTATTCCATGGCCTACTGGAATGAGTTGTACAAGTGATGTAAAATTAAAAATCCATGCAAATCATATTTGAGGGTGAACAGTGAAGTGGAAATGTTTCAAGAGCTGTTGTGGAGAGACATCTGACAGGACATATCGTAACTAACAAGTGGGAGCAAGAACTGTGAATAGAATTTCTCGACTTATAGTATAATTGTAATACTGAGATAAGAGTAGATACTTTCCAGTTTCTCTAGCGACTATGGCGAATGTCTTCAGATACTAAGCTCTGATCTGAAGATGCCCGCCACAACCGTGAGGTGTTAGAAGTGAGCGGTGATGGGGCGGCGGCGTGACGTTTGAATGAGAACATTTAAGACTGAGCATGTTATCAGTGTATTTTGTACTGTGAAGGGAAGAGTTTATAGGAAGCACATCAATTCTCTGTTAAATGCTAATCTCCGTTTTGTTAATAAAGACTTTAAATGTTTCTAATCAAATATTCTCTCCATTTCTTTCCATAACTGCAGGCACGGCTAGCATAAAGAAGTAGCAATCTGAAGGACGCAGTCAGTGGAGTCCTCTGGGAGGGACTTTAAGCTGGCTCATGTCGTAGAACTCCTTGCCTAAATTAGAACCTCTGGACAAAATTTCTCAGCCCTTTCACATCCAAGGAATATCTTGGAAAGTAAGTGTAACAAATATCTATTAATAGTCGAGATGGAGATTTTACATACATACTTCATTAATTACAGAAACTAACCTGAACATGTTTTGAGCCTGCCTCTAGACTCATCCTCAGCTATACAGGCCGGCTCGAAACATGTTCAGGTTAGTTTCTGTAATTAATGAAGTATCTATGTAAAATCTCCATCTCAAGTATTAATAGATACTTAATAACTTCACTATATAAACTTCCTATATATTTTAAGTGTAACAAAATTAATCTAGGTACTGAAACTACAATTTGAGCCCTGTCATGTCTAGGCCTTGGATTTTGTTTATCTATGGCTGCCATGTTCTTAACTTCCATTAACCTCATCTCCCGTCGTCTTGTTCCCAGACTTGTTAGTCAATTCAATATTACTATCGACTAAGAAATTTGGGAACAAAACGACGGGAGACAAGGTTAATTTGAGGTTAAGAATGTGGCAGCCATAGATAAACAAAACTGAATGAAGGAATGTGAAGCATTTAACGTACACCACAATAGGGCTTGGATGTTTATGACATGTCATATTTTCTTCCTGACATTTCAGATTTAAACAAGAATTGAAAGTTCCTTATTACTCTTGCATATTTAGGTCATATTTGTATTACAAGTAAGAATCAGCTTGAAAAATTTTATGTCATAACCGGGATTTGAACACGGATCTTCGGCTTAACGCGCTGATGCTCTACCATTGAGCTACCATGACAACATGCCAGTCTGACATCAAATTCCTCAACTGATTCAGAAGACAAGGCAAACCACGGGACCTAGGACGCCATTTGGATGTGTGTTCTCGACGGAGAGAAACCTCCCGTGGTTTGCCTTGTCTTCTGAATCAGTTGAGGAATTTGATGTCAGACTGGCATGTTGTCATGGTAGCTCAATGGTAGAGCATCGGCGCGTTAAGCCGAAGATCCGTGTTCAAATCCCGGTTATGACATAAAATTTTTCAAGCTGATTCTTACTTGTATTAATATCCCAGACATGGATTTAATGTCTATTTCCTTTCCTTCCACATATTTGTATTGTTGGTCATATTGTCCATGTTTTTGCGATTGCAGTTGGGAGGGGGACTCCAAAGACTACGGGAGAAAACCCAGGGCAGGTAGTCTCTCTCTGAATTGTCCCTTATTACAAGTGATCAAGAGAAATCCACCGGACAGATTCTATGACAACGAAACTGTATGGGTTACCGGCTAGAACTGTTGGTACATAGAACGTTCAAGGCATAAATGGAAAGGAGATCAAACTGAAGACTGAAATGAAATGTGGGCACTTAATCAGGATGCACGCAAAGCTCTTGGTACAAGTGAAGTAGGCAAGCAATAACCATGGCCTATTTTTATTTTTTAAATTTCTTTTTATTTACAGTATTGTATTTATTTTTTATGGTCGTGAACCGAGCTCAGTTTCTAAGCTAGCCGGAGGTTCATAGTTTTATTGCATTTTGATCTTTTCTTTTATAAATTTGTGTTTATTTTATATTGTTTATTGTATTTATTTGTTTAAAGATACTAAGTCTGTGGTGCTAACATCCCAGAAGGGACAAGGCCTTCCACCCGACCGCTGTGTCATCTACCATAGGCCGATGGCAGGATTGGGGGGCATGTGGTCAGCATGCCGACACCCGTGGCCATTAATGGTGGTTTTCTATCAAGTAGCTCCTCAGTTTGAATCATGAGGCTGAGTGCACCCCTACCAGACCTCCCTTTCTCAGAAAAATCTGAGGTGGTACCGGGGATCGAACCTGGGCCGACATCTGTAGTGAGCGACACTAATTACAAGACCACACTGGTGATTGTATTGGGCAAATAAATTAAGTAAGATTAATTAAATGCAGGTGGTTAATACGAGCTCTAATGGGAGTGGAAAGGGGATAATAATGTTAGAATAGATCTAAGAGCAATTGGCTGTAGGATGCGGACAGATATAAACAGTTCCCTGAATACTGTAAAGTGTATTATACAACATTTTACTGTGCAGTATATATATATATATATATATCCTTTTTTTATTTCTTTATAGTTAGTTGTCTTGTACTTATAGCAGTAAGTCAGTGCCGTATTTAAGACTAGGCAGCTGCCTAGGGCAGCAGATTTGAAGGGGTGGTTTTTAAGCTGTTACTGTTTTTTTAATATGTTAAACATTTTATTAATAACTCTTCAAAATAATAAACTAATGTAACGCACAATGAAATAGAAATGAATAACATTGACAAGAATACGCACCTGTTTATTTATTTACGTATTTATTGATTTATTATTATTAGCCTACTATTTCAGTTACAATAATGCTTATTGTAGGTTACTTTGTACATTCATGTGGAAATACGGGGGCAAAAGTATTTTTCTCTGCCTAGGGGCGCTTAAGTAGCTAAATACGCCCCTGCAGTAAGTATAGTTGTTCTGCCTAAGTTTTAAAATGTGCATTTTGAATTATCAGTCTTTGTTATCGACTGTATACAACACACCTGCTTAATATGAGTTATCCTGTGCAGAAACAAATCTCAGTACGAGAACAGGAGAGTTGGGTTCAGCGATGACTGCCTGCATTGCTATCTGCAGGTCTGGGTTCAAACCACAGTACCTCTTTGGATATTTCTGAAGTAGGAATGCACTCTTGTCACCAAACTGAGGAGCTACTTGATAAATAAGAAGCGATTCTGGTTCAAATAATCCATCAGTAATTATCTGAGAGGTGGCATGCTGACCATATGCCCCCACACTGCAATCTGCCTAGGGCAGTTGATGCAGCAGTCAGGTGGTGGTAAGTGTAGTCTCTCAAGTGATGTAGCGTCATGGAATTAAGCTTTTCTTTAAATTATTTTTTAAATTAAAAGGGGTTTAATGTTTAATTTCATGTCCTGTTCCACTTTAGAAAATTAGGAATAGTAGGCTACTGTGATATATGTTGTAGATATCTCGTCCTGTAGATCCTGTGTTGACCGAGGCTCAAGGATATAGATCACATCAGATCAGAATAAACATGCATGTTATAACAACAATATACAAAACTGTAAGCTGCCAAACTTATTCAAGCTGGAATTATTCATCCATATTGTAGAAGGTGCAAGTTAATAAAAATTACTTGAGAGATCTTTTGAAAGATTTGCATTTGCTTTTAATACACAATAATTTAATGTTGTTTGGAAGTTTATTGTAAATCTGTATTGCAGAATAACAAGCACCCTTCTGAAAGAGTTTTAATGATTTAGCTGGTCTATATAAATCATCCAGTTTCTAGTTGTTTGTCCATGTACACTTTAATTACTTTGAAATCTATCAATATTATCTACCAAATAACACATTACCGAGTATATATATTCCCCTGTGAGAGTGAGTACTTTTAATTTTTCAAATAGCGGTTTACAAGATTCTCTTTTTTCTTTTCACATATTATTCTTATTGCAATCTAAATATTTTCTCCCTAAAGGAAGAGTTGCCCCAAAGTATAGCCTTTGTGCCATTTATATGTTTTGATTTGATTGACGAGTGCTTTGATTTTGTTAAGTTAGTCCGCTTTTTTTGATTAATTTGTTTATAAACCTTATAGCACAATAGAAAGATTAAATTGTAATGAATAGGCTATGTAGGTCAATAGGTATAGGTAAGTTAAATTAATTTGATATGGTTGCAAATGTTAACACTGCGTAAATTGATTTCATGGTGTTGTGCAGTGCAAAATGCGTGAATTATAACTTATTTCTGATAATGAAATAAATAATAATCGATTATCCGTTAATATAATTCCGGGGTGCGCAGGCAAAGAGAGTTAAGTCCACTTTCTTGTTACTGAGAATTAGAGTGACTTAACACACTATACCAGCCCAACATATGCTTCAGAGATGGATAAACCCATGAGGCACACATCCATAACTACCGTACAATTTTGAATATGACTTACTGGACTTAACACAAATGTAGAGAACATTTTTATCTATAACTCTATGGACATATCTCAATTTTTTAGGATGGTGGACTTAACTCTCTTTGCCTGCTCACCCCGGAATTAACCTGCGGTGGACAAAATAGCGAGGTGCAGTTTCTCGAGGCACTCTCGTTTTCTCTTTTTACAATAATGGCAGGCAATTTGCTCTTTAATTAATATTGATGTTTGGCTCGATTAGCGAAAAGGAAATGTAAAATGAAACGAATGGGAGAGCAGTTCATGTCATATTCAGATTTTAAAAATATTTTTCTCCTGCTTTTTTCCACTTGCATTGTAATGGGAAATTTTATACCATCATCTTTGATGCTTTGAAGTCAAGGCTTCAACTTTTAAATAAATATTAACTCTACAGAGTGTTATATAAATAAATTGCAGTGAATATTCTTATTGCATAAATGTTCTGTTCATTTAATATTTGGACGAACAAATGTGATTTTATTTTATTTCAATATCACGCTTTCCATTCTCTTTGGAAAGGACAGATCCCGTTTTACATCTGCATTCCTGTGTGGAGAAATTCTCGCGAAGTACGATACGAGATCTGTGGTTTGGGAGTCAATGTGACCAACGAGAAGGAATAATGAATGAAACATTACTGAAACAATGAGGGGTTTAACAACACAATAAATGTAATTTGTTTACCACTTATACTTACGTAAGTACGTAAATTAAGATGACTTCTCGAAAATAGCAACATATGTTTGCCTTTAACGTAAATTTTTCGTGACTGGATACAAAATGTGAAATTAGTTTGGCCATACTGGCTCATTGTCATACAGACACAGATGTAATAAGAAGTGTAGGCTTCCGATTCATTGATATTTTAGTCGAAATATTTACAATTTTTCCATTTTTCTGTTAAAAAATAAAATACTCTTTTGTTATGATATAATTTTAGAGGTACGTATGTAGTTTCTGTACCCATACCATGAATCAGAGTGCACAATTTTATCGTATGGCAAGTTCCTCGTATTCAGTGAAACAAAAGCTTTCTACAAATATATTTTGCCTTTACCTTGGTACATTCGATGCATAGTATATTTATCAAGGTGTGATTGTGTATTGTGTGCAACATTTCCTAAAATATTTAGAGTTATGTGTATAAGACAATTCAAACAAACATGTGCATTAAACCATAACAGTATTTTCAAGGGCAACGTAGTGATTTCACTTTTAAGTTTCAGTGAACTGTGCTAAACAATGTAAGTAGTAGCGCATTGTGTGTGTAGAAAGTAAGTGAATGTTTCAATTCTGTTGTTTCAGCTGAAGAATTCATCGAATTTTAATTGCCATGTCGGGACATAAAAGTCAAAATAACCCTCCAGGGTTGAAGCAGATAGATCTGGACCAAATCTGGGGGGATCTCAAGGAAGGCATAGAACAAGTGTATAATCGACAAGGAATGCCTAAACCTCGCTACATGGAACTTTATACGTATCCTTAATTACATAGCTTATACCAAACAGTGTGAAGGTGACACAGTTATGAATAAGTCAACTTAGATGTGAAGTACTCAAACAAAGTTGATGTATTTGGGGTGTTTCATTCTGAATGCATTTAGGGGTTATGATGAGTGTAAAAACACCAGCATCACTGTCATTAATCCATTGGGGGTTCAGGCCCTAGGTAGCACTCACATGAGATGTTCAGAGTGGTTACACGACACAAAGGTTGGGAAACACCAACACTCCCATTGGCTGATTGGTGATATTGCATCTCATTGAGCATTTTCAGAAAGGCTTATCTAGTGCCGCCAATAGTTCTATGTATACGATATGTGGTTAGGTTCCCCCGTTTCTTTTTATAATGAGTACCATACTTGAAGCTCCCAGGTCTGGTGGAAGCTTGGGAGGGGTCCAGGGGCACAGGAGAGGAATCCAGGTCAGGTATGAAGTTTTGTATCTACTAGATTGGCTACCTCGATAGCGACTGAGCTACTGAGGCCAGTTTTTACTGTTAGGTTTCCAGTATTGCATTATCTCGTGACAGATTTGCCCGAGATTAGAACATTGGCCAGAGCACAGAGATTTGTGATTTAACAGCAGTTCTCAGCGCCATTTTAGGTTAATTTTGTTTCTCCTTTACGATTTTACTTACATTTAGAACTTTAAAAGTACAAATAGGCTATAAGGTGCTTATAAATGGGATCTTTAGGTTCTAAAGAATAATATAACATCAAATTTGGCTTTTAAAATGAAATTGTCACAAATAGTAGAGTGCTAATATTTTTATATGAGGATGTGGACTAAACTCAGTTTGTTCCAAAACAATGTGCAAAATGAAAGAAAATTGATAAGAAATAGACACTTATGTAACCTAAATGGGTGTAATTTGTACCGGTTACTCACCAGATTCGATGTGTGGTCCTGATGGGTGGGAGAATGGTGAACAGAATCAGTCTCATCGTGAAACAGTGTAGGAAACTTGACAATTTTGACGGTGGTTATGGCGTTGCCACTGCAGCTACCTGTCAGTAAACGAATTAACCTAATCTAACCTAACGTGTTACAAAGCTTGTGCTACCTGCCCCATACCTTCTGTTTGTTCTTCCTGTGTATAAAGCATTGTACGTGGCAACCAATGAGATGAATGATCATAGCCATCCAGAGTGTTGGGAGACTCTCTAGATGCTGTGAAGCTGTTATGGTGGTTATGGTCTGCGACACATGTATATCGTCCAGATTTGATGTATTATTCTTTAGAACAGAGATTCTGTGTATAGGCCTAATCATCTTACATTTGTCCGGTAAGTGAAATTGTGAAGAAATGGACACAAAATTATCCTAAAATGGCACTGAGACGTTGTTCTATTGTCGAGCTTGGAGAAGGGGTTGGGTCATGTGAAAACATGGTCTGGGGTTTCTCAGTCGCTATCGAAGCATTCTAATGAACACAGAAACTTGATATCAGCCCTGGATCCCCCTTCTTGTTTCTCTGTATTAGGGGCTTGTAATTCTTTCCTGTTTTTCACACCAGGGGGTGTGCCTCTGAACCCCCATTACTGGTTTTCCCAGAGCCTCTTCACTGGGAGCTTCGAGTATTTATTATAATCAGTGGTGGGGTACAAAACCATATGGGTGTTTCTTCAAATACGGGAAAATTTGTGTTCCGGAGTGATATTTCCCTTCAAATTCAACTTTAAAAAAAAAATTAAAATAAAAGATTGTTTCTACTACTTCCATACTACAACTATCAGTTTGAAATGTCACTAACTTTAAATTCTGATATTCCAAAATCAAATTTAATTCAATGAAATGTCATCCACATGCCCTGTCCCATAACCCAGTTTTGTAAATTCTAATGCATTTTTCCACAAAACAAAATGTTATTTCCTTTTCAACTTTTTTCCTGCCAATGAGTATGAATGGGTGAAGAATATTAACCCCTAAAAAATAAAATGAAATAAAATTGTCACCCCACCTAATGAACATAAAGAATGTCCCAAGGGTTTTTGGTCATCCACATGGCTGAAAAGAATGGAATTTTTTTCTGCAGAAATGAGAAATTTGTAAAACTGGCAACAGTGTTAGAAAGCCAACAGGGCAGCTTGTGGTTGAATTGTAAGGTTGAATTTTGCTTACTTACAAACAGTTTGGGATTAACAAAGGACTTTGCATCATTTTCAAGGAAAGCGTTTTTATTCCCCGTCATTAATTCCAGAGTATGCACACAAATTTGCAAATTTGGTGCAAAATCAACTGAAGCACACTGAGAAAAATATGAAACCACATAAAGAAAAGCATATTGTTGCCAAAGTTAGTCATTAATGTGGCCTTGTGGCCTTCTGCCACCCACTTATACACGGATGTCATTCACATGGCTTTAAAAAAATAAAAATAAATAAAAATACCGGTATAAACAGTTAAGCTCTGCTGGTGTCATATTATAATCAAGTAACCCCTGAAGTATTTTAGTAATTTTTTTGAGATTTTTTAAACAAAATAAAAAGATTGGATTTTACACACTCCAAATTTTCCCGTATTTGAAGAATCACCCATATAACTATATGTGTATATGAAACCATTGACAGCTATGGATAAGCCTGTGTGGGAAGAACCAATGAGATGGAGTATTGATAGCCAACCTGGGTCATTCCACCTCAAATCATCCAGAAAAAAAGTGAAATGTAACCCTCCGGTCTCAGATTTTGATGAAAATTTGTAGTGTGGTTCCCATATGCATGAGAAACAAAGATCTGAATTTTTAGCTTCCTGTCTGTTATAGATTCGGAGATACACTTCTTTGAAAACATCGTGTTTTATGAAGAATAGAATCGGGACAGGAGTAGGTTTTGTGTGCAGACTGTTACATTTTTGCTTGTACCATGCCTGTGAATGTTAGCAGAACCATAACACATGATCATTCCAATGCAAAAATGACTGCTGAGTTCAAATCTGGTATCAGAATTTGTCTAACACTTACATAAATGTTGTTATGGGCATGTAAACTTAAAAATTGAAACTATAAAAAGGCAATCGCGCCTCCTCATAAAAGCCATGATATCTCAAAAAGTAAACTAGATACAGCTGAATGCTTTGCGCCATTGGAACGAGCAGGAAATTTCCATCTAGATCAAATAAAAAAACTTGTGGGACTTTGTTAGGTGAATTTTTTTTCTGCACATATGTAAAAATAGAATATTTGAGTATGGATTACATACATATGTTGAACAGAGTTTCCAGATAATTATGGAGCTACAGTCTTACAAGCCAAAGTAATTCAGTGTTATAATCAGTTCTTACCATTATGTGCACAGAAATCCATTACCACAATTATAACACTTTTACACGGTAAGTTAAACATAATATTTTTGGAGCAGACCTGATACATGACATTATATTAATTTGTTAACAGCTCAGTACCCAAATTATTAAGTGTGCTACCAATCCAAATACATGAATGTTGCAAAATTCCATACACAAACTGCTATGGATTGTAGAGGAGACCAAAACAAACTTTTTTGTTAAATAATCATAGGTCGGAAACCAATAGTCACCTTCGAAGACAGACATCTTTGAGTAGAAACAAACATCCCTGGGCATGACAAACACATGACATGTTGCAGATTGTACACAGTTTAGGTAGCTGTTTGCTTTTATTCATTCTGCTTGTTCTTAGGCATTGAGTAAGGACGATGGAAGATACAGTTTTGTTGAACTCGCGAATATCCACCTAGTTTATGGTGCATGCAATGGCAATTCCACAGCTGCACAATGATCTATGCTGAGCGATATCCTGGTCAGCGTTTACAATATCCTCGCACATTTCTTTCTGTTTCAAGTTCGAGGGCATCTACGTGGCACATTTGGTGAAAATTGGATTGGCCAGGGTGTACCCATTGCATGGCCTGCTCGTTCTCCTGACCTTATCCCACTTAACATTTAAAGAGTTTAGTGTATGAAACACCAGCTGTGTCAGAGGAGGATCTTGTTGCACGGATTCTTGTAGCTGCCAACCAATTACAACATACCCCTGGAGTATTCCACCATATGAGAGAAGCAGTATTGTGTCATTGCAGATCGTGTATTGAAGCAGGAGGCTGCACATGTGAACAATATCTGTAAATAAACCTCACCACAACCAGCTCAAATGGTCACCATACCTTCATTGTGTGTCAGCATGTTTCCATTCGAAGGTGACTACTGGTGTAACTATTGGTTTCCGGCCTATGGTTATATAGCAAAACAACTTTGTTTTGGTCACCTCTACAATCCATAGCAGTTTGTGTATGGAATTTTGCAACACCTTATATAAAAATAGACCACAGATGTGCTATACATCAAGTATTGATTATAAAAGATATATATGAGTGGTGATAAGTAAATATTCACAGTTAATAGATATAATAACATGCCTATTACATTTGTAAGGACAATTTTAATTGGAGCTAACAGATGGTTGCACTGATTTATAACGATCTGTTACTCTATAATAGTTAGGCTACTTCGTCTTCATGAAGTAGTAGGCCTAAGCATCACATTTTAGTAGTACGGACTGGGGGTGCTACACTGATGTTCCAACTGAGGGCCAGGAAGAAATTTGTTACATAGAAGTCTTTGCAATATATTTGTTCCATTTTTCCTGAATTTCAGCAGTACATTTATGGCAAGTCTGTTGAAGATGCTGTCAAGATAACTGCCACCAAGGCTAGAATGCAACGGCCGTACAAAAACAAACACTGGAGCCAAAGCAGATGTTTGAGTTCTGTAGCCAGTAGTTCTCAAAAATTAAATTTCAATTTATATCTGCAGCAGAAGTTGAAAATGTTCATAAACTGCAGAGTGAAAAATCCAAAGCAGCAAGTAGGGTTGCAGGAACACAAAGTTTTCATCATTTCATACCTCTATCTTGTAACATTTTGGGAGCAAAGCGTCTGAGCACAGATGATCATTTGTCTTTAGTCTTCCAGTTTTCAGATGCAGAACTTACACTACATGAAACTGTAAAACTAAACAGTTTTGTTTGTTGTGTATACGACAAAAAATGGTATATTGGTTTAGTTAATGAAGTAGATACAGATGAAGGAGATGCAAGTGTAATATTCATGCATCCTAATGGCCCTTCTACATGATATCATTGGCCAGAGAAAGAAGATAAGTGCTGGGTGCCATTCAGTCACGCCTTACTACATGTACCCATTCCAGATACTGCAACAGGTAGCAGTACCACTTATCTGATAAATGTACTGCTGAAATTCAGGAAAAATAGAACAATTGCAAAGACTTCTATGTAACAAATTCCTTCCCGGCCCTCAGTTGGAACATCAGTGTAGCATCCCCAGTTTGTACTGCTAAATGTGATGCGTAGGCCTACTACTTCATGAAGACGAAGTAGCCTAACTCTTATAGAGTAACAGATCATTATAAATCAGTGCAACAATCTGTTAGCTCCAATTTAAATTGTCCTTACAAATGTAATAGGCATGTTATTATATCTATTAATTGTGAATATTTACTTATCACCACTCATAATAATATCTTTCATAATCAATACTTGATGTATAGCACATCTATAGGCCTAAATAAAATGACATCTGTGGTCTATTTTTATATTTGGATTGGCAGTAGGCTACACTTAATAATTTGGGTATCCAGCTGTTAACAAATTAATGTAATGTAACAGGTCTACTGCAAAAATATTATGTTTAACTTACCGTGTAAAAGTGTTATAATTGTGGTAATGCATTTCTGTGCACATAATGGTAAGAACTGATTATAACACTGAATTACTTTGGCTTGTAAGACTGTAGCTCCATAATTATCTGGAAACTCTGTTTCAACATATGTATGTAATCCATACTCAAATATTCTATTTTTACATATGTGCAGAAACAAAATTCACCTAACAAAGTCCCACAAGTTTTTTTATTTGATCTAGATGGAAATTTCCTGCTCGTTCCAATGGCGCAAAGCATTCAGCTGTATCTAGTTTACTTTTTGAGATATCATGACTTTTATGAGGAGGCGCGATTGCTTTTTTATAGTTTCAATTTGTAAGTTTACATGCCCATAACAACATTTATGTAAGTGTTAGACAAATTCTGACACCAGATTTGAACTCAGCAGTCATTTTTGCATTGGAATGATCATGTGTTATGGTTCTGCTAACATTCACAGGCATGGTACAAGCAAAAATGTAACAGTCTGCACACAAAACCTACTCCTGTCCCGACTCTATTCTCCCTAAAACACGATGTTTTCAAAGAAGTGTATCTCCGAATCTATAACAGACAGGAAGCTAAAAATTCAGATCTTTGTTTCTCATGCATATGGGAACCACACTACAAATTTTCATCAAAATCTGAGACTGGAGGGTTACATGCCCTGGATGAATTGAGGTGGAATGACCCACCTATGGTCCACGTAACCACTGGAAACATCTTGTACAGAAATGGAGCAGAGTGTCATACTACCCATCACTAACTTAACCTAATCTTTTTTTTTCATTAAATTAATCGGGAAAACATTGTGAAGTGTATATTATATTTAATCAATAAGAATATTCTTCTTCACACATATTTTGTAAGTCAAAATTTACCAAAAGGACGATCGTTTCGGTGAGTGACTTCTCACCATCATCAGCTGTTCTCAACTGTCGTGTTTCCTTCTTTATCCACCAGTCCTTTTGGTAAGTTTTGACTTACAAAATATGTGTGAAGAAGAATATTCTTATTGATTAAATTTAACCTGTCAAAACCCTCACTACCTGTCACTAATTTCGTGTTTGTTCTTCCTGCATGTAAAGCTGTTGACAACCCTGTATGCGACGTCCAGTGTGAGCATTGAGAGACAATGGTTAGAAGATTCTCTTTTTACTTTCCATGTATTATTCTCATTGCTCATTTTTGTAATGCAAATATTTTTTCCGTATGGGAAAAGTTGCCTCAGAATATAATTCCGTATCTCATTCCAGAGTGGAAGTATGCAAAATTCACCAATAGTAACGCATCCTGTTGTAATACGTCATTCAAAACTGTTGGCAAAGCATGCTGAACTTAGTTTCGGAATTATCATTTCATTGTGCGTCTTGAATATTATAAGATAAGAATGCGCACTTATGTGCAGTGTCAGTGTTTATTCTTTACTATATTCCATCAAGGATTTTGTTCTCTTCTTGCAGTCTTGTAGGTGGTAACGTTCACATGATTCCTCACACAGCGAGCACACGCAAGTGATATTTGGTTCATGATATGATGTGTTTTTACATATCCTGTGATGATATCCATGGATTGCCATTCGAGTTATAGCACTTCTGTAGTCTTGATTAGTTTGTGTCCACTGACGGTACACCATGGCATCTGTACTATAGAGATCTCTCCTTATTTCTTTTTTCTTGTCATATTCTTTCTTTAGAACTCGTGCATATTGCTTAGTGTTTTGCATTTGCTGTTCCATATGTAGATCTTCTAGGAAGAAAGGCTCCCTCGTAAGTTCATATACAAGGCGGGATTTTGTGTATTTGGATACACCTAGGGTAGCCTTTAGAAATCTTGCTTTAACTTTCTCAATCTCTTCTAGATTTGACATTGTTAGTTGTTCCCAAATCAGTTGCATTCCATATGTTAGTATGGGAACAATTTTGGCTTTGAACAATAACATGGCAGTGTTGATTGACAGTCTGGTTAAGTTTTGTATGTCATATATTGCCCTGATTGCAGCTGTGGTCCTATCCTTTACATGGTTTGTGAAGCATGTCACTTTTGTTTGAAAAGTTAGTCCTAGATATTTGAAAGTATTGACTGTATTCAGTGCTTCTGGTCCTAAGTTGATATGATCATCTTGTTTCAATCGTCCTCCTTGGCGGAATACCATATGTACGGTCTTTTGTTTATTTATATCTAATTTATTTTGGTTTGCCCATTCATACACTTTGTTGAGAGTATCTTGAAGGGTTTCCTTTGAGGTAGATCCTATGGCTATATCGTCTGCATACATGTACATATTTGTTGAGCCATTTGCTACATTTTTGATGTCACTGGTGAATAGATTGAAAAGCGTAGGGCTAAGGGGGTCTCCTTGTAAGACGCCTTTATTTTGTTCTATGGGTCTGGACTTCTCTATCTTGTCTGATATTATTAGGTTGTTTTTGTTAAGAATGTTTGTTATCAGTGGTATAAGGTGGTTTTGTTCTCCCAGTATGGTTTTCATTTTTTGGATTAGTAGATTTCTATTTACAGAATCAAAAGCTTTTCGGAAGTCAATAAATATTACGTGATATTTCCCTCGAGGTTCTTTCATAGCCGTTCCGATGTCTTCCAGTAGGGCTCCTATTGCATCCATTGTCGATACTTGCTTTCTGAAGCCACATTGCTGGTCTGGAAAGTGGGGTTCTACGATTTTATATAGTCTCCTTTCCAGGATTTTTGTGAGTATTTTGAAAGCTGCATCTTCTATCGCAATACCTCTATAATTTTCTGGGGAGTTTGTAGAGCCTTTCCCTTTGTATAATACTTTCAGTTCCGTTGTTCTCCACGTGTCTTGAATATTATAAAAGTACCTTTTTCAAATTACTTTTGAGTTCCCATTCTATAGCCTATATACAATGAGTCACACTGCAGACATACACAGACATGCTTTCAGATGTGTTCCTGAATAATTCGCAGTTCAGTTTTAAACAAGAATTGTTTGTTACATCCCTGCTTTGTCATTTAGGTCATTTTCATAGTGTAGGTTGAGTATTTTTGAAATTCAAGGTCATATTGCAGTTATTTTTGCAGACAGGATTTTGTATGTGGAAGGGATTAATGGATAGTATTTATAAAAAAAAAGTCTGTATTCCAGATTTTCAATAATGTGGCATTTTAAGTGGTGATAAAGCTGTTCTGGTTGGAAACAACCCACTATCAAAGTTCACAGAATTGACTCTGTTCAAATCTTGACATTGATGAGCATCTTATGTGTACATTGTAACTGCTTGCATGTAAACAAAGTCCTTCAAATTGCTGTTAAGAATGATAGACTCACAACCTTAAAACTGTACATGAAGTTATTTATATCTGCCCCCCTATTATTTAACAATGTTTTCTGTTTTCCTTCTTTATTGTAATTTTAAACTTGTTTTGATGATAAACAGCAAGTTTTGGGTTTGCTGTAGGTTTATGCTAGAAAATAAAACCTGGTTCTTTCTTGGTTAGATGTTTAAAATATTGAGGCTGTCTGCAAGTAAAATGTGAGGCTTAGATATTGAGCAGATTTTTCAGCTGATTGTATTCTTTAACCCTTTGCTGCTTACAAATTAAACTGTCAACTGTCATAAATCAAAAGCTGCAGCTTAACTGAGGGGTGTAACATGTTTTATCGCTTAAAAGAGAAAGCTATGAAATGCCGCCATCCCTCATCCTGTGGTCATCCTGTGAGCTGAGAACAGAATTGCTACCTCCAGTACAACACAATACAGTTGAGTTAGAAACAAAATCCATATACACAAAATTTTGAATGACTTACAGTACTTGGAAATAAAGCTGTAAACAGGAAAATGTGATAACATAAACTGAATGTTTGATCACAACAAACAGCATTTTTTCAGTGTGTCAGTATTAACCCGTATGGGACATCATAAAAGTGATAACATTACCTGACTGATAACATTATCCGTGATTACATTAAGTGGTGTTCACTGTATTTACTAGACTGACTGACTCATTCCTGTAACCCCTAAGGTGGAGCATAGGACCTCCAAGTGGAGGTTTCATTACTTATACTAATTTGGTTACGCTTATTTTCCTAGAGAGAGCACAGGGACAGGTGGTAAGCCCATCGCCTCTCAACCCCCCTCTGGAAACTAAGGTATTATTTGGACATGAAAGGGCTGAGAAATTTTGTCCAGAGGCTCTAATTTAGGTTTGGAGTTGTTTTTTACGTGTTGTAAATCTACAACACGGGCCCCCCAGCTTAAAGTCCCTCTCGGAGGACTCCATTCCCAGGGTTTTTACATCCTGATAAATCCATCGTCTGCGACCGGGTTTGATCCCGCAACTTTCAGATCTAGAGGCAAGCACGCTACCTCTAGACCACTGCGGCCGACATATTTACTGGAGCTTCCTCCATATAGCGTGTGCTGAGAATTGCTTGTAACTGAAAAGGATTTTGTACTTGCATCTATGTGGACATTTGCTTGCATTGAGTAAGAGCGTGGGTTGACTAGTGAGTGAAGTGGTAATAAACACACATATACAGCTGATCTCGACTGCCAAGTATTGTGCTGTCCCTCTGGTGGTGGATGGATGTACCTAGTGATGAGGTTGTCTTCAGTTTTACATCCCAGTTGTGTGCTGACATTCCTCTTCCTCTGTCCAATACATTTTTACATTTGAACTACAGTATAACTCGAATTATCCAAACTCCAATCATCTGGATAATTCGAGTTTCATTCTCAGCACACGCTATATGGAGGAAGCTCTATTAAATACGTTGGCCGCGGTGGTCTAGAGGTAGCATGCTTGCCTCTAGATCTGAAAGTTGCAGTATCAAACCCGGTCGCAATCGATAGTTTGTCAGCAAAACAACTGACTGTGACCAATTTGTTCAAGATGTGACACTTTATCTAAGTACAGTAATGTACAGATTTTTTAGAAGAAATGACCTTTTTCATGTTTTGTTAAATTAACTGGATAATTACCAGTATTGGAAGGGATGTTGATCTGCATTAGTGAAGGGTCGCAGCCCAGCACTAATCGCTTGACTTGCGTAGAGGTTAGTTTGAACACAATCATATTTAACATCCTTTTGATTTGCTGTAAATGTGGAACATGCAGAGAATGACTGGGATTATGATTAAGGTATTAGTTCGTGTTTATTTACACAGACTGGTGCTCGGGAGAAACAAATTCCCTGACTTATTTTTTTTTTCTGTAAATAAACGAAGGTTGAACAAAACAAATTAAAACGAAGTGATGTAAACAGTGGAGCATACTGAATATTGAGAAAAGTAAAAAATGAACACACTTTTAACTTCACTTATGTCAATTTTTAAAAAAACTGGACTAGTTTCAGGAGTGTTTCTCCCATCATCGACTGGCGGTCGACAGTACAGCGAGATGTCAGACCTTCATCCTCAGATCCAATCCACACTGTTGATACTAATACATGAACTTGAAAGCATTTATTTATATATAATCAATGAGCATATTCATCTGCACACATTTTTTGTAAGTAAAAACTTATCAAAAGGACGATTGTTTCGATGAGAAGCTTCTCACCATCATCAGCTGTTACAGCTGTTTTTACTTATGAAAAATGTGTGAAGACGAATATTCTCATTGATTATATATATAATATACACTTCACAATGTTTTCCCGATTAATTTAATCAAATTGAAAGCATTTGTTTAGATTCCTTAACCGCTTGGCAGTCATGTGTACAACTACTGTACAAGCGTGCACCAGCAAGTCGGTCGAAGTACTTCCACCAAAGCGAAGAAGGGTCAGGTGTCGGGAGGAGCTCAGCTTGTCGGACTGGAGTTGTACAAGAGGTTGCGAGAGTTCCTACGCAACTATCTCATAAGTCTTCTCAGGGTAAATATCTGGTCCGGTCTCTTGTTACTCTGGAACCGTCGGTAGAGGTTTTATTGCATGTGTTGTGTTGGCAGGATGGGATCGATCTGATGGACGAAGACGTGCTGCAGTTCTATACGAGGCAATGGGAAGAATACCAGTTCAGCTCTAAGGTGCTAAATGGAGTGTGTGCCTACCTGAACAGACATTGGGTTAGGAGAGAGTGTGAAGAAGGTCGCAAAGCTATATACGAGATTTACCAGCTCGCCCTGGTCACGTGGCGGGATAACCTCTTCAAGCAACTCAATAAACAGGTATGTGGATGCCTTAGCTACTTTTCACCTTCGTACTGGGGAAAATAATTTTGTCTGACATCCCCTATGACAACATAGAGAGTTTAGAGAGGGAATAAAGAGAACAAAGAAAGAGATAGAACAGAGTTTCCACACAACATCTGCTTGATATCTTTATCCTACTCTGCCCCGCAGATAGCAAATGGGAACAAAGACGTGATAATAGGTTGTGATCGCTTTATTGAGTGACGTGTAACATTAATAAGGTAGGGAATTTCCCTGTGCTGAGACTCGAGCTAAACTAAACTATCCTTATACAGTCGTTTATAATCCCATAAGATACTTAAAAATAAATGCTGATTTCACAGAATGCACTTTGCAATATGATTCACATGTTTGTGAACACATTCAATATTTTCAAACGTTTTTCAAAGTAACAATTGTAACTTTAATTTCTCAAAACCAAGTAAGGGCGGCTTGTCATTACTGTACTTATTTGCATAATTGACACACCCCAACTTTGCGTGTTTAAAATAAAAATAAAAATTCCTCGCATAATGAACACACCCTAATTTTTGTTATAAAAATCTGGGGGAGAAATTTGTCTGTTACACGTATAAATACAGTATATCTCTCGAAGCCTTTCATTTGTTAATGAGCAATGAATGTACGAATAAATTATTCCAGATAGTTATTTATTTTATTTATTGTATGAAATACGAGATACAGTCAACTCTCGATTATCCGGGTGCGGATTAACCGTTGAGCTATTCCTTTAAAAAAATATTCACTTAGTTCACTTAGTTACGGAGGCTCTGTTCCGATAATCACAAAAGGAAAATGCGGTCAAAAAACAAAAGAGTGTTTCTTAACAGATTATTTCAGCAAAGTGTAAAAATTCCTTGAAAGTGCCAAAACCAAACTGTTAATACAGTAGTCTTAGTGTTTTATTGTTGTGCTGAAACAGTTTGTGACCTCTGAGGGTGAATGATTCTAGCACTGCAAGACGTTTTCACATAAGCCTGTGTAAGTTTTAAATAATTTTTCAATTACAGTATGATTAGGTATAATTTTGTTTTAACCGTGTTTTCGTTTATCCGTGAGGTGGCTACCACCCATTATCCCGGATAAACGGGAGTTGACTGTACATCAAATGAGGAATTCAGTTCAGTTATTTATATTCATATTTCATAGTATGAAGTGGAGCTACTGTTACCTAGTTTAATTTTGTTACACGTATTTTTCCAGAGAGGGCAGAGTGACAGGTGGTAACCCTCTTTTGAAACTAAGGTGTTACTTGGGCGTGAAAGGGCCGAGGAATTTTGTTCATAGGCTCTAATTTAGGCTTGGAGTCCTTTTACATGCCATAAATCTATAACATGGGCCCCCAGCTTAAAGTCTGTGTAGGAGGACTCCGTGTTGAGGATTTTTACATAATGTAAAAACCATCGACGCAGCTGGTTTGATCTCGTGACCTTTGCATCTTGAGGCAGGCTCGCTAAGCTCAGTTTCAGTGCCGGTAAAGCACAGTTGTGACTTTGACAAGTTCAAATGGCCCAGCCAAGATCCAGTCTTGAAGGTGGATTCTAGTAAGGCAGTGGTGCATGTGGATTCTCCAACGGAAATGGGCGAAAATTATGAAGTCGCAATAATTGGTGACTCGATTGTAAAACATGTAAAACTAAACCGAAACTCAGCTCAGGTAAAGTCTTATAGGGGCATTAGGGCTGAGCAATTAGACAACCTCGTCTCAAGAAAAAAAGATGACATTAAGGGTTCCCCTAAAGTTATTGTGATGCACGTGGGATCTAACAATCTAAAAAGTGCCTATTCACCTGACGAGGTAATGGGTGACGTTTATGGTGCAATCAGAAGTGTCAAAAAAAGTTTCTCTAGTTCTCTTGTAATAGTAAACGGAATCGTCAGAAGACGAGACGTGAACTTGAATTTTATAAATAGTGTAAATGAGAGTATCAGATGGGCATGTAACTCATTGAATTGTATTTATGTAGATGTAAATAAGAAATTGCTCTCCGATAGCATCGGTAGAGACGGTGTGCATCTGAATAGGAAAGGGTCATACAATTTAAGTAAGATTATAGATAATGTTGTGAACTTATGTTTACTGAAGGGAAACTAAATAGTAGAACAGCAGATGAGTTTGTTACAAAAAGTCGAGAAAATAGTATTGCTAGTAGGTCTAACTATATAGTTTCAAATGATTACGAAAACAAAATTGTTGAGCTTAACTCAAACCAAGTCAATATCAATGATTCAAACAATAGTTATGTTTCAGGCACATTCAACAACAACGAAGACAACTTCATCATTTATAATCAAAACGTGCAATATATCTCAAACAAAAGAGTAGCTCTAGAAAGTAATTTGTTAGACATCAAACCAAATATAGCCATACTCACAGAACATGGTTTAAAAGCTGATGAAATGGAAGTAAATAAGTACAATGGCTATAAGTTAGCAGCAAGTTACTGTAGAAACTTTCATAACAGTGGGGGGGTTGCAATTTATGTTAAAAATGAGGCTAAATTTATTGTAAATGACTGCAAGAATTTTTGTATAGAGTTATGCTGTGAGATGGCAATGTTAGAGATTAAGTTAAAAAATAAAAACCTGTCTGTATTAGGGGTGTACAGTCCACCAAGTGGTAACAAAAAAGTATTCCTGGATAATTTGGAAAATTGTTTAGATATCATAAATAAAAAGAACAGTATTATTGTAGCAGGGGATATGAACATTGACTTAACGAGAGAGAGTAACATTAAAAAGCTATTGTTAGACATATTAGTTAGACATAAACTGACATTAGTCAAAACTGATCCAACTAGGGTGACAAAAAATTCATCCACAAGTATAGACCATATTTATACCAATTTACATGAAAATGAGTATACCGTACAGTTAAATAGATCAGGGCTAAGTGACCATTATGGGCAAATCCTCACAGCAAAATTCAAGAAGTCTAAATCGCATAATAAACAAAAAGTGTATGAAGTTAGACGATTAATAAACGTAGCATCGCTAAATAGGCTTAAGGAAAACATAAGTGAAATTAATTGGAATAAAATATACGAAGTAGAATGTACAAACGAAAAATTCAATGTTTTTTTAAATTTATTGAAATCATGCTTAGACAAATCAATACCAAAGAAAAAGGTATTTCAAGATAAAATCAACAACAAAAAAATAAGAAATTGGATGACAAAAGGAATAAAAATTTCTAAAAAAAGAATGGAAGCATTAAACAAACTGAAATCAGCTGGTTTAGATGAAAAATCGCTTAATTATATACAAAAATATGAATCCATTCTGAAAGAAGTAATGACTCTTGCCAAAAAATCACATAATAGATCTCTAATTCTAAACTCTGAGAATAAAATAAAGACAACATGGAACATCGTAAAAACTTTACATAGAGATTCAGACAATCAAATTGAAAATTTAGTGATTGAAAAAAATGGTATCTTGCTCAAGGATCCACAAAAAATCTGTGAACTATTTAATAATTATTTTATAAACATAACTAAAGAATTGGGAATCAGTAATTTTGCTTTAGATAATGTAATACACACCAGTTCTCCAAGCAATTCTATGGTAATATCAGAAATTACACATTATGATCTTCTTAAGCAAATTAGCTCTCTAAAAAGCAAAAGATCTGCGGGGCTCGATGAATTTTCAAATGAAATGTTGAAATTTTGCAAGTACGAAATTTTAGAACCTCTTACCCACTTGATAAATCATTGCTTTACAACAGGCACATTTCCAGAAATATTAAATAAAATAATTGTAAGACCTTTATACAAACAAAAAGGTACAAAAAAGTCTTTAGAAAATTACAGACCAATTTCGTTATGTTCGGTATTCTCAAAAATTATGGAAGGTCTGTATCTCGAACAATTGCAAAATTTCTGCAATAAATTTAAAATTATGTCAAATCAGCAATTTGGTTTTCAAAAGAAAAAATCGACATTACTAGCCATTAGTAAAGGAAATGATGTTATAATTCAGGCACTACATAATAGAAAACATGTAATCGCAATGTTCTTGGACCTGTCTAAAGCCTTTGACTGTGTCAACAATAAAAAATTATTGGATAAATTAGATGGCTATGGTATAAGAGGAATTTCAAAAGATTGGATCAAGGAATACTTAAAGAACAGATCTCAAAGCGTAGAAATTAAACATGAAATAAGTGATAACATAGTCAAGTACAGATCAAAATTTAATACAATAAAACAAGGAGTGCCACAGGGTTCAAAGCTTGGCCCTTATTTATTCTTACTATATATAAATGATTTGTTTCAGAAAGTCGAAGATGTTGGGGGAACTGCAATAGGATATGCAGATGACACTACAATTATAATCACAGACGATACATTAAAGGGTCTAGAAAATAAAGCAAACTCAATAATTAACATGGTGGATGAATACTTCAAAAATCTAGATATGGTAATGAATCTCAAGAAAACAGTTTGGATGAAAATCACTTTGAAGAAAGAAAAAACTTCTAACATCAAAATTAAAATAAAAAATGAGGAACTTCCAGAAGTCAATCACTCAAACTTTTTAGGCTTGGTTATAGATCAAAATTTACAATGGTATTTTCATATTGAGAAAATCAGGAAAAAAATAAATAAAGGTATCTACATTTTAAAACAGACGAGGCAAGTTATGGATAAAGCTACCCTAAAACAACTATATTTCGCTTTCATTCACTCTCACTTAAACTATGGCATAATTCTTTGGGGGTCTTCATCAAAAAATAAATTATTAAGTATATTCAGATTACAAAAAAAAGCCATTAGAGTCATAGAAAAAATACCTCAAATTCAATCTTGTAAAAATATATTTAAAAAACTAAAAATACTTACAATTCCTTCCCTATATATCTTTGAAAACATCAAATTTGTAATAATAAACTACATTCAGGACAAAAACCAAAACATGCACTATCACTACACAAGAAACAATAGTAATTATTTTAAGAAATCATTAAGAGGTTCTTTAGGCAATAAAAGTATAGAAATTAGAGCAAAAGACCTTTACAATCACTTACCGACCTCATTAAAAACCATTTCAAGCAATAATCTCAAATTAAGAAAAATAAAATCTTTCCTCTTAGAAAAAGCATACTATTCATTAGAAGAATTTATAAATGAAAAGAATTAGTCATATATATATATATTTATAATAAGAAAGTGTGCATAAATTGTTGAGTGTTTAAAATTCTCAAAATTTCTCTTCTTAAGTGTATTAGGGTTTTTTCTTAAGTGTATTAGTGTATTTTCTTAAGTGTATTAGTGTATTATCTTAAAAGTTTTATTGTATTTTCTTAAGTGTATGTTTTTGTATATTTCATTCTGTGTATTTAATCTCTTGTATTATTTCTCAGCCGTGTACACCTGGTACAACTGGCTAACAATAAACATAAACAAACATAAACAAACATAAATACCTCTAGACCACTGTGGCCAAGTTATTTATATTACACAACATCCAATTAAATGCAAATACATAAAAGAAATATAACTTTAACTTAAAATCCAATACCTAGTGTAAAAATAAAAATAAAGAAATGGAAAGTAGGAAGAACAAAATTGAAATCTTGAGTTAAAACTAGTAAATTTGTTCGTTAAATATCTGCTAAATACAGAGTGATTATTCATATTGCGAAGTGGAGGTTACTGTTACCTAGTTGAATATGTGGCTGTTTGTATTTACTGTGTCTGGTTGTGACCTAATTATGGAATTATAGAGTCTTGGACCATACTGATTGCTATGTTTAGAGCCAGAAGAGATGAAGTATTTTGGTTTTGTTTCTTCTTGTATTGTAGCTATAACCTATGGTAGAATAGGGTTAAACTTCTGTATAATAAGTAATAAATAACAATTCTGTTGGATATTCTGTAGGCTTATTAAGCAAACTTTTATTACCCTCTTCTGTATTAGATTCATTACTTTCTCTCTTAACACAAACTGTTTTGAGCATTTTCATTACCTGTCTTTTCTATTTGGAAGCTTAAAGACAGATACACCATCAAGTCTCCAGTAAATAGACAATATTTCTGTACCAGTAACAGATTTTCAAGATATATTAACCCCCAGTTTATCATTATTATTATTAATTTATTTTGAACAAAGATTTTATGAAATCCTGTTTAATATCAGGAATAATGCTATGTTTCAGGTGACAAATGCAGTACTCAAACTCATTGAAAGGGAACGCAACGGTGAAACTATCAACACGAGACTTGTTAGCGGAGTGATCAACTGTTACGTGGAATTAGGTGAGTCAGTCAGGACACTCGAAACAGAAAGAGAATGAAGGACCATAATACATAACACCATTTTTTTAAAATTCTATATTTGTTGAAAATAACAAAACTGTGTTGATACAAAATTGTGCTCTATCAGGTTCTTACAGACATGTATGTGATGATGATTTGTGTGGGTGAATGTATCTAATGCTCAGGAGTTAACAACGAAGTCATTCTCCTTCTTGCTTCCCAATATTTAGAAGTCAGGGCTTGATAATCTTGAAGAGCTGCACAATGTTCTAGACAACACAGTATACAATTTGGAGAAGTAAATATTGCAATTCTATGTAGGTGCTTTCCTTGACAGTCATGTCCTGTAATAAGTCTCATACTAGCAACTGAAGATTTTTGGGGGTTTTCTAATAGTATTTTTATATTTCTGTTTCCCATTTTTTCAGTTAATTTAGCACTTTCATTTTCTTTTTGATGATTCTTTTAATTGATTCATAAGAAAAGGCGTTTGTTTGTTTCTGCTTAATTGTGCACCCTTTCTTTGCTAATATATCCTCTATTTCATTTCCTTGTATTCCACAATGTGCTGGAATCCAGTATATTACTACACATTTGACCAAGATTTTGGATAGTACGGATCATGTTTTGTATTTCCATTATTTTTTTTTCATTTTTGGGTAAGATGATACTACAGCTTGGATTGCTGCTTTAGAATCTGATAAGAGTCAGTCGAAAATGTTCTGGAGCGACTGGTAAATAGCTAATACTTCACCATGTAGTATCTTTCCCAGCATGTTTGTAAAGTGAAAAGAATTGACATGTTCCGCCAGCTCCCGCTCCATCTTCATCTAAATGAGATGATGATTTGTTGGCAGGACTGAATGAGGAGGACCCTGGTGCAAAGGGGCAGAACCTTTCAGTGTACAAGGAATCCTTTGAGAATGTCTTCCTGGAGGATACGGAGAGATTCTACACACGTGAGAGCACGGAGTTCCTTCGACAAAATCCTGTGACAGAATACATGAAAAAGGTAACTAGCAAGTTTATGTGATGACCCATTTCCTTCCTCACTTCACGTGAACCAGTTTATCTCTAAGCTTAGTTGCTAATACAGTAGATTGACAGGGACTTTATTGAATATTTATAAAGTATAATAATTGAAAAGAATAACTAAACAGTTTTGTGAAATGTGCTTTGAATTTTTCCTGGTGCTGGTAATATATTATATTTTCCCGGGCTACTAACGAGGTGGTGAATTGGATTAATTCCGACGTTTCGAAGCCAAACTGAGGCTTCATTGTCAAGGAGAATGAAATGCCGGGATTTCACCCGGGAAAATATCATATATAAACAGTTTTGTGTTTTAATACAAGTAATAACTGATTTTTTCCTACACCATTTTTGAACTTTGTTTTTTTCCTATACCGAACTGTACCACATTCATGCAATCATCAATCTGCGAGTACTTGCTGGACAGCTTGCTCGTCAAATTGGCTCCAGGCCAGCTCATGTGGTCTGCGATGAAATCTCTTGCAGGCGTTGAATGGATTTCAGTAAATATTATGACTAGGTTATTGTTGTAACTTTTGCTGCGTCTCATGTATGTACTGACGGCAGTAGCCAAACCAAAAATTGTGTGACTTAAGGCTTTCCCGGTGTTGAGAGTGTATTATTGTTGGATTATCCAGTTCACTTCTCCCAGAAGATGGCAATGGAGATAGCTGTCGAAAGCTTGGAACCAAACCTCCAACTCACCCGAGAAACAATAATACAAACCAAAAGTTGTATTTGCTATTATTACTTCCTCGACCCGTACCATAGGTACTATAGGTAGAGGAAGTATTGTGTTTGACTCCGAAATTCCAAGTTAACTTTAAGACTAAATACACGTTTGAGATCCCCTGAATCCAAAAGTACTATTTTCAGAAACATATCTGTGTGTGTAAACATCCTAGCTCCCGAACGGAAATCATAATATTTTATACTTGGATTAGGTACCCTTGCTAGAGCAGATATTGGCCTCCCAAAATCGGAGTCGTACTGCCATATGCTTCCGAGTGGCAATAAATACTGTTTTTATTGACATATTGAAACAACTGTAGTCTAGCACTGCCCATTAAGAGTTACCCCTAGGTTTCATGTATGATTGGGGATTATGCTTAACTTACCACACCTTTCCTGATTATTTTTCTCTTGATTTATTTCTTAATTTTTCTCATCCCCTTCTTTCTCATTTTTCCTAAATACTCCCCTATATTCCTAGTCTTTTCTTCTCCTCTGAATTTCAACATCTTGATGATTATTATCTGATTATGAAATTTATCCCACTTTTTCTCCCAAATTTCTTCTCTCCACCGTCTTACCCCTTCACATTCCGTTAAGTAGTCTGATATTCCTTCCTCTTTACTACATAGTACACAACCTTCCTCTCTGTCCTTCCTTAACCCTTTCAGATATATCACCCCTGTTCTCATCCATGCGTATCCCTCTCTTCCTTGCTTATCACAACAGTCCACATATTTCTCCCTTCCCCACTGTGTTTTAATTACTCTGTATAATCTTAAAGAACTTTTGTTTGCAAAGCTCGCCCAGATCTCTTGTCTTTCCATGTCCTTTACTCTTTTTCCTATTTCCCCCCAAAATCTTATTACCTTCTCCTCATTGCCAAATATCCCCCATCCCAACTTATCCAGTATCCTTTGAAGCAACTGTAATACTTTCTAGCTTAGGAAATAAACTAATAATTACCAAAATAATGATAGGTGTTATGATAATAAGATGGTTGAAAATTGTCAATTGGATGGATGATTCTTGACATGGAGTCTTGTGCTGTTACAGGCAGAACAGCGCTTGCTCGAAGAACACAAGAGGGTCCAGGTGTACCTACACGAGACAACGCTAGACAGGCTGGCCAAAACATGTGAGAAAGTCCTCATCGAGAAACACCTGGAGATATTCCACTCGGAATTCCAGAACTTGTTAGACGCAGACAAGAATGAAGATCTCGGCCGCATGTACCAGCTTGTTGCACGTATTCCAGATGGTCTTGGCGAGCTCAGGAATTTGCTGGAGAGTCATATTGCATCGCAAGGTCTCGCTGCCATTGACAAGTGCGGTGATTCAGCAAATAATGTAAGTTTATTTTCTTGTAATTTTGTGGCATGAAAATGCTGAAATATATAATATCCACTCACAGAATGATTTGTGGATGATCACAATGGTGATTGAAACTACGTAGTCCTAAGGTAATAACTAGGGCCGGATTTTTAGGCTTTTATAAAATAGTATTTTAGCCTTTTATTTTTGTGGAATAGCCCTTTTTAGACTTTAAACAAACAATTTTACCCGTCTTAATAAAACATACAATGAACACTAATATTAACACTGAAAATTTTATTATAATTTTGACACATTTATTCTAGTTTTTTTTTATGAAATAAAAAAGTTAACTATTCCTTATATCGGCACTTGAAAAATAGCATAAACAGTTGAGATATTTACCCTTTAATGATACAATTATTCAATACAGCACTCAATTCACTTCCGGTCTACAAAAATAAGTAGACTGGAGTTTCACGAATTTGTCCCTTTAATACACTTCTCTGTTGTCAGTCGGAGGTGTTACATTTTCGAGTTCCAATGACTAGCGACAAAGCGACATATACATAGTTAATTTCATTTCGTTGTGTAAATTTATTTATATTACGTCTTTTCTTAAAATGCACAAATTCATGTATTTATTTTGCATTAATTGGAAAATCTATTTAAAAATCGTGTTTTTCTGCAAAAGTCCTCTATAGCCTCTTTTAGGCCCTTCAGTCCGATTTAGCCTTTTTAGGTTCTGTAAGATTCATATATTCAGAAGCAAGGTGAAATGTAATAGTATGCTGAAATGTTCTAATTAGGAAGCTAAAAAAATAGGTTAAAACCTTCAAATGCTGGCCCTAGTAATAACCATAAAAGTGTAGTTTAAGTGTGTTTAAAACCGTAATTATAACCTTTTGGCTATTTGCAGGCTATTTTATAACTCCCAGCAGAGGGTATAATTGTAATGTAAATCTAGCCTAACTAATTTTGGGAAATATCCACCAAAATGAAAGAAAGTTGAGTCCCAAAATCAGCCAATCAAAATTCAGGTCCCTATAGTATTTTATTTATCTTTCAGGATGCATATTTAAGAATTAAGATGCATTTAAATTCCTGCGAGTTGACTTATGTTTTCTGTTTCCAGGACCCCAAAATATACGTAAATACGATATTAGAAGTTCACAAGAAGTATAATGCATTGGTACTAACAGCGTTCAACAACGATTCAGGATTTGTGGCGGCTTTGGATAAGGCTTGTGGACGATTCATCAACAGCAACGCAGTAACAAGACAAGCAAATAGTTCATCCAAGTCACCAGAGCTGCTAGCCAAGTATTGCGATCTCTTACTGAAGAAGAGCAGTAAGAATCCAGAGGAGGCAGAGCTAGAAGACACGCTCAACCAAGTGGTAAGCCTGTTGCATCAGATATTCATGAAATGCTTTTCAAATCATATTGAACCATCAGGATTTCTCCAAATGATTGAAATTTGCAACGGTAATCATTCATAATAGTGAGGTTCCATCTGGCGCTGAGAAGCAAACTATGGCTTAGCTCAGTTGGTAGAGCAGTGGCATGGATAGCCAAAGGTCCTGGGTTTGAATCCCAGTGTCAGGAATTTTTCTCCTATTATATTCTCATAGGTTCTCATGATGCAGCATTGGACTCTTGTCTTGATTCTGTTGTTTGTTTGCAGATGGTTGTTTTCAAGTACATTGAAGATAAAGACGTATTCCAGAAGTTCTACAGTAAGATGCTGGCAAAGAGGCTAGTGCAGCACATGTCTGCCAGCGACGATGCAGAGGCATCAATGATCTCAAAGCTGAAACAAGCTTGTGGCTTCGAATACACTTCTAAACTCCAGCGAATGTTCCAGGTAAAACTCTCATCAGTAGTATTCAATAGAATTAAAATCCTTAAGAAAATTGGCTTTACCTTATTTAAAATCCAGTGGATGTCAGACTTTCAAAGATCCACTGGATTTTAAATAAGGTAAAGCCAATTTTCTTAAGAATATACACAGTGGAAAGCTTAGGACCATCCATCCAACATGTTAAGAATTAAAATCTTTAAATTCTCAAAATTTACCAAGTCATTTCTGTTTTTCTTTTTTCAGCCAAGATTTTTCAAACAGTAGTTTTGAAACTCATGCAAATTGTGTATTTGAAATCTCACTTTTTGTACAGGTCACAATAGAATTCTGTTCATACTATATCTCACAAGATAGCATGTAGCTGTCTGTCTGTCTGTCTGTCTGTCTGTCTGTCTGTCTGGACTGACATCATCCCCTCTTGGAGCACATAATGCCTCCAATACATTTGCTACTAGTAACCACTACCTCTTGTCCTCTTCTACTTCCAGTTGGGTTACCATTAAATAGAGGTCTGTGAAATTAACAAATATCTGCAGAATTTAAATTTACTATAATCCCAAAAACAGCGCTTCTGAAACGTGAAATAACGCAAATTCACATAATAAGGCAAAAAGTAAACATAACCACAGTAATCATACATAATGTTTTCAGGACTCACAGCAAAGAGGTCAAATTATAAAAACCCTTATTTTATCACTCAACTTCACTTTTAAGGGTTAACTTACACATAACTCGTTTCACAAGCAACTTGCTTGCATCCTCAGATGAGGTCCACTGCCGGGTCCGTTGTTGGGCCGATAGATGTCTCTGTAGGATGGATCATTCTGGAGATAAGGTCACTTTCCTTTGGCATGTCAAAATTTACTAAATTATTCTTATTTCTTTGGATGAAGACTTTCCTGTACAGTCAGATCAACCGGTTTATATACAACTTTTAATAATTTTATGTCATCCTCAAACACAAGGAACACTTACAAAATATAAAGTACAAACAATTGGAAAAATTTGAGGTTGCCCATCACTATTGGACCAATGAACACTAGTTTGAGGATGACATAAAATTATTAAAAGTTGTACATAAATCGGTTGATCTGACTATATAATGGAAAAAATCTGATGTGAAAGTCACATAACTTCCTCTGCCCAAATAAAAGTTAACAGTATCGCAAGACACAATTTTACGCTAATTATCCTATAAATACCTCTTCTTTCAATGATGCGACTAAAAGCGCAGGCTATATAATAAACTTAAAGGCCCTGTTAACTTAAAATCAAGTGACTCTCAGAATAAAGAGTGTTTAGTAAAATACAGCAGTGAAAACCGCATGTTTCTACGATGCTTCGTTCTCGCGAATTCGAATAATAACTGATGTGCCTTCCAGCGGAGTGACGTCAGAGCGCACTACCTGCCCAAAGCCCGCGCGCTGTCTCTCTAGTAAGGGTCATTCCATGTCAAGTGAACCAATTTTTTGTCAATTTTGAACATGACCATCTCCGATTTTAGTCATACTTGGTTGTCATGAAGTACCACCTGAGATATGTTAAAGTGCAAAATATCAGATTTTTATGTGTTGTAGTTTTCCAGTTATACCCTTCTGAAATATGGAAAAAAACCAAATTTTCTGCATAAGTGCAATCACAAAATGACGCATAAATCAAGCTGGAATTGACATAGATGAGTGGGAAAAGTATCAAAATGTAGCTTATATTATGAGCTTTAATTTGATACGTCACACGAGTACTTTCGAAAAAAAATATTTTCAAGGTTACCCAAAAAAAATTTGAAAACTGAATTTTTCAAAAACCTATATTTTGAAAATTTTGAAACAATTCTCATAGAAACATACATATTTCAGCATCATGTCCTACAAGTTTTGATAAGGGATCGCAATGGGATCATATTTTTTTACATTTATAACAAATACTATGCACGCTGGGTAAGAATATATGGCACCGTAATCTTGCACTTAATTCTAAAATTTCATTACAATCAAAAAGAAAAACTTACAGAAAACATGTTACCTTCCCTTCTTCAATGACAAAAACGTGAATTTATTGTCTACAGTAATTTTCTAGAGCCATGGTTGCCGCATCCATCTCTTCCTTCGAGAGGTAATAACTACGGCCAGTGGGACATGTAGGTTGCACAAGGGTGAGGATCTGAGAGAGAGGCACAGTCAGTTTATTTGGACAGTCACTTTTGAAAGTAAATGATGGAGAAGGACCTGCAGGGTGCAGAAACATCAGTTCCACTATCTGTGCTGTCTCATTTTTGTCCACAACTACACCAAGCCACCAATGATTGTTGTTCTCACATGTAACATATCCTTTTACTTCTGCTAGCTTCAGCCTCTGTTGCACACGTGGTCCTAACACTGAAAAAGTGGATGACTGTTCACTTCTTGAAAATACCTTTGTCAACAACACTTTATCTGACAATGGGATGAAACTGTGGAACTTCTGTGTGCCTGGTATTGCTTTTGTAGACAGAAATCTGTCTGCAAGTATTTTTTCCTCTTTGTTGTATTGTGCTTCATTGAAGAAGAAGAACTGCATGGAGTCGATGTTTTCCTCACTCCATGTAAACAGCTGTGCTGGTGTCATGATTTGATGCTCGTATGGCCGCTGTAGGCTTGCCTTTCCTGCAAGTCTTTTCACAGTACCACCCAGACCGTCACATACTCCTTTCCCATGGGCTGTTGCATAGAAATGCCACTCTGCCTCAATTCCAAAATCATGAACATGGTGGCATAAGTTTGAAAAGTTTTTTCTGTTTTTAAATTGCGCAGCTGCACCATCTGAGAAGTAGTAAATTTTTTTCAAATCTCTAATTACTTCCAACTTCAAATGAGAGATAAGCCTTTTCTGGAATAAATGAACAGCAGTGGTGTCATGCTGTAGACATTCAGAGATACATACAATACTTTTGTAGTGTATATTATGATCATTGTAGTAGACTGCTATAGGAAAAATAGTTGCTTGATCATTGTTCCAATGAAAAGACTGGGCTTCATCCTGTAGTACAAACGAATAATTTTCTGCAAAGTCCATACATACCACAGCTTCATTTACTCCAATATTCTGCTTCAAGTGATTATAATATTCTGCCTGTCTTCTTGCAATAAAAGAATGTCTCTTCAAAATCAACAACTGTTCACACAAAGTTTCTATAAACTCATCTGCAGTTTTGATGAAGGTTACTAAATTACATCTGTCAACAGAAACCCACTGCTTGTATGTAATGTTGTCCACCAGTTCATTATCTAGCAGCAACTGTAACTCATCTTTCAAATTATCTACACCTGGACATGAAGGACATTCATTAAGGTGGCATGCTGTGCCTGGCTCTTCACACATTAACTTCGCTAAACAGGAATTATAATTACTTATATCTGTGCCATCATTCAGTGTAATTTGTTTGGATTTCAACACTTGTAGCATTAATTTAACATTCTAATGCACTGTACAAACGCATACTGTGTGGGTACCACTTCCTCCAGCCAAGACGCAATGTTTAGGTCGTAAATCAGCAAATTTCGAAAATCCAATCTTATCAGTAGGATTTTTGTTTTTGAACAGCTCGTACACTTCCTTCAAGTTGCCCATCACTAGCCTCTTCTGTACATGAATTCTACTACTGTCACCCGTTTTCACAGAAACAAAATCTTTTTTTCCAGGCATAAGACGGCTGACATCATCACTGTTGTAGAACCCTATTACCTTCTCAATCACAGATTCATTTAAAACCTTTCCTGGTTTAGGATTTGGTGTTGCCAGAATACCCTTCGCTTTCACCAATGCTTTAGCTTTTCTTGCCATTCTGTTGCTAACCTGAAATTCATTTTGTATTTCACTGCATGACCAGCTTTTAGGTAGTACTGTTAAAATTTGCAATTTTTCACTAACACTTATATTTTCTTCTTGAAACTTTTCTTTTAGCTGACAAATGACTTCACATGATTCTGATTTATGGTCAACAGTTTTCTCTGTATTTGTACTTGCTGCTGTTAGTACCTTTTCTGTCAAACATTTTTTTATTTTACTGTATTTTTTATCACAGTATGATTTCATTTGCAACTTCCTCTTAGCAACAGGTGACTCCTCTAGAGAGCTTAGAGACTTATTAAGGTACTCTAAGGTAACATCTAAAGCTACAAATGATTCATCAACATTAGTAGGCCTAGTGGTATTGGCTACTGGTACTAAACAGTCATCTGTTGTATCTGTAACCTGTTTCTGCTTTGATAGTTCTTTCCTACAACTGTCACAAATTTTCATACCTACCACAATGGTGTCAAACATGTCACACATCCAGTCAGTAACAGGCCTCACACTTCTTTTCACACCCTGATGTCTGTCTTTCTTGAAAGGGTTGCAGCAGAAAATCTTTGCTGTTTCACTTACTTTTTCAGCCATACTGGGGAAATACACAATGCCTATTTTAATCACTGAACCCACTACTTTACATGCAGCAATACAGTCTTTGTACAGCCTTTGAAGAAAGGAAGCACACTGCATGAGAGTCAAGGCACAACTGAAGCCAGGTCCAACAGGTTACAACTTGCATTCCCTGGCTGACTCACATGCTTGCAGACTGTGTTTACTCATACCCATTTGACCACTTGCACAAGTTGGTATATGCATGTTGGTAAACAACTCCCTGGACAAAGGAATGGATTTTAGAATTAAGTGCAATATTCCTGTGTCATATATTCTTACCCAGCGTGCATAGTATTTGTTATAAATGTAAAAAAATATGATCCCATTGCGATCCCTTATCAAAACTTGTAGGACATGATGCTGAAATATGTATGTTTCTATGAGAATTGTTTCAAAATTTTCAAAATATAGGTTTTTGAAAAATTCAGTTTTCAAATTTTTTTTGGGTAACCTTGAAAATATTTTTTTTCGAAAGTAGTCGTGTGACGTATCAAATTAAAGCTCATAATATAAGCTACATTTTGATACTTTTCCCACTCATCTATGTCAATTCCAGCTTGATTTATGCGTCATTTTGTGATTGCACTTATGCAGAAAATTTGGTTTTTTTCCATATTTCAGAAGGGTATAACTGGAAAACTACAACACATAAAAATCTGATATTTTGTACTTCAACATATCTCAGGTGGTACTTCATGACAACCAAGTATGACTAAAATCGGAGGTGGTCACGTTTTTCCATTGGTTCACTTGACATGGAATGACCCGTAATCAAGCTGCCTATGAGGCAGCAACTTGTATCTTAATATTGTATGCGCGAGTTTGCGTGCTAGTTAGTCGGAAATGCCTAAATGTTGTGTTTTTGGGTGCTCAAACGCCACAAATATCGATTTAGGAATAAGTGTTCATAAGTTTCCAAATCAAGATCGATCACCGGGCAGATTCAAAGCGTGGCTGAATAGAGTAAATCGGCGTGATTTCGAGCCTACCCGACATTCCGTTGTTTGTTCTGCACATTTCAATGCAGATGACTTTGAAATTACCTCCCGGCTTAAAAATGAACTTCTGGGAATCAAAACAAGTCACCCGATTTTAAAGAAAACAGCAATTCCGTTTATAAAATTGAAACCAGGTGAACACAAGTCGCAGAGAGCGTGTAGTGCCTATGTAAGGAAGAAAATTGTCAAAGAAGCAGTAGCAGATTCGTCAATGAGTGCGTGTGCTGAATTCTGTGAGACAGTGTATGAAGAAGCAGGAATCAACGATATCGAAGAGCAAACTAATACCGGCAATGAAAACGCAATTGCACCAATC
Organism: Ectobius pallidus; assembly: GCA_964059195.1. Taxonomy (NCBI): domain Eukaryota; kingdom Metazoa; phylum Arthropoda; class Insecta; order Blattodea; family Ectobiidae; genus Ectobius; species Ectobius pallidus. The sequence continues at coordinate 341,646 of CAXKWD010000004.1, read as the reverse complement.
GAAATAGAAATGCAGTGTGAGCTAGGTAGGGAAGTTCTTAGGGATATTTTAAATTCTGAAACTCCTGAAAATGAATCTGAAAATGATATGGATACATCTTTTTGTGAAACAGTTAGTAACAGCAGTAATGATTCTACTGATTCCATACAACAAGAAGTTTCACAGAAACAACATTCAAAAATAGGCCAGGGTGCCGTATTTTTTGTTGTGTGGGAATGTTTGCTGTCTTTATTTACCTTTTGTGGTAAATGCGGCAAAACTGTCACTAATGTACATCCGAGTATTAGAGGGCCTTCACTATCTGTGAAAACTGATTGCATTAATGGTCATAAATTTATATGGCGTTCGCAAAATAACATAAAGAAACAGTCATCGCTTTCTGTTAAATTAGCAACATCTCTCTATGTTAATGGTTTAAGTTTTAGTGTTTTCAATTCCTTCGCCGAGACTTTTAATTTGTACTTCATGTCTGCCCCTTCATTTTATAGAATTATACACTCCTATATTACTTACAACTTTGATTTTATTTACAGCAACATTTTAAATTATAATAGTTTTTTCTAGTTTTTAATTGTTCTTTCACTTGCATGAAAATAAATGACCAAACTAAATATTTTACAACTAGTACTGTAGTACTGTAAAAAGAAGACTGAGTTGACTTTAAAAACTCTGTATAACATTTTTTGAACCTCACTGTAGTTGTGGATTCAGGATTAAAATTTCAATTAATCAAAATACGAAATATCTCTTCCGTCAGCAGGTTGAAATTATCTGTACTCTTTGCTAGGCTCAGGGTATTCGTTCCGAATCTGTTTAACTACGCATGAAGGTATGACTTTTCTATTGCCTTTTCCGAAGGGCTTCCAAGAATTAATCCAGTAGACGAATTGTCTATAAGCTACATAACGCATGTTTCTATTGTTCGCTACTCGTAACTCTTCCCTTTCAAAATTGGATTCGGCTCTCACCATCATAAGGTGCCTAGCAGTGTTCAATGTGTCCCTGTTTAATACAACAGAATGAAAGGAATTATGTAATGTAATGCAGTCAGCACTTCCCTTCACGTCCCTTATCATAACACTTTCAGAACAGCAGAAACATTCATTATGAATCGCTGACAAAACACATTCACCACAGTTGCACCAATCAGTACTATTTACACGGTCAGCATTCCCAGCATTTTCTTCGTCTGGTCTTAAAATTACACTTTTTTTCGGCTCGAATTGATATGGCCTGATTCCAGACATGACACGAGAAACTGGTAAATTTATAATAATTTTAACACTTGAGATCACACCAGCAATGAGCTAACAAACACAGACTGATGTGTTGGCTACATATGGCTGGCATTCCAATGCTTCCTCACAGTGCTGGCTTGGCGCGGTGACGTCATACTGCACTATAGGCGGAACTTCTGTACTTGGATTGCAGGCGAACGGTTAAACATAGAAAGCTCGGGTTTTCGCACAAACTAATCTCTAAATATCCTCTTTTTAAACCAGCTTTCACCTAAAAATGCATTTTTTAAGTTAACAGGGCCTTTAAACTTTCCGCCGTAAAGAATAATTTCCGAAATTTATCGAATATATCCCTCAGATACTTCTTTACTCTATGCATGGCCAACAATACATCTTTCTCACTTCACATTCTTATATAGAATAAGAGGCCGTAAAAGAGCGCGTATTCAGTCCTTCACCACGCAAGACAAACTTTCTACAAACAGTGGGTGAACAGTGGGTGGCTTGTAACTACCCTTCAGAGAATTTTCTCGAAAAAATGTTTCAAATAAACGTTTTAGCTCTTAGTATAAGCAACCCATGTGCAAAATTTAAAGAAAATCGTTAGAGCCGTTTTCGAGAAAATCGCGAAAAACTAAAATTTCTTCATGTAAAGTCCCCTTAAAAATAAGAGAAAATAGTCGCCAATCTTATCCTCACATCTTCAGAAGGTACCTGACCCAAATACGAAATTTCGTTTTCATACGATTTTCCGTTTTGGAGCTAGAGTGTTCACTGACAGACAGACGGACAGACAGACACTCAGACATGTTTCCAAAAATAGTATTTTGGATTCAGGGGGCCTTGAAACGTGTATGTATGCTAAAAACTCAACTTCAAATTTGGGGTCGAAAACAATACTTCCTCTACCTATAGTACCTATGGTACGGGCAGAGGAAGTAAAAATCTTCATCCAAAGAAATAAGAATAATTTAGTAAATTTTGACATGCCAGAGGAAAGCGACCTTATCTCCAGAATGATCCATCCTACAGAGACATCTATCGGCCTAACAATTGACCCGGCAGTGGCCTCATCTGAGGATGCAAGCAAGTTGCTTGTGAAACGAGTTATGTGTAAGTTAACCCTTAAAAGTGAAGTTGAGTGAGAAAATAAGGTTTTTATAATAACCCCTGTTTTTAGGCAAATTTTGGTAAAAATTGTTTAAGTTGGATTAAACCATACATTTGATCAACTTATGTACAATATTTCTGTAATTTCTAATATGTCCCTTTCATAGGCGTACCGAGGGGGGGGTTTTGGGGGTTTGAACCCCCCCCCCCCCATTGATTAAAAAAAGGAAAATTGTATAATTTTTTAAGTCTGCCCATAAATTACTTAATACAAGTATAAAGCGTGGGAAGCTTAAAACTCGTTATTTTGCGTCTTAATTTTTAAAATTTTCCGGAGGAGGACCCCCGGAAGCTTAAAACTCGTTATTTTGCATCTTAATTTTTTTAAATTTTCCGGGGAAGGACCCCCGGAAGCTTAAAACTCGTTATTTTGCGTCTTAGTTTTTAAAATTTTCCGAGGGAGGACCCCCGGAAGCTTAAAACTCATTTTGCGTCTTAATTTTTAAAATTTTCCGGAGGAGGACCCCCGGAAGTTTAAAACTCGTTATTTTGCGTCTTAATTTTGAAAATTTTCCGGGGGAGGACCCACGGACCGCCCTCTCCCTGGGGGGTATTCCATACCCTCAGATGTTATAACCCCCCCCCCCCCCCAATATGGTCGGCCTGGTTACGCCTATGGTCCCTTTGATGTCCACAGCAAATGAATGCTTTGCTCATGACGACATAGAAGTGCACTGTGTCACTATCACAGTCTGCTCCATACGTTCTAAGCTCTTTGCCTGTTTATTTTTTTTTAAAGATGATTAAATCAAACTTATGAATTCATTAACACTAAAGTCCACGACAATTCAATTTTTCTTTAAGTCATGTTTATTTCTTACATTCTTGCAGACATCATCATTATAAAGTTGCATAACTAACTCCTAACTCTGTGTCGCTAACATCCCAGAAGGGACAAGGCCTACCACCCGACCGCTGCATCATGTACCATAGGCAGACGGTAGGATGGGGGGCATGTGGTCAGCATGCCGACACCCCATGGCCGTTAATGGTGGTTTTCATGACCGGAGCCGCTACTTCTCTATCAAGTAGCTCCTCAATTTGAACCACAAGGCATTATAAAGTTACATAGCTTTTAAAAATAACATTGCCAAATTAATAACATGAGAAATAATGAAATTTAAAAACGAAAGTTGCCTAAAAATAAAACCTCGACCAGTAAATAATAAATTATAATGAAGCTTATTAACTACTACTGAATTTTGAAAGTTATAGAATTTTGGAAAGGTGAAGTCAGACTGAAAAATTCAATGCCATGGTAGCTCAGCTGGTAAGAGCCGAAGATTCTGGTTCAAATCCCAGCTATGGCGTTGAATTTTTCAGTCTGACTTCACCTTTCCATCTTTGCCTACACATGGCCAGTGTAAAAGAATTATCATTCCTTATAAAATGTTATTTTGTTTGTTTAATGCCACCACTATCCCTCCCTCCAGCTTGGGGGCTCTAGTCAGGATCTCTTGCTGATCAGAGCTGCTACTTCTTCATCACACAAATCCCCACTTCAGGGTTAGAACCCAGTTGTATGAATCTTATGTATCATGGTGTTTTTCTTGTCCAGGATATTGGTGTCTCCAAAGACTTGAACGAACAGTTCCGGAATCACCTCACAAATTCAAACGAGCTTCTCGACATTGACTTCAGCATCCAGGTGCTCTCCTCAGGGTCATGGCCATTCCAGCAGTCTTTCACTTTCTCACTGCCTACAGAGGTGAGTATATTAGTGTTTCCTTTAGTAATAATGTCTCTTTGATATGAGGAGCGTTGATTCAAATAATTATTTTTCAGGAATGACAAAATACTATTTTATTAAAATATGTAGTTAACATAGAGTTCAATGTACTGAGTGTATTGCCCTCCTTCATTGTATCTGGGGATTTCTTTAAAAGTGCATGAACCACGTGAGTATTCCTATTTTGTCCCTAGGAAAAGCCGTAAAGTTATTTTCTGTTTAAAGTTACATTGACTTAGACAATAGAGAGTTTTTGCCATAGTGTGTATACTCTAATGTCACGTGATTGAATACGGTAAATGGAATAATGTCTTGTGCTACGACGGAGTTTTTGATAGCGTAAATTGATATGGTACGGTAAAGATAACAGAGAAAATGGAGGAATTACTTCAGATTGCTGCACTTGGAGGTTTCAATAATGACTTAGTGGAGGATGTGGTACCAAATTGTTCCCCGAATGTGATAGGCCTAAGAATAAATTTAACTATCTATTGTTTCTGTTATAAGCATGACGTGTTGTATGTTTCAGCTGGAGCGGAGTGTTCATAGGTTCACTACATTCTACAGTGGCCAGCATAGTGGTCGTAAACTCAACTGGTTATATAACATGTCAAAAGGAGAATTACTCACAAATTGTTTCAAAAATAGGTGAGTACATGTGTGGTGCCTTGCTACAGTTACATTTTTATTGTGTCTAATTTTACTGATAAACTAAAGAAAAAACCATGAGGGCTGTTCAATAAAGAATGATCATAATTTTTTTACGTTCATAGTTTATCACGCTAAACGTTTTTCTTATGATGTGTGATAACTTGATGCGTCATGCACGCGTGGTGTAAGTTTCAAAGTCATGTCTCAAGATTCCTGTCTGTGAGACACCTGCAAGTGCAGACATGTTCAATATCGCCTACGGCTTCAATGGAGGTGACGCGCGACGAGCAATATGCGGCTTTAAAATTCTGCTTTAGACTAAAAAAATCTAAAATAAAATATGCACAGATTGAAAAATCAGCTATAGCCGCTCATGTGTGGGAAGATCATGAAATTAATTTGGAGCCGGAACTTTAAAAGTCTGTGTACGGACATAAGCAATTCACAGTTTGGGAGAAAATTTATGTCTACAAAAACAAAGACCAGCTGATGAATTTTGAAAAACCCGCTGAATATGATTTAATGAGGCAAGCTTGAAACATGTTCCGGCTCCAAATTAATTTCATGATCTTCTTCCCACACATGAGCGGCTATAGCTGATTTTTCATATAGCTGTGCATATTTTAAGTTTCTGATATGTTCTTTAGCCCTTACATCCAAATTTCTTTTAGTTTTACCAGTGTATTTCAGACTGCAATCTTTACAATTAAATTGATAAATACCTGATTTTTTGTTGTGAGGGATTTTCTCAATGTTGGTGGATCTTAACAAATTCCTAAGACTGTATCTATTTACCGGGGCTGTACTAATATTATGTTCTCTGAAGATTTTCCTGAATTTAGTATCTGCCCATGGGTGGTAAGTTATCTCTATATATATAAAAGGTTTTGTCCTGACTGACTGACTGACAGGAATCAACGTACAGCCTAAACTATAACAGGTAGAGACTTGGAATTTTGACAGTACCTTCGTTTCATAATGTAGGTGCTCACTAAGAAAGGATTTTGAAAAATCCTGATTTTAACTGCCAAAAATTACATGTTTTTGAAAATACTTAACCCCTTTTTACACAGAATTATCCAAACAAATTCACAGAACATATTGTTGCCAGTTGTATCAGGTGGGTTTGGATTAAATGTAATGGATGTTTGACAAATTAGAGAAGGTATCATTATAATTAATATTATCTGTATTAATAAAAGGAATTGTCCTCGATGTCCAGCGAAATCTACTGAACGCAGAGATCTGAAATTTTAAACATAGGTGGGCTGAAGGGTCGGAAAATGCACCTCCAAGCCGGAATTTTAATTTTACTTTTCGTTCGTGAGTTATGAGTGAAAAACGGGCAAAAACGTGCATTTTGTGCGTTTTCAAAACACAAGTTTTCAGTTATACATTTCAATGTCAAATCAATTACAGTTGGCTTTGGCTATTTTTGTCATACCTTGAAAACAAAACTTTCGCAATCGCTTGAATGTTCTAAGCCCTAAATATGGTCAAACGTTGTTTTATTTGGACGAATCTCACTATACAGAGGTTTTCTGGGCCAAGAAACTCGAATCTGAGGTCGCTTTTAGCAGACGATGCTATCTAATCGTGGTATGTAGTCCACGTGATTTAGGTGTTAATAAATATAATGATTTTACTATTATGCTCTTAATTTTTAATTTTTGAAATAATTATCGCGGGCGAAGCCGCGGGCACATGCTAGTCTTCTTATAAGTGGTGGCATCCTTAATTTGTTTTTGTTGATTGCATTTTCTTATTTTCTTCAAGATCAGGTCTTTATGAAATCCATTATTCTCAGCTATGGAAATAATTTTGTGGTATTCTGTGTCAAATTCTGTCTTACTTAAAGGGATAAGACTATGGACCGGGTTATTCAGTACTGCTTCTTTGTGTCCTATGGGGTTGTAACTATTGGCTTTTATGTAACATTCAGAATGTGTAGGTTTTCTATATATTCCAAATTCCAGTTTGTTATTGTTCTTTATTTTAAGAGGATAAACCAAGATCATTGCAAAATATGAAGATGGCCTGAGACATTACTAAGTTGAGTGTACTGTATGTTTATTGTTAGTTATCTTGGAAAGTACTAATAGTATTTTTACTGTACTCGGGAGTTACTTAAGATGTTACAGTGCAGTGTTGCTGTGGAACGTCAGATATCCGAACTAAGGGCTGCGTTCACTTACACGGATAACATTTCTCGGTATCGTGGATAACAAAAACTATGATTAATCCATTATCTCAAATAGTAAATCTTTCAGGTTTCACGACATAGTTTGTCATCTCTGTTTTCGTGAGAGAAACCAACACCATCTGGCAAATGTTGTGTGAACAGGGAAAAATGATTATGAGCTTGAGTCCAGGCAAGAAATGTACACATTGCCATGGCAACAGGAAAGTTTCCCCGCATGCTGGCTCTCGCTAGTAATTCTACAAATGGTCACTAGATGTCTCACTGTTTTTGGGGGGATGGCATATAGCCATTTCATTTTCCCTAGAATCTTGTGCAGAAATCAATGTCGTTATAGATGTCCAAATACAACGTACATTCCTTTATCCATCTAGGGTCCCTTATTCTGGGTTCTGCTTCATATTCCTCATCACTGTGATCATCTCTCATGTTGATCAGATGTTCCAATCGCCTACATGCCATCTTATTGTCGCAATTGGCTTGGTTTATCCTGTTTTGCTGGCCGATATTTCACCAGTAAAGCATTAGCTTTGGTTTTATTGAAAAACCAGGTTACTCTAGCTGGTGAAATGCAAAATGAACAGTTTCACAGCTTTCAGTCTAAAAACCAGGATCAAACAGATTATCGGCTTTGGTGAACACAGTTCTAAGTGATTTGGATTTTCAATTTATTTGAATTATCAAATAATGTACAAAATAACACAAGTTCCTGAAGACTTTCTCAGACAACAGACTATTGCCGTACACTAGATGACAGCCTCATTGACTCCAGCACAACTCCAATTAAGGATCCAGCAGATGTAACAATAAGACAATAAAAAGGTTAGAGAAGTTTTCCAGGCTTTAGGCCAATGTCCAGTGGAGTTTGGTCTACCCAACATTTTACTGGTGACTGCGTCCAGCATCCTCTGGGGTCCTTTGTCCACAGCAGTCGGCAGAGAACTGAGGTGGGTGTCACTGTAGCTCCAATTTACAAGGGTGAGTCAACAATTATCCGGACTTTTCATAAAACACTTGCTGCACCTCTTTGTCTGAGGAAAATCGATGACCTCACAAAGCGTCTTTCAGCCGCCCAAATAAACAAAAGTCTGACGGAGCAAGATCTGCACTGAGTTTCCAGCACCTCGAAACCCAATTTGTGGATGGATTCAAGGGTGAGTCGAGCCGTATGAGGACGGGTGTTATCGTGCAATAGCAACACTTACCATGACAAAAGACCTCGTTGTATACTGTGAATTGTAGGTTTAAGTTTGTTAGTCAACAATGCAAAATAATTTTCTTTGTTGATGCTTTTCCTCAGACAAAGAGATGAAAGAAGCGGTGCATGAGTGGCTTTGCAATCAAACGAAAACCTTCTTTTTGGCAGGAATACACAAGCTTGTGGACCGCTGGATCAAGTGCATTACAAAGAAGGGAAACTATATTGAAAAATGAGAAAATCATACTGTATTTTTGAAGTAAATAAAGTGTTTTGTGAAAAGTCCGGATAAATGTCTACTCACCCTCGTATATCCATGGTGGTGCATTCTCTGTAGTAAGAGAACCACCTCAGTTCACTGCCGACTGCTGTGGACAAACGACCCCTGAGGCACCCCGGCAAAACGTTGGGTAGATCAAAGCCCGGAAAACATCTCTAATGAAATAGAAAGGTTGTTCGGATAATTGACATTCCCTACTGATTGCAGGTATACACTGCAGGCGTCGACATTCCAGATGGCAGTGTTGTTACAATACAATGGCTCAGAGTCGTGGACGGTGCAGCAGTTGCAGGAGTCGACGCAAATCAAACAGGACTTCCTCGTGCAGGTCTTGCAGATCCTGCTCAAAGCCAAGTTGCTTCAGAGCGAAGACGACGAAAACGAGTTGAACCCCAGCTCCACTGTCTCTCTCTTCACAGGGTACAAGAAGTGAGTCATGAATTCTACCATTCTAATAGTCTTACTGCAGCTTTCCATGTGCCGTGTCATGGACTTGTTTTATTATTTCATTAAATTGATTTCAAAAGGCTGTAATCATGGGTAAAATTAAGAAAATACGAACCACAAACAAGAAATAATGTTAACAAAGCAGGTATCTATGTTTCTTAACAAATTCAGTAGCAATTGCCTGCCAAGCTACGCGCTGTAACAGATATCGATAAGGTGACCAGAATGTTCTGCTTCTTTAGGACTTTGTGAGTGTCCAGCCGGGTTTTTACAGCAAAGGCAAAATGTCCAGCTTTCTCCCTTTCAACACCATAATGTACCAAATATTGAAACACGGTATACATTAGATGTCAAAGTCATATTTCTATCGTTATATGAAAAATGCACATTTGAAGGAAATTTCGCTGTTCATAAAAAGATGTGTGGTAACCTTGCTTCCTGTTGGCATTGGATTGATATCCTGCTTTAGTTCTTCAGTACCAATGAACATGCTGCTTCTTGTATTTGGTCAGTAATCACGAAGATATATTATGGTAACATCTTGGACTCACATTCGGGACGTTCCAGGTTCAAATCCTGGGACCGGCCAATTTGACATGGATTTTTTGGCAGCGGTAGACTATGAGAAGGAATATATTATGGCATTTAAATGCTGGTGCATCCATGGTAAGCATTGTTTCTCTTGTGAACGAAGATGTGAAAAGTTGTTGGCATATATATCTTGTAATATGATGAAGTACGCTACTCTGTTTTGCGAAAACCCTGGTAAAGTTTCTGATTATCATTAAGAAACATGTTGGCTTAAATTTGTTGTTTTATGACCAAATGTATGCTTAAATCCATGTTAAAGTTGGTGTGTCTGGTCAATGCCATCCGGATTTTATTTATAAATTGCTATGATGACTTTAGCATCGTAGGCAAATAAAACTGCATTTTGAATATAGTTTGAATGCAATTTTGTGGTGTGTTACCAGTCTGACAAGCAGCTGTTTTAGAGAGCATGCACTAAAAAATACATTTTCTAATTCCAGCAAACAGACATGGGTAAACCTAAACATCGCACCGAAGATTTGAATTGAGATGACTCGCAAGCTGGTGAAACTGGTTTAGCACTCATGTATTACAGTTTTCACAGAATATAAAACAAATTATGTTATGTCAGTTGAACGTCAATAGTCTTATTATCTAGGGGGTTGAAATTAACACTTATACCAAAGTATAGTTACATGATTAATTTGAACTCCCTATACATTTATGAACTTCACTGTATTTAATGTTAATGTGAATAATTACATGCACTTGTCTTTCGCAAAGACGGAATGTGAAATTATCTCAAATTTGACTAAAAATGCAGAAATTACTCACTTTTCAGAAAAATCACAAAATAATAGATTTACATTGGAAGCTATTTCAAGATGGCTGCCATACATGATGGAAATTGCAGTTCATTCATCGAAGGCAAACGGTTGTCGATAAGAATTGATAGTTTATCAACCGGTTTCATGACAGATCGACATATACTGAAAAGGGAGAGTTTGTTTTGCATAAATTAACGTTTTCACTGCTACTGACGTATAAATGCCTCTCCAGCAGAGCTATGAAGGTTTGTCATCCTAACAAAGGTAGTGAAAATCATACATAATGTTTGTGGGACTCACAGTGAAGAGGTCAAATTATAAAAACCTTATTTTCTCACTAAACTTCACTTTTAAGTGTTTTACTTACACATAACGCATTTCACAAGCAACTTGCTTGCATCCTCAGATCAGGTCCACTGCCGGGTTTGTTGTTGGGCCGATAGATGTCTCTGTAGGATGGATCATTCTGGAGATAAGGTTGCTTTCCTTTGGCATGTCCAAATTTAGTAAATTATTTTTATTTCTTTGGATGAAGATTTTTTCCCTTATAGTCAGATTTGCTGGTTTATGTAAAACTTTAAATCATTTTATGTCATCCTCAAACTCATGTGATGTTTGTCATCCTAACAAAGGTATTGAAGTCGTTGACAAAATACCAAATAAAAATTCTGAAAAGATTTATCAAATCTGGCAAACATTTTCACCATAAATAATAATCGTATACAATTTTTATCTGGATTGTACACGACAAAAGTTCATTTGGGACCATATGAGAAGAAACAAAGTTTGCGGTTCCTAAGAAAAGGATTTCGAGTTTAAAAGAGAAAACAACACACATCTTGTAATCAGGAAATATTTGTTTTTATGCAATTCAGAAACTTTTATCTTGTCGTCTTCTTGTAAGAGGCAATAACTGAAGAATATTCAAGTTGATCAACACCAATAGTTAATTTATCTATTTTAGAAACGGATAATGAGTAGGAACCATATTTTATTTTTATTATTGTAATGTCTGACCTACTTTAGGCTAGCAATTACACAGAATGGATTCATGCATTAATTAGAAGGCACAAATGTGAAAAAATAAATAAAACTTACAGATCTAGGTGGACGTATGAAGTATCTGACACAGTACATAAATGATTCTTTAAAAGTTGCTACGAAATATTAATAATTCATTACCACCTCAACCTGCACTGACTTGGGAAGTTTGTATTCGTTCCTCTTGATCCAAGATGCTTACGTAAATTATACCACAAAATATATTGAGTAGTGTGTAATATATTATTACTGTTTGCATTTTCTTTTATTCTCTTAGTAGGCCTTTTATGCCATCACTATGACTGCCGAGAAGTTATAGATACTCTGATCAATGTATTCAACAAATTCCTTGAGTTGTTGAGAAATTGAAGTTATTTTTGTGGTAGGCGAGTTTCTGGTTTAGTTCATGTAATGCGTCAGAGAAGTGTTTTGTTTGTATGAATGTGCTAATCAAACATGCAGCCTCTGCTACTTTCATCTCTGACCGAAGATTCAAGTAAGCGAATACTCAAATGTAAAGAAGAATTTCAGTATTTAAGTCACATATCTTAAACTAGATGTTCCCTCTTCTCTATACATATCTTACAATGAAGTATAAATTTTATAAACTTAGAACTTTTAAATCGCTTAGAAATCCTAACTTCCTGATTTTAAATGGTGGTTTCTTAATTGTCGTTGATAAGGGTCTTGAAAATTTGAAGTTCCATTTGACAGATTACTTGTTTCAAAAATATATTTCAATGTGAGGGCGTCCTCCCAACGAAGGTTAATAAATCTTGAAATAAAATTAGCAGCAAAGAAATATTAGCAATTTTTGAAAATCAATAAACACAGTACAGACAAATTACTTCAGTATGACTGTGGTGGCGTGTTCTGTTATGATAAGGAGGTTTCGCTGTATCAAAAGGTGAATTAGCCCGGGTCAGCTGTTACGGTGTACATGGCTTATGTAGGAGTTAAAGAAGTTCATGACCAGCTTAGTTATCGTCATGGCGACAACTTCGTCTTACTTTTATTACCGCTTAGAGACAGTTCCATTCTTTTAAAAATAAACAGTATATATACTTTTTTTTCCCCCAAAAAAGACCAGATTTTGTTTAAGATTTGTACACAAGGTGTTTATACCAAGAGCCAAAATTTATATCTGAAATGAATGAATTTCATTTTGATCCAATGAGGGTAGAATGTAGCAAAATATAATTTTAAATCCACCTTATACCCTGATTAATTTTTAGTTCCGCTGTTTATCCAGAGTGAAACTAAGGACTAAATATTAAGGGTTGAAAATGACTCACAATAGAGCCGAAATGCATCCCCAACAGTTTTTAATTGATACTGGAAGAAGAAGAGTCACCTGATGCATAACACAGAAGGAGACGGAAGTCAAGAACAGAATGTTATATATGTAGACCTACTGTGAGTAGCCATTGCTGTAATCATTTTAACAATTGAAGTGAAGTTTTAATACTGTGTTTTAAGTAAGTTTAGCTGCTACTTGAAGAAACGTCTAAAGACTTTCCTGTGTGAATAACAGGTGAACTATTTCTGTGTACGGACACATCTTTTATGTATAGGCCTACATTAAGTAACTAAATATTCTATTAATTGACATATTTTTAATGTGTGAAAAGAGGGCTTACTTCGAGTACCTATGTTTTTACAATTTATTGTATAAAAGAAGTTTTAGGACGTATAATTAATTTTTACAATTATAATTAATAATTCTTTATATTTAATTGACTATTACAACAATTATATGAAAATTTATTTTTAAATTAACTAAGTTATTACGGTCACACTTAAACTTAAATACAAATTTCTTCTTCTTCTACAGTGAGTCTCAGACAGATTGCACGCGCCGCGCGTTGGGTTCCCCCCAGATGACGCTCCTATCCTCGGTATGCGGCAATGGAACTGCCCGGCAATTGACTGACTTGTCCGTGCACGACAATGAAAATAAATGAAATAAGTTTGAAAATAACGAAAATTACCTTATTACAGGAGATGCTGGAAGTGTCCTCCTCCTACATCCACACATTTTTGGCGTGATAGGAAATTCCGATTAATATGCATTAATTGCTCTTCCGTTTTCACGTAATTATCATACATAAATATCCTCGGTGAACCCATTTAGAGCCATTGTGACAACTACAGAATCACTATCTGTACAACACGAGAACAATGCTCAACTGCAGGCTATGCGGCAATTGCTGACTTATCTGCGGGGACACACAGCTGGTCGCGTCGCGGGAAGTGTTGACTCATCACAAGAGAAGCACGGCGCGCAACAAGCGGGCAGACGGACTTTACAAAATTAATGAGGGTATAAGATGGTTTTAAACTTATACTTTGCTTTATATCTGAAACATTTTTCCACAAAAATTGTCTGAAGGGTAGTTGCATGCCTTCGCATGAATAAGGCCTCTTTTTCTATATCAGAATATGAAGTGAGAAATGTATATTGCACATGCTTAGGGTATAGAAAGTTATTTGAGTACACATCAAATTTTTAAAAAAGTTTATTTCTTTTTATAGTAATTTTAAAGCCATGGTTTACTAGGGTAGTTGTAATTGGTATGTTTTGTATTTGCAGCAAGAAGTTGCGAGTAAACATAAATATCCCTATGAAGACTGAATTGAAAATCGAGCAGGAGACGACTCACAAGCACATAGAAGAGGATCGGAAACTGCTGATCCAGGCGGCTATTGTCCGGATCATGAAGATGAGGAAGGTGCTGAAACACCAGCAGCTTGTGGCAGAGGTGCTCAACCAGCTCTCGTCGCGCTTCAAGCCTCGCGTTAATGTCATCAAGGTAAGGTTAGAAATAACCAATGCATGAAATGTCAACATTTTAAAATCAAAAGTCACAATTTTGCCTAAATATTTAGAAATTATTCAGCGGTCAGCAAAATGTCTAAATAATTCATGAAATTATGAGAACTACATTGGAAGCAATTTGAAAGGTGGCACTTCAGTTCAATCATTGAAAGGGAAATGTGACTATAAAAATAGAAAGCTGATGTTTCAGTTGATCGATTGACATACACTGAAAAAGAGAGCATTTGTTGAACGAAACATCAGTATTTGCTGAAGCTTGAATATTCTTAAGTTGATAAAATTAAATAAAAACAATCAATCAGTCGTTATTCACCATTAAGTACAGATACAGATTGCACTTGTAAAACGTTCTATCACTTCTAACTACAAACAGCAAAATATACACTTAATTATTATCTATTCATTTTGAGAATACAAGTGCATATAAACCTTGCAGGGGTATAATTCCACTCTTAAAGGATGGTATGTTTGGTTTCAGAAATGCATAGACATCCTGATTGAGAAAGAGTACCTGGAAAGAACCGAGGGGCAGAAGGACACTTACAGCTACTTGGCATGATTACGTGACGTTGAAGGGAGGGGGCACCACTATCCAACCGGAAATTCTACGTAGAATTTAATAAATTGTAAATGTTTAATAAATTCAAAGGAAAAAAAAGATGAAAAAAATAGAACATTGAATTATTGTTGAATACTTATTGGAAAGTCACTTGCGTGGCGAGTTGTTTTGTTTGGGTGGTGGGAGGAAAGTGATTTCCCCTGACAAGTGGTGTATTTATTTATGTGTCTTTGGTTTTAATGTTTCCCTTTAAGAACTGGTGATGCAATCATGGTCCGTGAGCGGAAAGTAAATTGTTCTCTAACACAATTTTACTCACTAAAGAAGTTTGTGGAAGGAACATAAAGGACAATTAATACGTAATAGCAGTGAAAATGTATGGATGTTGTGGTGTGACTGTTTTTCTGTTGAATATTTCAAAGCTTTTTATCAACAAATTATGCTTCTTATTTTTGCCTTTATTCTCTTCCGTTTTTGTGAACACCTGTACTTCTCTGTCACTGCATTTACCCCCCCCCCCTTTCCCCTTGAACACATCGCATATTTTCCGGTGTATAAGACCCTTTTTTACTCTTAAAAATGATGTGCATTAGTGATGGGCGTAATCAAATAACTATTAATACAGAATATATCCAAGATCACTCGCTGCTTTATTAGAATTTATTACTTACTAGTAGCCGGTTTTCAAGAAGACATGCCTCTCATCCTCAGCTATGTCCAACTGCCAAACTTCTATTTTGCAACATCCGAAATAAATTTAACTGAATAATTATTGAGACTATTCCACTCATACGCAACGTGTTTGGTATTGACCAATAACATTTAGCAATTCCTCAAATATAGACCGTTTATCTAACAATATTCTTGTAGGAATCACAAGGATGCCGTTTTATCGTGTAAAACTTTTGATCGTTACTGGACACGTAAGCATCAGTGTGCAGTGATTAATACATCACATGTTGCCATTAAGCAGCACGAAAAGAGATTATTTTATACAACACAACTTGCTTGGAAATTGAAATAACATAAATGTACATTGATTAAGAACACAATTTCAATTCGGTGCAATCCAGTTTGTATGCTTTTATTCTGTTCTGCTGTTAGCTTTCCTGAATGAAGTTAGCTATATGTCTTATATGCACCATTGGTAGCACTGGTCACAACATGGTAACTTGAGTCGATTCATGGATTGTTGATTCTTAGCATGCCGTGATCTCGTAGCTGTTAGTTTTGTTTTTATACAACAAAGCTCAAAAGTATTTATTATTTGTATAATCCATTACATTTTTATTCATGGAATAGTCTTAATAAATCCAACTCGAGTTGACGAGTTTTATCAGATAAATTCGTTTTTGCTGCGCAGTCATGAATCTATCAATAACCTCGTCAACTCTCGTGGGATTACCTAGAAGTGTTGTCTTGACGGCTGAGAAGTACTAAACCAGAAAGTACCTTGCCCCCCAAAGTCGTTACCTATGCAAATCACAAACATTAAATCATTCAAATACTTTATCTTAAGAACTTGCAAGAATTGAATAATTTTAACTCCCCTCAGTATTCTTCATCTTGTATAACTAAGGACAGAAGTTGCCCAGATAAGACGACCTTCTCGTGGCTGAAGCGATCTCACTTACTGAGTTGAGTATACTTTATGTTTATTGAAAGATACTGACGGGCATCTTATACACTGGAATCATTACCAATATGAAAAACGGGCTATCCCACGTTTCCTGAATGAATGAGGCTGCAATAAATTGTTAAAGTTATTTTTGTTAATTTCTTTGAACATAAGGTTGAAGCATACAGTATAACGTGTCATTTTTTATTTATTAAAGCCCACACCAAGACAAAAGTGGCAAGTGTTTTTTCAGGCATGACTTCACAACGCTTTTCATGTTGACTTGTGCATATGCTTGGGATATGACGACGCTTAGAAGTGAAAATAGTGGAGTTATGTTGTGTGCTTTGATATAGGATTGTGTGATTGGACCATTCTTCTGTGAAAAATCAGTCGAAGGAACAAGATTCCAAAACACGCTGGAAATTATGTAGTTCCGCAAATACCACATGGAGCATCACCACACTATGATTACCTTGATCAAACATTTCCACAAAGACGGATTGGATGAGCATGGCCTCCAGATTTCTATCTTTGGGGTACGTTAAAATGATTGTTTACCAAACTTGGATGAAGAACCTGGCGGAATCAAGAATCAAGAACTTTATTCATATATAGAATTTTAGAAAGTTTATACAGGGAAGTTAATATTACGAAAAAAATAATATTGAGATAGATCCATACACTGCTTCCCTTATTTTAATTACTAACCTGAACCCAGGTTTCGGTGAGCCTTCCCACCATGTTCACCAGTTATACTCCATCTGACTGTTGGTCTTCATCAGCATCCTCTCGTGGGCTTTCAAGGTGAACATGGTGGGAAGGCTCACCGAAACCTGGGTTCAGGTTAGTAATTAAAATAAGGGAAGCAGTGTATGGATCTATCTCAATATTATTTTTTTCGTAACTTTATTCACCTTTTCATTTGTTGATACATGTATTGGTTTCGTCTACGTTGATCTCCAGCAGCGGATATTAGATGCTTGTGCATCCATCACACCTCAAATGCTGCAGAACACTTGGAGCAAGACAGAATACCATTAGATACATTAACTGTTGAGCGCAGTGTGTCTTTGCGAAGTTTCAAATTCAGGGAACCCCAGCCCCTCTTTGCAGTGCCACATCAAGAGGAATCAGTAGAGATAGTGATGTGAAGATGCACTACTAATTACGTTTTTGTTCAACTATTCTATAATACACTTATAACAGTATCTTAATGTCATCTATTAAAGTACAGATTTTCATTATAACACTACTGTGGTGTTGATTAATAACAAACATGGAACGGTGTCGATGCCTGGAGAGCAGCAAATGAAACTGAGTAATAAACAACTTGTATTTATAGTAAATTAAAGCCTGTTTGTGTTAATTTTAATATGACACTAAATTAAGTTCATTTTGTGTGTTTTAATGTCTGTTGTTTGATGTTAAAGCATCAAGAGAAACCCTGCAACCTGCCTGCGTTGTAACCTGTCATCTATCAGAAAGGACACAAACTACTAACAGCTTTTGGCCAAGAATAATTTTGTTTCATCAAACACAAGGTATTCTAAGAACTCAAAACTTAAGAATTGATTTATGATATTCTTATGCACCTTGTTTATAATGCAATTAGCACACTTTGTTTCTTTCATAAATTTTTACCTGTCTTAATAAACTATCAGATGCGAATATTTGCTGAGGCTGTGCGGAATCAACTTGTATATACGTGTTTCAAAGGTGACAATGCGGCTTATTTTGATGTTAGAGCCTAATGTTGTCTTAAAGTTCCAAAAGTACATTTTTATTGTGAATTCTACAATTTATTTTCAGTTCATATTAACAGTACATGCCATATTGAATGGTATGTCTAAAAAGTAGCATGAAAATAATTCCTTGGTTTTAAAAGTTTCTTCTCAAGAACATTCCTCCAGAATCTACCACATTTGGTGGTAGTAAATCCTATTCGCTCCCCATGGAAACAAAGGGCCTTAATGAAGACCCGCCATCGAATTCTGTTCCTCGCCAGCAGCTTGATTTCATTCCAACTGTTCCCAGCCATCTCTTCCTCAGCTCGATCCGTGTTACACCAAGTCATCCTGGGTCTTCCTCTGCGTGTATTTAGCCCTTGAGGGTTCCATTCAAAAGCCATTCTCGTAATGTTTTCATTGTCTTGCCTCAGCATGTCCTTTCCATTTCCTAAACTTGATGTCTTGACTGAGTTCTCTCTGGTCAGCTTTTTCCGACAGGAATACATTTGATGTGGTCCGTGGCCACCGAATTCCCATAATATTTCTCAGACATCTGTTTACAAACACTTGCAATTTCTTCTCAATTACTTTTGCGCCTTTCCTGTTTCACATCTATATAATAAGATGAATTTTACATTCATATTAAATAATCTGAGTTTTAGTTTTAAGGAACTTTGTTTCGATCTCCAAATAGATTTTAATTGCATGAAAGCCACTCTTGCTTTCTCAATTCTTAATCTGCCCCACCTTCCTGAGAGATACTACCCAGATATGAAAATTCCTTTACTTGTTTTATTACTTCTCCTTCCAAGTTTCATTTAAAATATAAATTCTCATTTCTTTATTTTTATGTTTATTTATTTCCAAGCCAGATGTAGCTGCAAATATCCTAACCTCATGTAATTTACCATTTTCATCTGAGTGGAGTCCCTATAAATTAGTGTTGAGCGATAGACAATTTTTTTTTTCATTAGAATATCTAAAAAAAAAAAAAAAAGTTTGATTTTATCCAAAATACCACCCAGTTAGAAGCCCGTGAAAATATTCTACATTACCAGGAAAAGGTCAAACAAAGTAGCTTTTGAGTCTAGCATTATGATGTTTATTTTTATTACAGTTACATGTCGTGTGTTTGAGGGGTCGCAGGACACCAGTCGAGCAGCTTCAGGAACTCCGTCTCGCTGAACTGGATGAGGCAGGCAGCTTTCAGATGCGTCTGCAAGGAAACAAGTTTACATAAATCAGGTCATCTAGGTTCTTACAGAATAGGCAATAGACTTAAGTGTAGCTTTATATGAATTTGGTCACTTCTACACTCAGAATGGAGAACCTTCCTATAAAGATTCGATTTGGAAACCAAAGCCCAGGGAAGTTACAGCACTGTCAAGGAATAAGCAATCTTCCCACCTAATATTACAATAGGTAATGTTTTAATTAAGTGGAGGGAAAGGAAATAGACATTAAATCCATGTCTGGGATATTAATACAAGTAAGAATCAGCTTGAAAAATTTTATGTCATAACCGGGATTTGAACACAGATCAGCGCGTTAAGCTGAAGATCCGTGTTCAAATCCCGGTTATGACATAAAATTTTTCAAGCTGATTCTTACTTGTATTAATATCCCAGACATGGATTTAATGTCTATTTCCTTTCCCTCCACTTAATTAATAGTATATAAATAATAACTTGGCTTCAAAGTACCTACAAATGTAGGATGCCATTGGATGTGTGTTCTCAACGGAGAAACCTCCCGTGGTCTGCCTTGTCTTCTGAATCAGTTGAGGAATTTGATGTTGTACTGGCATGTTGTCATGGTAGCTCAATGGTAGAGCATCAGCGCGTTAAGCTGAAGATCCGTGTTCAAATCCCGGTTATGACATAAAATTTTTCAAGCTGATTCTTACTTGTATTAGGTAATGTTTACTTAAGTATCGCTACTTCCAAGATGAAATGCATTTTCTGAAATTCTGTGCATGCTGACTGTTCTCATATTTACACATAAACATCTGACAGTAGATACTTGTACATTTCTCCTACATGCCATTGTTTGATCTGATATCTGTTAGCTATCTTAAGGCTCGTTTACACTTATCACTTTGGATGTTCATGTCGGAGGAATCATGATAAGTGTAAATTGCCTTTCATTTCTGTTTCATCCAAAGTGAACACTAAAAATGAACGATGAAACATATTGACCCCTTACCAACTTTAGATGAAAGAGTCGTTCCCTGAACCAATGATTCATCCAGAGTGAAAGCGCATTGATAAATATAAACGAATGGATTCTGTCTCATTCACTATATAGTTCACATCTGCCAGTGGAGACTGTCGTAGTCAAAGCTTTGAAATTTCGACACAAGTATGCCAAATGTGTTTTCCACAATGCGATGAGCCCTTGAGAGTCTGTAATTGAATATATTTTGTTTCTTGTTAGTGGGCTACATCTTGAAAGTGGTTTTAAAATGTTGGTTCTGAATGGGAAGGCATCATGAGCAACCAAAATCCCTTGTTCCGGTATATTTAGTAAGTTATTTTGCACGGCCACATTAAAACGTTGATTTTGCAAACACTGCAATTATAGACAATAGTAAATATATATGTGTGTGTATATATATATATTTATATTGAGATTTTAGATTTTTACATGTACTATAATATTTTGTGGTAATTTAGTACAAAGCTAGAAGTGACTATAGCAGCCTGTTTCAAAACAAAGCTATCACCGTCCTTATAATGATCAATTACTATTGTCACCATTACTTTCTGCTTCTTGAGATTGTCTATGAGCTGCATCTGCTTCTTGAAGCCCATGAGCAGCTCCATCTTCTGGCGTTCCAGTCGCTTCACTATGGTCGCCATCTCGTCTCCCTTCCTTCGAGTCAGGTCACGCAGTTCTTTGTCCTCGCGCTTGTAGTTCTGCAGGACGGACTTGAGTTTCTCCAGCTCGTCTAGAGAGCGATTCAGTCTCACTTCGTTGCTGGACGATGTCTGCAGTACAGCTTTCACTTCCTTCTTCAGTGCTTCCAGTTCCTGTGCAAAAAATAAAACGTCAGACAAAGCAGAGCAACTCCATGGTTCCCAGTTCTGATTACGTACTCCTATAATATCATGGCATATCTCAGATGTAGATATGTATTCATGAAACCTCAGAGCATTGGCATGTCAAGTCTATGGCCATGGGTTTGGATCTCAGTGTCGGTGTTCTTATAAATACCATTGTTTATGTCATGTACTTCTCTGAATTATTAGTAGGGCCCGAATTTGTATATAAAAAAATATTTTTTTTCCTGATGCGTACATTCCTAAAACAAAGTTTTATATCCAAATCGAGGTCCGGCAAACGCAAATTCCAAATTTTACTTCACATAAAATCACATATTTTACAAAAAAAATTATGTGAATAAATATTTTCAATATTTTCTCCATAAATACATATTTTAGTACTTTTCTGGATTTATTATGTATTTTTTTTTTCCTGATGCTCATATCAAGGTCCGAAAACCGCAAATTCTAAATTTTATTTTACATAAAAATACATGTTTTACAAAAAAAGTTATATGAATAAATATTTTCGATATACTCTCCATAAATAAATATTTTAGTACTTTTCCTCATTCTCTTTTAACATTTTACAACAAAAATTTGTATCTCGAATGAATTCAACACAAATGCTTCACTTGCACTTGCTTATCGGGGAAGAACAGAACCCAATCTCAACATTGCGTAGTTCAGTTAAAGAAATACAATACGTTGAAAGGCAACTTAACACTATCTCAGTTTCGAAAATAGAAGTTCAAAGAACAAAATTTAAAGGTATGTTTGAAAAAAAATGGTGGCTACCAAACCCTCTGCAAAGTCGCTCAAGTTTTGGAAGGCCAAAACATAAGTGAACTTGATCGTGTGTGTGTTAGTGATATACAGTACACCTCTTGAAATATGCAAGGTTAACATTGTGTGATGTAGAATGTTCCTTTGCTCAATGTAAGGCCATAAGAGACACTTTGTCTTGAAAGTTGCATGCATCTAATGGTCCGAAGTAAACTAAATAAAATTAAAATTACAGTCAATATTGATGGTAATACTATATCATAAAGAAGGTATTGTAGGGATAAGTTAGTTGCATATTTTGACACTTGTCACAATCAGTAAAATGAGGGTAGCGGGGAGCCAGGTACACAAGATGTAAAGAAAGGAATGTTGGGTTCTTTCATACAAAAGGAGTTGTGTCTGTGGGGTGGCAATGACCTCTAAACAGCCTGACATTGAGCACTGAATCCATTGTAGAAAGTCATGATTTATTTATGCAATGAAGTATATTATTCCTTTTAAAAATTTTCATTTAGAGTCACATTAATGTTTTTCCTTAAATTTCCATCCTAAAACCAACATGTGTCTCTTAGTCCAAAAAATATGGTAATAGAAAAATGTAAATTATTTCTGTGAATTTTCAGTAAATTCTTCTCCTGTTCTGATTTGATTGCCTTTCAAATTTGTATCAAAACACAACTTGATCATAAAATTGTATGCAAGACAGTTTCAAACATCATGTCAGCACGGTAGTGACCTGGCCATCAAATTACAAAATCTACACCAATGCTATTAAAAAGCATACAATGGGATGTTGAGTTCTAAAACAGAATACGTACGGCTACTTGTCTTAAGACTTATTTATGTGAATGTCAGTGGGCCGAGTTCTGACCTTTCTGAGGTTAGCATTCTCAGTCTCTTGCTCGGCCAGCTTGGATGTTGTGTTTGAGTTGAGTAGTTCCTGTTTCTTGAGAGAATCCTTGAGCGACGTCACAAGCTGGTGCGACTTGTTGCGATCCTCTTCCATGTGCTTCATCTCCATTTGCTGCTTCCGCCACTCTTCTGTCTGTTGGAAATTATATGCATTAAAAAAACTACCTCTAGCTCCAAAAATTGATTATTTATGTCCTTCAAAAAGTAGGCTACTATATCTCGCAATTGATCTCTATGAACTTTTCCATGATTTAAACACGAGTTTCACACTGCTGTAACACCATGCTCAATGTCAAACTACAACATAACTTGTGTGTCTATTGCTCATATTTAATGTAACAAAGAAAACATTAGGGACCATGTTACATTTCCATGGGTTTCTAAAAATGCAGACCTCTCTTCAAACTGAAAACACTATGGTTGGTAATGCTGTATTTATGTTTGTTGTGTGGCATCAAAATCTAAAAGTCAACATGTTACACCCTGACATCTATTTTTGACTGTTATGCAAAAACTTGATTACATTTGTAATAGACCATACTCGGGTGTAGATGTATGCCTAGTTTTAAATGAAGAAGTGACAGTCATAATGATTTGAAACTTGATTGCTCCTATCAGAGGCTGATTCGACCCCAGTGCCACAGTGCAACTGGAAGGATTAGGCCAATTGAAAATCTCAAAAACCTCATCAAGTTGCCTCAACCAACTGCACCCTATTTAGAACTGAGGAATTTGAATTATCGTTAGCTCCCTTAATGGCCTTCATAGCATATGTGGTCTCGTGGTTAGTGTTGCTGGCCTGGGTTTGAGCCCCGGTATGGAGATCTCGAACAGTGTATCAGCCTTTTGAACAAACTAAGGAGCTGACCACATGCCCCCCAATGCCTATGGTAGAAGATGCAGGGGGGTCAGGTGGTAGGGCTAGTATTTTCATGGATGTAGCACCATGGAGTTTGTCCGCCGGCGTGGTCTTGTGGTTAGCGTTGCTGATTACAGATCCGTCGGCCCGGGTTCGATTCCCGGTACCTCCTCGGATTTTTCTGAGGTTGGGAGGTCTGGTAGGGGTGCACTCAGCCTCGTGATTCCAAACTGAGGAGCTACTGGATAGAGAAGTAGCGGCTCCGGTCCAGAAAACCACCATTAACGGCCGTGGGTGTCGGCATGCTGACCACATGCCCCCCAATCCTGCCATCTGCCTACGGGATATGATGCAGCGGTCGGGTGGTAGGCCAAGTCCTTCCGGGGATGTAGCGCCACGGAGTTTAGCACCATGGAGTTTAGTTTAGTTTTCATGTTGGTATAGGACATCTTACTCGCTTCTTATAGTCTGCATGGAGCGAATCCAGCTCTTCCTGCATGGCTTTAACCTTGGCTTTGAGAAATCGCACAAGTCCTTCTGTCCCCATGGCCAGGCTCGACTCGGGAAGAATGTCCTCTCCGATCTCATCTGGCAAACTGAATGTCTGCACAGGGTTTGGAACTCTGAAAAATAAGATGTGGTGTGGAAATATCAAAATGTAACTGCAGACCGCAATTTATTTCTAATGCTGGTTTATAACTTAGTCTTTTAATTATTTAACTAACGGGACTCTTTACAGTGAAGGCATACACTATATAGAAGTGAAGTTGATAAAACACTTATCTTCACTACTTGTTTTACTTTATTCACTGTTAAAACAAATACAGCTCTATCAGTGGACAAAGACAAAACACATCTCCCTTGGACCACCCAAAAATTTGAAAAGTCTTTCAAGACAGTGGTCAAGAATACAGTTTATATAACTTTAGCTCCAAATAACAAATACACTATAAAAAACTTAATAAAAGTAAACTATATGGATAAAATATACTTATTAAAATCTGCCAGATTAATTGTTCAGAATATTATAAATATGTCATCAGAGTGTCAAGATTTTATTTGAGCAATTTTGACAACAGACTGATAAATTTTGAAATACCTGAAGGGTTAAATTTAATCAGTATGTACAGGTAAGGGGGGAAAAAAAGCGGACCTATTAAAGTATCTAAGTTGCCGATATGAGCCACTGCGCATGTCTAGAACCCGCTAGACAAGCACAGTGGCTCATATTGGCAACTTAGATATTTTAATAGGTCCGCTTTTTCCCCCCCTACCTGTTTAAATGTACACGAGGGCAGATCAGGAAACTGCAAACAATGATCTTTTGTCGATAGCAACTGATGATGTCTTACCTCGCTGTGTTGAGATGCGGCAACTCAGACCTGCTGTAGCCTCTCAGCCTCCTTGAAGCTCGGGAGTTGTTGCTCAGTTTCCTCTTTACATCGTTAAGTGACACAGTTGCAATGTTGGTTAAGTCATCTGAGCTGAAATTATTATGATTACTATTGTTATTGTTATGACTTTTGTTATTATTACTATTATTATTATACTTATGATAATTAGTACTGTTACTTATTTATTGTTCAAGTATTTCATTGTATTATTATTTTCTTATTGTTTATTATGAAAAATCATTTATACAGAGAAATAGTCAATGTAATATGAATCTTAAATGCCCTTTTATGGAAATCAAACATATTTTAGAAAATATTGAAATCTGAGGCATTATGATGGCACTATCCTTAACAATAATAATAAAAAATATATTTTCTTGTGTAAACTAGGCAGTCACACTGTATTATTGAGCATATCTAGAAACAAGAGACTCATTTCTGTCCCCCTAAATCAGGATGTAGATGTAGTTATCTAGATCTGTGTTGAGTGGGACTCAAGGATATAGAACATAAGTTAGTTGTTATTTACCTTGAACTGGATGATCTCTTGTGGAAGCAAGGGTCCACCACTTGAAGACTGGCTTCTGCAAGTCTCTGCTGGTTGGCTTCCACATTTTTATTCTTTTTTGTTAGTCTGTCTTGAATTTGCTTAAATTCAAAAGGAAAAAATTTTAAAATAAACTTGAATTCCATATAAAGTTAATTATTAACTTACATAAGTTTCTATGTTATTAATGCCTTTTAGAAGACCTAGATTCCTCTTGGCAGCACTTTGTTTTTGACAATGCGAACAGAGATAAGAGAAAATAGTTTACAACAATAATTTATTTCAACTGATAATAAAATGTAGATCATACTTAGGTACTTAAATATTACAACAGCTTTTCATTTCCTTTATTGAATGGAACAAAATTCCAAGCACGGCTAAGCATACAATTATTGCAGGGCTTATTTAATTTTGACAAACTTTTTTATTTGAAAATACAGGTCAACAGAAAATAGTCCTTTAGTATGATACTAAAACTAAATTATGCAGTATTGTGTAACTGTTTCAAGACAATGGATTGATTACAGAAAATAGTTAACTTTTATTAGTTTATGTGCTTACCATTACTCCTTCCACTTCTTTCAACAGTTCTTGGGTTTTTATTTCCAGCTGTTCATTTAATTTATAAAATTCTGCTTCTTTCAAAAGTAAATTTTTTTCCATATTAAAATAATCTGTACGAAGAAATTTATGAGTTCTACGAAAAAAAATATGTAGGAATACGATAGGTTTCCAAGTACAATGCTTCTAGCTATTCACTATTGATTGCTGATTGCGTGTTACAGATTTTATGGTCTGCTGGTTTTCGTGGACATCTGCTATTTAATTTTCCCCCCCATCCCAACATAATAAAGTGTTAAGATGAAGATCGCGATGGCAGCACAAGCGTTCCGTAATTTACATGTCGCCAACATTTGCTTTTGAAGTTTCTTGTACTTTTAAGTTTATGCTCCTGGTAGTGAACATCGAAATATCATCGATAAGTATCGATAGCTGCTGCTGCAGAAAGAGTTCTTTCTAGGGAGGAAAGTTTGCCAGTCATTGTAAAAATATTTAAGGCTTTTTCGAATTATTAGCATCATTTCTGTTATCAGCAACCCTCAATATACATTAAAACATGAGTAGTGTACGGGTTATTAATGACGACAACCATTTTCAAGGGGAAATGTCTTCATCAGGAACAAAATTAGTGGTTGTAGACTACACTGCGAGTTGGTGGGTTGAATGTACAATTTTGCCATTTATAGGTTAATGGTCTTAATTTAATGCATTTCTAGTTTGTGATTTTTATAATTTTTAAAGGTGTGGACCGTGCCAGAGAATTGCTCCAGTTTTCGAACAATTAGCAAGGAAATATCCTCGTGCTGTTTTCTTGAAAGTTGATGTTGACAAGTGTCAAGAAACAGCAGCAAACCAGGGAGTTTCCGCAATGCCAACGTTTATATTTTATAGGAACAAAGTAAGTATGATATTTAGTGACTGGTGATTCTAAGACACTCTTCACGCCGTATTATTTATTTATTTTTTTGTTTAGAAACACGAAAAACGGTCTTATTTGGAGTTGTTCTTTAGAATGTATACTTGTATAGTATAGAGTTAGAGAAGAACCAAGAACAGGTCGCCCCTTAAGCTCCTCACACTCGACTCACTATTGGGACCGCTAGTAGTTCCACCATAATCACTTAGATGTCCGCATGGGATACAGTCGTCTAAACCACTACGCCACCGAGTGATCGTTGTGGTGTGAAGCGAGAATTCATCCTTTTAAGTTTAGAGAGCTGCATGATATAGCGCAGATTGATAATTGCAATTGTGAAATATCCTTTTGGTTCAAGGGAAGTTTTATTTGGTTTTGAGGGTGGCATACCATTGAAATCTAAAACTCTCATTCCCAAATCAACCTGTACCGCCCGTCACAAGATGGGTCACCATAGTAACTCTACGGTCGGAGTGGGCGGAGCTTAAGGGGCGACCTGTTCTTGGTTTTTGTCTAGAGTTAAATCATAACTCAGTTTGTGGGAAAAACGTAGAATACTCGGGACGCCAAACATTTCGCCCACTCAACTCACTCAGGAAGCATTGGTAGAACTAACTTACTAGCAGCATTGAAAATGGGGAAATTAATTTCCTCCTTTTTTGTTCTCTTCTTTTCCTCTTTCCTTTCTTTCTCTCACTTATTCTTCACCCTACCTACCAAAATTTGGGACCCAGGCCTAAGTTCTACTAATTTACACACCAAGCGGTATTTGAACACAGGACTGCTAGAAACATAGTCGGTCGTCTTAACCACTATGCCATTGAGTGATTAATAATGGAGATTAATAATTTCATGTTAATTGTAATTGTGAAATATTAAGTTGGCTCTGAAAAGAGTTGTTTTGGTTCAAGAGTCGTTTTCTGTTTATTCATCAGCTTGTCTTGTGACTGGCATACCATTCAAATCTATAACTTCTCCTTCCCATGAATGAACTTCTACAATCACGTGGCGGGTCCTGAGAAATGTTAAAGGGCTCTGGTGATGATCTTGTACAAGAGTTATTTTTGTATTGTAATTATATTTAGCTACATATGTTTTGGTACAAGGATCTTTCTTGGGGGCGCACTATTACAGTGGCAAGGAAATGCGGTGGTTAGGGGAGACAGAAGAAGCAGGCCGTCACCTAGCAATGCATGGTGGGAGTGGGCGAAGCTTAAGGGGTGTCTTGTTCTTCTCTTTTGCCCAGTTTGTTGGAAAAATATGCGAAATGAAAGAAAAATTTAAAAAGTGGGCACTTATATAACGTAACCCCGTAATTTGTATTCGTTAAGGTTTGGCAGGTGGGCAAGACATGATCTCTTGATCTGTTCATGAAACAGTGTTGACGGAGGTTATGGTATTTCTGCTAGAATAGGACATGATCATAATCATCCATGCAGAGTGTTGAAGAAGACCCCAGTTATTTAGCATGTAGAACCAGACAAGCTATTACAGTGGATGTGGTAATTGTTTCAGACTAAAGTGGATCGCATCCAAGGGGCAGATCCCACGTCTTTGGAAAACAAGATTCAGCAACATTACGGTAGCGAGGAAGGAGGGGATGAAGATACTGCGGTCCAGGGCCATGTGAGTCTCCATACTATTACATTGCTATTTATTAGGCCAGGCCAGGATTTGTTCCACGAACCTTCAGACTGGCATCCAAAAATGAATGATAGTGCATTGTGCTTATAGGCCTTGGTTCGTGGAAATTGGTGCATTTTTAAAGCTTTGGGCCCGTTTTTAAAGTCATTGATTGATTCCATCAATGCCATCAGACTTTCACCAGGGTGTTTGTAAAGTCAATACACAATCCACCAGTAAAACATCAGCTATATTTAACTATTTTTGGGAATTACACAGTGAAGTGGTATTGAATTACATAAAAACCTTTGTTATTACATACATGCTTCACTAAATATTTACCTGTTTTTATCAGGACAGATCTGTTTCCGCCATTCTCATGGCCATCGTCAGCTGTTCTCGATTTCTTGGTGCTGTGTTGCCATCTGGTGGAGGGTGGAAGAATCTTGTGATGAGGTTCTCTTCTACTGGGATGTCGAAATTCATTACTATTTCCTTGTTTTTTTTGTATGAATAGTTTTTCCCAAACTGTTAACTCTGTATGTTTCCCTATATGTTTCAAAAGTTTAGCTTTATCATTTATTTTGTGGCCTTCTTCCCAATAATGAGTTGCCACTGCTGACTTTTCTATTTGCTGGAACTTTATATTGCAAAAATGCTCTTTTACTCGAATACCCATATTTCTCCTCGTTTGCCCAATATATAAGTTATCTTATTGCAATCCTTGCAGTTAATCTGGTAAATTCCTGATTTGTTGCTTTCCGGCTCTTTATCTTTATGTTT
Organism: Ectobius pallidus; assembly: GCA_964059195.1. Lineage (NCBI taxonomy): Eukaryota > Metazoa > Arthropoda > Insecta > Blattodea > Ectobiidae > Ectobius > Ectobius pallidus. Next base: position 312,163 of record CAXKWD010000004.1, on the reverse strand, counting down.
TGACTTGATTAATGTTTTGATGTTGAATCTGTTTTTTGGTGCTAGTTTTATATTTACTTCTTTGAAAATTTTTTGAAACCTGTTGTTAGCCCATGGGTGATATGATATCGTTCTGTATCCTGTCTTTTCTTTATCATTATTTAAAGTGCTGATCTCCTTAATTTCTTTTTGTTTTTCGAATTTCTTAATTTTCTTATCTATGAGATCTTTGCCGAAACCGTTCAATTTTGCTATGTCCACTATATGATTGTATTCTTCAGTATATTCTGTTTTTTCCATAGGTATATTAACAATTCTATGAGCCAAACTATTAAAAACAGCCATTTTGTGAGGAGAAAATGGTTACAATCCAGCTCCTCACAAAATGGCTGTTTTTAATAGTTTGGCTCATAGAATTGTTAATATACCTATGGAAAAAACAGAATATACTGAAGAATACAATCATATAGTGGACATAGCAAAATTGAACGGTTTCGGCAAAGATCTCATAGATAAGAAAATTAAGAAATTCGAAAAACAAAAAGAAATTAAGGAGATCAGCACTTTAAATAATGATAAAGAAAAGACAGGATACAGAACGATATCATATCACCCATGGGCTAACAACAGGTTTCAAAAAATTTTCAAAGAAGTAAATATAAAGCTAGCACCAAAAAACAGATTCAACATCAAAACATTAATCAAGTCAAAACATAAAGATAAAGAGCTGGAAAGCAACAAATCAGGAATTTACCAGATTAACTGCAAGGATTGCAATAAGATAACTTATATATTGGGCAAACGAGGAGAAATATGGGTATTCGAGTAGAAGAGCATTTTTGCAATATAAAGTTCCAGCAAATAGAAAAGTCAGCAGTGGCAACTCATTATTGGGAAGAAGGCCACAAAATAAATGATAAAGCTAAACTTTTGAAACATATAGGGAAACATACAGAGTTAACAGTTTGGGAAAAACTATTCATACAAAGAAACAAGGAAATAGTAATGAATTTCGACATCCCAGTAGAAGAGAGCCTCATCACAAGATTCTTCCACCCTCCACCAGATGGCAACACAACACCAAGAAATCGAGAACAGCTGACGATGGCCATGAGAATGGCGGAAACAGATCTGCTGTCCTGATAAAAACAGGTAAATATTTAGTGAAGCATGTATGTAATAACAAAGGTTTTTATGTAAAACATCAGCTGTTTGTAAACTCACCAGTGAAAGTCCCATGAAAGTCATCGATTGCAATCAGACTCATCGAACTAAAAGTATGATGCTTCTTAGATGACAAACATGGCAAAGCAGAGAAGCAGATGACAGTTGCCACTAGCATAAATAAATTGAGTTTATTTTCTTGCGAATGCTAGTGAACCGCTAGAGAGGAAAAACGAAACCTAGTGTATTGCTAGGAAGCCTTATGAAGTGACAAATCCACGTATGTGTTTTATGAGATACAAGGTTTTCATTCTAAGCTGACGATTTGTGTTTTGTAACTTTTTTCATTGCTATGATGAATGTGACATCTAAAATAGTAATTTCTACAAAATAAGTTACTTCAGTGCCTGGGCTATTAATGAGCTGTTCCTTTTGTTCACCAGATGGATTTAACAACCTTCATCTACAAGCAGCAGTGCGAGTGCCTCAACGAGTCAGATGATCACCCATTTGCTCACTGCTTGACTAGCGGAGGAGGATTTCTCGAGTCCGACTGTGATGAACAGGTAGCCAACTTGATGATAATGTTTTATTTTTTATTTTATAAAACCAAGCCATTACTTCCTCTACCCCATTTCCCCATACACAATATGTTACTCTCCATCCAACATTTGCTTCCCAATTTCCCAATTGGCTTGCCACTCCACTAGCTTTCCTTTGAATTTTCCTTTTCCCAATTAGGTCACTTCTCCCACTCACCCGAGAATCTGTTGTCTGTTCTCAACACCGGGAAAACCTCAGGACACAAACTATTTCTAAGAGCCTTGCCCTAGCAATTATATATATATATATAAATTCAATTTCATTTTGAAATTTATCAAGATTGTCTATTAAGAAAATCCACAACAATAATTCGGTTTCTTAAATTCTTGCAGACATAATTCATTATGAATTTAATATAATTAATGTTTCTGACAATAAGCTAAAATGTAAACAGCTGATAGTTCATAATAATGTTAACTGATGAATTATAAACATTTGCATTATATATAATTACAGGTGCCTTGACATTATAAACAAATGAATCGACCAGGGTGGACTTACAAAATTGAAGCGATCGATAATTCCATGCAATACATTGAAAATATTGCGATGCTTTTATTGCCCAGCTATGACAAAGAAAAAAGCAAAGCCACTTGCAATTGATTTGACAAATGAAATGTATTACTGAAAACTGATGCTTTCATAGCACAACAAATGCATGTTTTCTTCCAGTCTTTCACTCATAACTAACAAACGAAAGCTAAAATAAAAAATCCCACCCTTCAGTCCATTAATGTATCTGTAGCAAGATTGAGATCGGAAATATACACACTAAACTTCACTTAAAAGGTATATTTACCCAGGATGATCATTTCAACGGGTATTCCCGCCATCATCAGCTGATTCCGACTGGCCCTCTGGTGGCGGATGAATGAACTTGTCGATCAAGGTTCCTTGTATGCCAACTGAAGTGTCAAAGTTTAAAAGATTTTCTCAATTCTTTTTGATGAATATTTTTTCCCAAACCATAAGTTGAAAAACCAATAGATCTTATGGTTTGGGAAAAAATATTCATCAAAAAGAATCGAGAAAATCTTTTAAACTTTGACACTTCAGTTGGTATACAAGGAACCTTGATCGACAAGTTCATTCATCCGCCACCAGAGGGCCAGTCGAAATCAGCTGATGATGGCGGGAATACCCGTTGAAATGATCATCCTGGGTAAATATACCTTTTAAGTGAAGTTTAGTGTGTATATTTCCGATCTCAATCTTGCTACAGATTTCAACACTTCACTGTAAATTTCCATCTAATATTTATATCCAGTAATGTATGTTTAATTTCAGATCTTGCATGCAGTAGATTTTGCTGGGCATCGCACACAGACAGACAGACAGACAAACACTTCCTCTTATTATTATAGATAAGTAGCATTGAAATGACTTGATGGTTTGCAGCTCATCATCTCCATCACCTTCACGCAGGCAGTGAAAGTCCACTCTCTCAAAATAAAGGCACCCCAGGATAAGGGCCCCAAGACTGTGAAGCTCTTCATCAATCAGCCTCGCACCCTGGACTTCGACATGGCAGACTCCTACCAAGCAGTGCAGGAACTTCAGTAAGTAAAGCATTTTCTTGTTGGCTGAATTACATTTTAAACAGGATCAGCGCAACAAATTTGAAAACTAATGAAGTAAAATATCGCTTTAATATTATACAATCAGTTCCGAAAACATAGCATTTATATTTTGTTTGATTGCTATGAACCGCCATCGAATGAATCGTCTATGGGGCTGTGGATCGAGATTTTGGAAAGGAATATTCTGTTTGGCTTGTAACATACCATTGACTTATAATAAGTATTATTATTATTATAGACTTGTAAGTGACAAGTGGCAGCTTGGCTGTCCACCGTAATCAGAGTGATAGCCTGACACTGTCAGATTAGTCAGCAGTTTGTCACCATAGTCAAAGCGAGGCATAGAGCTTTCTTTAACCCTTTCACTGCTACAGCCGTATACATCCATCATTGTCCTATTGTTGGACGTATCCGACACACCACTTTGCATGGCAATTGACGAAATATATTTTCAGTGAGGGGAATTCCAAGTGAGTCAGCTTATAGTGTCATCTATGTTATCTTAATTGTGCTGCCATCTGGAGATAAATATTTCAAGCGATATATTGTACCATCCATTGAAACACACGGTATTGTGACATGCAGGTTAAACCAATCTAAACTTCAAGAAATATACGCTGTGCTCTTGTTTCAGATGGAACTTACGAATTATTTGCGATTGTTTGTCTATTTATGATTACAAAAGAAATTTGCAAATTAATTTATCACAGTGAATAATGTGTTAGCAGCAAATAAGTTAATGTTGACCGGATATAATTAGTGGCCATCAGCCTATCGTACCTCAATTTGGATAACACATACTCCTTCTTTACAACGTAATAGAATTATGTGATATGCACGAAATTATCCTATACACTCGTTGCATGAGTAACCAACTCTGCCTTATAGTTGATAGCCAAGCAGGAGCGCAAAGTCTTGACTTTCTTCTACTGTTGATTGATAGACCTTTATTTATTTCAGTAAAGGTATTTTAAAAGTATCTAAGATGTATTTAAAAGTTACGTTATTTTAGTTAATGAGAAATATTTTAAAACATTGGATCTAGCTGTATAGTCATTAAGATGGCAACATAGTTCATCACAGGTTACTGGTCACATTCTTCTGTACTAACAAGGATGCCGGTGAAAGCATACAGGTAATAGGCCTATGTTGCTGCCACATTGCTTCCACCAGCTTTCAGTGACAGTTGAAACCAATACTGGGATTCCACTTCTGCAATGTGCATGCTCTAGTGAAAACTGTTATCCCTAAATTTGGGTTAGGGTCCTGTCTTGTATTGCGTCATTGACTGAATCTTTGTCAGTAGATATGTAAATGTCAGGTACTTTACCGACTGCACAAGGATTGAGTTTGTTCTTTTTTATAAACGTCAGAAAGTGAAAAAAACTTTGTTTATAATCGAGTGCTGCTTTACATTTTTTCCTACCAGTGTTTTATCTTCCATTTCAACGTTAATGCTGTCATGGTGGAAAGTTGGATTTTCAGTAGCCAATGCTGGCAACTTAACTTAAATAAGAACAAACACAGCAAACATTAATAATAATATTAAGAGGAAGGTGCGCTCAATCGAGCATTGGTTTGATTCTCTGCTGTATTCCGTGATTTACTTGAGCTTGTGCACATGCAGTCTAGGTCTGGTCTGTGGTGGAATCCATGCTATTACATGCATGTCCTCTCTTTTCCTATTTTGGTTCAAGAGCTCTTGATATGGGCCTGTTGATGGTCGCTGGTGCAGTCTTCCCAACTTCTATTGCTCTTTTCATGTGGATTGCTTTGACCTTTTCGATTCTGATTAGTTCTCCCGTACAATCGGTATGCCATATGTGACGATCGGTGCTATTGTAGTTTGAAATAGTGTCATGGCTGTGATGGGTGATTTGCTGACCTTCTAATGGGTAGCTCAAGAGTACTGTTTTATCATTTGCTGCTGCTTTTCCGCCCGTCATATGCACAATTTTTTCCTTGATTTATCTTTACTTTGTTTTCCCTCCAACTTGTTTCTTGTACTTCTGCTCTGCCATCTGCGTAGAGTCTCATAGTTGTCTTGTAACATCTGGTGAGTACAACTGAAACTCGCCATCCGTTTTGAGGTTTCCATATTGTTGTTGATGTGTCTGTAATTATACTTCAGGAGTTGTTCTACTATCCTTGTAGTCTCTCGATCACCTTCATTCCAATCACGAGCATGCCTGAGTACAACTTGTGAGAACTGCCAGGCAGAAGTGAGATCAAGAAGGCAGTGCACCAAGATAAAACAATAAAGGCTTGAACCGAACAGATGCTAGTAATAAAATTTCTTTTATGTGACTTTTTAGTTTTTCTGCTGTTGTATAAAAAATAGTATGCTCTACATGTGTGTGAAGTGTATAACAGAATCTCAGAAATAGAAAAAAGTGTGCATGGAATGCCACGCGACAGAAGTGAAACTTGTTTTAATTTTTGGATTTTTAGGTTTTTTAAATTGTGGATAAGCCTAATCATTGAGTTGATTGTTTTCTGTGCAGTCTGTTACATCACAGCCCCACTAATTTCGTGGCGATTTTGTTCGTAACATAATTTTGGGTTAGCTCTCGATTTACTCGTAGTGCGGCTAAAGAAGTTTCACTTCAAACATCTACTTCGTCTCTTTTTTATAACTTTTCTTCGTTCCTGTTAAAACACACATCAGTTTTCTAGCTTGTAAATATCACAAATCGTAAGGATCCAAATGTCACATCAGACAGCTAGTGAAAGCATGAGAACTACATACAAATGGCGGATAGTACCACTCACTTCTGTTTTGCAGGATCGCTCCGGAGGATCTGGAAGGAAACCCAATAAATCTACGCTACGTCAAGTTCCAGAATGTTCAGAACATTCAGATGTTCGTGAAGGACAATCAGAGCGGCAGCGAAACCACACAGATCGACCACCTCGCTATTATCGGCTCACCGATTTCTACAACAAACATGGGCGATTTCAAGCGTGTCGCAGGCAAAAAGGGGGAAAGTCATTAAACCTGGTTACATATGGAAGTGTTAGTGTGTTGTGTACACTGGAAAAGATTGGTCACTCAATGCATTTTTAAATTGTAATGTTAAATTATGTATATTTGGTTGAACACTGAAATAATTACAGCTGATTTCAATTTCGCTTTTCTACATTTCGCTTATGTTGGGTTCGAGATGCTTTCTTTGATTTATATACAGGGTGAAACAGAATTTGCAGACATGAGTGACTTTGACATGCATGGATAATCCGAATGTTGAAAGTATCACTGTTCTAGCGTCAGGCAATACTGTTATTGTAATATAAGAATTGAGTCAATTTTTGTGACACTTACTTCACTTGAGTTCTCTATTTGGAGACTAGTTTCGGGAAATTTTTTCTCCCATATCATTCCATTTTGACGACGTTTATCCTGAGTTCGAATGGTCCATGCTTCACTGCCATAACAGAGAGTGGGTCTAACGAGAATTGTATATACTTTTGTTCTTCTGCATCTCTATACCTTGGATGGTTTGAAAACTTGGTTGATAATTCTTAAAGCTTGGTTATATTTATGAATTTTAAAAGATATATCACAGTCTTCATTATAGGTTAAATGATACCCTAAGTAATTAAATGAATTGACTTGCTCTAATATTGAGTTTTGAATACAGATTTTGCTTCTTACTGGAAATTTTCCTTTGAAGGCCATAACTTTAGTTTTCGTGAGTGAGATATAAGTTACATATTAAATTGCTGGGCGATTGTATTGAGATGATGTATAGAGTATTGCAATTTATCTTCTGTATTACCAAAAAGAACTTGATCGTCCGCATATAAGAGGGTGTCTAATATAGCAGCTGTTGGGTTTGAATCATAATTGTCATTAGGCTGCTTGTGAATTGCACCACTGCAGTGCCAACTTTATGGCCCAAAGTTCAGCTTGGAGGAGAGCTTGTGCTGTCTGAAAATATTTCAAGGCACAGGTGTGCGTGAGTCGTCAGTGTATATAAAGGGTCATTAAAAAAGCATGCCAGTTTTGAATCTCTTGTTATATTTTTTAAAATACAATGATATAAAATTTTTATTACTCACAGTGAATAGTTAAAAAGTATGTAGCATTATGTTTCGGGCCTTTCCTCGACCCTTCCTCAGATGCCTCCAGAATCATACTGATCACAAAACGAGGAATCTTCCACGTCCCCTGTTGTTTGGTGACAATTTCCCATAAACGTCGTGCACGACGTTTATGGGAAATTGTCACCAAACAACAGGGGACGTGGAAGATTCCTCGTTTTGTGATCAGTATGATTCTGGAGGCATCTGAGGAAGGGTCGAGGAAAGGCCCGAAACATAATGCTACATACTTTTTAACTATTCACTGTGAGTAATAAAAATTTTATATCATTGTATTTTAAACTAGAAGACAGTGGAATTCAGGACCAATATGACTTATCTTGTTATATTTTTGTTTGTTGGTTGTCACCATTGTTTTGTTTTATGTTGATATCCATCATTCCGATTGTAGCATCAGTGTGAATTTCTCGCATTTCTTCAATATGTGTGTATTTGACATACTTGAGGCTTTCTCTGGTTTCACAAGGCTATGAGCTGAGTAAAGGGATATATACAACATCCAAGCTTTCGGTCGCTGACATCTCTGATATTCTATTCCTGAATGACATTCTTCTTCTTATGGTGAGGAATAATATGTACTGTAAATAGATTATTGGGCAGCACTCACCACAGTTTGTTGATCCTTTTGTGAACTATTGATAATGGCTTCACAAAAGGATCAACAAACTGTGGTGAGTGCTGCCTAATAATCTATTTACAGTACATCTCTGATATTATTAACCTTTATTTTTCTCACGCTGGTCCTGATTTGGAATGATTGCATCTTCAATCTGTAGCAAGATTGAGATCGGAAATATACACACTAAACTTCACTAAAAGGTATATTTATCCAGGATCTTCCCACCATCATCAGCTGATTCCGACTGGTCCTCTAGCGGCGGGTGAATGAACGATGGCGGGAAGACCCGTTGAAATGATCATCCTGGGTAAATATCCCTTTTAGTGAAGTTTAGTGTGTATATTTCCAATCTCAATCTTGCTACAGATATCAACAGTTCACTGTAGATTTCCATCTAATATTAATATTGATGCATCTTTAATGTTTTTACACCAAAAAGAATCCTTCATTCGGATATATCAATATACTCCAACCTCTTCCCTCCAATCAAAGTTTCATTTAGAAGCTCTCTCATTTCCCTCAGGATAGCCCCTAGAGATGTCAGGATGTTGCATATCCCGTGAAACCATTATTAAGAATTAAGAGTTGGCAGATTTATGCTAAGATTTGAAGGAATGTACACCGCAAAACAGTTGACTTCCTTAATGTCGGAAATATACACACAAAACTTCACTAAAAAGGTATATTTACCCAGAATGATCATTTCAACGGGTCTGCCAGATGGCCAGTCGGAATCAGCTGATGATGGCGGGAAGACCCATTGAAATGATCATTCTGGGTAAATATACCTTTTTAGAGAAGTTTTGTGTGTATATTTCCGATCTCAATCTTGCTACAGATTTGAACACTTCACTGTAAATTTCCTTAATGTGTTTCCTGGATCGCCTCATCTCACATAATGGTGATCTCCATTGGCCCTTCAAGGTCATGTGCAATTTAACGCCAAGTAATCTTAAATCATAATGCACATCAATCAACCCAGAAACATCCGCGAGTTAAAAGAGGAAATTCAACGAAATCCATGTGGAAATTTATCAGGCAGTCGGAGTGGATTTCACAGACATAATTCTTGCATGCCAGCGCAGTAGAGGGGGTCATATTCCCTTACCTGAAATGGGAAGGTCAGTTGAACATGTTTATGTCCTTGGTTAATGTATTTTGAAAAAATAAAGTTAATAATTTGACATTTTAAAAGCAGTGTGCTTCTGAATGATGCTTTAATTGGGTCATGTGAGCTTGAGACAAATCGCGTCAAGATGCTAGGATGTCTAGATTGAAGATAATTGCACTGGTGATATTCCATCTTTCTTGAATTATGACAGCTAGCTCAGCCTTACCAATTGCAGTTCAATTCCTTCAATAACTGCAGCATCTTTGAAGAGGCACTGAGGCTGAGTTGAAGATTACTCGGAGAATCCCTGAATTGAGTCCCCGTGAAGACCTGCAGGCGACAGGTGTATCTTGAAGGCTTTATTTTTTAGCCTGTGAAAATGAGCATAACCCCTAAATACAGGAGATGATCTTCCAGGCCTATTCTGTGACCATTATTTTAAGATTTTTAGCTTCTAGTGACTAACATAGCTTTGGACTTGTGGGATTAAACTGAAGTTTGTTATAGATATATGCATATGCATTCATGAACCACAGATTAATGTCTCTGTTGGACATTACATGATAATATTATAGGAGAAAAATTCCTCTGACACCGGAATTTGAACCCAGGACCTTTGACTATCCATGCCAATGTTCTACCAAACGTTTCTATTTTGTTGCATGCAGTACACACCAGACCAGAGACGAGAACAAAATTTCCACGCAGAATGAAAAAATTGCTGTCTCGAAAGGAAATTAGTAGCTCAAAACAGTTCAAGTTAGTTAGATAATAAAGTTAAATGTCTAAAATCAGAAGATAGGTTCTGATTCAATGATTAAGAAGTGTAACATTTCTAATACGAGTAGTGAAGGATTGAGATACTCTGATAAGTTTATTCAAAATTATGCGTCTAGCATGAGTTACTTCCTCTCCCTTGAGAAACACATTTTAGGAGACTGTGTAAAGGATTCAAATCCTCATATGGTCTAATAAAAATACACTGAATGTCATATCAGATAACTTTCAACATGAAAATGCCTTTGTGAATAACATGATTAAGAATTAAGACACTATTCATAATAAGTAAAAAACAAGAATTTGCAAATTAAATAACCTTTGTATTTAGTTATAGCAATTTTGTTTTAACTATTAACCTATGTAAGTTACATCTACAATTTCCAGAAAAGAGAAACGTGAGTCCTGAAATATCCGCTGATTGTCATTAAAACTGTAATATTCTGTAGGATTCCACGAGTTTGAAGAGGTTATTGTACCAAATACATGTGATGACTGCTTTTGATCGAAAAAATGTTTGGGATAACTCAAAACACGAGTAAGAATCACTTGTATGGTTAAATGCTTTCACATATATAAGGGTGATTCTTCAAATACGGGAAAATTTGGAGTGTGAAAAATCCAAATTTTTTACTTTGTTTAAAAAATCTCAAAAAAATCACAAAAATACTTCAGGGGTTACTTGATTATAATATGACACCAGCAGAGCTTAAATGTTTATATTTTTATTTATTTTTTTAAAGCCATGTGGATGACATCCGTGTACATGTGGATGGCAGAAGGCCACATTAATGACTAACTTTGGCAACAATCTGCTTTTCTTTATGTGATTTCATATTTTTCTCAGCATACTTCAGTTGATTTTGAATCAAATTTGCAAATTTGTGTGCATACTCCGGAATTAATGTAATTTTAACGAGATTGTGTTTTTATGGTTTTGGGGGAGGGGAGAATCAAGCAGAAATTCATTGAATCAGTTTTAAAATCTTAAGTACAGGTCACAGACACCGCAAACACAATAGTATCCTACATTTATCATCTACATGACTTGAGAGTCATCCACATACCCCTTCATGAGACATGTGGATGACACAAAAATCAGGCATGTGGATGACAAAAAAGGAGTTTAAGTGGTCTCAGCAAGCCATTTCTAAACCTCTGTAGGCTCAACTTCAGTCAGGTACTTTGAATTGGAAGGTTTATCATAGTGCATAATCAAAATTAATTAATATTCACTTCCTGCCTACTTTCTAGAAGCCATGTTAATGACGGGGAATAAAAACGTTTTCCTTGAAAATGATACAAAGTCCTTTGTTAATCCCAAACTGTTTGTAAGCAAGCAAAATTCAACCTTACAATTCAACCACAAGCTGCCCTGTTGGCTTTCTAACACTGTTGCCAGTTATACAAATTTCTCATTTCTGCAGAAAAAATTCCATTCTTTTCAGCCATGTGAATGACCAAAAACCATTGGGACATTCTTTATGTTCATTAGGTGGGGTGACAATTTTATTTCATTTTATTTTTTATGGGTTATTATTCTTCACACATTCATACTCATTGACAGGAAAAAGGTTGAAAAGGAAATAACATTTTGTTTTGTGGAAAAATGCATTAGAATATACAAAACCGAGGTTTGGGACAGGGCATGTGGATGACATTTCATTGAATTAAATTTGATTTTGGAATATCAGAATTTAAAGTTAGTGACATTTCAAAGTGATAGGCCTAGTTGTAGTATGGAAGTAACTTAGTAGAAACAAACTTTTATTTTAATTTTTTTAAAAAGTTGAATTTGAAGGGAAATATCACTCCGGAACGCAAATTTTCCCGTATTTGAAGAATCACCCATAAAGTAAATATAAAGTATATACAAAGTATATCTGTTAGAAAACGGTATTCCCTCACGTCACCCTAGTTAAGCATTGTATATGTTACAGTTCTTGTTGTTTTTTGTGTAAATTGTAGTAATATTTTCATAACAAGATGCCCGGCTTAGTGTGTAGTCTGACAGCCAGCAATCATCTTAACTGACGGAAGCGCCTCACTGCGGCAGACCACCTGAACTACACTCTTGTGTACATAACTTTGTGAATTCAAGATAGATTAATTGCCTAAAAGCATTTAAATTGCAGACATATTTTGATAGGCTTAATCTGGAGAAAAAGTGTATTCCGGTAATTAAGATATCTTATGTAAAGTTATTCAGTAAATTATGGGGTTCATTTAACTTTGCCTTAGCTCTTCGTGTGGTCAGTAACACTTCAGATAAGGATGCTAGTGAAATGCCATCTGTGAACATAACTTGTTATTAATGGAATGAGGTGTTAAGTCATTCAAAAAGCAAACAACATATATTATACAAAGGATAGATTTTGGCACGATTTTATTTCAAGATTTTATAAAGAATTAACACAATTTTATCTATGCAGCCCCACAACTCGCTACCTTCGTCGTCTCCCGGAGGCTTTGACTGCTTTCTGCACTTCATTTGTTTGTTTCGCTTGTTTTATTTCACTTTTAGTAGCTTTATTGTCACTGCCGTCTTCTTGGAACAGATCACTAACATCCACTATCCTTGTAGGCATAGGCCTTTTTGTAGGAATATAAAAAATATTACGTCCCTTTGCGGCAGTTTGTGGTGCTTCGAAAAGTGCATTAAGTCCCCAAGATTGGGTATCCGGTAACAGTGGAACCGATTCTAGCAGCCACGCGGCGTTCCTCAACTCTACCCTCAGTCGTTCCGTTTCATCGTGACTTAAGTTCTTGCTTACGTTGAGCCCTCGTTCGAGAGGGTTCACTATGTACAGGGGGGAGTGGTCCGGCTTAGGAATTGCTGTTCCGCTGATAAGAGAAACTGCATGGGAGGCAAAGTCAAATCCTGCGTAGAATTCAAAGAAGCCACTGAATAATGTCTCTAAGTTGTCGGTGTTGGAAGATTTCTTTGTTGACGACACCATGTGTTCTTTCAATTTGTTGACGTCTCTGATGAACGTGCAGTTTGCCCCATCAGGTGTGACTCTGCGATCTTCAGGACCTACAAAGAGAAACAGCTTTGAGTTATTGCATATTACCACAATCGATTAGGTCATGACTAGGGCCTGGATTTTTAGGCATTTATAAAAGGTATTTTAGCATTTTATTTTCGTGGAATAGCCCTTTTTTAGGCTTTAAACAAACAATTTTAGCCGTCTTAATAAAACGCTAATATTAACATAGAAAATTATACTATAATTTTGACATGGTTTTTTTAAAATGTAAATAAACAAGTAACTATTCCTTATATCGGCACTTGAAAAATAGCATAAACAATTGATATACAGTTTCATTTCCTGCGATTGCGAGGTAGCACATTTTCGAGTTACAAAGACAAGAGACAAAGCGACATATATATATATTGTTAATTTCAGTGCGTTGTACAAGTTTATTTTAATTATGTCTTTTCCTAAAATGCACAAATTCACATAGGCTATTTATTTTCCTTTGCATTAATTGGAAAATCTATTTAAGATTTTATTTTTCCCAGCAAAAGTTCTATTTAAGCCCCTAGTTTTTCAGCAGAAGTTCTCTTTAGCCCCTTTTAGGCCCTTCAGTCCGATTTAGCCCTTTTTAGGTTCTATACCACCGGGTTGTTGACCCACTTGCAGTGCAAGAAAATAAATAAATTAATAAGATTCATATATTCAGAAGCAAGGGGCATAAAACAGAAAAATACGTTAAAATGTTCTAATTAGGAAGCTGGAGGAAAAAAATAGGTTCAGACTTGGGCCCTAGGCTTGACACACGAGGGGTACATTTTAAAACTAAATGAATACCCCTACCATCCGTGGAGTGCAGAATCCCAAGCCCTCTATTAGCGATAAGTTGCTCTTCCCCTAAAAAGCTATTAAGGCCCTAGATTTTGAAAATTACTATTAGTTTATTTTGAATACAAATCGTGGGTCCTGACCTGCAAGGCTAATAAGGCTGTTGAGGGTTGGCAGCACTGGAGCTTGCGTCTTGCTCTGTTGCTGCAGGTAGAATAGCACCAGGAGGGTGAGCGAGAAATTGGTGATCCATCGCCCAGGTGCTGGATTGGTGAGTCCCACTTCACTAGCCCAGCTTCTCACAGCAAACACTAAAGGACGAACTCTTGAATCTGAAGCTCCCAGGACGTACAGCAGTTCGCTCATGTGAATGGCCGTCCTGAAAAGAAACTGTCAGTTAAACATCCAATACTCTTCTGAGTTTGTGAAATCTTGTTAATTCGCTTCAGCTTATAATACTATTGACTGATATTTCATATGTTGGTAACAGCTATAAGTGAAACATTTTACAAAACAGCTTTTCTTTAGTTTTATACGGTTACAAGACATCCTGTAAAATACAGGAACGTCCCCTTTTTTTGCTAATGCGTTCTATTGTCCCAAAAGAAGTCTTTGGGATGTGGTTTTGTCCCGTATTTTAATTTTTTCATTGTACATTTATTTTTTATTCTCCAAGGACAGTCCAGGAAAAGTTGGTATGACAACACTTGTTAACAGTTGTCAGCTTCATCACGATACTTAGTATGAGTATCACCACACTTGGTTTTGTTGTATTCATGAACCCACACTGTAAGTTATAGCCTCTCTGATTTGATCAAATCCCAGTATCATGGTATTTCCCAAGCCAGCTGTGTACACTTACATGTTAGTCATGGACAGGTCGCACTCCACCCCTGTGAGGTCGTTGTGATACTTGATGATAGGAACACGAGCCTGGAGAATGCGTCGCACCTGTGAACAGCCCGGCAGCAACATCTGACACATGTCTGCTAACATCTCCATGTGGCGCTGCACTTGACTTCTTCCATTTGCAAGCAGCGTCTTGGCTTGGAACATGAGGCGAGTGTCGCTCTTTTCATTCACCTGCAACAACAGACGTCCATGTTGTATATAGATTCCACTGTTATTGTACACTAACCTAGGGTTAAGACATTACACCAATATATGAGGATAAATATAATTCAAACTTAACTTATGTTATAATAATTATATAGGGTGTATTATTGTTTCTCGGGCTTCCAACCAGGTTGGAGGTTTGGTTCCAAGCTTTCAGCAGCTATTTCTGCTGCCATCTTCTGGGAAAAAAACTGTTTCTTACATAGGAAAATACTGGATATACTAGAACGGGTGGTGGGCCAATAGGAAAATCAGAAATTAGATTCACTGAATGGAGAGTTTTGATTGGTTGGGAAGGAAAAATAGAATTTAATAATGTAAGATTTGAGGCTTTCCTGGCGAATCTTATGTAGAAAATCTTCTCGGGTTTGCAGCCAGGTGAGAAGTTTGTTGTGGTCCAACGTTTCCGAGGCTGACGCTGCCTCCATCCTCAGGGAATCTGAAGTGTTGAGTTTTGACATGTAGGGGATATATATACCATACCAAATTTGGTCGACTCCGCCCAACTCGGGTTGGTATATATATCCCCTACATGTCAAAACTCGACACTTCAGATTCCCTGAGGATGGAGGCAGCGTCAGCCTCGGAAACGTTGGACCACAACAAACTTCTCACCTGGCTGCAAACCCAAGAAGATTTTCTACAGAATTTAATAATGTTGGCTGTGAAATCACTGGTCCTTAGATATTGCATTCTACTGCTAATGTTCAAAGAGTAAAGATTAGAATGCTGTCTCATCTGATAAGAATCTGCAATCTGGCAACAATGAAGTGCCCTGTGCACATGATAGCTTTCTTTCCTGTAAAACTTACACCATATTAATAAAGTTAAAAGTGATACGATGGAGCTTGAACTCTTCACTTCGTAGTATTAAATTGTTAAACAATTCTTGATATCTCGAAAACTTTCAAGAATCAAATAATTATGACTTACAACTTGCTCCTCCTTGTCTGTGAGCAGGACGAGATCTAAGTCACATGCTAGTTTGCCAAAACCGTTGACAGACGACCCGAAAGGCAGCGCTGTGACTTGAGGGAAGAGACCGCTGAGCGCCAGCTCCATCTGTCGTGCTGTTAAAAAGCGTAGCCTCGAACCCAGGTCACTGAGACTGGTCATTCTGTGCAGAACCTGGATCTGATCTGAAAGCTGTGGATTGTAAAAATGCACGTTTTCAATTGCTATATGACAGAGAGATTTTTACACTGACAAGCGGTATCGTGAAATATTTGCAAGGGGCAAGTTAGATTAGCAACCCATTGTATTTAAACAAATCCAAGAAATCCTTCCCAGAGTTATTACACAATCAGATACGTAGCAGGACTGTTTAAGAGTGTATTTCTGGAATGCATTGGTCTTGTCTTCTTAACTTTATTATTAAGTGCCATTATTATTTTATTTCTTCCTGCAACACCTGCAGGTTGCCGATGACAAAAAGTACCAACAACAATGGATATATATGTATACAGTAAAGAAAACAGATTAAATTAATAATGAAGCTTTAACAATCAGGATATGCGTAACAACTTAAAATCAGAGGTTATGGTCCACAGGTATGATTGCGAAAAATGGCAATAGACCCTTTCAGTGGCACCAGTGATATTTCTACAAGGATGGCTTTGTGCAGGCCGAACTTTTTGGAGAGGTCAAACAATATACTTTATGAGATTGTGTGAAAATGTCTGTCTGTCTGTACGCACAATACCTCAAATACGCTTTATTGGATTTTCATGAAACTTGGTATATGCATTTATAATGTCCATGGGACGAAGCCTATTGATATTGGACCAAATCGATTGATCGGTACCGGAGTAATGCCCAATTTAGTGCCTATTAGAAAGAATTTATAAAATGCAAATCAGTTCTCATGGCAACATATTGTTTTACAGTGTTCATAAAAGGCTTTGGAAGTTGCAATACAGGTAGCTTTGACAAATAACACTACCCACATATTCCTTCACATATGTTTATCAAACTAGACCTTTGTTCTTCCATAAGTCCTGCTTAATGAATCGATCTGGAGCTTAACTCGGAAATTAATTACAAAAATAACTTATTTTCTGCATATCATAATTGCAATTATCACTGATTAAACAAAAACATTCTGGCACTTTGTTACATCAGTTTACTTGATTTTATTATTATTATTCTTAGTGCTTGACGATGGCAGATTGAAGAAATGAGTTCTTGCTTACATTGAAGGGTAATTGGGAAGAAGACATTAATGTTACTTAATTTTAAACTTTTCCGAAATCTTCTGCACGTTAGTGATATATTAAGTTATTACTTTCCAGTGAGAAAATAAATAATTTAAGTTACATACATATTTACTGAAACAGGTTTGAACCTTAGGCTTCTGGATCTCACTACATTGATTTTAAACATATTCACGCTTCAAGAGTCTTGTCTAAGGGTGTACATACTTTTCAGACCACTTCTTTGTATTTCATCAAGTAAACCGTAGAAATTGCAGCTTATAAAGTTTAAAGACAGCTTAAAAGGACAGCAGATTACTAAGCAAAGGAATCACATTTCTCAATATTGGAATTTGGAGAGGGCGTATTTTGCCTTATTTACAAATTTAATGAAATCCAACAAATGTTTTGATATTTCATAGATATATTTTGGTGATATTTTAAACATGTTTAAAGCTAAATATAGCTAAGCAGAGGTGTTTTGTATATTTTCACACACTATTGCTGAACTGTTCTGGTATTATACAGGAACTTACTGACTCTGCGGTTTGGAGGCATTTTTTTAGGTCGTTTTGTGAAGGCACACAGTTGCCATTTGTTGCCGCTAACGCCAGAGTCTGTGCTGTGGGCTGCTTGCTCTGTGAAACTTTCTTGTGCGCTCGAAACCAGAGGAACGGAGACCGCACTGGCACCACTTCATTTGTGTTTATATGACGGCTGGCGTCGAGGATGTGATCCACGTCTCTTCTGTGTACAAACTCCACCAACACAAAGTGCTGTAACACATCACAGTTATGACTTATTTCAGGTAATAAATTCAACATATGCGAAAAGAAAGCATTACAATGTTAGTTCATATTTATATCTCTAAGGTGGTAGGCCTAATTCAAAACAAAAACATTTTCTCAATTTGGTTGGTAGGCCTAGTCCTGCAGCACCACTGAGTTTACGTTTTCTTTTTAATATTTCAAGACTATGCAGAAGTGCTCCTTGTAATGTATCAAATAACACCATTACTGTAGGTAAATTTGCACTAAGTTTTATACTCTGATTTCATAACTTTCCTCTGTAATCGAGGTGTTATGCAGCTGGATACCAACTGGGAGTCGTTCGAAACCTGGATCGTATTTGTAAGTAATAATAAAGATGACTGTAATTGAATAAATGTGATGTACTAATGCTTGACGTTACATGCACCAATAGAATGAATAAATTACCATTGACTCTGTGAGACTATAATGATGCATGCCTTTCACCTCTCCGTACTGGCTGCAATACTCATGAAGATCTGCGCACGACTGTTCCGAGTGCACTTGTACCAGAATACTCCTACTAGCCTCCATCCGCCGGCTCTCCACCATCTTCTCAAACGATACATGTTCATTGGTCTTCTGGTCTTGAGCTACAACATAACGCAAGCAGACTGCTTAATGTTGTTATACAGTCAAAAGATTGTCTCCCAATACTCTTATTAGTTGGCTGTGATCGTTCATCTCATTGGTTACCACATGCAATGCTGTCGACAGCTTTGCACGTGGGAACAACAAGCGCAAGGTTAGTGAAAGGTAGCTCGGGGGGGGGGGGGGGGGGGTTAACCATAAATTACTGAAATCTGATTATGTCTCATATTGAATCTCTTCTGCAACGAAACCCTAAACTCCACCTTCCCAGGCGGGTCCCATTAGAGAGTTGGTGGTAGGAGCCTAGTGCGCGGCATAAAACTATTTTTTCCCTAAGCTAACTTTGAACAGCGTGCATAGTGACATAGCAACCCCAAGTTTCTAGAGATCTACCAGACAAAAATATATTAAAGACATTCTATTCAAATGGATATTAACTAAATAATGATCTCAGTCTGCAACCTGATGTGAATGACAATGCGACTATTACAGACAGAGAAGAACTACTTATTAACTACTGATGTATATGTTGATTAAAATGAAACTTCATCACTGATAACCTAATTATTTTCAGGGAAAATGTTGAATGTACAAGTTTTAAGTCTTCCCCCTGATATTCTAACCTAGTACATGGATAAAGTAGATTCTATATATTAGTATTACCGCTTTTCCTTGAAGCTGTCGATTTCCACAGACATGGGACAGCATTAACATTCTTTCTGTACAGAATTGTTTTTACATGATGCATTGATATAAAGGTCTGATTGTAATTTAATATGTGAATAATACCGTAACAACCACGGAGTAAAAGCGCCATGTTTGTTTGTATTCCCCGGAACCGGAAATTCAAGTAACTTTGTGAATCATGGCGCCAGTAATCCAAATGCTGAGTACTCATTCGCACGAAAAAAGGAAAACAAAAGAATGGGATATCGGTTTGGGGGGGGGGGGGCTGATAAGAAAACATAGCAGGCCGTGAGTCCATTTGAATTTGTGAAGTGCGTGGACAGATTTCGATTTAGTTTAGAAAAAAAATGGAAGGTCCTGGGATGTGGAATGGTATTTTGTTTTACCCACGAGCCAGAGGAGAATCAGTTGGTAAGTTATTGACTGGATTTTTTATATATTCTAATAATGTAGTCTGATTAGGTTAATTCCGAAGTCACGTGGTTGCGAAATGCAAGAACTTGGTGCACCTTCCCATGCGCGTTGCCATGGCGACAGCTTAAGCCTTGCCTTCATTTCATTTCCCCTCGCAAGCTGCTCAATGCCGGTAATGCAGCTCACTGTTGTACTATGTGCTGTCAATTGTATCAGTGTGTAAAACGACCCTTGTACCATATCAAAATTACAATCTTTTCAGAGCCATCATAATATTTTACAATTATAAAAAACGACCCTTGCACCAAAACTGCTATTTTTCATTTATTGAAGCTCTCGCTCTGCAACCACTCTTAGCGTAGCGGTTAAGGCTGCTATTTAGGCTACTGTGCTAGTGGTCTCTTGTTCAAATACCGGTTGATGCAAAAAAATTATGGCTAGGAAAAAGTCCCAAATAGATAGGTTCAGTGAAGAGTCTAATAGGTGGAGTTGCTAATAGGTCACATGGCACCGCATCCTGTTATTGAGTAGGAGTGGGGGGCTAGGGTGCAGCAGATTCTTCTGTTTTCCCAAACATTTATATGTACAGGAATTGGCCCAGTCAGTAGAGACTGCGCACATTACAGTGAACAGCACAGGATTGTCATTCGGTCTAGATGGGAAAGACAAGTGCTTATAATACCAACTAAGTCAAGGGAAGTCTGGATCGCTCCGAATCATCGTGCAAACTGAATGCTGCTGTTGTTAACGTAACTGCCACTATATTTGTTTTCAGTCCTTGAAATAACCAAAGCGGAAGAGGCTCTGTGAATGCGGGGTGGTTAGAGTGAGGATGGGGCATTGACAGATATATTATACAATGTATTAGCAACTTCAGTAGGAAAGTATTTAAACATCAAACATGAGACATAAGTATATAAATAGTAGTCTGATGATCTTGGGCAGTTTCTGTTGCCTTCTCCCTTCAATTCACATTTGTGCGTTCCTGTTTCTTGTATCTAACCTTCTTTTTCAAGTTGCTTATATTTCATCTAGATGTAGATGTAGATATCTCG
Organism: Ectobius pallidus; assembly: GCA_964059195.1. Taxonomy (NCBI): domain Eukaryota; kingdom Metazoa; phylum Arthropoda; class Insecta; order Blattodea; family Ectobiidae; genus Ectobius; species Ectobius pallidus. Next base: position 291,556 of record CAXKWD010000004.1, on the reverse strand, counting down.
TCCTGTAGATCCTGTGTTGAGCGGGGCTCAAGGATATAGAACATGTTAGATCAAAAAATACATGCATGTTATAACAATAATATAGGCCTACAGAAACTGTAAGCTGCCAAATTTATCCAAGCTGGAAATATTCCTCCAAATTGTAGAAGGTGTGAGTTATTAAAAATTCCTTGATAGCTGTTTTGAAAGGTTTGCTCTTTCTTTCAATACATAATAATTTAATGTTGTTTGGAAGCTTGTTATATATCTGTACTGCAGAATAATAAGCACCCTTCTGAAAGAGTTTTAACGAATTATTTGGTCTGTGTAGATCATTAATGTTTCTGGTAGTACGTCCGTGTACACTAAAATTAGTTTGAAATTTATCAATATTATTCACTACATAACACATAACAGAGTATATATACTCCCCTGTAAGAGTGAGGACTTTTAATTTTTCAAATAGCGGTTTACAAGATTCCCATTTTTTCTTTCCACATATTATTCTTATTGCCCGCTTTTGTAATCTAAATATTTTCTCCCTATGGGAAGAGTTGCCCCAGAATATGATTCCGTACCTCATTACCGAGTGAAAATATGCAAAATATACCATAAGTAATGCATCCTGTTTTAATATATTAATCAAAATTCTTAAAGCAAAGCACGCTGAACTCAGTTTTGGACTTATCATTTCTATGTGTCTCTTCCAGTCAAGATTTTGGTCAATTTGCAGTCCTAAAAATTTTACATTGCTAATTTCTTGTATGATTTGTGTTCCATAATTAATTTCAAGATTTGAGATACATCTGTTTTTTGTCCTAAATTGTATAAAATGGGTCTTATCAATATTAAGTGTCATTTTATTAGCTAGAAACCATGTGTTTAACTCGTGAAAAGCCTTTGTAGCTATTCTTGATAAATGTTCTTGTGACGTTCCTGTTACAAGTACACTAGTATCATCTGCGAAGAGCAATACCTTTGATTCGTCACTTAAGTTATAGGGCAAGTCATTAATGAAAATTAATGATCTTCTGCAGCGAACCTGTTGCTTCCATTATGTGTGCAAAGGAACACAGTTTTGCTCTGAGGATTAACGCTTCTAGAGATCTTTCTGGTTTGATTTCTTGGAAAATTGATTTATTTGTCCTCTTTTCTGTCCACGAGACCCTTAGTTTTCTTCTCTACTTCCAGAGTTCAAACAAGTCTCTTTCTTCCTCTTTTTTTTTACATGATTGCTCTTCATTGAGATGTCTCAATCTTTCGTGACTTTTTCCAAGTTGGTCATTGCCATCCTTCCAATTGCCAGTCTTCTGTTTATCTCTTTATAGGAGAATCCGTATTTTGCAATAATGCATCCCAGAAAGTTATAGCTTTTACTTTTTCTACTTGTGCCATTTATACTAATGTTTCTTGTATGTTCTGTTGTGAGTTTAACATTACTCTCGCTTCCTTCACCCTCTGTAACATTTCTTTAGTTCTTATTCGTTTTTTGCCAGGGTAATCATGTCATCTGCATATCTCAGACTCTGTATTGTTCCAGAATAAAAAGATAAAAGAATAATTACCAGTGGATGCAG